>OW679194.1:100570198-100815778 GCA_940337035.1 Agriotes lineatus | reverse complement strand
CCGCAACCGGAGCCAAATAAGAAAGTCCAAGTTCCCACCACCAGCGGACAAAACAGCTTAGAAGAAGTAAGCAGCCTCGTCAGCAGGAAAACCAAACATTCCAACCAAAAGGAAGTTCTGTTAGCCACGGCATTTGTAAAAGTGAGGACAGCTGGAGGATACCACGAATTGTTGAGAGCATTGGTCGATCCAGGGTCACAGACATCGTTTATAACGGAAGAAACAGCTCACTTATTGGCATTACCAAGAGTAAGAATCCAAGCAGATATTATAGAGCTAGGAAGAAGCAAAGCTGGGAAATACAGAGGAAAAGTTGAAGTGGAAATGAAGCCACGATTCCCCAGCAATTTTATAATTTTTGGGAATCTGCTTATATTGGCAAGGTTGACAGGAACATTGCCAAGAAACGCAATAATAAGTAAGGAAAAGGACGCATGGGAACAATGCCTACTAGCCGATCCAACATACAACATGCCAGGTCCAGTCGACATCCTCATAGGGGTAGATCTATACAAAGATATACTTCTACTCCAATTAAGAAGACGGAACAAAGGATGATGGCACAAAAAACGGAATTAGGATGGATCATATCGGGGGCAGTAGAAGCAACCAAACAACCCAACATGAGAGTGATCAGTATAAAGTCTAACGTCAAAAAAGATCACCACCTCCTCAAGTTTTGGGAGATGGAAGATGACCTGCTGGAGAAACCTATCTCACAGGAGGAACGAGAATGTAAACGACAATTGGAAGCAACCCATTGTCGCAAACAAGATAACACATATGTGGTGAACATACCGTTCAACGAAGACCCAAGTCGAGTAGGAGAATCGAAAAAGAAGGCAGTCGCCAGGAAGCTGCAGTTGGGAAAACGATTCGAAACTGACAAGAACCTGGAGTCCGGATACAAAAACTTCATGAAAGAGTATCCTTCCGTAGGACACATGAAGAATATGGACCAAAGTGGTGGTCCGAGAAGAGAACATTCTATTCCTCACCCAGCTGTCATGAAGGAGGGCAGCGGAACAACAAAACCAAGGGTAGTCAACGGTGCCTCGTCCAAGACATCCACTGGAAGAATTCCGAACCAGATGAGGCACACAGGACCAAGACCACAACGAAATCTGGCGGACATTCTTCCACGATGGATGAAGTACAACTACAAGTACAAGGACAAGTATCCCGAGGTCAGCCGAGCAACCAATCCGAGAGACATCACACCACATGGGCATAATATTATTTCGACAACAACAAGATATCCACGACCTATCCAATACACGCTGGAGACACCTATCAATTACAACAGGGTCCGTCAGCAGTATAACTACACTCCTCATCATTTGCTTGTTGTGCACAATAAGTAATTTTATAAAGAATCACATGCCAAGTCAAACAGCGCCAGCTAAGCAAGCATAAACCTGACGCCAGCAAGGACGACTTCAGTCTAGAACCACTGTACTCGACACCAGAAGCCACACCCTCCGGCCGCAAAGCATGCCCTGGCCCAAACGTTTGATCATAGAACTCCCGCTCGTCGCCCCACTTCGACCCGACAGAATGTTCAAACTTATGTTTGACCATAGACCAGACAGATTAACAAAACCATTTCGCCAACCTTTGCGTTATGAGACTTGCACTGGGTCATATTGCGACCACTTTGTGTAATTACGCTACATTAATTGCATACTATTGTGTTTTTTGTCTATGTTAATAGTAGGTTGAAAAAACACGACGCACATTCAATCATATACCTATAACGTTCTGTATTTATTATTTAATTCAATATACTTTTAACCATTGAAGTATGTTCATTTGTAACGAGAGACATAAGCTAAGATTGTATTTAAAGGGGTGGTAAGGCCTGACCATCCCCCGTTACATCTTATCGCAACCAAGAAGTTCCATCTCCTGTTAAAAAAGAACCTGGTTATACAATATTATAAAGCAACTCGAACGCTTGCACAAATTCAACCAGCGTCGCGGAAACATGTGACTGGAAGGTTCTTAAACGTCGTCTATAATAGAATGCAAGTAGCCTGCAAGATTATCGAAAGGTGGTGTGAAGAGAAAGGTCTGTCGGTAAACGCATTTAATACAGAGATCATTCTCTTCACTAAAAGAAGGAAACTTGATGATTTTAGGGCACCCATGTACATAATACGTGGAAGACACTCGCACTTGTGCAAGAGGTTAAATACCTGGCTATTAAATTAAGTTGAAGGTCGCATGTTGATAAACTGTGTGTAAGTTGATAGCAACCTTATGGCAACTCCGCCGGGCGATGGGTAAGAACTTTTTTTCTCCTACCGACTACCGTTCCCCCCGGAACCGCTCGCGCATTACTTCAGGGGGCGCGGGCATCACTTAAACCTAAGCCTTAATTAAGTGAAAATCTAGACCGCCCGTGCCGGGAGTTGAACTCTCAACCGCTCCGGCCCGAACTATCACGATTTTTACTGTGACCTCGGCTGCAACGGCAATCGCCGCTCGCCTACCGAGGTCCCTGGTGGGTAAGAACTGGAGGATCAACTCTCAGATCCTACATTGGCTCTACACATTACTATTAAGTTCAAGAGTTCAATATAGCTCAGTGGCCTGATGGCCAAGTGCAGAACAACCCACCATGTTCTTAAGACTGGCAAAGGTCCAAAGATCTGTCTAGGAATCACCGGTGCAATGAGGACAACACCGACAGCGTACTTGAGATTATACTAGGGTTCCCGAGCCTCGAGTCTTGAATAAAGAGGGAGGCCATGGCTACCCACCACATAATGCAGGATGCGGGACTTTAGAAGAGTCAAGAAATATGCATAGGTCAAGCAAGGATTCCTGAAGGGGCGACAAGGAAATACCTTTGTCAACATACAAAGTAACCGAAGCGGAAAACCGGCTAAGGTTGGAAAAAGGATATTGTTTCACTATACCAACTAGGAATGAGTGGGAGCAGCATGCCTTCATTTGCTATAAAAATGGTCCCCGAATAGAGAAAAGGCAATCCTCTAGAGCAGGAATATATGTGGAAGGCCGATAAATACAAGAAAGCCATGCTTTAGGAAAATTCGCCACGGTATTCCATGCAGAAGTTTATGCCATACTATCGGTGGCAACTAAGGATGAGATCAGGACGTTACCAGAGCGTAAAATCTAAATCTGCTCTATAGCCAGGCTGCACTAAAAGCAATCTTCTCGGACAGGGCAAGATAGCGCTCGTCCAGGAATATGGAGATGCTTTATAACTGGCAAGAGACAAGGAAGTTGAACTCGTCTGGGTTCCAGGACATACAGGTGATCAGGGCAACAAGAAGGCTGATGAACTGGCCGAACTCGAAGCTGAGGACATCAATATTAGACCGGAACCCATTCTAGGTATCACAAGACAGCAGGTCTCGACGGCTCTAACCGAGTGTGCTTACAAGACTAGTGAGGAAAAGTGTAGAAGATGCTGAGGTTGTGGACAGGCGAAGTACCATGTAGCAGAATTTGATTCGAAGAAGTCAGTCTGGCTAACGGGAACAAGTCGAAGAATCACGAAATTTGTGATAACGATCTTCACAGGCTACTGTAAACTAAGTAGACACTTAACATTGATAGGAATAGAAGTAGATCCCGTTTGCCCGAAATTTGAAAGATAGGAGAGAAAACATCCTTTCACTACTTGGGGTAGTGTGAGGTGTACCAGCGAGTGAGGTTTAGAACTTTTGATGCAGGTAGACTTCAAAGCGAAGAGCTGAACTCCCTAGCGTGGGCCGACATCTTGAAGTTCATCAGAGAGTCGAGTAGATTTATGAAAAGAGAAGAGTTTAATGCAGAAGGCGATAGTGGGAATAATTAAGGGGATGGCAAGGTATTGGCAAAAAGGGCCTATAAAGGTATACTTGCTTTACATTAGTCTCCCTACAACAACTACTATTGCTAGTACTACTATTGAATATACCGTAAATAAGAAACAAACGCAAAATGTTTGTATTGCCAAAGTTAACTATGATAAAGAAGATCTGAAAAACTAAAAATGTATGCTATTTGATTGTGTTAAATCCAACTGCTATTTACATTATAAAGATTATGTCGTAACTCAAAAAACTCAAGCTATATATTATTCATTCCGACTAAATTATAGTAATCTACATAAAAAGGTGCTTTAAAAATTCTTACTTTGCTTTTTGATATTCTCATAAACAAATGGAGAGCAATTAAATTATACGTGCTTCCAAAAAAGCGTGTCGCAATTAGTGATGTAAAAAAACGCGTTTTTTTAAAATCGAATAAAAAAGCTTTAAAAAACTACAAAAAACGACAAAATTTAAACGTATTTTGATTTTACATGCCCTTTAAAGTTCAAGAAAACTACAGCACAGACTAGACAAATGTTTAATAAACAAAAGTAACATTTTATACCTACTGCCTACTCGTATTACGTATTACTCACAGAACAGCAAAGCGTATGCATGCGTCTATGCGAGCACCCCTGCCCCACTCCCACTGTTGGAACAGTGATGTAGTGGCAAATCTGCCAGTGGGGGAACGCTATTCTTCTGAGGGGTATGGAATATCCCCCAGGAAAAGGGTGATCCGGGGTTCCTCTTCCAGAAAATTTTTAAAAGTATAGGTGCAAAAATATGCGTTTCGATGTTTTCTGGTGCAATTTTTCCGTATTACGATGTTGCCAGTTTCGTAGCCTTAATATATAAATATCAAACCTACAACTTTCTAATTCAAACTGTTTTTAATACTTTGCATATTCATAGCAAGTGGCAAGTCATGTTTGAGGTAATATTTCTAAATAATAACATAAACCACTAGCCTATATTTAAATGGAATGAATAATTATCAAGTCGTTTGTGCTAATAAGTAAATGCCATAAATTCCTTCTTTATTTTTTTTAACTTAACAAAAAACCAGTGGGGGAACGCCGTTCCTCCGCGTTCCCCCTCGACTACACCCCTGTGTTGGAAGTTGTTTTAAGCTGGACCTAGCTCTGAAACTGTCGAGCTGATCGACGAATCAAGTTATGTTAAATATTAGCGATTCATCAGAGTCATAAGACAGTGACATGGGCGACGTAAACTGCATGACTCCGAATCAGTTGAGGAGTCAGCCATGTCTGTTAGCGAGTAATTTCTGCATTATTATAATTTCTACATTCACTTTGGCTATGAAATGTAATTCATTATTTTTCTTTAGAAATGTTTGTTTTTTTTTGTTATTATAAATTCTATAATGCACTTTACCTATGAAATGTATTATTTTTATTTAGAAATATCTGTTTTTTGTTTTTCCAAAGAATATTACTTGTTGTTATTCACTACACTTTAATTCTGAAAAAAAACTATTTAAAAAAAACCAGACTGCTCGGTTTTTTTGCAAAAAAAACAGGTTTAAAAAAAAACTAACGTTTTTTTATGGTTGCATCAATAGTCGTAATCATTCAAATGTTATATTTTTCTTTCTTAATCGTAACACAAATCAAATCAAAATCAAAAATTACGGGTGCAATAAAAATGAAAAAAAAAATTACCTAGCCCTTAAGAGTTACTGTCTGATTGGTGTCCTGAGTCATGACACCCATGTTTCATTCATTAATGGTCTATCGATATAACTAATATCATCTCAGAAGAGGTTCGTATCGGATATAAAAGCGTTCTATTGTCATAAGCAAAATTATTTTTTTAAACGCAAAATACTGTAAATCCATTGAAATAGGAGTAATTTGGATTTAGGAATATGTGGTTGAGCCATGTTTAGATTGTCCACATATTTCAAAGATACTCTGTATAAAAGTATATGATAAAGTAATTGGATTCGTTCTTCACGGCACCAAATCAAAATAAAACTCTTTTCTCTACGACCACTACTAAAAGTAGGCCTTTTAGCGCTAGCTTGTTTCACTAAAAGTGACGTTTGATAGTTTACCGTGTTTAAAGAAATCAGCTGTTTACTTTTAGCACATGTGCTAAAAGTGAAGCGAGGTTCAAAACTACAATTTCGAACTGCAAGTGAAGTTGTAAAGCTATTCTAGTTGCTTCTTGCGTTACAGGTAAAGCGTTTTTGAAATAATTAAAGCGTTATGTAATGAATACAGTCATATGTGGAGTATCAATAATTACATTTCGTAACTCACCTTGACAGCACGGGCGTGGCCAAACAATCGCCACCGCGGCGCAGGCCTACTATTCATTATGACATAAATTAAAAACGTCGCAGATGCGAACCTTTCTTAAATCGATATTTATGGATTAATAACGGTAAAATTTAGGTCGTAGATAAAATATTGTATGCACCGCGTGCTAAAGTCGTTTATGCGCGAGACATGTTATGAAACTCAGCCTTCGGCTTCGTTTCATAATTTTCATGTCTCGCGCATAAAAGTCGACTTTTAGCACTTGTTGCATAAATAGCTATTATCAACGCCAATATTTCAGAAAGCGTTATTTCTTTATCAAGGCAACTACAATAAAGTTTATAGTTACATGCAATCGTTAAAGAAAAACAAGCTCCACTTACAAACAGTTGAGGTTAGTGTTTCATACTGGTAATACAGAACAAAAAACAAGCATTAATTTCATTAATTTTCTCCAATATTCTGTGCCGCAATTCATTGAGGTCATGTATTGATTGATGGAAAATGAAGTTCTTTAAATACGGCCACAGAAAGAAATCACATGGCGTAAGGTCACAAGATCTGACAGGATAAGGTATTGGTGTGTTTCAACTAATAATCCGTCTATCTTTAAGGTATTATGTGTTGTGTGCGCAGTAATCCCGTATTGATGGAAAAAACCAAACCTGACTTTATAGACATGAAGCTCGTCAAAAAAGTCCCGTAAAATCTCTTCTCGATATCTACCTGCAGTCAAAGTGCCTGAAAAGAATCTGGTTGATTCTTCAACAAATAAACACTTTTGTGTTACTTTTGCCTTCAAAAAAATATGGACCAATTATTCTCTACGCCTTGAAAAGCCGCCCACACTCCTATTTTTTGGGATAATGAGGTGTCTCTACCATAAAATTAAGCTTCCAAGCTCCACCAACCCATATTTTGAGAATTAATGTATCCATCTAAATAAACCCAGGCGTCGTCCGTGAAACAAGTGTTCTCCAATAAGTCCAAAGTGCTATTTAGGAACCACTGACAATATTCGACACGCTGAGAATAGTCAGCTTCCTATAATTGTTGAAAAAGACTGCAAACGGTACGGATAGACATGGATGTCTTTCTTAATATTTTGTGGCAGGTGTCAACTGCCAACTGAACTTGTTGAGACAAATGGCGTATCGAGGTGCCAGGGGCATCTTCCATAATCTGTCTTACATTTTTAATTACTTCTGCCGTTTTTCTTGGAGGATAACCGCCGCCTTCTTTGTGTGAAACGAATCCAGTTTACAATTTTCGCAAAATCTGTTAAATGGTGGTTTTATGTTGTCTATATGCCACTACCAATTCTTGGAATAGATTTTCTTAACTTTTTTGAGTTAATTCTTAATTTTAAATAACACATCACTCAAAGTCAGAGTAATTCACTGTCGCAATCCTACACGCCTCTTTCTCATCTGTTTCCGTTCAGACGTGCGTCGCCTTCTTCTGGCAAGTTATTTATTTTCCTGCATGCAGTTCACGTGCGTAGATCGACGCTCAAGCATCTCCATCTTCCTTCGGTGAATCTGCTGTTGCACCTGCTTGCAAGTAATTTACACTAGCGTTCAAATCTGCACCGCCGCCTGGATTTCGAGCATTTTTGTTTCACCTGCATGCAGCTCACGTTCGTCCATCGACGCTCAAGCATGGCCATCTTCTTTCGGTGCACCTGCTGTTGTACCTGTATGTAAATTTTAAGGATAACTTGAGTTTTTAGGACTTTGTTTTGACTTTTTGCATTTTACCCGCGCTTGTATTTCAAATATCAGCGTTTTCCGGACTCGTTAAAGTTCAGTTTGACAATTTAATAACGTCCCGAAACTCCCGCTCTTTACATTTCAAACATCAGCGCTTTCTCGCATCTTTTAGGCTCTTTTAGACAACATTGTATGCTGATTATTAGTGACACCTTTTTGATTTAGCCGTCGTTCAGCCGTAGAATTATGTGGATTTAGAGTTTTCCGTTGTACTGCCTCACTCGTTTAGTTCTCTTCAAATGTTTCGATTACTCGCCTAAGGAGGCCGACACATGTAGTGTTTGGAACTAATTTGCAATTAATAGGCGCCTTAGTGTCCCGGATCACAAACATGTCCCAGCCTGTTTTGGGCATCTCGTGGTATATCGCACTTAGACGATTGCACAAGCTGATACAATTTGTGAAATGAAGAACTGAATGAGGGTTCTATGATAGAGATGGAATAGGGATGCATGCAGGCCGTTGAATTTTTCCGCGCATTCTGACTCCCGCTTGGAGATAGTTTACAGTGTTTTAAATTCGTTCCCCGGCGGCCTCCGCAACGCGTCGGCGGGGTATCTTTTAAAGTAATTGAAAATTGGTTGTGTGCCCTTTGAAGCCGTGGTTTCTGTGCTTTCTTACTGTTGTATTTATTACGTTCCGTTTCTTGTGTGCTTTCTAAAGCTATTGTGAAAGCAATTTGAGGGACGTAAGCAAAATATGGCAACCGTAGGAACCATATTGGAGACTTTTTGCAAGCTTCAATTTACGGATTTAGCGGATTTTTACTGGGTTCTATCTGGCGCTGGCTTGTTTCCGAGGAAGTGTTGCCCGTAGGAAAAACTACAAAGTCGTCGTTGGCACTTTCGATCACTCTTTAAGAATTAATAACGTTGGCTCCTTTGGCAAGTGACAGCTTGTTGCAGCTCTGTTTGCGCACCACGTCAAACTATTAGCTCAGTTGCTTGGGGTCGCCGGATACTGGCAGCTTCGATGGACATCTTCTTCTTCTTCTTCTTCTTCTGATGGGGCTTGCTGTAAGCTGCACTGAGACCTATTGGTCCATTGTGCTCCCACCTAATTTGTTATGGGTCTCGTTCGAAGAGGCCGGTTTCCAACGCGAAGGAAAGAATCCTACCCATAGGAACGTCCCTTATTGCCTGGGGTTCCACCAGGCCGGCTCCAAAATGTTTATGTCGCAGTGTTAGGAGAGCCACACATTGACATAAAACATGAATTGAGGTTTCTTCCTCCAACTGGCACTTTCTGCAGGTGGCATCATTTACGATTCCAATTGTGAATAAGTGCTTCTGTAAGTGACCGTGTCCTGTTAGTAAACCAGTCACGATCCTAATGTTTTTCCTGCTCATTGACAGGAGAGTAAAGGTGTTGGTAGGCGACATTTCCCCGATGAGGAGTTTAGCCTGACGTAGCGTTGGTACCGAGGCCCAGTGGACGCTGGATTGGTTACTTAACCAGCGCTCAACTTGTCGCTTTGCGGTGGCACGGGTAATTCCTAAAGCCGGCTCAGGGCCGATGAGCGGCTCTTGAGAACCTCTTCTGGCTAGAGCGTCAGCTTCTTCGTTACCCTCTATTTCACTATGGCCTGGTACCCATAGTAGTTTCACCCAGTTTGTTGTACCGAGTCTGTTCAGTGTCTGGCAACATTCCAGAACCAACCTGGAGTTGATTCTGGGTGAACTCAATGCTCTTAGTGCTGCCTGACTGTCTGTGCAGATGTAAATATGCAGATTGGAATAACCTCTTTGAAGGTTCTCCTGAGCACAGGTTAGGATGGCAAATACCTCCGCCTGGAATACAGTGGCATGTTTTCCTAGGGCAACGGTGAGTTTGACCCTCGGCCTACAGCCGTAGATGCCAGCACCAGATCCCCCCGCCATCCTGGAGCCGTCTGTGTACCAAACAAGTCCCCTTGGAGTGAAAAGACGCTGTTGCTGGCACCAATCGTTCCTATCAGGGATGAATACCTGAAATGCTTTATAGAACATGTAAAGCGGAGCCATGAAGTCGCTCCTTGTGAGAAGTTCTGGGACCTTCTCAAAGTGTTGGATGATCCCTGAGTGTCCCACTTGTTCCCCTTTCATGGCCCACATCTGGCCTTGGCTTAGTCTGTAGGCTGATTTCCTGGCCTCCGCTTCAATCACTAGGTGGAGGGGCGGAAGCCCCAGAAGCACCTCCAGAGCTGCCGTAGGAGCAGTGCGCATTGCTCCAGTTATGCCTAAACAAGCCAATCTCTGTAGTCTGTTGAGGCTGTTTCTGATTGTTGCCTTGCTGGTTGCTGGCCACCAAACAAGAGCAGCATATGTTATTATTGGTCTTGTAACCACCGTGTATAGCCATTTGGTGACACGGGGCTTGAGACCCCAGCTGGTTCCAAAGGTCCGTCTACATCTCCACAGAGAAGCTGTGGCCCTTTGAATTTGTCTCTCTACATGAGTCCTCCAGTTCAGCTTTGAATCCAGGATAACTCCAAGATATCTGACCGATTCGGAGGGCTGGAGAGCTTTTCCGAAGATTGTGGGCTGTCTGAGACCCTCGATTCTCCTTCTTTTGGTGAAGATGACAAGTTCTGCCTTGGTAGGATTAATCCTGAGCCCTTGCCTTACACACCAGTTTTGTACAGTAATGAGGGCTTCTTGCATGATCCCACTTACTGTGCCAGCAAACTTTCCCATTGCTAATATTACAAGGTCATCAGCGTAACCTAGCACAAAGATGCCTTTTGCAGAGAGCTCCCTTAGTAGCCCGTCCACGACCAGACACCATAACATTGGAGACAGGACTCCACCCTGAGGACAGCCCCTAGTGACCGTCGCTCTTATGGAGAACTCGTCTGCTGAAACGATTACCTGTCGGCCCGACAGCATAGAACCGATCCATCTTATCAACGAGGGTTCGATCCCGTGCCTTTCGGCCGCTACACAGATAGAATCGAAGGAGGTATTATCAAACGCCCCTTCTATGTCTAAGAATGCACCGAGCGAAAGCTCTTTGTGGTGCAGGGTTTTCTCTATCTTTGAAACGATCGCATGGAGTGCCGTCTCAACTGACTTGCCTTGTTGGTAGGCGTGTTGTGATGGGTGCAGCGGAAAAGCCACCAATGCTCCATCCTTAATATACCTTTCAATCAGTCTCTCCTGCACCTTTAGCAGGAAAGAAGTCAGGCTGATAGGTCTAAAGTCCTTTGCGGTATCATGCATTGCATGTCCCGCTTTGGGTAGGAAAATTACTTTGACCGTCCTCCAGGGCACAGGAATGTGTCCTAGGGCCAGGCTAGTACGAAAAATGTGATATAGGGGCCGTAACAGCACCTCCAATCCATGCTGTAGCAGAGCCGGAAAAATTCCGTCAGCACCAGCGCTCTTATATGGTTCAAAGGTGAACAGTGCCCACTTCAAACGATCTAGACTCACTACCTTTGAGGCCGTCTTCCAGTCCATCGCGGTGTGCGCGATGCGTGGGGGCCTTTCAGGTAGAGCTTCTTGTACAAGACTGGAGCCGGGGAAGTGAACATCAATGAGATGCTTGAGAGCCCCCTCTCTGGTGTCCGTGAAGGTACCCGATGGGAGCTTCAGCATCCCCAGCCTGGAACCTGGAGTTTTGGAAAACACCTTTTGCAGTCTAACTGCTTCTGGTAGGCATTCAATACTTTCGCAGAAGGCCCGCCAGGTGTCTCTTCTACTTCTGCGTATGCAGCTTTTGTATGACCGGAGGGACAGTTTATAATTGTCCCAGTCCAGTTGAGACTTTGTGAGTCTGGCTCTATTAAAGAGCCTGCGCGTTTCTTTGCGGAGGGACTGGAGTTCGGGGTTCCACCATGGAGTCCTTTTACCATCCCTGCATCGCTTCACAGGGCAATTAGTCTCGTATGACTCTATGATGGAGCGGTGTACAAGATCAACGCTCTCTTCTAGCTCGTCAGAATTTTTTGGAATGACTCTAACCAAATCTAACCTATTTCGGAGGTCCTGTTTATAGCCTTCCCAATTGGTTGCTCTGGGATTTCTAAAAATATTCGACGCTGGCGGCCGCTTTAAATTTAGATTGAAAGTGATATGACGGTGATCCGAAAGGGAAGGTTCCGTCGATACCTGCCAGTCTTTGACTAACGGAGCGACCGTAGCGGTGCCCACTGTTATGTCGATGACTTCTTGCCTTCTGTCGGTGACAAAGGTAGGTGTAGTACCACAGTTTAGTACCTCCAACTTCGTAGTGTAGAGATACTCCATTAGGCCTCTACCTCGTGGGTTGATGTCCGTGCTGCCCCAACAGATGTGGTGCGCATTGGCGTCACACCCTACCAGCAGAGGTAAATTATTTGTGTCACAGTAGCTTACCAGTCCCTGAAACTCTGGGGTAGGTGGCAGTTCCTGTGCATCGTAAGGGAAGTAGGCAGAACCAAGAACAAAGCTCCTCCTGCTGTTGCCATCTATAAGACCAATTTTGACTGCCACTAGATCCCTGGAACAGAAATTGGGCAATATATGTATATCGGTTAGTCCCGAAGAGTATATGCAAACTCTCGGTATAACCGCACTTGTGCAATAAAACAAAGAACCACTGTTGAGACATAGCCCCTGGACAGAGCCATGTCGTACCCATGGTTCCTGAATAAGTGCTATATTAATATTATCATTTGTAAGCCTCCTCTGCAGAGCATAGGAGGCTGCTATGCTGTGTTGCAGGTTGATTTGTAAGAGATGGATACTATTCATTAAGGGAAAAGCGTCCACTCCTACTCCTGCGCCTCCGTCGCATCCTCTGCCTCCGCAGCAGAGTCAGACACCTCCATGTCTTCAAGCTCTGCTACGGGCGGCTTTTCTTTTGCATGTTTGGGGTCCCAGAAAGAGACCCTTACCATGCCCGCATATGCCTTCATGCCGAGTTGCTTCAGAACCGACACGGAGAGCCCGTCCACGCCAAGAACAAGCCTGAGCCCTTTGGACTCGACCCGTCCGGCATGCCGAATCCTCCAGAGATCGGTCCGAAGTCCCGGATTCTGGCGTTTTAACCTCCTTAAGATGGTAGCCCCGTCCTCAGGTACTCCCGGTATCCAGGCTACCATCTTTCTCAGCCTGGGAACGGCGTCGCCCTCTAAAAAAACGAGTTCGACTCCTGTTCTCGTGCTGATCATACCGACGGTTTCTTTTAACCAGGTCTTGGAGAAGGCATCGGAACATGTGACCGATGGACATCAATTAGCGGCTCTCTGAATTCTCAAATTCGGTATTATAATTAGCCTTATAGTTAATATTAAATCATTCTGTGCTAAGCCATTTTCGACCCAGTGCGACAAAAATCAACCGCTGCGCGGGCTAACTTCAAAACATGTTCTTGTCACCGACTTTTCATATAAGCCTATCTATATTTAAATTTTTGTGGCTTGTTCGCAATGAACACTGTCGAGACAAATTATTCAGCTTTTGTTGCATGTTCACCATAGCTAATGTTATCATAGGCGGACATTGTTTGTGTCAGATTGTTGTTAGCTCATTATTACTGAAATAACTGGGCGATCTTTCAAAGAAACAAAATTAGGTGCACTTAGGTGCAAAAGCCGGCCGCCAGCTCGGCGATTGGAGGCGTGTAGATTTTTAAGAACGAAAAGGTAGAATAGTAATTAAATAAATGCCCAGAGCGCCAACAAATTTTGAAATAACGGCGAATGCATCCCGGTGTTCTAACGAGAATTTGTAAACTCAATACCAAACACTATATTATACTTCCTGAAAGATAGCTCAAAACAAAGTAATCTGCCGTAACTAAACTCACCCTGTATACTGGCATAAAGATCATATAATTTCGTGCAAATATCACAGTACAAGTAAATACATAATTATCACAATACGTTGCATCAGTTAGAATTCTGGATCGCTCTACATTACTTAATTACAGGCTACAACATACTTACAGACTTACAACAAAATACAGTAATGCTATAGATTGCACACATTAAAAAGGCGGTCTAGCAAACCACCTGGCTCGCAGGACCTCATAGCTCTCGGCCAATAAATTCGTACGGCCGTTGCTGGTGTCTTTCAGCGCAAACTGCATGGCGACAGCGAGATACGGACGCCAAAGCAGGAGTGAAAGCAACCCCCAGACGGGTCCTTCTCGTGCCCTAGATAGGCGCTGTAGCGGTCGCCGTGGATACGGAAAACATTCGAACGCCACACCTGATTCGAAGCGGCCAGCGGGGCTTAGATTTCACTGGCTTAACGAATTAGACTGGCATTATTTATGCCTGGCACTGCTTGCTGTGAATAGGAAAAGGAGTCCAACGATAGAATACACAACTACAAGGGGTCCTAGCGCTTTTAATTACTCACCCCAGATGACGATTTTGGGCACATGGAAAGCTCATGGTTGCAATTACCAAGAAATCCGCACAAGCCGTAGGAAAACTTCCTATCGTGAGCTCGGGGCATCAAAGCTACAAAACGTGAAGGCTTGCATATCACCAAATACGCCAAACTAACCAAAAGCCTCACTAAAACATCTCCGAAAGCTCTTGAATTGCTAAAATCACTGTACTGCTTGTTTAAAAGCTGCGAGCGGAAAGGACGCGCCGAACACCAGAATCGGCATTTCCAAGATAAAAGCGCATCGAGGTTATCGCAGCCAAGTGCGAACCATTCCCGCGACGCACGGGTAAATACCATTCGAATTCGAATTTAAACAGGCGGCGTAATCTACACGTAACATTGTTTCGATATTAATAATTTAAAGAACTACTAACACATCAACATGACACACACTTTACACAATGGTTGCTGTGCAAGCACAAAAGGCGCGCTCCAACTTTGTATACCGAATCCGGGGCAAGTTGAGCATTGTACCGCCAGATACAGGCACGTAAAGCACCAGCCTCTACACCGCAAGGTAAAATGAGGTTAACGATACTACTAACCCTTTTTATTTGATTTAATGTTTGTAAAACTATTTTACATATCTTTGTTTTTCAAGTTATTACATATCATTCTAAATTAGCCGTGCGTTATTGTTTCATATGTATAATGTTGCATGCAAGGTGTATTATGTGCTGTGTGTTTTCTTTCGTAAGGAATTAAGGAAGGTGAAGATATTAACAAAAGTTACATTCACCAAGGCTGTATGCTGGCTGACAACGAGCACTTCAGACACCTTTAAAAAAGGCACACATTTCAACTTTTAATGAGCTGTCCTTGTATTTCCCGATTTGAAATAGTGGTCGCGTCTATGGCATTTAATATCTTTATTTCAAGTTACAGGTCGTTGCCCTAATTAATAATATCGTAAACCCTCCCACCCACTGAAGCTTAGTCGGCAACCTTTCTTACAGTATATCGTAGCATAGTTGGGGTAACTAATCCTTGTATTTTTTCCCGATTTATGTCGTTTTTATCGTGTAACAAACGGTTTGCTGTTTTGATGTTGAATTCATATCGTAAAGTGTTATTTAGACTGTTAGAAAGTCACTTACATCCGTGTGCAATTATGCACCGCCGCCTCATTCTGGGGCATATTTTGTTTCATCCGCATGCAGATGTCAAACGTCCATCTGCGCTCCGGCATCACCGCCTTCTTCTGGCGGGTCTGTAGCTTTCTCAACATGCAGCCCCAGTTTTCCTGCTCGGGCGCTTGCGTGTACCCACGCATGAACTGCTTCAGCTTCAGAACTTGAATGGAAGTTCCACGGCTGCTTCTCTCGGCGCCTCGTGATACGGCTGTCACGGAAATAGTTGGTCCCGGACCTCATAATAACATCATGACAGTCGTTAGTGGGGTTGGAAGACCCCATAAAATGTACAGCGACGCCTATAATTGGCCTAACAGCTGTTGGCTGAGTACGAAAATAAAATAAAATAAAAATAATATTTGCCTTTACATTGTAAGCATTTATTCATTCTATTGAACCAGTCCTCAAGTACCCGTAACCATTGTTCTAGAGACACCTCAGCGACAATGTTATTATATGCCTCAATAGCCTCATCGGGGGAGTTAAACCGTTGTCCACGCAATTTATTCTTGGTTGTGGGGAATAAATGGAAATCACACGGTGCCAAGTCGGGGCTATAAGGTGGGTGACCCAGTAGTTCCATATTTACAAAGGCCAAAAAATGCCATTGTTCGAGCAGCGGTGTGGGATCACGCATTGTCATGGTGTAGGGTTAGGCGACTTCGAGGACGTCGTGTACGTACTTTTTCTACGACTGCTGGTAAACAAATGGTGGAATACCACTCAGCGTTTACTGTGCCATGATCTTCCAAAGGAATTGTTACAAGATGGCCTGATCGGCTAAAGAACGAAACAACCATCTTCTTACTTGCACTGCGAGATCGTATAAATTTTGTTGGCTTTGTTTCACCTTGGAAGATCCACTGTGCCGATTGTCGCTTTGTTTCCGGTTCATAACAATAAATCCATGTTTCGTCACCGGTGACGATGTCATACACATGTTTTGACTGACCACTTGCAAACCTCTTCAGCATTTTCTTGCATCAATCCACACGTACTAGTTTTTGAGATTCATCAAAATTATGTGGCACCGAACGCGTGCATAGCTTTCTGGCACCCAAATGTTGGTGAAGAATTGTGTTGATTGCAGACCCCGAGATGCTTAAGGATGCCTCAATTTCAGCATAGGTGATTCGCCGGTCTTGCTCCACGAGGCGGCGAACAGCGTCAACGTTTTCATCAGTAACAGCAAATTTTGGACGACCTTCACGGACTTCGTCATTAAGAACATTTCGGCCGAGGCGGAATTCCGCAAATCACTCGTAGACGGTGCGGTCTGATGATGCTTTATCCGCAAAAGTATTGGGAAGTCGTTCAATGCACTGTTTTGGTGTGAAAGACGATTTAAAATCGTAAAAAATTATGACGCTATAATATCTTAGACTTAGTTCCAATTTTCATACAAGTCACAACAGTTGAAAGCTTATCATATACGAACCGTAAACAGTTTTCTGAATCTGTCAACTTCAGTTGTCTACTGAAATGCTTTTGTTTCATAGCACTCTTATAAAAAATTGTGAAGTCTAAGCTTACTTTGCGGAAATTTATGTAGTGACCCTTATATATAAAAGTTGTAGGTACGAAAGTGGTGCGCATTACTAAAAAGAGTCTTTTTGACTGAAATAACAGTCCTAATCTAAAAGGTAAAAAATTTAACGTTTAACCTGACAATTGTAATGTTGATAAAACAGATCACGCATTACTTACAATTTGTTATTTGCCATGGCAATCTTCAGTTAATTTCTTTATTTATAAACAGAAACGAATCCTCTCTCTGAAAATAACCATTAAAAAAGAGCGTCGGTAAAATTACAATTCCAACAAAATCTATTTGAAAACTGGTATTTTTTGAATAATTCTTTGCCTATTGTAACAGTAATTGGTACAAATCGTGGAACATTAGTGCAACAAGCTGTAGAGTAAATGCAAATGCGCTTTAACACTTACAAAAGTAAAAAATTAGCTGAGCGTTTGCCAAGCCGTGCAACACTTCGCTACTTTTAGGAACCCGCAAAATGCAAAATCAAAGTGGAGCAACGTAATACAACTGAATTTAGTTGCCGTACAAGTGCAGTACCCATTCAACGATTTTGTAAGCAGAGCAGCAGCAAGAAAATTGTACCCGCATCGAGGAAGTAGTAGTGCAAGCCATCGTCCCGAGAATCGGATAGAATCAAATTACCTTGATTTCAACTCTTAGTAAAACATAATACTGTAAACAACTCCTTAGAAATTTGCTGTTACTCTTAGTTACTGATGTTTACAAATTAATAAAACAATTGTTAGATGAACAATTTTACTAGAGTTGTAGCGATTTTATCAATACAAATGCATTTTTCTTTAATGAAATATGTCTGAGCTCTACCTTTTAACGTCTTTTCTGTACAGAAATTAACTTTGTCGCACTCACGATTCAATATGGCGCTTCTGCTTGCTGTGTTGCGGCTGCTCTCGGTAAATTTACGCTTCCTAGCGTATCTTCAATTCGTTTGTACTGCTTGCAGATGGCTTGGTAGAATTAATTCAGTCCTGCTGTCTTTGGCTGTTCGGTAAAATGCTTTTAAATTACTCTTGTTCGACAAATCGTGCAAACACTGTTTTAATTTACTTTTCGCAATTACAGTGCATGGTAATTAACAATACAACACTGTAAATTAACATTTTTACAATAGGTTTAACGCCCAATAGCTGTTCAAACAATGAAATTCGAAGGAGCTAAGATTATAAACAACCTAGTCCTGCTCCAATATGTTTTTTTTTGTGTATCAACAACCCTCAATAGTCATTATCGCCATAGCGACCAATTGCTTGTCAGTAACAGCTCTCTTTGATCTAATTAACAAAAACTTCTGTCAATGTAACCTTTTAAATTGTTATTTTCAGATTATGACTGACTTTTCTAATAAAACATATTGTTCGAAATTCCACGTCAGTCCAAACTGCAATCTGCCATTCTAACTCAGGTAAGGCAAACTATTTCAAAACATTATTTGCTATATTTTACTGATGTGATGCTTTGCAGATTGCAAGTGTCACTGCTCGGACTACGATTAGGGAAAGGGTACTGCAGGTCTTATAATCGTTTTGCATATTTTCACTTTAGTTGTGAGGGAATTATTTTTTTACCTTAACACTTTACTTAGAGCACCCGCACTATTTAAGCCACTAGTTATTCTTCTGTCAATTTCATTCGTTAGATCTCCATCACCTGTTATCTCCGTTCCCAGATATGTCACCGATTCTACTCGTTCAAAAGTATAACTTTTGCTGCTGTAATCACTTTTAATTTTTAGTTGCTGTATTTCCTGACGTTTATTAACTCCACTAGCTTTCTATACTTTCCATTTTTATCTGAATAGGTTTTCCTTCTATAATAATGTCTGTATTTTCCTCATTCATAAATTTGGATCTACTTTCCATTTTTGATTTGTAGTACCTATTCTTCCCAATCTTCTCCAAATATTGGTTGTAATATTGACTTTTTATTGTTTCTACTAATACTTATAATGGCAGGTTCTTCCGGGTTATGCAGTGATCGACGACTACGGCATAACCCGGAAGAACCTACCAATATGGACAACAGCCTCTGTACATCTTCGCCTTCCTATAAGCACTTGTACTTTGCTACATTTTCTGCCTCAAGTTTCTTTTTTCTTCAGTACCTAACTAATATTCTTTCTTCCATTCTTCTCCTTGCATATTCTTTTCTATTGTCAATCGATTTACTACTTAGCCACTTAAGATATGCGTCCGTCTTTTTTGTCACTTCTAATTGTATTTCTTGATTCCACCAAATATTCCTACTAAGCTTATTCACATTGTCACTTTTTTCCACTACTTCACTTGCTACTTCATGCAGGGAGTTCTTAATATGTGCATATTTATATGTTCATATATAAAGATATTTAATACTTTCTTCCTTGAAACTTTCTAAATTATATTTGGACATCTCAATTTTGTCTATTTCCTCTTGTTGCTTTAGTTGTGTTCTGTTTTGATTATCCTTTTTAAAGGGGAAATGTAATTTTGCTTTAAGCAGATGGTGGTCCGATCCGCATTCAACTCCTTTAAATACTCTTACACCCATTACTTCTGTCATAGTGTTTTGTCCTATTATAAAATAATCGATAATTGATTTTAATTGCTTGGTTGTGTCCAAGTACCTATATCTATGAGTATGTTTGTGTTGGAAGAATACGTTGGTTATTTTCAAATTGTTTTGTGCACGTAAGTTTATCAGTTTATCTGCGTTGTTATTTGTTAGATTTTCTCTTATTTTGGACCCTACCCGAGCATTGAAATCACTCAACAAAATTACTTCTCTATTTTCACCAATCTCATCTAAAGCGGCGTGTAGGTATTCATAGAATTCTTTCATTTGAATAGCTTCATCATCGTTTGGTCCACATATTCCAAATATTGCTATCTTTCTTCCCATGGTATTTACTAATGCATTCATTTTTAGCATCCCACTTTTGTTATGTTTCTTTTACATTTTTACTTCCCTCGTCTGAAAGACGAAGGAAGTATTGTAATAACTCTGCCTGAAGGTCACCAAACTCTACTGGCTACTTGGACGCAAATCCCAATTAACGCTAACTAACAAAGTCCTACTATATAAAACCGTAATGAAACCTATCTGGACATACGGACTGCAACTCTGGGGCACCACCAGCAACTCTAATCTAGAGATCCTACAAAGGTTCCAATCGAAAACTCTATGACCCTTAGCGGACGCCCCATAGTACGTTAGAAACGAAGTAATCTATCGTGATCTTCGAGTGAACACTATTAAAGGTGAAGTGTCGTGCGCGAGTGCAAAATACCTCACTCGTCTTGAAACCCACATCAACCCTCTCGCAGTAAACCTCTTGAACAATGGTAACATTACTCACAGACTAAACAGGTATCATCCACTAGATTTAGTAGATCGTTTTTAAATTTTGAAATATTTGTGTATATAAGTGTACATTTCACTTTCAGTCTGCATTAAGGAACTTTTCATTGGAAAAGTATCCACCATGCCAATTTGTAATCACACCATTTACCTATTGCTTGATTGCGCAGTTTGTAAATTTAATAAATAAACAAAAAAAAACAAAACAAAAAAAGTATTGCAATCACAAAAAAATCACCTTCCGAGATTGTAAGCTGCAGAGACAACCCTCGGGAAAAATAAGAGGTCCGGAGGCGAGGAGAACAAAAGGGACTGCTGCACGCAAACCCATAGAGCTCAGCACGCACTCCATGGGACGAGTCAGGGTAACGGAAGGCCAACCAGGTCCTTCAGGTACCCGACCGACCATTAAGAGACCGAGAAGTGATGACACTCCCCCAGAGGCAGTGCAAAAAGGCCAAAAAGCTTACCGAAACAAGCAGGGAAAGCCAAGGCTTCTCATCCTTTGAGAAAAACCACGGCTAAGTCCCAGCGAGCAACGGAGCCGAAGCCGCCTAATAGGGAGAACCAGGTTGTAATCAGGTCTGACCGACCAGATGGCCAGGTTCTCCCAAAGGAAGCTGAGGCAATTAGAGCGAACATAGTTGCCGAGATGTACAGTGCCATGGCAGGCCCCGAAGAGGGTCCCCAGGGGCCAGAACTCCGGTTTAGGAACTCAGGACTAGTGGAACCAGGCTGGTTCTTAGTCACTGCCCAGGACGACACCTCAGCAAGATGGCTGGAGGGCTGGACACCTCTCAGCGCCGAGGGAGTCACCTTTGCCCCAACAAGGGCATCGGAGGCACCATGGCCAGAGAAGGTGGGTTTCTGGCTCAGAAGCCAAGAGGAGGTTGATCTGGAAAAGCTGAGGCAGATGCCTTCCATGCAGAACCGCTCACTAAGAGTGGAGCAATGGAGGCATGTTCAGACGACAGGAGGACCAGGAATGTGGTTCTTGACCTTCATGGTCAGCGGAGATACTGTCCGAACTCTGGAGGAGTCTGGGTGGCAGCTCTACTACCAGTTGGTTACTCTCGCAGTGCGAAGGGTGCTGACGTGGAGTGGAGCAGTCCGCCAGGACTCTTCTGAGGCCGGCGTGTCAAAGCAGGCCAAGTAGGACAACTGAAAGGACCACAGCCCCCGCACCATTAACTCCCCATAATGGATTTACTGCGGGTAAGTCAGATCAATCTTCAGCACAGTAGGGGCGCTACGGCAGAGCTGATGAGCGCCCTAACTGGCAGGAGAGAAATAGTCCTCATTCAAGAACCTTATGTTTACAGGAATAAGGTCAGGGGACTGAGGATGGCCAACTACGATGTAGTGGTTGGCAAGGAAGTAAATGATCGACCCAGGACCTGTATCATGGTGTCCAGGGATCTCAGCATGGTACCACTACCGCAGCTGGAAACCAAGGACCTCACTGCAGCGGTTCTGGAGTATCATGTAGGTGGTAGAAATCATAAGGTAGTAGTAGGAAGCGCCTATTTTCTCTCGGATGACGCGCGTATACCTACGGAGGAATTCGAACGCTTAATATCGTTTGCGAGAGATAAAGGTCTTCCGGTAATTGTCGGATGTGACGCCAATGCACATCATTCGGTGTGGGGAAGCTCAGACATTAACCCTCGGGGCGAAACCCTGCTAGAATATTTGGCGTCCACGGATCTTGAGATAATGAACAAAGGTACAGAGCCCACTTTTGTCAATAGCATCCGAAAGGAGGTAATTGACATTACAGTGGCCTCTAGGTGTTTTTCAATCAATATTGAAAACTGGAAAGTGACGTCGGATATCGTGATATCTGATCATCGTATGATCAGAATGGAAATGAATTCCGACAAGCCTCTGGAAATTCCCTACCGGAACCCCAGGGCAACAGACTCGGAAAGCTATCGTTCCAGTCTCGTTCGCCAAGGAGGCCAACCAGAGGAAGGTATATGCACAAAAGAACAATTAAGTAAAGACGTAGAGCAACTGGCAAGTAAAATTGTCTCAACTTATGAGGAGGCTTGTCCTCTCAGGGAGGCTCGAGTTCGTAGGGTACCATGGTGGACCGGCACTCTAGCCGATCTGCGCAAGGAATCCAGGCGAATCTTTAATCGAGCTATCAGAGAAGGAACACAGGCCTCATGGGACACTTTCAAAATGGCCAGGAATAGGTTTAAAAATGAGTTAAGGCGCAGCAAAAGATCTAGCTGGCAGAAATACTGTGCAGAGTTAAACTCAGTATCAGACTCTGCTAGACTGATGAAAATCTTAAGCCGCGAAACTAGTCAAACAGTAGGAGCGCTAAAAAAGGCCGATGGCATGTGGACAACATCCAGAGAGGAGTCGTTACAACACCTCCTGGAAGTCCACTTTCCAGGAGACGGCGCCATCCAGTTAGCACCCATAGCGGAACAGGAACCAGTTCCTATAGAGATCTGGCAGTTCGCTGAGGGAATTATAACGGAAGGTGCAGTCACATGGGCAGTACAGGAGTTAGATCCCTTTAAGTCGCCGGGGCCAGATGGGATCTTCCCAGCATTGCTTCAGAAAGGCCTGGATATCCTTCTTCCTCATATAGTAAGGGTATATAGGGCCAGCGTAGCAATGGGATGGGTCCCAGAACAGTGGAAGGCAGCCAGAGTGGTCTTTATTCCCAAGACGGGAAGGGAGGACTACACAACTGCCAAATCATTTAGGCCCATTAGTCTTACATCCTTTCTTTTAAAGACCTTGGAAAGGATCATTGATAGGCATCTAACGGAAATGGTAATAAGAACACACCCATTCCACAGGAATCAGCACGCATACAGACGTGGAAGATCGACCGAAACTGCACTCCACGCTGTCGTGCACAAGGTCGAAAGGGCACTACACTATAAGGAAGTAGCCCTTGCAGTACTTTTTGACATTGAAGGCGCATTTGACAAGGCAAGAACGGCTACAATATGTCAAGCCTTACAGGCCAGGGAAACCCCTCCCGTTCTGGTCAGGTGGGTGAGAACAGCACTGGAGCAAAGAACCGTGACGGCAAACCTAGGGGACTGTTCAGTGAAGGCCAGGGTGACGGGAGGTTGCCCGCAAGGCAGTTGCCTCTCACATCACCTGTGGTGTCTTATAATGGACGGTCTACTGGGATGCCTAACGGAAGAGGGCTTCTATGCACAAGCATACGTCGTTTGCGATAGAATGCAGGTAGCTTGCAGGATTATTGAAAGATGGTGTGAAGAGAAAGGTCTGTCGGTAAACCCACTAAAGACTGAGATCATTCTCTTCACAAAAAGACGAAAACTTCAGGGTCTGAGGATACCCATTATGTACGGAAGACCACTTGCATTAGTGCAAGAGGTCAAGTACCTGGGGGTAATCCTCGACAGAAAATTAAGTTGGAGGTCGCATGTCGACAGGACGGTGAAGAAGTCGACAACGACCTTACGGCAGTTGCGCAGAGTTATAGGCAGGAACTGGGGGATAAACAACAAGATTTTGCACTGGCTCTACACATTGGTAGTAAGGCCAAGAGTTCAGTACGGCTCAGTGGTCTGGTGGCCTAGTGTAGAGCGCCCCAGTATTTCCGTAAGATTGGCAAAGGTCCAACGACTAGCCTGTCTCGGAATTACAGGGGCAATGAGGACAACCCCAACAGCCGCACTGGAGGTAATACTGGGACTCCCGGGCCTCGACAATTAGATAAAGAGAGAGGCCATGGCTACCCACTTCAGAATGCGGGACACGGGGCTATGGAATGACCAGGGAGTTCGCACGGGCCATGCTAGGATCGCCGACATGGCTGCTAGAGAAATACCTCTATCAGCCTACAGGGTAACCGAAGCAGAGGACCGGCTAAGGTTAGAAAAAGGTTTCTCTTTCACTATCCCAACAAGGGAACAGTGGGAGCAAAAAAGGGTTAAGCTCCAGTCTAATGCCTTGATATGCTACACGGATGGTTCTCGAGTGGCGGAAAGGCAATCCTCTGGAGCAGGAATTTATATGGAAGGCCGGGGGGTGCAAGAAAGCTATGCTTTAGGAAGATTCACCACGGTATTCCAAGCAGAAGTTTATGCCATCCTATCGGTGGCAACAAGGAACGAGGTCAGGATATCCCCAGAGCAAAAAATTTATATTTGCTCTGATAGCCAAGCCGCACTAAAAGCAATCTTCTCGGCAGAACAAGATCAGCTCTTGTCCAGGAATGTGGAGATGCTTTAGCCGAATTGGCAAGGGAAAAGGACGTCGAGCTCATCTGGGTCCCGGGACACACGGGGGTCCAAAGCAACGAGAAGGCGGACGAACTAGCCAAACTCGGAGCCGGGAAAACTTGTTTTGGACCGGAACCTTTTTTGGGTATAACAAGGCAGCAGGTCTCAGCAGTCCTAACCGGGTGGGCCTAGAAGACCAGCGAGGAAAAGTGGAAAGGATGCAGGGGCTGTCGTCAGGCAAAGTACCACATAGCGGGATTTGATTCAAAGAAATCGGTCTGGCTAATGGGAAGGAGCCGAAGAACCACAAATATTTTGATAGGGATCTTGACAGGCCACTGTAAACTAAAGAGACACCCAACACTGATAGGAGTAGAGGAAGATTCCATCTGCCCAAGATGTGGGAGGGACGAGGAAACGTCCTTTCACTACTTGGGAGAATGTGAAGCGTACCAGCGACTGAGGTATAGAACCTTTGGAGCACCTACGCTTCGAATGGAAGAATTGAACTCCCTATCCTAGGCCGAAATTCTGATCTTCATTAGAAAATCAGGAAGGTTTAAGCAGGGAGAAGAGCCCATCAAAGAGGATGATAATGAAAGCGGTTGAGGGGATGGCATGGGGTTGGCAAAAAGGGCCTATGGTGGCCTACTTGCTAGACTTCGTCTCCCCACAACTACTACTACTACTACTACTACATAGGGTAAGCACCTTTAAAAATAAATGTTTGAATGCAGGCTTTCACGGCCGCTGTCCATAATGATAGGTTCTTCCGGGTTATGCCGTGGTCGTCGATTTGAACTTGACGTTTCGCTGCTCATGCTGTCAGCTTCTTCAGAAGTTTTCTAAAGACTGATGTTGGTGATTTTTGCTCCTGGTTATATACCGAGGAGCCGTTACGGTTGGCTGCTCATGTAGATCTTGTATGTTATTCGGATTTGTCGTTTTTCAGCTTGGTTGATCACGTGAAACTTGTTTATGGATGGATTGGTTCTGCAGAGCTACCTTCCATGTGTTACTAAGGCGGTAGCCGTCTTCTCGATTGAAATTATTTGGATTTTTAATAATTTCTAGGGATTCCCGAATAACACGAGGAAAGTATTTTTTTTAGTTCTGGCTAGTATGTTTACGGAGTCGTAATTTATTCTGTGGTCCTCTGGTCCTAATAAGTGTTCTGCGATGGCTGATTTTTGTATGTTTCCAAGTCGTGTGTGGCTCTGGTGTTCTTTTATTCGACATTAGATGCTTCTTCCCGTTTGTCCGATGTAATATTTGCCACAGGTACATTGGAGCTGGTAAACGCCTTCTGTCTGTAGTCTGGGCAAAGAAGCTTTGTTGGAGGGGATCAATTGTTCGACCTTTCTTATTGTACCATAGCGGACTCCAATATTCTTTATATCTAATACCTTTCTTATTCTGTCGGTTACTCCGGCGATGAAAGGAAGGCAGGCGTAATTAATAGGTTTAGGTTTAGGTTCTTTCGGTTTCATGGTATATTGGCACGCTTTCTTGATGTCTCGTCGACTGTAGCCATTCCTGAGTAAGGCTACTGTCCTCGTCGCAGATAGCGTTGGCCCGATGAATAAGAGTCTTGATCAAAGTTCGCTTTTGTTGGGGATGATGATGAGACGAAGCATGCAGATATCGGTCGGTGTGAGTCTTCTTTCGATATACTGTATGGCTTAATCTGTTGTTAGCGATTCGTTTCACTAACACGTCTAGGAAAGGTAGGCGTCGATTTTCTTCAGTTTCCATAGTGAATCTTATTTTGGCATGGTGGTTGTTTAAGTGTGCCAAGAAAGCTTCAAGAGCTGCTTTTCCATGGGGCCATATAACGAAAGTGTCATCGACGTAGCGGAACCAGCATTTAGGTTTGAGATGACTAGACTGAATAGCTTCATCTTCAAAGGCTTCCATAAATATGTTAGCAATGACTGGAGATAACGGGGATCCCATCGCGGCTCATTCGTTTTGCTCGTAGTATATTCCTTCCCAAAGAAAGTAGGTCGTCGTGAGGCACATCCTTACTAACTCTGGAATGTCTTCTCGAAGTCCTTGAGGAACGAAGGATTGTTGTATAAGATTTACTGAATCTTCTACTGGTACATTGGTGAACAGGGATTCCACATCGAAACTGACCAACATGTCCTGGTCCGTTACTTCCAACTCAACCAATATTTCTACGAAATGCTCAGAGTTCTTCACGTAGGATTCTGTTCTGCCTACGTATGGTTGTAATACGTTAGCGAGGTATCTGGCTAGTTGGTACGTAGGAGATCCGCAAGTGCTAACAATTGGCCTGACTGGAACGTCTGGTTTGTGGATCTTCGGAAGTCCGTAAAGTCTGGGCGGTCTAGTATCGCTAGGCAGTAGTCGTCGATGTTCCGACTCTGGTATTAATGAGCTTTTGATAGCTCCTCTAACCTGGCGTTCCATCCTCGATGTGGGGTCCTTCTTCAGTGTTACGTACTGTTCATCATTCAGTAGTGATTGAATTTTGTTCCGGTAGTCCTTTCTATTCATGACTACAGTGGCGTTTCCTTTGTCGGCTCGTAGAACTACAATGTCCGGATTGTTTCGGATTTCCTTCAAAGCTTGTGTTTCGGCTCTGGTGATGTTCCTCGTTGGTGGTTTAGCACGCTTTAATATACGACAGGTCTCGTGTCTTACTTCCTCGGCTTCCTCAACTGGGAGTTTGCGAATAGCACTCTCAATCTCAGCGATCACTTCTTCATTAGGTATGTGGGAGGGGGTGATGGCAAAATTCAATCCTTTTGCCAAAATCGAGGTACAGTCCTTAGAGAGGGGTTGGTCCGACAAATGAATTACCGTTTTCTTGATATCCAATCCTGGTACCGGTGTGACTTTGGCTTGAAGCTTCTCGAACTTCTTAATATATTTTTGGGTAGTATTGCTCATGTGGTGTTCTGAGTGACCATAGCTGATACGATCCACTGTGTTCCAAAGGTTTACATCCAAAATTCTACTGAGCTCGAGATGTAGGTAGTAAAGCTCGGAAGATGTTCCTTGGAGTTCGTAATAAGTATGGAGTACTCTTTCCCTAGTAAGAGCACTTTCAGTCCGATCGATAATCCTTCGAGCAGCAGCAGTTTGTAAGTGGTGTTGAACCTTGACAAATTTAGGTTTGACTCCTTTGTCACGGCAGCGTTTCAAGAACGCCAACGATGCAGGCAGTTGACTCTTCTTCTTCCGTAACTTGTCCAGTTTCCTGGTCTTCTTGAATATGTCCTCCCCGTAGAGGCGTTTAATAGTCAAATGCAGGCTTTCACGGCCGTTGTCCATAATGATAGGTTCTTCCGGGTTATGCCGTGGTCGTCGATTTGAACTTGACGTTTCGCTGCTCATGCTGTCAGCTTGTTCAGAAGTTTTCTAAAGACTGATGTTAGTGCCTTTTGCTCCTGGTTATATACCGAGGAGCCGTTACGGTTGGCTGCTCATGTAGATCTTGTATGTTATTCGGATTTGTCGTTTTTCCGCTTGGTTGATCACGTGAAACTTGTTTATGGATGGATTGGTTTTGCAGAGCTACCTTCCATGTGTTACTAAGGCGATAGCCGTCTTCTCGATTGAAATTGTTTGGATTTTTAATAATGTCTAGGGATTCCCGAATAACACGAGGGAAGTATTTTTTAGTTCTGGCTAATATGTTTACGGAGTCTTAATTTATTCTGTGGTTCCCTGGTCCTAATAAGTGTTCTGCGATGGCTGATCTTTGTATGTTTCCAAGTCGTGTGTGGCTCTGGTGTTCTTTTATTCGGCATTAGATACTTCTTCCCGTTTGTCCGATGTAAGATTTGCCACAGGTACATTGGAGCTGGTAAACGCCTTCTGTCTGTAGTCTAGGCAAAGAATCTTTGTTGGAGGGGATCAATTGTTCGACCTTTCTTATTGTACCATAGCGGACTCCAATATTCCCTCGTGTTATTCGGGAATCCCTAGAAATTATTAAAAATCCAAACAATTTCAATCGAGAAGACGGCTATCGCCTTAGTAACACATGGAAGGTAGCTCTGCAAAACCAATCCATCCATAAACAAGTTTCATGTGATCAACCAAGCGGAAAAACGACAAATCCGAATAACATACAAGATCCACTTGAGCAGCCAACCGTAACGGCTCCTTGGTATATAACCAGGAGCAAAAGGCACCAACATCAGTCTTTAGAAAACTTCTGAAGAAGCTGACAGCATGAGCAGCGAAACGTCAAGTTTAAATCGACGACCACGGCATAACCCGGAAGAACCTATCAAATAAAATGTTGTTTATTTTTGTGTTAATTTTGAAATAAAAGGAAGTAATAACTTTCACATAGGTCAGGCTTTACATTTGCCGAAAATAAGACTCAACCGATAAAGGATAATGTCACAAAAGAGTAAAAATGTTTCAACCATTACACCGTGCTATTCAAGAGACGCGCACGCCGGACTTTTTCCAAAGAGACGCGGTAGCGCAGATGGAATTTCGCCGTACTTATATCCTCTGCGGAGATTCGGTTAGGATCAAGCATTCTGCAGAGCTGCAGATGCGACGGGTTCAATTCCCAGCGGTATAATTTTTTTTTATTTGAAAATGTATTTAATTTATTAAAAACGTGAAGATATTTGTACTCCTAACTTAATTTGATTTTTAAAATTATTTAGTGCCACAATATTGACGAGGGAAGTTCTGGGTAAAGCCTTTTACAGATTTTTTTTAAAGAATGCTACCTACTCCTCGTTTAGCAAGGAACACGTTTTACAGTAATTAAATTTCGATTATAATTTTCGCTGCTTCTCCATGCAACAAGACCAGACGTTCCATTGTTTATTTGTTATGGAGAAGGCGTACACATGCGAAGTACCGGGTACCTTAGAGACCGATGCTGTGGTTATATGGTCAATGTTCTACATAGAATTTTGCCGAGACTAAGGAGTTCCAACCCTAGCAAGAGATCTTTTACGTACTACACATCGTAGTAACATGGGACCCACGGCTTTACATCACTTGCGAATGCCATTCTGTAGATTTTCATCTGATTTTTTTAATAGAAACCTTACTGAGGCAGGGAATCGAACTCGTGACTCTTAGATGAGCAGCCAGAATGCCTAACCACTGAGCTACTGGGCCCGACGACGTTTCTATTAATAGCAATTTAAATTTACTTTTAAATTATTTTTTTTTCGAGTTGCTTTGTATATACATGAAATAATCCACATATATTATATTGAATTAATTTGACCATACTTAAACTCAATCTTGTTGCTCCAACTACTTCAGTCAGTTTGACAGAAAAAACTGGTGACTTTTTAACTGTATAAAACTGACTGGTAATAACGGAATAAGCTTCCGTTGATAATGAATTAATTCATAGTTCTTCTGCTATAACTACAGATAAATTTAACTGCAGCGTAGAAAAAACTAGACTTTACTTTTCTAGAGAATAATATAATTAAAAATTTATTTAATATTCCACAATAGAAAAACATTGCTGACAGGTATGCACACAAAATAAAACTTATAGGATCAAAATATTGTATTTTAAACAATGTTGGCTACATACATCAAGGTGTTACACTAAAACATCACGTATGGAAATTGCAATAATAGAACAATACTGTTTTCTTAAATTTTAACAAAACATATTTACAACTCAAATTTGAAACATAAAGAGGCAAAGTTTAAGTTCGTTCGTTATTTATTACATGTCACTTACTATAACAAAAACTTCAAATATACAGTGCTTCTTGATTAATAAAGCAAAATAATATTAAAAAGTAGATTTTAATAAACTAAATACAAATTTAAATTAGCTAAAATCAAATTTTTGGACAAAAGTGGCTGTGGAAACAAGATCAGCATTTTTTGCCGTCAAATCAAAGTGTTTTGCAATTTGCACAAAATGGTGCAGAAGAACACAAGATTTATATAACTGAAAATTGAATCATATTTTCGAAAAAAGGTTCAAGAAGTTGTATTAATGAATTTAATAACAATATTATTTACTACGGTCTTATCCAAACATTCTGTCATCATCACACTGTATTTTGTTAATGTTTATGTATTTTTTCAAATGTTACGCTTTTTGACTATGTTAAATGTAGTAACTTTACTTAATATGTGGTTGTGATTATTTTCTGTCACATCTTTCACAGCAAACAACTTAAATACTAAAAAAATAACAGAAATCAGTTGCATTAGCTTAAAATAATTTTCCTACATTTGCTTTTTACTGAGAATCGCTTGAAGAACTACTGCTAGAGTCTGTAGACATAACTTCTACATCTTCAGTCTCTTGTTTATGATTTCTAGTATCAACTGCAACACTTCCTTGGCCCACACTCATATGTATCTCACCCGATGGATGCCAAGCAAACTGATTTGGTTGAGAAGCTGGGATATCTAACAAAAACAAATACAATTACAAATATACTCTCAACATAATTTAATCCATGTTTACCACCAGGATGTCCTGGCCTATGCAACTCCGTTATGCTGTTTTGTTGTTGGAGCAAATGGCCATTAATGGGATCACTCAATCGTCCTAGAAATCCTAGTCTCATTTCAATATCAGTCGGATAAGGTCTTCGGGGATCACCCTGCTGCCAAGTTAATGGAGCACATACAGCGTTAGATGCACTGATGCGATGTGCAAACTTAATTAGTTCTTCGGATGAAACAGGTCGTTTATTAGCACGATGAATGGACTGCAACTTTTGATTTGCCTGGTAGATTGCTGTGGATAAAATTTGCTCTGCTTCCTTCAACTGTTTTTGAAGCTGATTGATATCCTGGTCTTGCCGTTCAACTTCTGCCTTTAATATGTCCATTTTTTCATCAATCTTCGCCTGTTCTGCTGCCAATTTAAGAGTTTCTTTTAATTCTTTATCTTTTGCTACCAATAATTCTGTACGTTGAGCATAATCGGCACAAGACAACTTTAAATGCTTAGGAGCAATTGCATTTTCAATCATTTCTCTAAAAATAGTAAAAAGCCATTACTTTTAAATAAATTATTTAATAAATTACATACTTAGAAATCAATTCTATGTCATCGATAAGATGTAAAAGCTTTTCTCTGGTACTCAGTTGAGATGCCATTATTTCTTACAGAACTAAAAATGCACAAACACTACAAAAACTGGTCTCAAATCTAATAATTAAAAGTTGAATAAAATTTCTGTCGAGTTCAATAACACTTCCGCTGTTTATTTTCCAGTTATAAAATAAGTAAGGTTATGTCTGCACGCAGACGTGATTACCGAATCGATGTAACATGCCACGTGATGCTACAATACCATAGAAACGGGAATATATAGATTCTGCACCTCACCCTTCCATAAATTAATTGTAACAATTATTTGTATTAACACTATTGTCATACCGGGTGGCCATAAATATCTGATATCCCATTACCTTTGGAATCAACACCGCTTTATTAAAGTGATAAATCCAACTAAACTAAATGTCATTAATGTCAACACTACTAAAATTACTATCTGTCAAAAATTATTACAGATTGCAATTAGTATTGAAATTAGAACAGGAGATTTTTATAATCGAGTCGTAGGCTAAACTGCAGAATCTGGGGCACATTCCCCTCCTCTTATTTGCATTTTATTGCATTTCATACCAATATGTACCGGGTGGCCATAAATATCTGATATCACATCACCTTTGCAATCAACACCGCTTTATTAAAGTGATGAATCCAACTAAACCAAATGTCATTAATGTCATCACAACTAAAATTCCTATCTGTCAAAAATTATTTCAGATTGCAATAAGTAATGGAGTTAGAACAGGAAATGTTTATAATCGAGTCGTAGGCTAAACTTCAGAATCCAGGGCACATTTCCCTCCTCTTATTGCATTTTATTACATTACATAGGTACCAATACTTATCGTAATTGAAATATCATGCTAACCAACATTTATAAGTAGCTAATTCCATGGCTACCGGGATGCATATACGTAATCTGCAGACGCATAAGGTATAACCCATCACATCGTTTTTTCCGAAGTCGTACGGCCAATCAGAACAGAAGTAAACTGCAGACGTGTTGAATTATAATGCGTCTGCACTTTACGCAAGCACCGTGACCACTATTATTTCGTATTTATTGTATCTTGAGTTGATAAATACAGACTATTATTATTAGTATTGTATTTTCTCTTGAAATGTTCGGTTTATTCCAATTAAACGAGAGAGATTTGGTCAGATGTAATTAGATTCTATTAATTAATTTTGATATAAGAATTTTCTCACGTTACTGCACGTTTGTAATATGACTGCTTTTCGGCCAAATTTCGAGTTACCAGCGATGATTATGCTTCGCCCTCATTAATAAAACTTCAAATTCGTGAAAGAAGTATGAGTTTAATAATTAGTTGTACAATATACTATTGTACAACTGTCGTTAAAAATCAGCAAGATCATTTTTACTGACTAAATGTAACTTTTATTAATTTGATTATAATATAGAAAGCAGTTGTAGACATTTTTCAAAATATTCATGTTAGTTTTGACATTTGATTAGAATACAGAAAGCCTTACTATATTTTTTCAAAATATCGAGCTGTCAAACAACTGAAAGTTATTGATTTTCCTTAGTTACCTGACAAATATTGGCTTACTAAGTATTTTTAACGTGTTAAAAGTGTATACTTTTAAGGTGCTCTCTCATAATATTAATTTTGACATATATAAGTGTAGTTACCTGGAATAAAAATGTAATTTTTAATGACAGTTGTACAAAAAGTGATTGTTTTTACGAGAGTAATAGTTTTATAAAAAAAATTACTGCGCTATAAAATAGAGCTTTATTAGATAGTTTAGCGCTTATAAAGTCGCTCTTTATTTCACTCTACAGATGAAAGTGCACGTTGCTATGGAAATTAATAAATAACCAATTGTTTGCTAGCAAGAATGGTGGCTATTTTGTTTATTACGGCTACATTAAGTAAGCCAAAAACGGCCAGATTCTAAATTGATTTGTAGTTTTTGCAATACATAATGTAAATTTATTTTTTAATATTCGTAGAAAAAATAACATTTACTTTTTGCGATAACATTTTTCGCTCGTAAAATTATCATGACGCTGCTCGTGAACAAATCTTCATCCCCCGAAAGAAACAATACTTTTATCTTTTGACGAAAAATACAGATATTATTTAGGTATATTAATGTTTGAATGTGGTTATTATAACACCGCTGTAATGGAGTCTATCAAAACACTGTTTCTGTATTGTTGTTTTCATATGAAAAACATTGTTTCAGACAACTGACAGATTGTCATATTTATGAAATGTCAAAATTAAAAGTTTTTGATTATTTTTGTTGAAAGTAAATAAAATTAGTGTATTATCGTCGTTGAATAAAATTCATTGCAGCTCTATTTGAGCACTCCTCGTTGAGCACTCATGCCCCAAACCCACTCGTGCTACAATAGGCCCTCTTATTAAACTAGTATAATAATATGCTACTTCTACGACAGTGCAGAAAGTACTCACTTTTTGCACTCTCATGTAAGAATCATACTATGATTGGTTAAAACGGACAACTTTTTAACGAATGTCAAATTAAAAGATTAAATTTGTTGTATAATGCGAAACCGTCGCAGGAAAAATAGTATGTAACACACGTGTGGGATGGCCATCGGAAAATGTATGTGAATACATGTAGTCATTCAAAAACAACTACAAATGAGTAAAAAAAGTTCTTTTCGTATGTGTTGCTCACGTTATTTTTTGCATAGTGATCCCTTGTAACTCGAAATTTGGTCGAAAAAGACTTCAACATTTATAACTGTCAAATAGACAATTCGCAATTTCAATTAAAACCGGCATTTTTTCGGTCTGTTTTTTCGGTCGGTTGGTCAAAAGATAAACATGCGAAGCTAACCTCAACTTCATCTTTGGTAGTTAGATTTAATCAAACAGTTGTGTCGTTTACAAATTCTACTCCTAGCCTTCTGGGAGCATACTTTCTATATTTCAATAATTTATAGTAATTTTAGACGTCATTTAATACGATATAGCAAGTCAAAGCGAAACCACTAAGTAAACTGCAGACGTCTAATACCTCTCTGTGTCTGCACTTTACTTAAACTTTCATTGGCGCCGTATTAATCAATTACCGATTGTAGCCGAACAGTTGTCATAATACCTTATGCGTCTGCAGATTACGTATATGCTACCGGGATCTCAGATATTTATGGCCACCCGGTATAATGCTAACCAACATTTATAAGTAGCTAATTCCATGGCTACCGGGATCTCAGATGTTTATGGCCACCCGGTACATTTTGGTACCAACAATCAACAATATGCCAAAAAAGTGCAGGAAAATATTTGCAACAATGTGAGAATGAATAACATACAGAGAGAGTTAAAAGTATGGAGGGAGACACCGATTTGTATTGAACATTTTCTTATAAAATGTTTTTATACAAAAGAGTTTACGAAATGTTGATCTACATATACACGAAAAATTTTGTTATTCAATTGATTTCCAGTTATGACTACGCGATATTTTTTTAAATGGCAATCTATTAATGTTATACTGCTATTCCATAGAGAATTTTTTTCTCTTTATAATGGTATAACAAATTTTTGGGTTTACATAACAATTCTTCGAAAAGTTGCCGGTTAAAGATAAAGTATTTACAATTAATTAACTTCCCGATTCGTAAACAATACAGCCATGATAAACAAAAGTGAAGTGATAAACAAAGGCGATATCACTAAGGCTGAATTATAAATTAAATTGGATGTTCTGTGGCTTGATAATGCTAGCAACAATACAGTAGTGAGTGACCTGGTTTTTATCTCATTAGTGGGTTACGGTTTAACTCACTAGTGAGTTATGAGCCGCTTTAGAGGTCTAAAATCGATCGAGTAATAGCTTTATAGCTAGAAGGTGTTGGATAAAATGATTAGGTATCACTATCACCTCGAAGCCGGACAACAACAACAATTTCAATAAACATTTTGCTCTCCACTACAGTTTGAACGTATTTTACTCTCATTCCAAATCATAATTTTGATTTTCTCTGTATATCAGCCAATGTTTTAAAAATTTTGTACTTGATTATGGATCTACAAGTCATGCAGAGCTTTTTATTAAGATTTTTTTGTGAAATGTATGATACATTTTTTCTCCATTTGTATAAAACTTTTTGGGACACACTGTATATGTATTACTTCTATACTGATAGTAGGTAATGTCTGGAACGGGCGAAAACGTTACGGCGCCGACATAGTCTCTCTCTGAGAGCTACGCGTCTCGTGCGCATGCTTGGAATTCGAACTGCACAGCTTCGTTCACGTATTCACGGACAGCGCTTGCGCACAGCTCACGAAGTTCGTAGAAGAGTTGGTTGTCTGACTCACTTACTGTGTGACCTCCCAACTTACAGGCGCTAGCAATATAGAAGTAATACATACAGATTGCGGCAGGCCACTAGGACCATAGCAAAAGTAAGGGGACTTTATATGTGACCGTAACTGTATTTAAAAAATTTAAAAATCGAATATATACCTTGTATTTATAATGATCCTAACGACCTACCGCTATTGTACATTGATTGTTCGTTTATTAAACACCACGACGGGCGCATGCATATTCTTCTTGCTTTTTTAATGGTCCTAGTAGCTGCTGCATTCTGTATATGGGGACTGCATACGCGGTCCGGCTGCCCTTAGAATTCGACTACCGTCAACTTTTTTTTAATTTGAAAATTTATTTAATTTATTAGAAACGCTTAATTTCATTTTTTAAATTATTTAGTGTCACAATGTCGACGAGGGAAGTTCCGGGTAAAGCCTTTTGTAGATTTTTTATTTATTGCTGTTATTGGCAAAAATGTAAAATCATACTTGCTAAAATAAAATTTAGTATTTTGCAACTCTAAAATTGTATTTCTTAATTTTTGGTCAGTTCAAATTCGGTAATAAAAACAGGGGGTTGCTTTAAAAAAAACATCGATAACGTCATATCTCCTACGTGGGTCACCCTGTATGTATAAATTTTATTTGAAAAAATGCCTAAATAAAAATAAAAATTAACGGGTCCCAGCATTTTTTCCAAAATTTAACCCATGGATATTTAACGAATTTATCCACTACTTTACGAAGGCACTATATATTTTTAATGCTTCAGAAAATGGCACTATTCTAAGTCTAAGGTAACTTATTAATAAACAGAGATGTTCACCTGTATACTATAAGGTTTCGGATCAGAAATACAAACCACGGCCAACTAAATTACTATGGCCTGCACATAGGGAACACCTCCTGCAGCCACCTATTATGTGAATTTAAAAGCATTTAGTGTGTTTCTTAGCTCAATTGTCAAAATCTGACGTTTAACTTTAAAAGGTTAATTGCACCATGAAATCTCAGTTTATTGTTTTTGTTGAAATTTAACACAATTTCTAATAAATCAATACATAAAGTAAGTTTATTTGTGGCAGTTTTAACCACGGTCTTGCAGATAAATTAATCTGCTGAATAAATGTTGGTTTCAGGCATATCATTGATTTTTAAACTTTGGATTTTCAATCGTAGTTCTACTGGTAATAACAATCCTTCGCTATTGATGGATGCTGTTTGGAGAGATGACAGTTGGGCAATACTACTAATAAAACTAAAATGTTCTGCGCTATTTGAACTGTCAGACGATTTAACTATTTCACAGCGCAAAATTTGCTTTAGTGCATATTCCGCAGTTCGGGCATCTGTAGCTTCATTGAGAGAAAGTTGCTTAAACTGCATCAGAACTGAATGCTTGTGTTAATACATAATAGAAGCCAGCTTGCTCAAGAAGAAATTTTATGCATAAATAAGTATTCTGAAGTGAATTCTAGAGCGTCTGTGGTTTCCTTTGTCAATCCTGGTAATCCCGTACTACATGAACGTAAGGTGGAATGCTGCTATCCAAGGAACGAATGTATTGACTTCTGTTTGAAACGTGTATTTGGAAAAAATTATAAATATTCCCCATGTATGTTACTGTAGTATTAACGTTAAGAAAATTATTGTCACCGGATTCTTTCAAAAATTTAAATGAACTAGTCGCTGTACGAGCAAATATTAGGATAGCTCGCAGAACATTCATCTTTTCAAAATTTGTGGGATATAAATGCATTCTTGTTAAATATCGAACAGATTTAACTGGTAATCCCTTCTGTAAATTATATAATAATCTCAAATACGTTGAAGTAATTTTCCATTCGAGGAATACATATCACGTTCTAAAAACAAATTTCTGGCAATTTTAAAGCACGACAATAATCGAATAACAAAAATAGTGGTAGTGGCGAAAGAAAGGGATGCCAAATGTAATTTCTAATTGATCTCCCACTTAACATTTTAAAAAGTGCGACATTAGATGAAAAATTGTCCGTAACCAGTCGTAACACAACAAAACAACAATCAGTTACAAGTTGCAGAAATTACCACTGTTAACAAGCTGCTGTGGTTCGAAATGATTTTTACATAAAGCCGTATAGTCTGTAATTTTAGAGATATGTGCAATAAAAATGTAGTTAACATGCAACATGTAGTTTTTTTACTGTTTATTAATACCACAAAATTATTGTAAAAATTCAACCCATTGCTGGCAAACCCACAATTCACTAGGCAGTTGGCACTAACCATTTTAAAATTTAATAGAATATTGTCACAACTAAGGATGTACACAGAGCTGGACTGAGTGTGAAGAGAAAGTTAACAAGTTTTTCGGCGATAACAAAAAGACCTGAACTGTTACGATAGTGATAACCTTATGGGTGCCAATGGTTAACTGCACAGCTTGTTTAACCTTTATCAGCAGAAACCCGCAAGGAGTTTGTTGTGAAGGTTGCAAAAGTCTTATATGGCAAAAAACGACGATATTATTATACCGGGGCTACTATAGAAATGCTCCCAATGTGCAAAGAAGTGTCTGGTGCTTGATATGGCAGGTGTTCAAAGTCTGGTTGAGATAAAACTGTTTTGTAATTGGGTATTTATACTGTAAAACAGGTTAAAATAAAATAAATAAATAAAATTATATTCAATACTTTTAACAAGCAGAGTACTAATAAGTGCTATAACTATTTTGATTATTAGAATAACATTTAAGTTGTCAATACATTGTCAAAGGTGACTTAATCTATTCATATTTCAATTTTCGACATTGGAAAAATAAGCATTTCTATAGAAACAACATATGATATTGTATTCCATATGTTAAATATTTAAATTTGCCGCCATAAATAAAATAAGTTTCAGTATTAATTACTAGATGTCTCTAGGTGGTGTTCCCTATGTGCAGGCCATACCCTGTGCCATAGTATTTAATTTAGTTGGCCGTGTACAAACAAACAATACATCCACAAATAACAAAGGGGCAGTGTGCAGGTGACTACAAATATGTAAAAACTCACAATTTGAAAATTAACCAAAAGTGTCTTGTAAAATGTTGAATATGAACACAACACAACACAGCATTAGTTGTGCTGTAAAGTTTTACATCATAACATACTCGGTTTTGTAAAAATCCTTGCAGTGTTTTTAACCTTATATTCGACGTAAATGTAGCTATTCGAAGTAACCATTTTTCAGAGGAAAATAATTATTCGATGATTGCTCATTCTATGGAATAGTGCTGATGTAATTTTTATAGGTTCTTCGTGTAACGTGCTGTACCGGTGCTTACATGTAAAACATAAGGTTTTATTGGAATTTTAATATTTAACTTATTTATTGTACAAAATGCCCACTATTGGTGTAAAGCGTGATATTTTATTTAAAGCATTAGGAAAATCATACAGTAAGTTTAAGGTTAGATATTTTTAAAAACAGATTATAAAAATATTCTTTTGCAGCCGATGATGAATTCCAAAGCCTCTGTTTTGAATTTGGCCTAGAACTCGATGAAGTTGTAAGTTTTTATACTGCTTTGTTTATTTAAAATACTTAATATCTGTTGTAAAAATTAATACCTACCTGCGTATTAATCTGAATTTGCATTACTAAATATTTCAAGCTGTTTTAATTGTATTAAAAAGAATACCTGAAATTATAAACAGGTTGATATAGTGTGGAGTAAAATTTCCACCTTTAATGTTAAGCCAATGATCAAATTTATCAATGTAGTAAAGCAAATACACAGATAACGATAACGGGAGGTTACTATCAGTTAAAAATTGGAAAAGAAATTATAATGTACATATTTTTCCACATTTTGCAATAGTTCATTAATTTTTTCCAATAACTGACGTTTTATAATAAAATATTGATTAAATATGAATTACTAGACTGTTACAATATGATTTAACTGTTGATATATTTTAAAAAATTTATAATTACAATCTGTTCCATAAAGACATTTAGTAATAATTTTTACTCATAAAAAATATACCAAATGCATTTGCTCATTTATGGATTTCTGCCTGTTCAATTGATAGTTTTATACTGAATTTATATACAGTGTGTGCGCCGATTGAGTTCACGTAAGGTGTAAATAATAAAAAATATTCGACTTAGAAGCTAATATTCTAGGAATCGCTCCTGCTTGTTCTCCAACGAAGATTTTGAGAAAATCAATCAAATTAATTAATATACAAGGTGTTTTTCGAATAAATTTTTAAAAAATTTGCCAAGAGTAAACTACTTTTTTTACAAGAGATAACAAAAAAAGTATTAAGAAAAGTTGTTTAGAATTAAGAGTCATGGTAGACTTTCACTTTTCAGACAAATCGGCCTACTTATTTTTAATATTTTTTTTTGGATTTTTATACCAACATACCTTTTATCGCAGCTGTAGGAGGCACTTCATTATTTTTTAACATCTTAGTTCATCAACCAGTTGGAATGTCTTCTACAGCCACGATAAAAAGTATATTGGTATAAAAATTCACAAAAAAAATTAAAAATCAAAGTAGGCCGATTTGTCTGAAAATTGAGAATCTACCATCAATCTTAATTCTAAACAACTTTTCTTAATACTTTTTTTGTTATCTCTTCTAATAAAGATAGTTCACACTTGGCCATTTTTTTAAAATCGATTAAAAAAACGCCCTATATATTAATTAATTTGATTTATTTTCTTAAAATCTTCGTTTGAGAACAAGCAGGAGCGATTCCTAGAATATCAGCTTCTAAATCGAATATTTTTTGTTATTTACACCTTACGTGAACTCATTCCGCGGACACACTGTATAATCCATTACTATGATATTATTCCTTGGTTAAAATTAAGTTTACATTTTTACTTTATATATATCGCAGCACTGCAGGCCTAGAGGCCTATGGCTTTTATTGTGTTTTGCCACAATTTTCTATTTTCTGAAGTCACTTTCCAGTTTGTTAGACCATATTTTTGTAAGTTTTCCTACACATCATCCCACCATGTCTTCTTTGGTCTGCCTTTTCTCTTTCTTCCTTCTGCTTCTGTATCTAGCATTTTTCTTACCGGTTCTTCTGCATTCATTCTTATATGCCCCAGCCATCTCAATCTGTTTTGTCTGACTACCGTTCCTAGTGATGGTTCTTTGTATATCTCTTTTAGTTCCTGATTTGTTCATCTTCGCCATATCCCATTCTCTTTCATACCTCCTGTTATTTTGCGTAGGATCTTTCTTTCCCAGGTTTCAAGTCTCTTTTCATTTTCTTTGGTTAGCACCCACGTTTCACTACCGAAAGTTACCTTCGGTCTGATCACTGTTTTATATAGTTTTAGTTTCACCGCCCTTTGTAAGTTTTTGTCCTCTAATAAGCTTCTTAGTGCGCCTACACTTCGCGATCCTATGGTTAACCTTCTCGCGATATCACTTCCCTGATTCCCTTCACTTGTCACCTCAGCCCCTAAGCACACTGCACTGTTTGTTATTTTAAACTCGTACCATTTGTTTGTATGTGTTGCGTTGAAAGTTAGGTTCTGTGTTTCTTCTTGTCTTCTGCTTCCCAGTAGCATGTAGTTTGATTTGTTTTCATTTATTAGAAGTCCTACATACCTTGCTTGTTCATCCATTTTTTTTTTGCATTCTTTTTAGTTCGTCTTTTGTTCTTGCAAGCAGTACTAGGTTGTCTGCGTATGCAAGGATCTGGCTGGGGCTGTTTATGATGTTGTTTTTTTGTTGTATGCTACTTTTCCTCATGATGTTTTCTGGTACCATATTAAAAACAGTTGTTGAGAGAGAGAGTCTCCTTGTTTAAGTCCGGAGTTGCTCTTGAATTCTCGGGATTGCTGCTCTTTAAATTTTATCATATTGTATCGTTTAATACGCACTAGGGTTATTAGTTCTTCTATGATTTTCATATCTTTCATAGTTTTATAGATTTCTGTTCTTTTAATTTTGTCGTATGCCTGGCGAAAGTCGATGAAGAGTGCGTGAATGGGGATATTCTTCTTGCTACATTTTTCTTGGCATTGTTTTATAATAAGTACCTGATCTATCACGGATTTTCCTCTTCTGTAACTGGCCTGGTATTTGCCAATTTTGTCTTCTGTTTCTTGCTTCAGTCTGCGGTTGATAAGATGTGCGAGGATTTTGTATGTTACGTTCAGTAGCGTTATTGGTCTGTAATTTATACATAAGTTTTTGTTTTTTTTTATACAGGGTGAATGAGACCACCCGTATCAGTATTTTTTTTTAAGAAGGGTGAGTCGTAGAGGGTTGGGATAAAAAAATTTATTATAAAAGTCACACTAAAGAATCGAATGGTGATATTATTATTTCTCGAAAAAGTCAGCATCACGAGTAGTTTTGTACACAATATTCAAAACTCCAAAATTTTAAATGGCACCATAAGTCGAAAAACGTCTTGTTGAAAAGAGCGTTAAAAAAGAAGAAAGTTTTGTAGGAAAATTTATTTTATTACTACCACCCCTTTTAAGTAATATTCGATTAAAGTTATTAAATTTGAAATTCGTTGTTAACAAACAAAATTGAAAAGTCGGCTTTAAAATCTAGTTACCGAATTAAACAATGTTACACACACGTTTTAATGTCAATAATTCCATTTGTTGTATTAATCTACACTTGTAACATTGTTTAATTCGGTAACTAGATCTTAAAAGCCGACTTTTCAATTTTGTTTGTTAACAACGAATTCCAAATTTAGTAACTTTAATCGAATATCACTTAAAAGGGGTGGTAGTAATAAAATAATTTTTCCTACAAAACTTTCTTCTTTTTTAACGATCTTTTCAACAATACGTTTTTCAACTTATGGTGCCATTTAAAATTTTGGAGTTCTGAACATTGTAGACAAAACTACTCGTGATGCTGACTTTTTCGAGAAATAATAATATCACCATTCGATTCTTTAGAATGACTTTTATAATAAATTTTTTTATCCCAACTCTCTACGACTAACCGTTCTTAAAAAAAATACTGATACGGATGGTCTCATTCACCCTGTATATGGGGCATATATATGCTTTGGACCATTCTTCTGGCATTTCTTTCTTCGCCCATACTTTCTTTATTAAGTTGAAGATTCTTTGTATCATCTCTTCGTCTGCATATTTGATGAGTTCTGCTTGTAGCTTATCCGTTCCAGAGCTTTTGGTTTTTTACTATTTCTATGAATTCATCATACGTTGGTTCTTGAATGGTCTTTTCTTCATGCTGGTGTGTTTGATTTAGTTCCTCATTTTGATTTTGATCCTCCTGCTGTAGGTAGGCCCATATTTCTGCCATTTCTTCCTCATCCATACATAGATTTCCTTTTTCGTTCATTAGGCATGTGGCTTGATGTTTGAATCCTTCTTTTTCATCTTTTATGTTTTTGTAGAAGACTCTCGTATTTTTGTTTTGGTATTCTTTTTCAATTTCTTTGAGTTTTTCCATTTTTTTCTTTCTTTTCTTTTCCCTACATATGTTCTGTGCTTTATCGTATCTTCTTTCTTTCTTCTATTGCCTTTCTACACTTCTCGTCAAACCAGTCTTTTTGTTTTGTTTTCGTTATTGTTCCTAAGTGTAGGGCAGATTTTGTTAGTTCGTTTTGTAATTGTCTCCATTCCTCATTTATACTGTTTTCTTGAGATTGTTTTTCTGCTAGGTTTTTTGTACACAGTTTATATTTCTGTTTTTGTTCTTCTTCTTTTAATGCTTTAATGTTCCATCTGTTTCTTTGGTGTTCTGTTTTTTTTTTGTATTTGTGATTGTTTGTCTTATTTTTACTAACGCCAGTAAGTGGTCTGATGCCACATCTGCCCCTCTATATGTTCTTACATTTTCTACCTTGGATGCGTGGATCTTTTGAAACACAAGGTGGTCGATCTGGTTTTTTGTCTTCAGGTCTGGGCTGATCCATGTTGCTTTATATATGTCTTTCCGTTTTAACATTGTGCTTTTAATTACCATTTCTTTGGTGGCTGCAAAATGTATTAGTTTCTATCCATTTTCATTTATTGCTTTGTGTAGACTTTCCTTTCCTGCAGTCTCTTTGTTCCTGTCTTCTCTACCTATTTTTGCATTCATGTCTCCTATAATCATTTTGATATCATATCTGGGGATCTTATCGATTGTTTCTTCTAAAGTATCATAGAACTCTGTTTTCTTTTCCTCTTCCGTTTGTTCTGTTGGAGCATGTATGTTTATTATGCTTATCTTTCTGTATTGTGTTTTTAGTCTTATCGTGCTCAATCTTTCGTTTATAACTTTGTAATCCACCACTGCTTTCTTCAGTCTTTCTTTTAATAAGAAGCCTGTTCCCAGTTTATTTTCTCCTCTTCCTCCATTAAAGCATATATAGTTTTCTATTCTAAATTTCTCTATTCCTTTGATGTTTGTTTCTTGTTTAGCCAAAACATCAATATTGTATTTTTGGATTTCTTTAATTAATTGCTTGAATTTGCCTTCTCTGTTTGGCCCTTGTACGTTCCAGTTTCCGATTATTAAATTTGTATTGTCTTGCTTTCTTGTACTTTTTTTCCTTGCTACTTTTTCCATTTTCGCTCCAGTTCTCGTTATCCCGTGTCCATCCTTTATTGGTCTTGCTAGTTTTTTGGTGGATCCACTCTTCAGGTTTCCTCCATCTTCATTTGACCATATGTAGTTGACACCATCTACTTCCAGCTTGCGGTATCCTATCCTTGTTTTCTTTCCTTTATCCTTTTGATCACAGTTTCCTTATTGCGTATTGTACTCTTCTCTATTTCGTTGTTAGGTTGGTATCTACATAGATATTGTTTGTTCTTCCTTTTTTCTCTTTCTTGTTTCTCCATTTTGTTTTCAAAATGGTAGATTCTGTTTTCTAGCTGTTCTTTTTCTTTTTGCCACTTTTTCTGCTTTTACCTTTAGTAGTTCTTTTTTCATCTCTGTAAACTTGTCTTTCATCCCTGATAGGTTTTTGCTGAAATTGTTTTTTAAATCTTCCTTTACTTCTTCTAGCTTTTTGATGATTGTGTCCATTTCTTGTGGTTTTACTTCACTCTTCTGATTCGTTTTTCTTATCTCTCCTGTGTCTTTTTGCCTGCTTGTGCAGGTGCCTGATTTTGCACTTTTGTTTTGGGCTTTTATTTTTCCTGTTTCCCACTTCTCGAAGTCTGACTAATTCTCACTTTCTCTTTTCCTTTTTATTTTCTCGATACTTGAGTTACTATTTGCTCTTGCTCTCCCTGTGTTCACTTTTTCTTTATCGCTCATATACTTCTTATTTTCTGCACTTTGTTTTTATGTTGGTAGTTCTTCTGGCTCACCATAGTTCTTTTCGTGGTTTAGTTCAATTTGCACGTGGTAGTTCTTTCGACCGAAACCCCAGTGTCCGGAGGATTTTCACCCTTGTGTTATCTGTCCTACCTTAGTTCTTGTGCGTATTTTTCTTAGGACTTTTTGATCACTAATTTACACCTGTACTGATTCGCTCACTTTCACTTGCTTTTGTCGCAATTTTTTCCTTTTCTGTATACCGATTTTCTCTAATAAACACTGCACTGCTGGACATGCCCAAACTTTGGATACGCGTCGCAACAACTTTTCATCACTTTATGTTTGAGTATAAAATAACGCAAATACGGTAACTATCCCAATTATCCGATGATCAAAAATAAACTTGATCGTTGGAGCCCATGAATAGTATGACCATTGTCTACAATGTACACTCGTATTCAGAAAAAAGCATACACCTACTATTTCACATTGTAAATGGGGTTAACTTAACATTATTTCTATAGAAACTTTATAATACAGTTATATAAAAATACAATTGCTACTTTTTTCAGTTCAATGTTGCTAAGTAAAATTTATAAAAATTTCAGTTTACGCATCATAAAGTACGTTTGTTTTCTATAATAACTGTCAAAGTGTTACAATGTTGGTAGATATGTGATTAAAACGCTAGGAAATTTTTATACTTCGTGTTGGTAGAACTTTTTCAAAATTATGGTTATGTGTCAATTTTGAATATCAAAATTTATCATTCTTTCAATTTGTCGTTTAATTACAATTACCTTTAATTTTTCAAACGTTCAGTATGTTTATTTTCAAATTTTATTAGTTTAGTAATTAATAAATTTGCAATATTTTACTATGCTGTTCGTTTTACCCACTATTATGACATATCTGTTAAAATGACAATCATCTTTTTAGTGGAAAAAAAGAATAAAAATCTATGTACCAACATTATTAAAACTAGGGACCCTGCAGGAATGCAACTTAGCCCCTAGAAAGTTGACCTTGAAAATTATTATAGAAAAAAAATTTACTTTAATTAATAGTACATATGACTTTGACACAGTCTAATAAGCTACACAAATATGCAAAACTATGTAATTTCAACCAAATTTCTAGATTAAATTGATAGGTTGCATTAAAATACCATTATCCACAGGTTATTTTAAGACTTTGAAAATGAATTTTAAACTTCAACAAAATTTGACAATTCTATGCCAACAAGAAGCATGCTACAGATTCGGGAAATTTTATTGTTTTCAGTGGCTGCCGCGATCAAGTTTATTTGTGATCTTCCTGTAGAAATTGTTACTTTAGTGGTTTTCTACGGAAACGCTGAAGGGCCAGAGTAGCGTGATGTTTTTAAGACGATTAGTAGTTGTAATGCAACGCGACTAACAGACGCGCAATCGTTAGTCGTGTTGTATCGCGACTAGCAGACACGCAACTGTTAGTCGTGTTGTATCGCGACTAATAGACGCGCAATTGTTAGTCGTGTTGTATTGCGACTAACAGACGCGCAACTGACAGATGCCAGGTGACAGAACACAAATAATAGATGACGACAGATGACAGGTGACAAATGTCAACTGTTATCTGTCATCTCTCAGCTTTCAACTGTCATCTGTCAACTGTTATTTGTCAACCGTTATCCGCAATTGTCAACTTTCATCTGTCGTCTGTCAATTGTCATCTGTTATTTGTCATCTGTTATTTGTCATCTGTTATTTGTCATCTGTTATCTGTCAACTGTCATTTGTTACTTGTCAACTGCCATCTCTCTCCTGTCATCTGTCAACTGCAATTTGTCATCTGTCACCTGTCATTTGTCAACTGTCTTCTGCCACCTGTCATCTGTCAACTGTCAGTTGCGCGTCTGTTAGTCGCAGTACAACACGACTAACAGTTGCACGGCTGTTAGTAGCGATACAACACGACTAACAGTTGTGATTGTGTGTCTGTTAGTCGAGTTGCATTGCAACTACTAATCGTCTTAAAAAAATCACGCTACTCTGGCCCTTCAGCGCTTCCGTAGTTTTCTGTAATTGAAGTATTTTTGACAAGATATAAAATGTCAGTATCTTTTTGACAGTAGTAAATTTTTGTAAGTAAATATTCTGTGCTGTACCAAAAATATTTATGTTCACAATCTGCTCACGATAACAAATTGATTAAATGGGGTATACTTTGCCATATAATTTCCCAATCACTATTCGATGAAATAAAAAACTGCAGGAGTTTTTCCAGTATTTTGAAACTTATTTATTCTCTGTCCATAGCGAGCATAATAATAATAATTAAAAAGAAACTGAAACTATAAGCAGCATGATATAGAGGACATATAAAGTTGCTAAGCAGTATAACAAACACCAACAATCTAATATAGCAACACCAACCATCTACATAGAAACCACAGCACACCAAAAATTCACAGCGCCAGCACAAGAATGACTTAATAGCCTGTACCCACAATACTGAATCATTGAATTTTGTCCATTTTGAGAACCAAAATAAAATAAAATGTATGTACGACGTGCATAATCAAGATTATAGCTCTCGGGAAATGTAAAGCTCTCCGCTTCATATCGTGCTTTAAACTCTCCCTTGTGCTATAATCTGTTTTATGCTCTGAATACATAAATAACTATGTTTGATTGAATAAAAATACAACCAGGAAATTATATACAAGGTGCTTTAAAAAGAATAGGACACAGTCTAGAACTCTAGCAGATACTAGTCCCATCAAAATAGGCCAAAGAGTCACCCATAAGAAGTTACACACTCACTAACACGAATTTTTATTTTTGGATTTTCTTACTACCTACTCAAAACTTACTTATGGGATGAAGTTTAAACTTGACGTGATAGACTTTCATACATTTTTGCAAAATCTCACTCAACTGAAATGATTACCTTATCTACCACTTGATATTAAGGGTGATATTTTTTTAATTCAAATTTTTGGTACCACTAATCTCTGTTCGCCAAGCACAAATAGTTAAGCCACTCCCCACAAATTTATGCGTGCCCACAACCAGTTTCACATGCTGTAAATTAATAAGAGCGCGCCAAGTTTCAAGTGAGTAAGAGTAGCTTGATTCATATACGCGCTTGCTTGTGATACGAGTTTTAGAAATACGACCAATGGAAAAATTCTATTCAAATGCTGCACGCTTTTGTAGGGAGTGGCTTAAGTATTTCTGTTGGGTGAACAATGATTTTTGTGTATTTGTTTTGTTTTTTATCTGATTTAATTTGATAAACATTTGAAAAAATGTTAAATTTGGGAGTAGGGAGTAATGTATCAGAAGAAAGCTAATTAAAAGGGTTTCAAAAATACAGCTGTGTATAGGGTGTTCCATTTAGAAAAGACTCAAAATCATTATAGTTCATTCAGATTCAAGATAGAGCAAAATCTGCAACCCAAATTACAAATATCAGCAGTAAAGTACGTTTTTTTTTCTATAATAACTGTGGAAGTGTTACAATGTTGGTAGACATGTGATTAAACGCTAAGAAATGTTTATACCTCGTGTTGGTAGAACTTTTTCAAAATTATGGTTATGTGTCAATTTTGAATGTTAAAGTTTCTTAATTTGAACTCTTGGCAAATTTCTTTTTTTAACATGGAATCATCATCATCAATAAAATCGGATAAAAAAAGGAAACCAAGAAATACTTTAAATGCAAAAATGAGGCAAGCGATATTAAATTATGACATATCTGCCAAAATGACAATAATTTTTTTAGTGGAAGAAAAGAACTAAAAATCTATGTACCAACATTATTAAAACTAGGGACCCTGCAGGAACTAGAAAGTTGACCTTGAAAATTATTATAGAAAAAAAATGTACTATAAGTTGATTACTAATATGATTTTATTAAAATTTAGATCAGAGACATATGGCTTTGTTGCTGTCTTGATGAGTGTCAAAATCAATGTGTCATGTTTTTAATATGAATCTTTGCTTAAGGAAGGCATTTGCAACATTTTTTAGGGGATAATTATTCTCAGTTTACATTCAGCAGATTTCATTTAGGTAGACATCGCACAATTTTCCAATTTCAAGCTTTGCAAATTTGCCAAAAACTATAACCTCTATATTATATACTACGTACACAAAGAATCATTGAAAATGAACAGGGCTATACAACCAACATTACAGTAGTTGATTACGTTTTCTGATTTCCCCTAATCTCTAAAGTAAAATCGTGTTGTTCTAACTCTCTACCCATCGTAATAATAAAATAACGTTGCACCCAATTGCAAAAGCGTCGGTTAAGTCAATTTGAAATGCATAACCCGTTCATTTTCAATGATTGCAAGTGTACATCCCATGATCTACATTTTAATAAAATTAAATTAGTAAACAACTGACTGCTGATGTTTGTAACTTGGATTGCAGATTTTGCTCTATCTTGAATTTGAATGAACTATAGATTGGCACATTTTGAGTTCCCTGTATATCTGGTAGATTGTCAGGGTCGTAACTAGGCAAACTTTTATTGTAGGCAAGCCAACAGTTTTGCGCCCCTCAGTACAAAAACGATATATGTGACAAAAAATACTAATGATACTGTATGACTTCTACATTTATCTCCGAATATATGATGTAATGTATTCAAACAAACAGGTAGGTATTCAAAAATAAATCCAACATTTTTTATTGAAGCATTTTAAAAATAAACGACTATATGTTAAAATCAGAAAATACAACACAAATAAAATGAGAACAAAAAACAAGATTAGAAAACACAATTCCAATTTTTAAAAAAGTACATATTATGTAGTCAGAAGAAACATTTTACAAATCCCCATATATAAACATATGGTGCACCCAAATTCGGAACGCCACTGCGACATTTATAGCGCAACGATAAGCATATGCATTTATCAGTGAACGCGGGTTCAAACCTCACTGGCTGCAATGTTTTTTTTAAATTTCGAAATTCATGTAATTTGCTTTACTAAGTGTTTCTGTATTTTTAGCGGCATTAAGGTATTTTTTACCTATTTTGTAGAGAATTTTGAAGACTTGAACCATAATTCGATCTAACAAAAGTTGTTTTTCTTGCACCGTGCTTTCTATAATAAAGACGTTAAAAACATTTTCTTTTGTAACTTTTTTATTTTAAAAATGCAATAATTATTAAGACCGCCAATGTGGTGCGTTCAAAAGCTAGTAACGACATCAATATGTTAAAATAATACAATATAAACAAATAAGTAATTTCATATTATGCGTAGTACATGGGAACTTACAATAAGGTTCTGTATTCGCAACCATACTGTCACACTGTATTGTAATAATCAATATATTTAATACGTGAAGCTTTTTTTGTCGGCACGTAGTATAAGCCTTGCATTAGGCCAGTTTCAATAGTTTTTTTTTTTTTATAAAAGCTACTATTGTGTAGGGTCGCAGAAGTGTTTTAAATTGAACAAATTCTACCGGGAAAGTGATTGTAGCGAAAAATACCATAGTAGTGGAACAAGTAAGATCTCAAAATCGGTCTGTGGTATTCTGCTGATTGTTGCAATGGACGACTGTATCAGTGATGAGCCCAAAGCAGTGAATGTATATGTAATATCAGTGGATCTGCTCCAACAGTTGTTAAAAATTTAAGTGAGTTTGTCGCCACTGCTGCATTACATTGTTTTAAAAATGGAAAAATTTTTATAATTAAAATAAGGCCACCTATGCGGTGGACTAATAAGCGAATAATTCTAATGTTTTGATTGATATAGGTGAGAACTATAAAATAAATCTGGTAGACATATAACATTCCCTTTGCAAATTGCACAAGGCACAATTCACATTATTATAATTAGCATTATTTGGACTTAAATCGTTAATATTATAAAATTTTTTTTTTTGCAAAATTGGCCACTTGCTTATTTATTTTTTATTAGTACGAAAGAAATGTTTTCAGTGCCATTTTGGCGCCCCTCTGCCTATACCTAGTTACGGCCCTGTAGATCGTTATCATATTCATTAGTCATTCACAACTACACACAGGTCTACCAAATAAAATGTCCTTGTCAGTTCCTTGTAGATACAAAGTAAATCAATTAATCTGCAGAATGTTACATGATATAAATAAATGCATACAAAAATTATACATATCAGTTTTTATTCAGTTTTTTTATCATAACGTAAACTCAATTTATTCTATTTTTCTTTAATTTTTGCAGACAACAGAAAAGCAGATGATAACCAAGGAGCAGGGTGAAAATGCGGAGTCGGTTATTGGAGCATCAGAAGACATTATATATAAAATTGATATTCCAGCAAATAGATATGATCTACTATGTCTGGAAGGTTTAGCCCGAGGACTACTTGTTTTCCTGGGAAAGTTAGTTTTCAATACCAAAATTTATGTCATAAAGCACAATAATATCTATATTCCAGAATTCCCATGCCGATATACAAAGGCATACAACCACCCGAAGGCTCAATGCAGAAACTAATTATAAAACCTAATACAGCGAAAATACGTCCCTATGCCATTGCTGCTGTTTTACGTAATTTACATTTCACTCAAGACTCGTATAATAGTTTTATAGATTTACAAGATAAACTGCATCAAAACATTTGCCGTAAAAGGACTCTTGTTGCCATTGGTACCCATGATTTAGACACCATCGAAGGCCCTTTTATATATGACGCTAAGCCGCCAAAAGATATTAAATTTATTGCACTTAACCAGGAAAAGGAACATACAGCGGTTGAAATGATGGAATTATATTCTGTAAGTAATTCATTTGTTTAATAAAAATATAGTGGGGAGATATTTCAAAGGTCCAAAGTTACATTTACTAGAAGCTAAATTAAGCACTTAACTTAAAAAAAACATCCACGTGGTCATAATTGATATACATCAATAATAAATAGCTATTTAAGTAACAAGGAATGTAAGGACCTATTAACATGTGAGGTAGGCAAGTACAAGCCAAGGCAAAGCCGTGGCTTGTTGCCTGCCTACATTCCGAGTTATCTTATTATATTTTTCTTGCTGCTTATCGAAATGTTCCCACTGAAGTGAGTGAATGTTCCTAGATTTTTTTTAAAAATCGATTGGTTTGTCACCTGTTACCAGGATTAATTTTCGTGGGTCGTGTTACCTGTGAGTGTCACATGTCACATAAACACTTGCAATTATAAACAAAACGTTTAAGTCTGCATCTTGCGTTGTTAATTTTATTATCCTGGGAACTTAATAATAATAATGTCAAGGGAAAGCCGACTTACACGTTTTGTTACTAAGGCTGTAATACTACCTTACATGATCGACAGCACGAAAAAATATTTCTACAATGTAATGCTCACAAATGTTTTCAGACACATGCCCAGCTGAAACACTACTTGCATATTATTAAGGATAGTCCAGTATATCCAGTCATTGAAGATAGTAAAGGAAGGGTGTTATCAATGCCTCCAATTATTAATGGAAATCATTCTCGAATTACTTTAGATACAAAGAATGTGTTTATTGACTGTACCGCTACTGATTTAGCAAAGGTAGGTATCTAACATGCTAAAGGATTTATTTCAGTGTACTTATACTAATACTTGTAGGCAAAAATAGTTGTTGACACTCTAGTCTGCATATTTAGCGAATATTGCAAAGAAAAATTCATTGTAGAGTATTGTGAAGTTCAACAACCTGAAGGGTCTACCAGTCTGTATCCAGAATTAACATACCGAGATGAAGTTATTAGCATTGCTAAGACAAATACTGCTATTGGAATCAGGTAAAGCTTGTTTTTCATTCAATTTAATCCAATTAAAGTCTAAACTTTACCAGTGAACCGGGAAAAAATCTAGCAAATCTTCTGTCCAAGATGTGTCTTAAATCAAAGGTGACTTCATCTGGCAAAGCAGTAAGAGTAACAATTCCCCCAACAAGGCACGATGTAATACACCCTTGTGATATTTATGAGGATGTAGCTATTGCATACGGCTACAATAAGATTACTAAGTGTTTGCCAAATACAAACACCATTGCTCAACAGTTACCTCTTAACAAGCTGTCGGATTTATTGAGGGAACCCATTGCACAGGCTGGATTTACTGAAGCTTTAACCTTTTCATTGGTAAGTGTGTTGAAAAGATAAATAAATATTTTAATAGTGTACTTATAGTGTTCGAGAGATGACATATCTACAAAATTAGGTATTTCGATTGACGAAGTCCCCGCTGTTCATATTTCAAATCCCAAGACTCTGGAATTTCAAGTTTGCCGAACTTTGTTATTACCCGGTTTATTAAAAACTCTAGCAGCAAATAAAAAAATGCCATTACCTCTTAAAATTTTTGAAATTTCCGATGTTATTTTAAAGGATCCCAAGACAGGTGAATAGCGATCAAAATATGTTGTATAAAACATTGAAAAGGATATACAGATATACAAATAGAAAATAATACACGTTATTTTTATAGAGGTAGGAGCTCGGAATGAAAGAAGGATATGCGCAGTTAATTGCAATAAAACAGCTGGATTCGAAGTAGTGCATGGCCTACTTGACAGAATAATGTTATTGTTGGAAATTCCGTGGAATCCAAAAAAAGGTGATACTGGGTATTATTTACGAAATGTGACAGGTAAGAATTCAAAAATGGAAATCAATTTTCAAAATACCTACTTTTGTAACTATTTCAGATCCTGCTTATTTTCCACAAAGATGTGCTGAAGTTATATGTAATGGAAATGTGGTAGGCAAAATAGGAGTGCTTCATCCCAATGTCCTGGCAAAATTTGAATTAACTAATCCTTGTTCTTGCGTAGAAATTACTCTCGAACCATTCGTGTAGGATATGTGGTTGCATTTACACTTTAACTTGAAAAGTTTTAAATTATTCGTTTTTTGTAAATTCTTTATAGAAATAGATTAAATAGCTACTGTTGTACATGGTGAAAAGATTAATAAATCTTGCAATATGGTATATTATTTCAATATTGTAACGGTGCACACCCTGGTTACCTGTTGCTTGTCTATAGGCCTACGTTGTGTGATTTTTTACTGTTTTCGGCGGGTGCTTCGACGACAGTTACAGTTACTTTAACTAGGCTTCCGTATTTACTGTTTTCACTCCGTTCGTATAGGGGCTGGCAACCTCCAGCTTTTACACCAAAGAAAACAACATGTCAAGCGATGGTTATTTATTAGGACAAAGTAAACAGTACACTGCGCTTACAATTATTTGCCTAACGCCAATGGGCCGTTTGCCGACCGTAAACTTGTTACGAAGTGCCTGGTGGTGTTAGTGTGGTAGTAGAGAGACAAGGAGTTGTTACGCAACGCTCACTTACAAACAAGACCAAAGAGGAAGCCTTGCAGTGCCAGTTTGCGTGCGAACGAGAGAAGTGAAGGCAAAGAGTTGTTAAACAACGCCCACCTGCAAACAAGGCCCAAAGGAGAGGCCTTGCGGTGCCAGTTGGTGTGCTAACGAGACAAGTAAAGGCAAAGAGTTGTTAAGCAACGCTCACTTACAAACAAGACCAAAGAGGAGGCCTTGCCGTGCCAGTTTGCGTGCTAACGAGAGAAGTAAAGACAAGAGTTGGTGTCTAACGTTCACCGATTAACGAAAATCCGAGCTGGACTTCGCAATACCAGTGGCGCCACACCAAATAGAGTAAGGTGTTAATTAAGTGCGGAGTTGTCGTGATGTTTTGTGTTACTAGTCGAACTAGCATCGGCCCCAGGCTTCGTGCTTCTTCTGCTACCCTTTCCTTCTGTGTTGAGTGTTTTATGCAATCTTCCGCGGCCCCTCCATCCGTTGTCCTGGGCGCTCCGCCAATGAGAAGTAAATTCTGGATTTCGTGGCTATAAGGCGCGATTTTAATTGGTTATTTTCCTTCCAAAACTCACGACGGCCCTTAATCCTTTCTGTTGTGGTTTTAAATGCTTCTCACGACCCCCTTGACATATGTTTCCTTTGACCGAAAACGTACACTCATAAATTTCACGAACTAATTTAGTCGGCGGTTTCTAAGCTTTTTGACCCTTAAGTTTGCCTCGAACCCCGGGTCATAAATCTAATATAGGAATTTTCGATTATGGGCCCGGGGCGCGATCAACAGCTGTGAAGGAATTGTGTTACAACTTGCAAAACAAAACGAAAGCTTCCGTTATGTCATATAATTCCAACTAATTTTATACATAAAAGATATCTATAAACTACGGATTATCATTATCCTAGAACTAAAAAATGCCTGAAATAAAATGAATGTCTTTCCTAAATAAAATAAATGTCTCCTAATTAAAATGCCTGAAATAAAACAAACGTACTTCCTAAAATAAGCTAGATAAAATTTTAAATAAAGTGTCTGTAAATACGCGACCCTCACAGTCTCCCCTAAAGGTTTTTGTGGGGCCTCGCAGAGTTCACCACGGAAACTTTTATTGTTGGGCCGCGTACCTCAACAATGCGCACTTCACTGCACTATGCTGGCCTGTGGGCGCCGGCGTTTCTCCCTACACCGCTGTATGAAGCGCTTACGGGCTAGGCGCCTTGGTGTGGCCCCCCGTGCTGTTGGTGCCGTCGGTTTTTCGTAGGACCGTCTGGGCTGTGCGTCTTGCTTCACGTCCGCGTTGTCCCTGCTGGTGCCGTCCGGCTCCGGGTTCCCGTCGCCGCTGTCCGGTTCGGGGTGGTGTCCGTCCTGTGTCGCTAACCTTGGCTCTGCTCCCAGCCTCTGGGTTGTTGTACTCTCCGTCGGTGGTGGTCTTGGCTGCTCTTGCTGCTCCATACCGGGGCCTCCCGTGCTACCCTGGGGTCGTAGTCCCATCACCAGGGCGTTGCTTGGCCTACTCGGGGGTCTCTTCGCCGGTGGCAGGCCCGTTTTGGCACACGCCCTTCGTGATCCTGGTTTTGGCTCGCTTGTCGTATTTTTGTAAGCGTCCTCCGCCATCCTCGCGGAAAGGCCCCCTGGGGTAGGTGGCCTACTTTCAGCAAACAGTACCCCCCAGTCGAGGACGTCATCGTGGCTCCCCCATTCGTCGACCAGGTGCTGGACCTCCATGGCGATGCTAAGGGCCGCAGGCTTATCCTCCCTATCCGTAGGGGCTACACCCGAGGTACTCTGCGGAGGGCACTTGACTCGACACTAACCTGGAGCCGACTGTTCTGAGGGCCAAGCGGCCGCAAGCTCGTATCTGGGCTTGCCATAAATTAACAGATTGACAGCCCTTGCAACCAGGACGGCGTTCGTGTAGAACCGTTTGAGATTTTCCACGTTATACGATCCCTTCTTACGACCGCTCTCGATGTGTACTATGGTGTAAACATTGTTACCCAAGTCGCGCGATACCTTGAATGGCCCCTCATATAGCAAGTGGAATTTGGCCGTTACTTTCTTATTGCTATTTGAAATTGGGTTAGACTTGAGCAGCACCAAATCTTCCTCAGCAAAACGAATGTCCTTGGCCTTTTTATTGAATACTTTTCTCCGCATTTCCGCGCTGCTCAGCAAGTTTTTCCTGGCTGCTTCATGTATTTGATTCAATGTCAGTTCGCGGCGCGGTGGAAGGAACCTGCTGAGTAGGCGGTCCAGTTGCAGCTGTGGTTGTTTCCCGTGTATGACCTCGTATGGTGAATAGCCAGTGCTAAAATGCGGCGCGGCATTAAAGCAACTTTCAATGTTTTTCAACTGCCAGGCCCAAGTAGTGTGTTTTTGGTGGCAGTAAGCGCGGAACATGCGGCCAAGCTCCCTATTCACGCGTTCGACCGGGTTAGAAGCCGGGTGCCTTATCGAGGAATGTGTAGTCCTAATACCCGCCTGTTGCAATCGATCATACCATTTACGTGAGGTGAACTGTGAACCATGGTCGGTTAGGATCGTCGCGGGTTTTATTACTTGGGAGAATTGTTCCAATATGCATTTGGCAGCTGCTCTCGAGGTGGCACGGCGTAGGGCATACAGTGCCACATATTTGGAAAATACATCGAGTACCACTAGTATGAAGGTGGCGCCTCCCCGACTCGTGGGCAACGGTCCATAGAAATCTGCTGTCACGAGTTCCCCAACTCGGCTCGCCATCACTGGGTTCATCAAGCCGCGTGTGATCTGGTTGTTACACTTCGTCTTTTGGCACAGGTCGCATGTTGCAATGACCCTACGGACATCACGATACATGCCCTTCCAGTAGAAAGTCCCTTTGATAGCGGCAAAGACTTTTCCTGCGCCGAAATGCCCAAATTCTTGGTGGTGTTGCAGCACGAGGTCGCTCACCATTGCTCTTGGGATCGCCAGCCTTTCAGAACTATTCTGTTCAATTTGATACATCAGCACGTCGTTCACAATCTTGAATTGTCGTGCCTTCCGTGCCATGGCTGTATCCTCCTCAAGTGTGGCATTTTCCAGGGCCTGCCAAATTTTCTCCAGTTCCAGGTCTTGTCTTTGTAATGCTTTCAAATGGCCCAGCTTTTTGCCCAAATCCTTGCAGTATTGTGTCTGGAATGCAGCAATTATGGGTTCCCTTAATTCTTGTATGCCTACGCCGGCTCCAGCGGTGGGGAATCGGGATAATACATTTGCAGCAATATTATCCTTGCCCTTTACATACTCGATCTCGTAGTTAAACTGGTCCAATATTAGGATCCATCTGGTTAAGCGGTCATTGAGTAGCCGGCATTGCCGCAAAAACTCCAGCGCCTTATGGTCGGTTCGGATGATAAATCTTGACGCCACTAAGTACGTCCGAAATTTTTTTAATGAAAAAATAATCGCGAGCAGTTCCCTCTCGGTCGTCGTATACCTGCGCTCGGCGTCGTTCAGGGAGCGGCTGGCAAACGCGATTACCCCCTTTTCGCCATCATCTGACAGCTGGTAGAGTTCTGCCCCGAGCCCGTACCCAGACGCATCTGTCTGTAAGTAGAAGGGCAGGTCCGGCCTAGGATGTGTCAGCATCACAGAGTCCAAAAACATTTTTTTCACACGGCCGAACGTCTCGTTCTCGGCGTCCCCCCAGCGCCATTTGGCGTCCTTCTTCAGCAACTGCGTCAGTCCGCGGGTGGTGTCGCTGTATGCTTGTGAAAAGCGGCGGTAGTAGTTGCAGAGCCCGAGGAACGCTCGCAGTTGTTTTTGCTTCCGTGGCGCCGGGAAGTCCATAATGGCTTGTATCTTTTCAGGGTCGGGCCTCACTCCGCTCGTCGTCAGCAAATGTCCCAAAAACTTAGTTTCAGTTTGGATGAAGTTGGACTTAGCGAGATTGACTGTTAGCCCAGCCGCCTGTAGGTGTTGCAGTACCCGTCGTAGGTGCCCCAAATGGTCTTCAAAGTTGGGAGACGCAATCAATAGGTCATCTATGTAGTTCACCGCAAATTCGCGCACCTCGGGGCCTAAGATGACGTCCATCGCTCTCGAAAAGCTGCCCACAGCTGTTTTTAAACCGAAGGGTAACACGTTGAAGACGAACGTCCGGCCATTGTATAGAAACGCTGTGTACGGCTTCGAAGCTTCAGTGAGGGGGATTTGGTAATAACTGGAACGCAGATCAATAGAAGTCATGAATTTGACTCCATGAAATCGCTGTAGTAGTTCCTCAGCTGGTAGCGGCGTTTCGCAGTCCGCCACCATCCGTTCATTTAGCAGACGCGCATCTAGACATATTCTGACTTCCTTATTTTTCTTTTTGACTACCGTCAGGGGGCTGCAAAACGGCGAAGCGGCTCTCTGAATAATGCCTAGTTCTAACATTTCCTGTATGGCTGTTTCCACTGCTGGCCTAAGCGAAAATGGGACTGGATAAGGCCTTTTCACAAAAGGTGTTTCGTCGTGCATTTTAATGGCATGCGCATACAGTCGTGTTAGCCCCGGCCGTCGGGAAAACCCAGGACGGAAGTCCATAAGTGTTTCCAGCAACTTGCCCTTTTGTTGCTCGTCCAAGGGCGCCCTTGCTACAGCCTCTCTTAACGCCTCCCCAGTTTCAAGCGCAGCATGCGTAGTAGATACGCGAGGTGCTGTTATTGCCGCTGCGTGGGCCACGCATTCGTCACCATTTGGGACTATTGTTCTGAAATGGACGGACTTGTAGCACGTGGTTCGAGCTCTCGAATAAACTAATCGTCCGTTTATTAAAGTCGATGACGGCGGAGTGCCGGGCCAACCAATCCGCCCCCAGTATCATCGGTTTAATTAAATTTTTCACTATCAAACAGGGGATGTGAATTCGCCTCTCTTGAATCTCCACGGGCAGCAGCACTTGCAGCTTCACGGGGCTAGTAGGTTTACCCACCGCACCTCGCAATTGTAACGAAGGCACTGGTAAAGAATTTATATGTGGCGCGGCCGCTTCGATAAGCGCTCATTCATTTTCAGCTAAACAGGTGATTTCGCTCCCAGTATCGACGAGGGCTCCAATGTTTTTCCCATCAGGCAGTAAAACTGTGATTTCCGGCAGCGGTCGTGAATCGGTTCTGGCGCCATTTTCCAAAGAGGTTGCCTGTCGATGTACTGATAATATATCGGCAGTTGGGCCCACGACAGTGCCTCCCAAGGGGCCCTCACACGCCGCCACTGGTTTGCATTTATCCTGTAGGCCTTTAACTGTTAAGTTCTCCTGAGCGCGGCCGGCGTTAAGGGGCTTATTATAACTACAGAAGGGCCGGCCGCCCCTGGATACGTCCCTGTAGCGGTCCTTTGCTTCGACGGCAGCTGGAAATTTAAGCGCCATCCTGATCGGTCCGAGTTTTATGGCGGCGCCTGAAAACAGTAGCGCATTCCTGCGCGCCCTTAGTGGACCGCCCTGGGCGAAGCGATTTAGTCTCGCCCCGCCCGCTTCGGGTTTCCCGGCCGTTGACCCGGGGTGGCACTTGCTTGCGTAACGGGACCTCCTGACGGCTCGGCGCGTGCCCATCTCGTTGTTGATCGCAGCTGCCGACCCCGTCTGCTTGCCCATTGTTGCCGGTGCCCAAAGTCGGGCCTATAGTAAGGACTCGCGGCTGGTGGCTCCATTTCGATAGTATTTACGTCACGCGCGTGCTGATAGCGGCTAGCATTCGGACATGCCGTAATGCGATCATCCTTGATTGCGTCTTGCCTTCGTAGAAATTCGGCTGTTTCAACTATGTTCCTGCCGGGCTGCAATTGGTAGAGAGCGCGTATCGCCTCCGGAAAGTGACGCATGATGTCAGCCACTAATATTACCTCGGCGATCGGCGGTATCAAACGTCGCGCTTGGCTAACAAAAAAAGCAAAATGTGCTAGCATTGTTTGTTTTGCCCTCGGATCCCAGCGCGCTGTATTGATTTGATTTCGAATTTTGAGTTGCTCGCGTTCGCCCCAGAAAGTGTGGAGGAAATCACGCTTGAAATCCTCGAAAGTATCCCAGCTGTCTGCATACAGTGTTTTCCAAAAGCGGGCGCCGCCGTGCAAGCTTTCGAGCGCCATTTGCAGCTGCTTTCGACCGTTTAGTTTCAGACGCCGACAATAAATTTGTAGTTCCTCCAGGAAGTCGAGGGGGTTTTTGGAAACGTTGTCACTAAATCCGGGCCTCTCTGGAAGCGTCGCCAACAGCAGTGAGCGTTCCCAGGCATACGCCGGGACTTCCGCACACGCTGCAGTGGCGTTATTCGTCATATGCGGCTCCTTGACATTATTTTGCTCCTCGGGCCGGCTTTGTTGTACTATGTTCGCGCCAGTCAGACTAGTACTGGTGCTTTCTTGATTCCCCCTCGTATGTGAGGCGGCTGTGCTGCAACCGGAGCCCTCCGCGGCCTTTATTTCATTTAAAGAGCTCATCACTCCGGTCATGAATTCATTTAAATTCTGTTTTCTTTCTTGTTCCAAGGCGCGTTGGGCCCGGCTCCAATGAAAGAACCAAGTCGGCACCAATAGTGTTTCCGGCGTCGGTACTTCATGCTCCTCTATTTCAGCACTTTTGCCGGCTGTATCGGCCGGCAATATATCTGGCTCGATATCCCGCGCCTCCAGGTTTCCATCGGTACTATTTGACATTGTTGATTTCAGCTTTCGGCCCCCTGTTATTACTCCCCTATCCTGGTCACGGCACCACTTTTCTGTAACGGTGCACACCCTGGTTACCTGTTGCTTGTCTATAGGCCTACGTTGTGTGATTTTTTACTGTTTTCGGCGGGTGCTTCGACGACAGTTACAGTTACTTTAACTAGGCTTCCGTATTTACTGTTTTCACTCCGTTCGTATAGGAGCTGGCAACCTCCAGCTTTTACACCAAAGAAAACAACATGTCAAGCGATGGTTATTTATTAGGACAAAGTAAACAGTACACTGCGCTTACAATTATTTGCCTAACGCCAATGGGCCGTTTGCCGACCGTAAACTTGTTACGAAGTGCCTGGTGGTGTTAGTGTGGTAGTAGAGAGACAAGGAGTTGTTACGCAACGCTCACTTACAAACAAGACCAAAGAGGAAGCCTTGCAGTGCCAGTTTGCGTGCGAACGAGAGAAGTGAAGGCAAAGAGTTGTTAAACAACGCCCACCTGCAAACAAGGCCCAAAGGAGAGGCCTTGCGGTGCCAGTTGGTGTGCTAACGAGACAAGTAAAGGCAAAGAGTTGTTAAGCAACGCTCACTTACAAACAAGACCAAAGAGGAGGCCTTGCCGTGCCAGTTTGCGTGCTAACGAGAGAAGTAAAGACAAGAGTTGGTGTCTAACGTTCACCGATTAACGAAAATCCGAGCTGGACTTCGCAATACCAGTGGCGCCACACCAAATAGAGTAAGGTGTTAATTAAGTGCGGAGTTGTCGTGATGTTTTGTGTTACTAGTCGAACTAGCATCGGCCCCAGGCTTCGTGCTTCTTCTGCTACCCTTTCCTTCTGTGTTGAGTGTTTTATGCAATCTTCCGCGGCCCCTCCATCCGTTGTCCTGGGCGCTCCGCCAATGAGAAGTAAATTCTGGATTTCGTGGCTATAAGGCGCGATTTTAATTGGTTATTTTCCTTCCAAAACTCACGACGGCCCTTAATCCTTTCTGTTGTGGTTTTAAATGCTTCTCACGACCCCCTTGACATATGTTTCCTTTGACCGAAAACGTACACTCATAAATTTCACGAACTAATTTAGTCGGCGGTTTCTAAGCTTTTTGACCCTTAAGTTTGCCTCGAACCCCGGGTCATAAATCTAATATAGGAATTTTCGATTATGGGCCCGGGGCGCGATCAACAGCTGTGAAGGAATTGTGTTACAACTTGCAAAACAAAACGAAAGCTTCCGTTATGTCATATAATTCCAACTAATTTTATACATAAAAGATATCTATAAACTACGGATTATCATTATCCTAGAACTAAAAAATGCCTGAAATAAAATGAATGTCTTTCCTAAATAAAATGCCTGGAATAAAATAAATGTCTCCTAAATAAAATGCCTGAAATAAAACAAACGTACTTCCTAAAATAAGCTAGATAAAATTTTAAATAAAGTGTCTGTATATACGCGACCCTCACCCAACTATCATTTGTGATTAATAACGGGTGTTCATAAACAGTCGTCATCCCAGTAGGTTTTAACTCAGAAACGTATGTCTATTAAAATTGAGAAAAAATGAGCTATGACAGTACTCAATGACGTTTCATTGTGTTGCACGGATTAATCAAAGACATAACATTTTGTTTTTCAAAGCAACTGGGATGACGACTGTTTATGAACACCCGTTAGATAGTCTCACGGTGAGATTGGAGTACAATAGGCATAGGGCAATGTAAATCTTACGGGAGTTATTGCTCCTGTGTTGCCAAGTGTGCCTAACTCAAGGTAGGTCAGTTTAGCATTGAATAATTACGCCGCATATTGCATGTCAACAACGATAAGCGGTTTGTATAACAGAACCAGGATTAGTTTATGATTAACAGGTACATATTTACTTCAAAACAGTTTTATGCAGAAATACGACATTATTGACTTCCATAAGATCATGTACTGCAAACTCGCCTCTATTCCATAGCCATACTAGATGAAAATAATTTTTGATCATACTATATTTTCAATGCTCGAGTGGTCTACAAATAAACTATTACCAAAGAGCATATAATTAGAAGAGACTCAGCGCTGAACAGTATTAGCGTATAGCTTAAAAACTCCCGCCCGCTAGGCTCCCAGGTCTTATCCCTCTGACGGGAGGGATCCCACTTAAACATAGCTCAGGGAATTCGACGATCTCAGAGCAGAACCATGTTTCTAGAATCCGTTCCTTGAAATTGACGTGCGCTGTTGCCAAGGTTAACACAACCTTCCAACAATAATAACTTGGGTTACAAAACGCAGGTAGACAATATTTCCCATTATTTCTTAGCCAAAACATTGAAAATACAGTCTCCTATTAGAGATATAATTTTTCTAGACGAAACCTGGATTTACTCTAAGGGAAACCCAATGAAGTCATGGCAAGACAGTAATGTGAAGAGTGTCCGTAAACCTAAAGGCTATGATGGCAAACGTTACATCATTCTGCATGATGGTGGTACGGGAGGCTTTGTTAATAATGCAGGTTTAATATTTGCTTCAAAAACAATTTCTGCTGATTATCATACAGAAATGAATGGTGATTTATTTTTCAAATGGGTAAAAGAACAGCTAGTCTGCAATTTGGAAGGCCCTTCATTAATAATTATCGATAATGCTCCATTCACAGCATGTTGCTTGAAAAGCAACCCACTTCGACATGGAGAAAAGAGATCCAATGGTTGAATAATAATAATGTGTCAATTGAAAACGATATGAACAAAAATTAATTATTGGCGCTATCAAAGCTAAATCAAAAACCAAAAAGGTATGTCAAACCACTACTATTTCACGTTTCTGCATCTGATACTGACAGCGATATGTCAAGTGAAAGTGATACGTAAATATAAAATGGCATGACCTGGTGTTAAAATTTAATTACTTTTATTTTTTTTTAATAATAGCATCGACCACTATGGGCCATTAGCTCATATGGTACAGTTAAGTTATAATTTACAATTCATTATACGTATTTATATATTTCAGAAAGTTGGTTAATCTTCGTACATTTTCAGGGGTGTCACCAATTGCTTCTTTTATATCGGCATGCATCTTACTTGTTCTGCGTTGTACAGCATATTTCGTACATTCCACGAGTATATGTTTGATTGTGTTAGTAACTTGGCATGCATTACATATGAGTTGTCTTTCGCCACTAAATATGTATCCATGGGTATATTTGGTGTGACCTATTCCGTTTTTGATGTCACCAATTGTGTGAATGTTGTTTACTTGTGTTGGGCTTAGAGTTGCATCACGTGCTGCTTTATCGACTTTTTCATTCCCTGTTATTCCTCTGTTGGATGGTACATAGATCATCACTATTTCCTTTCCACGACTTAATAAGTGAGTTACTTTTGTTTTAACATTTTGTATCATAGTACTTGAGAAATAGTGTGTTGCTGGATTGCGCTTAACGAGTTCGTGCAAATTGCATATTTCTGTGTAGGTGTGTGTGACACATGGTGTAGAGCCTGTTGTATGGCGTATAACTCAAAGGCGCTGCATATGTTTGGAATATGATAGTAGAACGTTTGATTTGGCATTACCTCAGCAGACCCCACACTTTCTTCCGTTTTCGATGCATCCGTATATATAAACGTAAAGCTTGCATATTTCCTTTGTAACTAATAGAACGACTGACGAATTACGATGGGGTGAGTTTTGCTTTTATGATAGCTGGTTAGTGAGGTAGCTATTATTGGTAGAGCAATAGTCCATGGTGGAACAGAGGTTTCACGAAGAAAAGGAATAGGTGGATATTCGTACTGGTAGAATGGAGGTTGGACATTTTTCTTAAGCTGATAAACTATTTTATAGCGGTTTGAGAAAGTATTATAACTGGGATTTTTTGGGGATATTGAAATGTGAGCAGCATAAAAAAGATATAAGTGTTTGATGCGTTGTTCTATTGGCAGTTCTTCTGTAATACAATATAGGCTCTCTATCGGGCTGGTGCGAAAGGATCCGATGGCAATTCTTAGTGCTATGTTTTGAATGGTTTTGATTACATTAAAATAGGTGTTTCTGCAGCTAGAATAAGCAATAATTCCGTAATCAACCCTTGATCTGACTAGGTTTCTGTATATAGCAATAATAATTAAACATCCCCAGTGATGATCTTCCTGTGTTTTCATCAATTCCAGCCCTGTCGATCAAGTGTGTTTTACATGATTTATAGAACTTTCCAGGTTAACCTTTCATCAAATATTGCACCAAGAAATTTTATTTTGCTTACAAATTGGAGTACTGTGATTCTGCTTCAGCGTTGGTATTATATTCGGCACTCTTTTAGAAAACAGAATGCATTTAGTCTTTCCTGTGGAATATTTAAAACCAGTTGTTTTGACCCACTCTTCTATTTTGTCGATAGCATTATGTAATAAGTTCTGTAAGGTATTTAAGGTTTTGCCTGCATCATATATAACTACATCGTCTGTAAACAAGCTTGCTTTTACAGGGGCCTTTACGTCTTGGATGATGTCATTTATAGCGATTAAAAATAAGAGTTGTGCTTATTTCAGATCCCTGCGATGTTCCGTTTTATAATGCTTTTGTGCTTGATAAGGTACTGTTTATTTTCACGCGAAAAGTTTGATTTCCCAGAAAATGTTTAACAAACGTTATTACATTTCCTCGAAACCCCCAAACATACAACTTCTTTAGTATACCATACCGCCATTTCATGTCAGAAGCTTTTTCTATATTGAAAAATACTCACATATAATCTCATAAGAGCATTAATTCTTTCCGGAAATTTTTTTGAGTGCGGTCCAACAACGTCGTATTAATTTGCCCGAGCGGGACGCGAGGGCAAATTAGGACGTTGTTGGAATGCACGAAAATAATTTCCGGATATGAATTAATGCTCGAATGCAGATTCGGTAAGAAAATCGTAACGCCACAGACCCTCACAGTTAGGTTGGGCTACCTACAAAAAATTTCCAAGAAATTTTTTTATTGTCTTGGTTACGGCTCGTGAACTAATTTTTCTATTGGTCATTAATGAGTGTCGTACGATTTTCCAATTAATTTTGTATTGTTAGCAAACTCTTCATGAATTTCTGTTTGTAGATTGATTATGTTATCGTTTGTTGACTGAGATTTGCGTCCGACACCCGATGGGTATATGGATACAGAAGAAGAAGACCGAGATTTGCCAAAGCCACTTTGAGCTGGGTTTAACAGATCTTTATTTTCTAAAACCCAAACTAGTCTGTTATTTATTATTTTTTCTAAGGCTTTACACATTGTGCACGTGAGAGATATGGGTCTGTAGGATGATATTTGATCTTGGGGTTTACTTTGTCCCTCCCTTTGCCCCTCGTACCCAAACTGTCTTGCATATTTTCGCTAAAAGCACCGTCTAGAATTTGTTTCGACTGGAGCTCTTTACTAATTCTAAGTTTATAATTTTAATTCATACAACTTCATTTTTGTACTATTCTTTCCGATTTTACAGGAATATTTTTTGCAACTCAAAACAAAAGACTTTTAGTAATGCTTATTTCTATTAGGCACACAAATTATTATGCAGACTAAATAATTAACCGGTACGCTTTATTCGGTATTTGTAAACTGCAGCGGATGATTAGTAAGGGTACGTAAACTGCAGTGGGCACCGTCCAGGTAGTTTTTGGAACGTACGTACACTGCAGCGGGGTCATAAAATTAACTTTGACAACCAATCACATCAATTCCCCTCACACCGTATTCAGGCTTGGGACTGACGAAATATACATATTAATATATATTCGGCGTGTTTAAAAATGATGGAAAAGTTTATTTCCACTTTCTTTACAATAACATGCAAGTATTTTTGTGTTTTCGATATTTTTTTTTTCACCAAATTAAATTACTTCTTGTGCATCACGACATCGCCAAAGTGATGGCATACTTGCTGCATGAAGCTCGGCCTACTTATAGATCCGTTTTTGTAAGCGGACAAACAAACTTCTAAAAACTGTTTCTTCAACGTTTCGCGGTTCAGTTTTTTCTTGCAGTCGATGCTCTTCATTTTGACATAAGTTTTTGTTTGATACTCCAAGAGAGTTTGAACAAATATGTTTAAATTTATAATTTTATGTATAATTAGTTTGTATTTTATTTAATAGTTAATAACTATTAATAAACATAATTTCTTAATATTTAATTTTAATTTTATTTCTTGCCTAATTATTTTAGAACAAAAGTGTATTTAGGCGCTTGAATCATTCGATCTTTTTTCGCAGCATTTGTTTCCGCCGGCACTTTTTTTCTAGTATCCTGCCAGTAAATAGTTGAAATTAAGTGTAAGCTAATGAGGACAACTATGAAACTGTACCAGACAGAATAAATCAAGAACACTCATTATCATTATACATCCAACGCGCGATAGAAGAAGCAACTTTATAAAACTTATAAAACTTTGAAAAAATATAACTGTGCAGCTTGTTTAAGCTGGATTTCGAAATAGAGAGATAAAGAGAGTGATTATAGCACGGACATTCAATGGCATTTTTAAAAGTTTTTTTTTCAATTTCTGACAGCTTCTTTCTGATCTGATAACATTACACTGCACGCATCCATATCTATACCTACACAGGTATTCAATTAACTTTATTTAAATAAGCAGCAACCGTTTGCCCCAATAATACTCCAGTAAGAATAGATTCTTGGGTAAAATCATCATAATTTTCTTGGTGACAATCAAGAAAACCAAGAAAATCCTCACGGATACTGCAGTGTTCATCTAACTATCGAACAATTTGATAGTAGCAAAGAGCATATGATAGTAGTTTATTTTTATATTACACATAACTCGTTTATTATTTTCGTTACATACGAGGGCAGTCCGATTTTAAAGGTACAGGTGGCTGTGAAACAAACACCGCAAGCGAAATATTGCCGTCATATGCATGTCTAGACAGGTTGAAGCGTGGTAGTCGAGTCTGGAGCGTTGTTGTGTGTAAGACTCAATTTAGTAGCTTACGAGAAGCAAACAAACATGGCGTGTGTAATCACAGAGTATTCCAAGTGTGAAGTGCGTGCGGTTATCCGTTTTTTGCAGTGAACTCTAACGTAACTGGAAAGGACCCGTCGCGTGCGCAAAGCACGCAAAACTGTGTCAGGGGCGACAGAGTGAGAGGGAATGTACGTGTAGGATCCCCATCTCTGTTTTACAGATGCAAGTGAATGGCGATTGTGCGGTTCATTTCCCATTTATTACAATTTGTTAATATTTTGAGGAGCTTGTATCTTTGAAAAGGCTTTTAGTTTGTCGAATACATTTACATCAAGCGGTTGGTGTATTTTGTTTAAAGCAAATTGCAGCAAAATAGTGCCAAAACCATTTTCCAAGTGTTGTGTTTAGAAACTGAGTAATCATGGTGCTTAATTGTGTAGCTTATGGTTGCAATAATGTACAGAATGCAAGAAAACCAATTCCATTTCATACGTAAGTTTACAGTTTTTTAATAGTCTAAAGTCTATAAAATCTTTGTTGTATGTTAAGATTTAAAATGCTCATAAAATGTAGTTAACCTATAAAAGTTAAAAAAGTATATAATAATTTTTATTATTAATTAAGTATATGTTTATTTTAGTTTTCCATTCAAACGTCCAGAGATTCTGGAACTTTGGGTGAAAGCAATAAGAAGAGAGAATTGGTTGCCTTCTAAGACGAGTAGACTGTGCGGGCAACATTTTTTATCTATTTAAAGGTGTCTACTATGAAACATCTCATTAAGGAAATTTCAAAAAGTGGCTATAGCAATGAAAATTTAAATACTGTCCTGAAAAATTATTTTGAAGGTTAATAATAATGCTTGTGCTAAACTATTGTACTAGAAAATTAATAATGAATTTTTTAGGTCTGCCTTTAGAGCTTGTGCTTCTGCAGAAAACAGACTCTGAAATTAAAGATCGTGGCCAAAGACGTTACTCTACATTAATGAAGCAGTTTGCCCACACGTTATACTTTTATTCGCCAAAGGCATACCGCTTTTTGAGGCAATATTTTGTCTTACCAAATGGACGTACCGTAAAGTGGGCATACTTGCAACAGTGGTATAACTTGCAACAATATGAACCGGGTGGAATGTTTGCTTTCCCCCTCCCCTAGGTTAGGCCGCGCGTCAACCGCTTGCGTGTTTACGTTTAGTACGGATCGGTAGGTCGACTTGTATGCAAGTATAGCGCTGCACAAAATTTACTACGATAAATTTGGCGGGATTTTTCGTCGTCTACGGTAAGTGCTCTAAATTGTTTCTGTATAACTTCCCCTGTTCAGAGCTTATTTACAGTGGGATTTGTATCAAATTTGGATATAATGTGCTTAGATGCTTGGTCTAAAACCTTAAATACCCAGTTTTGATTTAAGTTAAAAGATTTTTGTAAATATATATTTTTTTTAATTGCATGTCCAGAAGTGGGTAACTTGCAACATGCCCCGAAAACACAAAAAGCAGTTAGGGAGTAGATCGTACCGAAATTTTTCCGACGAAACTTTGGAAGCTGCATTACGGGCTATTGAAAATGGTTCCGGAATTCGGGAAGCATCCCGGAGATTCGGAATTGACCCATCAACACTCTCACGGAAAAGAAGGAATTTGTTTTCCCGTAACCCTGGGAGGCAACCAGTATTTCCCAAGGAAGAGGAGGAAGCATTTGTTAATAATATCCTTTTGGCCGCACAGTGGGGGTTTCCATTAACCTCATATGATATACGGTTAACAGTAAAACAATACCTGGATCGTAAAGGTGTTCGGGAGAATCGTTTTGGAAATAACAATATGCCAGGTTTGGAATGGGCAAGAAATTTTTTAAATAGGCACAAATCTAAGGTAGGCTGTAACTAGCCAATAATTATACAAATTTTAATTAATTTTAAAAATATATTTTAGCTTTCTGCGAGATTATGCGAAAACATAAAGCGGGCCAGAGCTCAAGTTTCCAGTGATATGATTAATGAATATTTTACTGAGTTGGAGAATAGTCTTGAAAATGTGCCTCCTCAAAATATTATTAATTATGATGAGATCAATTTTTGTGACGATCCTGGTCGTCAAAAAGTCATTGTTAAACGAGGTGCTCGTCATAGTGAAAGATATATGGATTCGTCCAAGACATCAGTGTCTGTTATGATGGCTGGTTCAGCTGCAGGGCATATATTACCACCATACGTCGTCTATAAGTCGCTACATTTATATGACACATGGACTGAAAATGGTATAGAGGGTGCGAAATATAATCGGTCGAAGTCAGGGTGGTTTGACATTACAATATTTGAAGACTGGTTTTTAAAAATTGCTTTGCAATATTTCCGGCAAAAAGATGGACCAAAAGTCATGATAGGAGACAATTTGTCGAGCCACCTTTCAGATCGGGTGATGCGTACCTGTAGAGAATATAATATTAGATTTATATTATTGCCGCCTAACTCGACACATTTATGCCAGCCATTGGACGTGGCGTTTTTTAGACCAGTTAAATCTGCTTGGAGGGATGTTCTACTTAATTGGAAACAAAAAAATAAAGGTTGTATTCCAAAGGATCAATTTCCAAGATTATTAAGACAAACTCTTGAAAAAGTGAAGCCTGAAAATTTGGTAGCAGGATTTAGGGCCACAGGGATATATCCTCTGAATAGAGAAGAAGTGCTAAAGCGACTGCCAGATTGGTGCCAAGCACAAGCACCTTTAAATCAAGACGCCTTAAACAATAGTTTTACAGACTTGTTACAAAAGATTCGCTTTCCAGATGAAAATAGGCAGATTAAGCGCAAAAAGAGATTAAATGTAATTGCAGGAAGAAGTGTATCTTTTGATACAAATGAAAAAGACGAAGCAACAAATGTAATAGAATCTGAAGATCTTATAGAAGATGATTTTAACACAAACTTATTTCCGAGAGCCACCACTTCAAAAGAGAGCGACAGTTCGCTCTCGGATAGCCACATGTCTGTCCATGATTCAGATTCCGACAATTGGGATGAATTTAACTTAGAACCAAATGAATACAATGAAGGAGACTACATATTGGTTCAATTTATTCCTGAAACAAAGAGACGACAGGCCGTGATGTATGTTGGTCATGTTCAAGAAGTTTTACGTGAAAATGATAATAATAATTCACTGTATTGCAAATTTCTAAGAGCGGCCGCAGGTACAAAATTGCCTAAAAATAGCTTTAAATATCCAGAAATTGATGATTTATCAATTGTCGATATAAATCAAGTAAAAATGAAGTTACCCGCACCGAAAGCAAAACGTGGAGTTTATACATTTCCCGGTCATTTGAAACTTACATAATATGTTTTGTTTAAAATTATTTTTTATTATTTAGTTTAGGGTCATTTTGTTCCTTTTTGATGTTCCTATAAGAATTTAAGTTGATTATATGTTCCTATAAGTTGATTATACGTTTATTTTTGTATTTTTAATAAAAAAAACTAAATAAATGCATTTTTTTAATCTACAATCATACCACTACCATTCAAATACCCAAATTATTTTTTTTAAATATTTTTTGTGTTGCAAGTAAATCAATACGCGCTCCTAAATGCGATTACTACTGAAAAAAGACACCTGTTGCAAGTATCCACTTTAGTGTGTCTAACTTGCAACACACGGTTTTTTTTTAAATATATATTAAATATTCATTTTATTCAAAGTTTTTTGTTAAAATCGGATACTAGACCACAAGACTAAAATTTTGGTACCAATAATGTAAAATTTGACAAAAAAATAAAAAACTTATTGACAAAAGAATTTTGAAAATGTTGCAAGTATCCCCACTTTACGGTACTATACGTAAGTGGTTAACAAGTGTAAACTGTGAGCCTGGAGCGTTAACAGAAGTTCTTCAGTTTCTAAAAGAAGAAGTGAAAAAAAACTGCCATCTCAAAGACTGTGCGCTTATTGTTGATGCTATGTCTGTCAGAAAGCAAGTTCTTTGGGACGATTCTGAGGGAAGATTCACTGGGAATGTAAATTATGGCGGTATTATTGATGTAGATTATGAAATGGCGGCAACTGAGGCACTTTTCTTTCAAGTAGTCAGCTACACTACTCATTTTAAATGTCCTGTAGCATATTTTTTAATTAATAAAGCAGATGCCAATATTCAGACCCAGTTAATAAACAGTTGCCTAAGAAGCCTTTATGAAAGTGGCATTACTATTAGGTCGATTACAGCAGATGGGGCCCAAACAAATATTGCCACGTACAAAAATTTGGGATGTAAAATAATGGAAAATAAGGTAGTACCACATTTTGCACATCCCAGTAGACCTAATATAAAAGTTTATTGTATGCTCGATGCGTGTCATATGCTTAAATTAGCTAGAAATGCTTTTGCCGAAGAAAAATTTAATTTCACTTCAAACTTAGGCAAAATAAGCTGGGACTATGTGAAAAACTGTTAGGCAAAAAATGACCAAATTAATATTATTTAAAAACTGCTAAAAAAAGAACATGGGTGTATTTTCGACGTTTGAACGAAGGATTTTAAAGGTTTGTTGTCTTTTGATAATTTTCATATCTACAACAGAATAACGATAGGAAGACGAAATTTTAAGCCACTTGGGCCCAGTCCGATGACCTGAATGTGATGTTTTCTCTTTTAAGCTAATTCTGTTTGTATGATAGCCGATAAATGTAGACTAATTGTATTTTACATAATTTATTGATGTAAATATTTGTACTATGAAATATTATTAAATACATTTTGTATTTTGCATATAATATATTATATAAAAGCATTTATTCTTTTTAATTTATTGCTAATTACAACTGCTGAAATGCTTAATAATCACTATTTCTTTATATTGCTCTTGTAAGTGTTCATAATAATGTTTACAAACAATTATCGATATTAAGCGTTTCACCATTTGCATTAGCCGTGATATTTTGAATTGAAATAAAATCATTGTTGAAATAAAAGTGTTGTGAAGGCCAGTTACTCATTCATTTTTGTACCTTTTCTCATTTGTAATTTTTTTCCAATGATTTATTTTGTTCCCTATATGTGTATCTATAATTTTGTTTAAACATATAATATAGATTTTAAATATTGTTTTATCAGGCAAATAAGGGTTTTAACAAATTTTAATGACTGCTAAATTTGTATGGTCACCTATACAGAATTTTATTAAATTTTTGACAAATACTAGAAACAGTTAAATAATTATTTTACCTCTTAAAAGATTAAAGATTAATCAAATAATCTGTATAAATTTTAATACATTATTTTAGAAAAGATAGGATAGGAAATAAAAAATAAAACCTTCAAATTTGCTCATTTCTGCCATTTATTCAATATGTTAAACAGAGATGGAGATACTACACACTTGTTGTGCGGGTTGCCTAAAAATCAACTTGCCTCACTTTCAAAGCATTTAGCGTCCCTTCCAGTTGTCATTGAGTTCACTGGTTTTTTGCAAGCCGAAGGAGTTAACCAGAGCGAAATTCATAGCAGATTAGATGGCGTTTATGGCCCGAAGGTCTTAAGCCGAAAAGAAGTCAGTGTTTGGTGCAAAAAATTTAAAGATATTTTTGCAATTTACTCAAAAAGTAATCAAATCGAATACAATGCGTATTTCGAACATTTTTGGGTTACACGTCTCAAACTTCCTGCACAATAACACATCGTGCCAGTTTGATACTGGCACTCTTCTAATATTGTACAAGTTTCGACATATAGCCCAATAATATCAAAGTGCTTATAGTATTACTACAGATTATTTTTATTTTTACCGATATCAACCAATCAAAAGGCTGGAAAGTTATTTTAATACACAATTGACTGTACTAGAGTAACTTCACTAGGCAACGCAATAAACAACAAACTTTTGTCGACTTCTATGTTGTTTCCTTGGAAACAACATCCAGTTTGTTCAATACAAACAAATCGAGCTGTCAGTAAAATGTTAATTTGTTATAGTCCATTTACTTGACATCTGCACTGTCAAGGTCAAATTAAAAAAAATATTTCTTGACTATACCTCAAAAATAATGTGTTTTTTATTAGAGTGTACAGTAATTTAATTGTTAAAATGTGCAAAATAGCAGTGGTGCCAACATAATGTCAGTTTGACAGTGCAGATGTCAAGTAAATGAACTATACTATTTTTTAAATTTACTCAAAAACTATCAAACTGAATACAATAGTACTTCAAACACTTTCGGGTTATACGTATAAAACTTCCTGCACAATAACAAATCGTGCCAGTTTGGTAGAAACTGGCACTCTTTTATTATTGTGCAACAAGTCATCGACATATATCCCAATAATATCGAAGTAGGCCTACTTAGTATTACTACTGACTATTCACACTATAATATATAAGCCAATTACACTGCAGAGATTTGGTTTTTCAACCAATCACTGAATATTGGGCACCCTATAAAATGTCAGCGGCAGATAATATTATCTGCCGCTGACGAGATCAAGTAATTTTCTTCGAATTTTGTTCACAAAGTTGTAAATAATTTGTTATAAAAACGTTTGAAGAAAAAATACTATATGTTATTCGGAGCAAAAGAATCTTTATGTGGCTCGGCTGCCAGCCGGCAAGCTGGGAAAATAACCCGTCCAGCCTCGCCACATAAAATATAACTTTTGCTCCTAATAACATAATATACTATTAGATTATACTCTTTGTTTTGCTATTAAACAAAATGAGTACATTTATTTTAAATATACCATAATTAGGTAAATACGGTATTTAAGCATAAATAATATCCAAAATATGTCAAAAGTTAGGTTACTGACTTTTTGACAGATGAAAAATGTTTAAATAATTTAAAAAGATCACTTATAATACCATGAGTAGTCAAAGTTATGTCGAATATTTTTGCTGTGGTATTACGAATGTCCATTGCACTTACGTTCGATTAGGACGAGTGCGCTAGCACGAGTCCTAATCCTAAGCGCAATGGACATGAGTAGTGATACCACCGCAAAAATATTCTACTTAACTTTGACTAAGAATGGCATTCGAGAGACTATTCAATGAACCAAACTACCTTTTCAAATTAGTTTTCAGTATATCTAGCAACAAACTACGCAATTTCTATAGTAACAGAACACAAATATTGACTTTTTCTAAAAATCACATTTGTTTAAAATATTCACTATACCACTAGTGAAAATTGTCGATTATTTTCACTAGTGAAAATTGTCAAAAAATATTCACTATACCACTAGTGAAAATTGTCGATTATTTTCACTAGTGAAAATTGTCTATATAGTTCATTTTTATTGGCTCAAAGACGTCAAATCTTGTATTTTTATTGGACAGTTTTTGATAGATGACAAGTGAGTTGGATAGTCAGATCAATACGAACATGTTTGACATAATTAAAGCATTCAAATGTAAGCTAGTTCTTTGGGAAAAGCAACTGAAAAATGAAGATACAACGCCCTTCCCGACGTGCAACATGAACAAATCAAGTTTGGATGATACTGCACCGTATCAAAAATATGCAGAAAAAATTCAAATCTTAGAACTGAATTTGAAACACGATTTAAATATTTTAATTCGTTGGAAGACTAATTGTGTTTGTTTTCTTCGATTTTCTCAATAAATATAGACCAGCCATATGCAAATGGAGATGATCGAGATTCAGTTCGACTCAAATTTGATGGCAAAATTCATTGAAGTGGGTGTGCCTGAATTTTACAAATATTTACCAGCCAGGTTTGAAAATACTCGAAAATTCGCATATAAAATTATTTCCATGTTTGGAAGTACTTATCGGTGCGAGCAGTTATTTTCAGTTATGAAAGGAAATAAGTCTCCTGTTAGAAACAGTATTAATGACGCTCACCTTGGGTCAGTTTTGAAAGTAACCACTGCGAACAAAATTTCTCCCGAAATAGGAAAGATAGTTGTTTTTTGTATGATTAACTTGAAAAGAGGCTTCCACGAATGGGGCCCCCAGTTAATCCGCTGCGAATTCCGGTTCAATGGGATTGCCGGGAACTGCCACTTAATAACCCTTGACTTGGGTTCAGTTATTTGTTGGCGTGAAACAAGACTTAACAAACATGAGTATATTGAGTAACAACGATTACAAACGTCACTGATGGACCGATGGTTTTTTACAATAGCTTCAACTGTTGTGACACGCTTGGATTGGCCACGCGAAAATAGCGAATTGCGCGTAACCGTCACACAAAACAACCTGGAAACGTCTTTACCAGGGAGCTAGACCGACCGCAAACCAGCACAAAGCATAGCTCAACTTGCTTACTCGAAATTCTGAATCTAACTCAAGCTGAATTGACAATAAGCTAAACTCGCAAATTCAACAAGGAGGGGAAAGCTCAAACACTATTGGCTGAGGCGATCCTGCGTAGCCAATCGGAGCGTCGCACGTTGTTTAGGAATAAATACTTATTTTAAGAAATCTTAATGCTAAGCTCTCTCAATGAGGCATTGTATTGAACGAAATCCATAAATACATGAGTCCCAAATACGCTAAGTCGGCTTAAGTCCTATTAGAAAGTGTATCCATCCGCTTAAAAGCCATTAAGGGAAGCTTACAAATTCCTTTCCAATATTAACAGAGGCAAACAAATACGGCAAGATGCAAAATTTGACTTTACCACGACCTTTGAATGAGATAGAACAGTTATGACTTGAATTACATGAATAATTATAAGCAAAAAGTTTTTGATGCACGCATCTATGCGAATCAAACATGCCGCCCCCGAAGTGCCGACTATGGCACGACGTGATTAAATCCCAAAATTAAACTGAAATTTAAAACTACCAAATAATCAAATGCATAACAAGAACTAATGACAGATGACAATCCAAGAGTCTTACAGATAACCTACAACTAGCATGAATACAAGCAAAGAAACAACTAAACTTAGCAAAATGTTCAATCAACGAAAACTTCCCAGTATGAGCAAAGTCAATGTTTATTGCCCTTGATCGCAATGATCGTCTTTGGGTAGTATGTACACTTTACGCACCGAGCGTTTCAGGAGATTCCCTCGGGAATCGCGCACCTGCACCACACGCACAACACCATCCGCTCCTGGATATGTGGCCGAGATGATTGCCAGTGGCCAACGGTAGCTTGGAGATGCCTCGACGTGGACGAGTACCACGTCGCCCACCTGGGGGGCTAGAGACGTGCTGGAGGACTTCCACTTAGGCCGGCGCTGCAGGAGGTGGAGATAGTCCCGGGACCAACGATCCCAAAACTGCTGGGACAGCCGCTGGACCAGCCCATAGCGGCTGAGACGATTTTCCGGTATGTCCTGGAGTTGGGCTTCCGGAAACGAAGTCAGCTTCCGACCGATCAAGAAGTGGGCAGGAGTAAGAACTTCGGGGAATGAGGCGTCGGTAGGGAGAACACAGAGTGGGCGGGAATTTAGTATCGCCTCCACTTGAGTCAGCATGGTGTAATACTCAACGAAAGTTAACTTTGCATTGCAAAATATTCGCCTTAAATAATATTTCAATGACTTTACCCCCGCTTCCCAGATGCCGCCAAAGTGCGGAGAGCGTGCCGGAATAAAATTCCACTTAATGCTATGTTTCGACAATTCCTCCCTTATGCATTGCTCACTAGAGCCTGACAGGATATTTTTTAATTCCGATAGCTGATTTCTGGCACCGGTGAAACAGGTAGCATTGTCAGAAAATATGTTGGAGGGTAAACCGCGTCTGGAGATGAATCTCCTCAACGATGCGATGAAAGCCTCCGTCGTGAGGTCTTCCACGAGTTCAAGATGAATAGCCTTCGTGGCCAAACACACAAATAGGGCTACGTAAGCCTTTACTTCCTTCGCGCCTCGCCCGAATTTGCTTTTTATAAACACGGGACCCGCGTAGTCTATCCCGCAATTGCTGAAAGGAGGAGAGGGTGTGACACGAGCTTCGGGTAGTGATCCCATCAAGTGTTTATTCATCTTAGGCTTGGCCCGGAAGCATATCACGCAATTGTGTATTACTTTACGTATCAGGTCTTTGGCCCTCACGATCCAAAACTTATCCGGCAATGAGGCCAGTAACACCGAGTGTCCACAATGCAAGAGCCGCAAATGCTCTTGCTTCACGATTAACAACGACAAAGGGTGACTAGCTGGTAACAAAAGGGGATGTTTCTAATCAAAGCTTAGATTGGAATTTTCTAGACGGCCGCCCACGAGCAGTAGGCCCTGATCGTCCAGAAATGGGTTTAGAGAAGCAGCGCACTATTTTTCGGCAATGGCGTTTTCTGAGACAAAACTGCTATTTCTCCGGAAAAGACTTCCGCCTGGGCAATTTTGATCAGACGGCGAGTCGCGTCCTCCAATTCGTCAATGGCTGGAGGTCCTGACCAGCGCGTTTCGGTGTTTCTGTTTCTCGCGAGACGCAGGCAGTACGCGACTACGCGCTGTATTTTTGTGAAACTGGAATAGCGCCTGAAAAGTTCAAATTCTGGGACGCGATGGTGAAGAGTGGCCACTACTGGGCGCGACTCTTGGGCTGCTAGCTCACCCGAATCAATTTTAACGGGCTGGGGTTTTAAGTCCGCCTGTGACAAAAACTCTGGCCCGTGCCACCACAAGCGTGAGTTGAGTAACTCCTGGGGTAACATTCCCCTGCTAATTATATCGGACGGGTTGCAATTTGTACGCACGTGAAACCATTCTTCCCTATTGCTTAGTTCGTGAATCTCGGACACCCGGTTCGCGACGAACGTCTTCCAATTTTATTTATCCAGTGCAGAGTTATGGTGGAGTCCGACCAATAGTACACGCGGTCAAATTTAAACGCGGAGGAATCGAGTATAGTTTTAATCAAACGCGCCAACAGTAAGGCGGCGCAAAGCTCCAGACGAGGCAAGGATACTGTTTTTGATGGAGCGACCCTTGACTTAGCACAAAGCAAATTGGTGGTGACATTACCGCGCTCGTCAACGCAGCGTATATACACGGCGCACCCATAGGCTACAGAACTCGCGTCCGCAAATCCGTGGAGATCTATCGAATTTAAGTCATCGCAAATCACCCGCCTCGGAATTGCCAATAAGCCCAAAGCGTGTAATGAAGAATGGAGTTCGTCGTATCTGGAGAGCATCTCCATGGGCACCGTTTCGTCCCATGACAACTTCAACTGCCAAAGCCGTTGCACGAGAAGTTTCAAAGTTAGAACGCTTGGACCAAGTAGTCCCAAGGGATCGAATACTTGAGCCATACTAGAGAGTATAGCCCGCTTGGTAACTGATTTGCAACAGCTAGGGTTCACTCTGTAACTTAGCACGTCCCGCCGAGTATCCCAAAAAATGCCGAGAGTTTTCTCCGTGGCGTCTTCCGTCAAAGAAATGGGCTCTACGCTGCCGCGATCCACACCAATGGCGCTAGCTACTTCACTGTCGTTGGATGCCCACTTTCGCAATTCAAACCCGTACCCCGACAAAGCGCTACTAATTTCGAATTGCGTTTTTATGGCTTCCGCCCTATTTTCAAAACCAGTCAGTAGGTCATCTACATAAAAATCCCGGCTAATTCTTAATGAGGCCTCTGGAAGCGATGCTTCGATTTCCTGGGCGATTTGTATCAAGCACCTAGTTGCTAGGTACGAGGCTGATTTAGTACCGTAGGTGACCGTTAATAATTTGAAGCATTTTACCGCTGAGGTTTTGTCGTCACGCCATAAAATTAATTGGTATTGCGTCTGCGAGGGGTCCACGAGGATTTGCCTGTACATTTTGGCGCAATCTGCTTTCAGCACGTACTTGAATTGCCTAAAGCGACAAAGAATTGCAAACAACGACTGCTGGACCACTGGGCCCTTATGTTGAAGGTCGTTAAGCGATACTCCGGAGGAGGACGCACAACTGCCGTCAAAAACAACGCGATGTTTGGTCGTTGAACTGTCCTCCTTTATGACTGGCAAATGTGGCAAATAAAACCGAGGATGAGGAAGGCTCGCTTCGTCGTCCACCTTGCTCAAGTGACCAAGCGACTCGTATTCTTTGAGAAATGTGGAATACGCGGTTTTCAACTCGGGATTTTTTGACAATTTGTTTTCTAATGAATAGAAACGCTTTAACGCTATACCGCGCGAGTCTCCCAGCGATGGAGCATCTTTCCTGAAAGGTATGCTCACGATGAACCTACGCGGCTCCGTCGACGCCCGTTTCGTAGTCGATTGAAAATGGTCTTCGCAAAATTTGTCATCAGCAGAGAGTCGGCCTGATGAACCGTACGCCCCCTCGACTTCCCAAAATCTCTGAATGCCGTGCTCGATGCCGGCTACACTCAAATGAACTCTATTTGAAAGAATCAGCGCTCGATTTTCGACGTTCATGTTTCCGCCTAAAACCCAACCAAAAAGAGTTTTTGTTAAGAATGGCTTCTCTGGGACCAATTTCACCTGTCCCTGACAGAGCACTTGCCAAAAGACATTCGCACCTAATAAAAGATCAATCTTTCCCGGTGTATTACAATCTGAATCGGCTAACACAATGTTTGGTGGGATCTTCAAATCCCTAAACGAGAAAGAAAGGACCGGCAGAGGGTCCGTAATTTTGTCTAAAACAACACAGCTCAAAATGTCCTCGTATTTCCCGTTGCGGGAGCGGATTCGAACGTTTGCTCTGAATTCAGCGTTCAGAGCCCTGGCAGTGAGGTGATATTACCTCGTTTCTCAATTTTTAAATTTTGACACAAGTCGGCGCTAACTAAGTTAAGTTGGGATCCGGGGTCCAAAAGAGCTTTTGCCCGGGAAAATGACCCGGAGGATCCTTCTACGAATACGCTAACCGTTGACAATAAAACTTGCGCTTGCGCCGCGATTGCAGGACGGCTAAATGCTGCTGAAACGGATGCGACGGGTGCCTCGCTCGGGGCGACGGCCCCGACCTCCCGTGTGTCGCTGCTGGTTTCTGGCGGTCCAGGACGCGGCGACGGAGTATTTTCGTGCGCGTCGCGCTTTGTACGCAAACACAGTAAAGTATGGTGCTTTTTTCTGCATACGCGGCATCTCGACGATGTGCATTTTACCACGAAATGTCCGGGCTTGAGACAATTGTTGCATAATTTCAAACGACGCGCCTCTTCGATACGAGCGTTTACCGACAATTTTGAAAATGATTCGCAAGCGCTAATCGAATGATTACTATTTTTGCAAAAATCACAAGAGTGATTACCTTGCTCTCTGGCTACATGAGCGCGTGCATGACTTTTTTGCTCGGATCCCTGATTTCCCAAACTCGAACCTATTTTCGCAGCTTCCAGCGAACCTAATAAGTGACTTTTGCTCTCTAAAAAATCTAACAACTCTCGCAAAGTAGGAAATTGTCCGGTATGTTTGTATAATTCCCAGTCAGTCTGCATTGCTGAGCTGAGCTTCGAAACTATGATATGTATTAGTATGGTGTCGACTGTGGGTTCCCCGTACGCCTTTAAAATTTCCAAAATTCTAACTACACTATCGAGCAGCCTTTGAACAGACGAATGTGAATCCTTCTTTACGCTCTCTAAACTGAATAACGCATTTATGTTTGATTTTACTATCAGTTTCTTATTTTCAAATCGCTTGACTAGGATGTCCCAAGCAATGGTATAGTTATCGTTGGTAACTTTTAACGACGAGATTGAACTAGCAGCTTCTCCCTTAAGGGAAGAAATCAAATAGTAAAATTTCTGAACGTTGGTCAAATTAGCGTTGTTATGAATAAGCGACGTAAAGGAGTCATGAAATTGAACCCAATTCTCGAATTTCCCCGAAAAGGAAGGCAAATCTAAGGGTGGTAATCTTAATCCAGCGAGCTCTCCTGAAGGGCCACTTTGCAAAGAATTTTGACCTAGATTCGGTTTTATACCCGGACTGATCTTATTTTTTGATAAGAATTCCTCGACTGTGCTACTAATCTCGCCAAAATGAGTCATAAAAGAGTCGAATTCATTGAAAAGTTCATCAAAGTGTTTAGCGTCGGCCTCCATTAGGCCCTCCATTGACTTCTCATACTCATCCAACAAATTTTGGAAACAACTAAACTCTTTTGACAAGTTGCCGACCTCGTGAGCCTTCACGGGGCTGGACGAAGAAATTCTATGAAATAGAGTTTCGAAACGATCTACTTTGGCTTTTATGAATTTGCAACGAGTGGTTAAAGCGCGAGTTTCCGACATGACCGCTGATGTCGAACGAGTTTCCACCATGACTGACACAAGCAAAAAACAACACTAAACGAAGGTGTAATGGAAAGGGACTTACTTTTGATTTGAGAACGTAGTAACTTCTTGACGAACAGAAAACCAACCCGCTGCCGATCGCTGCCGCTTGACGTGGGACCTGGACTCGGTGTAGGCTTTCGATGGTTGAATTTCCTGGTGTTGGCGAAGCTTCTTGACGCTCTCCGACGAAATGATGTTGGAGCAATTGCATCCACCAGCTACTGGAAACTTGTACACTCGCGTTTTTTAGCTTCTTCCACATCCGGCTCGAAGGACCAATGTTTTTTGTATGATTAACTTGAAAAGAGGCTTCCACGAATGGGGCCCCCAGTTAATCCGCTGCGAATTCCGGTTCAATGGGATTGCCGGGAACTGCCACTTAATAACCCTTGACTTGGGTTCAGTTATTTGTTGGAGTGAAACAAGACTTAACAAACACGAGTATATTGAGTAACAACGATTACAAACGTCACTGATGGACCGATGGTTTTTTACAATAGCTTCAACTGTTGTGACACGCTTGGATTGGCCACGCGAAAATAGCGAATTGCGCGTAACCGTCACACAAAACAACCTGGAAACGTCTTTACCAGGGAGCTAGACCGACCGCAAACCAGCACAAAGCATAGCTCAACTTGCTTACTCGAAATTCTGAATCTAACTCAAGCTGAATTGACAATGAGCGGAACTCGCAAATTCAACAAGGGGGGGAAGGCTCAAACACTATTGGCTGAGGCGATCCTGCGTAGCCAATCGGAGCGTCGCACGTTGTTTAGGAATAAATGCTTATTTTAAGAAATCTTAATGCTAAGCTCTCTCAATGAGGCATTGTATTGAACGAAATCCATAAACACATGAGTCCCAAATACGCTAAGTCGGCTTAAGTCCTATTAGAAAGTGTATCCATCCGCTTAAAAGCCATTAAGGGAAGCTTACAAATTCCTTTCCAATATTAACAGAGGCAAACAAATACGGCAAGATGCAAATTTGACTTTACCACGACCTTTGAATGAGATAGAACAGTTATGACTTGAATTACATGAATAATTATAAGCAAAAAGGTTTTGATGCACGCATCTGTGCGAATCAAATAATAGTAGCACAGAAGAGATGTCAAGTGTCAGGACGTAAACATTAAATTTTTCTTGTTCTTTTATATTTGTTTATTATAATGTATTATTCGAAATAAACCTACGTTTCTATGAATATTGATTTTTTTTGCGGCCCACCTAAAGTTAAACCTTGTTTGTTTGGCCCAAGTTAGCCTTTGAGTTTGACACCCTTGGCCTAAAGCCTCGTTCAATCCCCATATAAGCAGCAAGTTTCAGTCTGGCAACTTATGAGTCCCACCTCGACCAGCTGAAAACGAGATTTTACAACACCAAACCGCACTTAGCATAGGACAGTTTGCGTTGGGAGGCAACGGTAGTAAAGCCTCCGATTGTCCACGGCTAGCTAGCGGAAAGGGGTGGTCCACGATACCCGTAAAATCTGGCCCTGTTTCCGAATTGTCAAAATAGTGAAATTCCAGGGCATTACGGTAAAAAAATCAAACCTAAGTTGTTAGGATCGGCCTGGTCCACGGTCACGCAGAGAGACTGGTACAACACTTACCTAGAGTTCTATTTGTTTGCTAAATATTTATTAGCCAAAGACCTAAATGCTTTAGCTACAGCACTTCAGCCCTTCTTTACAATTTTCTTTACAAATAAACCTGGTGAAATTCAGGCGCTTAAATAGCATGCCTTCGTATACTTTTGACAAAATAACTTTTACTAAACGAAACATTAAGGTAACTTGACTAATGCAATTTAGTCTAATATTAAAATTAGTGGGGTTGGCAAAGCAGATACGATAAACAATTGGAATGTAAATAACAATAAAAATCGTAACATCGAACACCACAAACATATATAAATGCGAGAGTCCTTTGGAGTTCGGTTCCAAAATGATTGGCTATCGATACAAATTGAAACAATTCTTGTTAATGGCGCAATACCAAACTCCACCCACCTACATACATAGAACAAATATTGTTATTGGTTGACGAAATAGGGGCAAGCCTATATGCAACTAGCGTTGCAAATTTACACCGACATTTGTGCTTGCAGCACCACAAAATTCAGAAAACAGAATGAAAATAAGTTAATTCAATATGGTTTGCTAGCGTGAGTCCGGCGCTTCCGTGAAATAACATCACACATAAAACCAAAATGGCTCACAAACTCGGTAATGCTCCGTTCTACCGTACACGATGAGACTGATGTTCAAGGGAAGCTTAAAGCTGGCTGAATTCTGCTTAATCAAGTATAGACCAGCCCCAGAAAGAACAGCTATACGGTGCCTCAATAAAGACTTTTTCAGCTGCAGATCGGGACCACACGAGTATCGCTCGTTGGAGTAGCTAAATATGCATTTTGAACAGTCATGGCACTCAGTTTCTGTAGCAACTAGCAACCTTACTAACTTTTCAAACAACACCCAGGGCAACAACGACACACGTTTTTAACTGTTCAATCAGCTAGTGACAAGTAAAGTATTTTTTAAACTAACTTAAAAGCTGACTAATATGCAGGTACTCGTTGCCTTCGCAGCCCATAAACATCTCTGCACTGTCTCAGCAGTTGATAATAAGAGAATACATTTCGCTGTCAAACTCGGGATTCTCGTTCAAGCATCTCGTTCTAACGATCACGGACACTCTGTCCCTCTCGTAGAACGGAAAGTTTTTAAAGCGTAGTGGCAGCTGTTCAACAACAGCAAATTTCAAGAAATACTTCTGATCACGACTTAAGCGAAAACAGAACGGCGGAGAGGAAATTTCGTTAATCTACGCGTCACCCTGCATGACATCCAAAGTCAACAAGCAAATAAAACGTGACACACTTCAATAGCAAATAGCTGAAACAATGGAGTAGTGTCCGTCTAAAAGTAGATTTCCAAAGCGCGCTTTCAAGCTTATTTGAAACCATACATAGCCGTATTTAGCTCAAAATATTCAGCGACGAATGCGTTTGATATGGACAAACCTACTTTACAAAAAAAACACCTCCCTTGCTAGAAAGTCGTCTCCTAAAATGCTCTTGAGTTAAATTCAAATGACATCGGCAAAATAGCTTGAGAACGAGACCAAGACAGGCTGAAATAATGAAACGAGACAAAGAAGCCTAATTGGCGCGTTAACATATGACTCCACAAACCCAGCAAGCTCTTACAGAAAAGGGTGCGCTATACTTCAAGTGATCTTTATATTGCATTGCAGGCCAAGCTCCTTCATAGGGTGTTAGTGCCACACCATTATTATTATTACTCCCATAACAAAAGAGTGCTACTGAGATGGACAAGGTGACGCATAAAGCGTCCGTCAAATACTAATCAAAAAACGCCAGTTTACTTATCACTGACATAAAACTAATAAAAATATGTATTATCCGTAAGTACGCTTCCGAACAACTAATCGAACACAGGAAAAATTTCAAATCGATAATCTCTGATGAGGAATGCTCACAAAACCTTACGTTCCAATTCCGACATCTCAATTTTGTCCGCTGATAAAGGTAATGCTACTGTAGTTATGGATCGAACAGAGTACATCACTAAGGTTAAGTCTTTACTCCAAGATTCTTCTTATGCCCTACTTCCTCGCGACCCAACTTCCAAAATCGAACGGGAAGTCACTTCTCTCATAAAATCTTCAGATCTGTCCACTGATATTCAAAGGAGGTTGATTCCTCGCGCTTCAAAGCCTCCTCGGCTCTATGGTCTTCCCAAAATCCATAAACAAGACATTCCTCTCAGGCCCATTGTCAGTACCATAGATTCCCCTACTTACTCATTAGCTAAATACCTAACCACTATCCTCAGAAAGTTCACTGGTAAGTCTCCCTCGTATGTTCGCAATTCAGCCCATTTCGTTGAACTTATATCCAATATAAGCGTTGAACCTGAGGATTTACTTGTGAGTTTCGATGTCACTTCCCTTTTTACCAAAGTTCCTATTCCCGATTCTATAGTCATAATCCAACAGTTGTTATCAGAGCATGGGGAGACGTCTTCAAGTCTACCTGCCCTGATAGAGAAATGCCTCTCTTCCACTTATTTCCTATTTCAAGGTCGTTCTTTAAACAAATCTCTGGTGCGGCCATGGGTTCTCCTCTCTCACCTGTCGTTGCCAATATCTTCATGGAAGCTTTCGAAACCGTAGCTCTGGAATCTTCAGAATTGAAACCTAAGGTTTGGTTCCGATACGTTGACGATACCTTTATTATTTGGCCACATGGTAAAGACACGTTACCCGTCTTCTTAAATCATCTCAATAGTCAACATCCAGACATTAACTTTACCGTGGAGATAGAAAGTAACGGTTCCCTTCCTTTCTTAGATGTACAGGTGTCTCGCCAACCCAGTGGCAAACTTGGTCATTCTGTATATCGCAAACCCACTCACACTGATCGCTATCTACATGCCGATTCCCACCATCATCCTACACAAAAACTTTCCGTTATCAATTCGCTTGTACACCGGGCTGTTTCCATATCCCAACCCGATAATATCCACGCTGAATTAAATCACATTCGGAAAGCTCTTAGGAATAACGGTTACCGTGCTAGGGATATACAGTCTGCCATCAATCGCCATCTTCATCCACGGCCTCCCAAACCTTCAAAACCCGATCCTCCTGCAGCAATAGTCTTTCTTCCCTATATCCACCAAGTCACCGACTGCATAGGAAAGTTTCTTCGAAAACAAAACATTAAAACAGTATTCAAACCCCCGAGCAAAATCTCACAGGTTCTTCCTTCATCTAAAGATAAATTAAACACTATGTCATCTAAAGGTGTTTATAGAGTCCCTTGCTCTTGTAATGCTGTATACATTGGGGAAACAGGTCGTTCAGTGAAAACTGGCATCTCTGAGCACCAGCGCTGTCTCAAGTCAGGTCTCGTTTCATCATCGGCCATCGCCGAACACCAACGCGATACTGGTCATAAGATCCTTTTTGATGAAACTTCCATCATCTGCAAATCCCCATTCTTCTTTAGGAGAAAGATTCGCGAAGCCATTGAGATTTGCAATCACCCCAATAATCTCAATCGGGACGAAGGCTTTCCCCTTCCTTCTATGTGGAAAGTGCTAATTCCTAAGCCCCGCCCTCCGCCACTGAACCGCGACGGCATTTGCTGAATCGCGACGGCGCTTGCCTATAAATTCTCGTCTTTCTTCTTCCGATAGTCAGTCGAGTTTCGCCTCTGACGTGGTTCACACGTTGAGTTACCGTGCTCTTCTGTCCCTTCCCTTGCAAAGAGTTTCGCCTCTGGCGTGGTTAACACGTTGAGTTACCGTGCTCTTTTGCTTTTTTCCTCCTGATGAAGCCCCTTACGAAAGTGGGCGAAACGTTGAGTTCTTCGATCTCAATCATGACACGGTCCAATCCCGGAAGTCGTTGGTTACTTAATAACAATGGCCGTGAAAGCCTCAAAAATCAACCAAGAAGTTTTACATCTGAAAACAGTTTTGTCAAACCGATCAACTGAACTCGAAAAGAGTACAACAAAATTGATAATCTCGCCCAAAGGCTACCTGGTGAGGGCACACTGCGCGTCACGCTATCAGATGATAGTATAAGTCCCACAGCAGATGTGGATACAAATTTATTGGAAGGACAAAACTGCCAAAGTGGTGGGTGCTCACAACAAGAAAACTCAGTCCACCGAAATACCAATCGATGACTTTACCGAAAACCAAAGCGTCTATAAAACCGCTTAACGCGAGAGATCGTAGATGACTAATTCATATTCTTATATGGCGAAATACCCATATAAGAATATGAATTATGAATTCACGCCACAAAGAAGTTTCAGAGATTATCGTAGATGACTCTGATCCCAATCACTAAAAGAAGATTCGGAAGAACAAAGTTCCTAAACAAGCATAAAATATTTTTCTTCAAAAGAAGCATCATACAGCACAGCACTGCAGTTGTCATCACAACACAAAAATTCTCAAAAAAAAAATGTTTTTAAAAACGCGGTAACAGAAAACATTGCGACAATGAACGAGAGAATACAGTAGGCGAAAATGAGGTGAAGTCCGGTTCTGTTTCAGGATAGTCAAAATAGCAAAATGACAGGGTGCCACCGTTAAAATTGTACCCTTGGTTGTTTGCATCTGCCTTGTCTATGGTCAGGCAGAGGGATTGGTTCAATACTTACGTGGAGCTCTATTTGTTTGCTAAATGTCTATTAGCCAAAAGTATAAATGCCTTAGCTAGAGCGGTCCAGCCTAGAGATGGGCGCGTGAGTGAGTATCCACTCACGTCACGCACGTTTCACGCTTGCTTTAAACCCTCACGCTCACGTTCACGGCGTGATCCGCAGCCTTTATTTGCAAATTTAAATTCAGATAGAACAGAATGTTCAAATTTAAAACCAATAAAGGACCCGCAACAGAACTAAAAACGCTAAAATAAAATATGTTTTGCACGTGAAATAATTTGCGTGATGTGTTATAATCAGAATAGTAGTCACAAAAAGAAATAAATGAAAACTGACTACAATAGCTTACAACAAGGGATAAATACTGACAAGAAAGTATGTGTTGCTAGGCAACACTTAATTCCTAGGTTTAAAAGTACTTTTATGTCGGAGGAACTAAAAGTAAGTTCTACTTGGTCGCCTATAGACGCAGACACGCGATTGACTGTAGATACAACATTCACAACACAACACAAGTGCGAAACTCTGTCGCTGCAGTCTGCCACACAAAAGTACAATAACCTCCCTCTCCAGCTGTCGGGCAGCGGGGTACCGGGGCACCCTGTAGTCTTTTATTCGTTACTAAATATTTAACGTGAAAAGTGAATCACACCTTTGAAATTTTCACTCACGTTCACGGCCCGATTTTAAATATTACTCACGTTCACGACGGGACCGGCCGTGACCAGACTGTTTTCACGTCACGCGCCCATCCTTAGTCCAGCCCTCCTTTAAAATTCTACAAGTAACTCTGGTCAAATTCAGGCGCTTGAAGACCGTGCTCCGTTATATTTTTGACAAACTAACTTTTACTAAACGAAACACAAAAGGAACTTGACAAATGCTAGATTCTGATATTCTGATATTAAAACCACTGGGATTTGCAAAGTCGATACAATAAATACATACAATGTAAATGCACAGTCAAAATCGTAACATGTAACACCACAAACATATACAGTGTGGAAATTAATCATAAATTTGGTAACTCCGTTAATCTTCGTTTTTTGAAAAAAATCTCAAAGGGCTGTAGCGATTTAAGTTGCAGCGCCTAAACAGTGTGTTCAAGATAAGGAGGGCCAGTGTCCTTAATAGTAAGAGATATAAAAAAAATGGTTAAATGGAAAAGTTGCGTAATTAAACGACTAATAATAAACTGATGAATAATTCGGTGCATGAGGTAAATGTTTTTTCATAGAGCCTTCGCTTTTAAAACCCTTAAATAGCCATAAATATAGTCATCGCGCTGATCCAGTTAAGCAGATTTTTTTCTCAAAAAGCCCCATTGCGTATACGTAATCCACCTGGAAGGTTGGCGCACTACCTGCTGCAGAATGTAAAAACCCGAGATTTGAGCACATACATTCGCAGCATTCAGCCGCAACTCGAGCTAATTAACAGCTTCGCCAAAGTCGCACACCGAAAATTTCTTCACATGTATGCTTGCTGTTTACAGAACAAAGCCGGCCGCCTACCATACACATTAGCAACCGCTCGGCGTTCTCATGGTTGAATGGGCTGCAGCGGTGGTAAGAGCAAGACGACCCAAAGAATCACTGATTTTTTATTATTATAAATTGCAAAATACAGTTCAACTATTTTAACATGTCCTCCATACGTATTTCTAAATAGAATATTTTATTTGATGGCTTTCTTTAGGTGTAGCCCACAACAGAACTCTGGCTATGAAGTACCAAACGGAGCATATAATGCAACGAGGAAAAATAGTATAAGTCACCCCACTCCGTTATATAGTATAGGGTATCGCGCGTGATCCTGAGAGACGGATCTTCAAAATTATTGAATAAATTGTCAAAAAACCATTTCCAGAACATTTCAGAGTCCATCTCTCCATGATAATCTTCTTTCGAAAATTTTGTTTTACATCACAGAGATACATATACATATTATACATAGTTTCTTTGATGACTAGTTTAGAATAATCTAGTAGGTCTGCAGTTTTCGATTTCTTACGGGATTCCCGTACCCGGACTAGATAAAACTAGTTGGTTTAAAAGAGTCACCACTCGTAGAAACGAGTGGTGACCCTTTTATTAGTAGAAATACTAAAGCCTCGGCTGCTCGCTACAATAAACAAACAATTGTACAATAAGGTAATAAATATAATTAACGTAACACACTTCTTTCACACAAGGTAAGGGAAGTAAATGCCCACCGTTTTCTTTCTTCCTCTCAAAATAGTTCAACAAATTCAGCAACAATTGCTAAGACTGTAAACGCAATGCCTTACCTTGCACCGACACATTAATGTATAAAATTGTGAGACAGTTTTTATTAGTTCTGAAACTGCTACTTATTGTTTTATACTACATTTAACAAAAAGATTCAGTAGAAGCCCTTCCCACAAATTATCTCTAAATTTGAATATAGTATTGCTTTTGCTAAGCCGGTTGAACGCAGTTCAGTTTTATTTGATAATTTTGCTATCAGTAAATCAAAAATAACGAGTTTGTTCAATGGCCTGCAAGATCTCCTGACATTTTTGTGTTAGACCTTTTTGTACGATACATTAAAGAACAGAATTTGTAAGACACGTTCAGCAAATACTGAAGAGGTGCGGAACAATCTTATAAATGCATTCAGAAAAATACTTACTGTTTAATTTCAAATTAAACAGATTTAGATTTCATTTCAAAATTTAAGAAATACAAATTAGCAGTGCAATTCATAAATGTGCAATATGTGTAAAAATGCAAAATAGCAGCACATGCATTAGTTCATGAAAGTTTAATATGTCAGAGCTGCATGTTAGCAGAATCGCATAGCAGCCTTGCTTAATACATGCAAGACCGACCTAGTAATGCAAGTTCAATGTAACATAAGTGGATGTATCGCAGAAGCGGCTTGCTTAAACGCTGACTGTTGTTATGATACATGATAACGACTTAGTAAGAATAAACACTTTGCACTTTGAAATAATACAATTTTTAGAACTAAGCGAAATGTATATATGTATATATAGACCGATATTTAATAATAAAAACAATCGGCATGAAGTGTTTGATTAATTAACACCGAGGTACTACCTTTCTAAGCCTAAAATTTTTAAGTGTGAAGCTGCACTTCAGGGTAGTACCAAATTATAACCCTTGCAAGGTATTAAAATAAAACACTGCTGGGGCCTGTGGTTTGAAAATATCACAAATTCGTTAAAACCCCTCACCACACAAATATTTTACAACTGCTAAATACGTATTTCGACAACCACGCTGTCATCATCGGTAGCTAAGAAAAACATTCACAGTAAAAACGCAACGATGTACCAAATCACAAATAGAAGTGGGCGATGTGCGCGCATTTTACATCTATTTATACCGGAGGCGTGGCCGAGGGCCAATGAACTCGGCCGACGGTCAATTTAACTTCAACAAATCATATAAGACGGAGGACGGTATTGATCCGCTATCTTTGTTCAAAGTATTGTGATTCTAAATATAATCGAGTATTGCCCAACATATTTTTGAAACGGGTCATAGTATAAAAGAGGATGACCTAAAAATTGTAAAGGCGTTAACTTCAACAAAACAACTAAATTCTTTTGAAAGCTTGGCCATTTTCAAGAACCAAGATAATAAACTTTTGAACAAAGATGGCGGACCAATACCGTCGTCCGTCTTATATGATTTGTTGAAGTTAAATTGACCGTTGGCCAAGTTCATTGGCCCTCGGCCACGCCTCCGGGTCAGACAGTATAAAATAAATAGATGTAAAATGCGCGCACATCGCCCACTTCCATTTGTGATTTGGTCACGAGTACATCGTTGCCTTTTTACTGTGAAAGTTTTTCGTAGATACCGATGATGACAGCATGGTTGTCGGAATACGTATTTAGCAGTAGTTAAATATTTGTGTGGTGAGGGGTTTTAACGAATTTGTGATATTGCAAGATATTTTTCAACGTTTAGATCGCATTCGCAGGCGTCTGCGGTTCAAATCTCGCCGCTAATGGTTTTTTTATTTGAAAATTGATGTAATTTACATTCAAGCGTATTCTTTTATTGTTTCCGTATTATTTTACATCTAGTTTCCTTTCATTTTTAAAATTATTTAGTGTCACAACGTTCACTCGCGAGGGAAGTTCTGGGTAAAGCCCTTTGCAGATCATCATTTAAGTCTGATTTTATTGTAGGGTAAACCATCGACCTCTTTGTTCTCCTAGTAGCACTGGTAAAAGGTTATTATTTGCTGATAACATGACTTAGAGCAGGCTGTGACTTCTAATATGTTTTACTGTGTACTCCCCCAACCTTAAAAATATTACTAACGTCGCCTTTTGATAGCTGTTTGAACACGGCATAAGTTACTACAAGGTTTTGTAAAACATACCTTCAAAATGCCAAAAGTTCTGAGTTACCTTGCTAACTTCATTTGTAACCAACATCAAAACCCGATTTTAACTAATTTTCTATCTAAACTCTTATAAAAATGTGTGGTGATGGCCTGCTCTGATAGACTGTATTGATTTTGCACTCCTTTAGCGGGTGTGGGACAACCTCTGCAACCTTAGGTCAAAGAAAGAAGAAGTTCCTAAAAATGCTTCAAAATGTCGAGAAATTAAACCAGACTGTAAAACTGTTCAAAGAGAGATAGTGTAGATTTTAACTCCATTGCTGCAGGAGATCAATACTATACCGAGATTCTACAAAAATAGATGAGTTGATTTTCTGCAGTAGCAACATTTCCCTAGATGGTTGACAAAGAGCAAGTTGAATTTTGCTTTACTTCTACTCGCATCAGCGACAGCACAACAGCATTCGTTCCAAGCCTACCATCAAATTCAGCCTTCTTACAGTATTTACAAGAACCCGGAAAACGGGGATGGAACAAAAATAAGAGCGCACTTACTCCAGTCAGGACAACTCCTCTCTTGTAAATGTAAAGAAATGTGGCTCATCATTGCAACGGACAGTCCTGCGAATACGTTGGGAATTCTAGGAAGATGAACAAATTGTAACTGTCGTTGACAAACTGAAGGTATATGAAGATGCTACGAGGGGAGTTTTTTATGTTATCTACCTAGCTATGAAAACAACTAGTTAGAGAACAAACAAAATTTTATTTTTCGACCTAAGAACCATTAACACTAACACACTTATTTTAACGTTTTTTTAATAACGCTATGGCTTCGAAATAAAGTTCTTTTGGTAATTTAGCAAAATACGACTCCACAGCATATTCCAAGTCGTCATTGGATTCAAAGCGACGCCCTCTCAAGTGTTTTTTGAGTTTTTGAAAGAGATAATAGTGGGGGCGAGGTAGGGACTGTAAAATGGATGTTGTAATTCCTCAAAGCCGCGTTCAATGAGACTACTGCTTGAATAATTTGTGCTTTATGTACTCTGCAATTGTCGTGCAAAAACAGAGTTTTCTGAGCATGATTGTGGGGCCTTTTGTCGCGTATAGCGGCTTTCAAGTTCTAAATTGTGTCTTTGTAGACATTCCCCGTTATTGTAGTCCCTTTTGGCATATACTCAATAAAGAGAATCCCCTCCGCGTTCCAGAAAATTATGGCCATCACTTTTCCCGCAGAAAATTGCGTCGTTGCCTTCTTGGTTGGAGGAGAGCCCTTATGAATCCATTGCACCCTTGTTTCGTGTGAGGGTCCCAGTGCTGTACCCAGGTCTCATACCTAGTTACAATTCTATGGAGGAAGTTTTCATCTTGGGATAAAGCAGTCAAATTCTTCTATCAAATTTCTCGTCTGCAAAGTTTTTGTTCAGGAATGAGCAGCTTGGGAATGCATTATGCCGACACTTTGCTTATTCCCGAATCTTCGTGTAGAATTTAAAAAACACTCGTTTCTGATATTCCTTTTTCTCTAGCAATAACTGAAACTTGTACTCGGCGGTCAACTTTGTTGAAGATTTCTTCAGTTCGTGCTTCCAAAGGTCTTCCACACTTTGGGTCATTATGAATGGATTCCTTGCACCATTTGAACTGCTTGCATCAATATTTGGCTTGGAAATAGGACAGGCTATTTTCTCCATACACTGCCACCGTTCTCTCATGAATATTCTTCGGGCCACTGCCTTCTTTCGATAGAAATTTTATGACGCTTCTGTGTTCAAGTTTCAAATCACTCATGTTCACTTCTTTAAATTGACATAAAATTGGCAAATGGTAAGCGATTGGAACCAAACGTCAAGATGACACTATAAAATGTCCAGTGATTTTGAAGAATATAGATACAAATACAGCATTAATATATTACAAACTGATATGTGCCAAGATATGTGACATCCCTTTTTCGTGCTATCTTCTTCTGTAATACAGCATACGAATATACTATATCACTGTTGCTATTGCGCGCACAGCACTCTAGATATAGGACACAACATGCTTCTTTTTGTTTTTTAAAAACGTATGTTTTTGATTATTGCACCTTGTTATGAATGACACATGAAATGTTAAACTCAAATATTTATTGTGGCATAAAAAACCGGTGTGCATTTTACGCTTTCTACATCAAGTTATTATATTGCATGCAGTGATTTCTTCAAAATTGCAAGAAACTACATTCGTCTTTTTCCTTGAAAAACATTTGTTGTGAAAAACACTACTTGCAAAATTATAGTCATGGTGCTGAAGTGTATCGTGTGTGGTGCCCCAAAGAAAAAATCAATAAATCTAAGCTCAAAAGTAACGACTAAATCAAAATAACTATTAAATTGTGTGGACTGAAAACGTCTCAATCACATCCACATTACATATTTAATTTCATTCTTGAGATGCATTGCCTAACACAGGTAGCGCAAGTAGTATTAAAAAGCGTTAGAAATTCTAACATACATAGTCTTTACCACCATGAAAACTAAAGTATGATCAAAAATTATTACATATTAGATACACATTAGTTCTTAACAATTTAAATTTTGGTGCTTTTGCTTCAGGGCTGGCAGCGTAATTGCAACAAAGATAAATATTGTCAAGGTGATTAGCTCTACTTTGTGTATCCAACTTATGTTATGTTATAATTGACTTACACCTTTACTTTAATTTATTCTCAATCAAATGTTTATATTAAATTGAATTTTAATTAATTTAATTGCCCTATTGTTATTATGTATAATCAAAATTATTTACTGCTAGCCTCAGTAGAAACACTTGACTGAAAATCAGGTCGGATTCTTTATAATTTAGATTGCTTATATTCTGAAATTTGATGTTCCTGTTTTATATGACAACTCAATACATCTGTCAACTGACACTTCAAAATAGTTTTGAAAAATCAGTTACAAATACTTCACCTTTACATTTGTCATTCGACAATCTCAAATTGTAAGTACTTCCTTAATTAAAATTAACTTACTTCACTATTTATTTTCTTTCAGTTATTATTTTAAATACCTGTATTATGTTACCTTTTATTGGACTTAACACTCTCCTCTACCAAATCCAATACATCCAGCTCTGCAACTCACCACGCTATAAAGCTGCTCCACTCAAAGCCACAGCGAAGGCTGCAACTGACAACCAACTGCTAAGATGTCCAGAATCTGGATCCAAATCAACACAGGAACTCAGTTCTCCACAGGAACACACGAAAAACAGTTCACCTTTTTAAATCATCATCTACAGCTCCACCACAATATGCATCTAAATCGACCTCAGCTATAGATGTGCTTACTCTAATGCTCAACCAAATCACACGTATGAAGCCTGCTACAACCCTGCACCATGAACATTTACCAGATGCAAGCCACAAGATGTCACTTGACAAGCCCCACAAATATGCTCACTCTGCTAATGATGTCGATGTAATCTACAGGTCACAGAAACTAGATTGACTCTCAAGATAGGTCATAAAAGGCGCTGTGATCATATTTGATGAATTGGCAATATGTGGAAAGTTATCAAACATACAAAGTTTGGTTACATTTTAAATGACAAGTAATCAGTAACGGTGGGTAGAGGGATTTCGTTTGCGCAGTGACTAACGTCATATGACAGATTCTTTGTGTTTTAGAGTGTGGAAATTGCTGTTGCTGGGATATAAGGTTTAGCAGAGCCTGGTTGTTCAACTAACACCATTATTTCCGCAATCCTTTTAACATTCAAGAACTGATAATACACCATACCGCAATGTTGCGTAGGCCTCTGATTTATTGCGTCATTTAACTTAAATAAGATTAACAATTTCATGTCAATATGATAGAGGTAAAAATGTTACCAATACGAAACTTAGAAATTACTAGATTCTAACATTAGTTCCGATTTTCACCGCGTCTTAATCTAGATTCTGTAACCTGTACTTCCTTTCTAAACCATTCCTTGTTTTAATTTGCCAAATATGTATTTAAAACCTTTTATAAAGGGGTTTATTTCTTAATTTTACAAATTGCATTACATCATTTTCGTTATCAAAATGTTTATATTCTAATCAATAAACTATCTGCTTAGCGATCTAGCTTATTTTTTACAGTCCAACACACTATTAAAGCTTTCTGATATGACTAATACCTACTATGTTAAATAGTATATTTCGAAAAAGTATTTGTCATTAACTTCCAATTTCATTTCAGATATTAAATTAAGTTAAAATCCTACTGTTTCTCAATTAGCTTCATTTAATTAAATTATAAATTCTGTTTCCTTTCATTTCTAAATACATCTTAATAATTTTGATATCCATTTCACATCTAAATTCATCTTTGTAATTTTTAATACTGTATTCTTTTAATCTTATTACTCTGAGTTTTAAACCCCTGTACCAATATCATAACAATATATAAACCGTTCAATAGTTATTTGCCAGATAGGAGGCCATGTTAGGGTGATGAATTTCACCCTGTAAATATGCTGTCAGTCATTAAGAAAAGTTAGGTTATGCCCATTTTATACAAAATGATAATTTTATGTTAATGTACAAAACGTGGTTGCCAGATTTGGTTTTGGATTTTGTGCCACGTTTATTATTAGTTAAGATAAATTTCATGAAAGACAACTTGCTGATTCTGAATACGTTTCATACTTTATTGAGTAGGCATAATGGTATAATGACAGTCGTTTTTTTATTGTAATTATAAATTGTATACAAAAATATTTAAATATTACAATTTATGTATTTTTTCAGTATAAATAAATAAAGCTTTTACAAGCCACTTTAGGCCCATTGCATAACAATCTATCTCCATTGTCCTTTATTCATGATTTTATTTCTCCAGTCTTCTATTCCTTTCCTTGCTATGTCTTCCATTACTGCCTTCTCCCACCTATTCCTTGGTCGCCCCCTTCATCTAGTTTCTTGCGCTCTGCCTGCCAATACTATCTTAGTAGCTCTTCCATCTGGCATTCTCCATATATGCCCAAACCATCTTAACCTTTGAGCTTTAATGAAGTCTACTATATTTGGCTCCTCATACTTCTCTTGTACCTCTTCGTTTGTAAGTCTTCTCCAACCATCCTCCGTCCGAGTCCCTCCAAATATTTTTCGCAGCATTTTTCTCTCCCACCTACTTATCATGTCTTGATCTGCCACATTCATCGTCCATGTTTCACATGCGCATCCTTTAATAGTCTAGGCAAAGTAAAGTGCTCATTTTTCAAGTGATAATTCCAAATCTGTCGTTGCAAAATTTTTATAGTATGTATCATTTTTAGGTCGTGGGCCAAAAGGTTTAATTTCAAAATTATCCTGCCCAATAATACTTCTTATAGTTCTTTCAGACACATAAAACAGTACAAAGCCCAAAATTAAAGCAACAGTTAAGTTTTATGCATAAATACTTGCATCCCAAATATCAGTAAGCCGGGCAAGGATTTCAGTTTCAGTAAGATCTGGCCTGTCGGTTTTATAATGCCTGTAGGCCTTTGTAATTTTCAGTTTTGTGTCACCTTTAATTACGTTTGGCATATTGCTCTAGTATTACAATTTGACAGATAGGTATCCATAACGCTGATGTCCATACATATTATGCCTAGTGGCAAACAAAGTATGAAAGCACTGGCAACATTGCACGTTTAACCTCAAAATATCAAATTAGACACTTTCGTGAGCCTCCTGTACATAACAGCTGCTTCTGACAAAGTGTCAGAAAGAGATTCTGGGGAGTTTTAATTTTATTAAACATAAAAACAAAATTCCATGTCCACCTACTTGGCAAATAACTATTGAACGGCTTATATATACATTCTTTTGCTTGAGAAATGGATGCCACCAAAAAAGTATGTCGCGGTTATGTTGGCACATTGGGTGAACCTTGCATTTGTATCTATATCCTTCAAAATCACTGAAAATGTCACAGAAACTTGACATAAGAAAGATGTCCCGATAGCATATGGTTTTCATAGCTATGTAGATAACATAAAAAACTCCCCTCGTTTAGAAGAGGATTCCGACGAAACAAATACAGAAGAGGAAGACGACACTCTGCCAAGCACTACAGAAGTAGAAGTCAATAAACCTGGTCCCCCCACAGAATCAAAACGAAGAAAAGTATAAAAATTTACCAAAACTGCTAATGTGAATTTAGCTAACTAGGGAAACTACGAAACAACGCACCATTTGCTCTACGTTATGGTGGTGTGAAAACGAGTATAACTGATAATTATAATTGCATAACTTTGTCGGCGGGATTAAAAAATAAACTATAATTAATAATTAATCAATAGGGAGTATAATTTCGCGGAAAAGAAAGCATTTATGCAATTTTAAGAAATACACTCTAATTCACATGAGATTAACTCTACAATTGTCTATTTTCGAAAACAATGTTTGGCCCACCACAGTTTTTATAATAACTATTTTTTGTTGAGGAGGTACTGGAAAGGAGATACTATAAAAAACTGATTTTGGACACCATCTATCCAAGATGGCGGAGAGAGCAGCCACGCACCAAGGTCGCAATTTTAGTATGTTATTCAAGATATCAAATTGTGCTAAATTGCGAATTTGCAAAACTTCTTGATTTTTTTTAGCAAGTCCGGTTGCTTGGATTATTTATCAAAAAGTTTTTTGCAAGAAATTCAGTTCTTGAAAAATTCGCAAAATTACATGTTACAAATATTTCCTCAAAGCCCAAAAATTAATAATGTCAACTGAAATTTGCGTGTGCAAGTTACGCAACAAAAGATAGTCGTGTGGTGGCCACACCTCATTTTTACTTTCATTTATGATAAAGGAAGTAGGTATTGGATTTACTCCAAAATTTCAAAATTGTATTTTCAACAGATCTTCACGTTTTAGAGTCCTCTGAACACAAAAACATGTTTTTGTTTATTGGTCTGTGTGTCTGTCAGGGAATATCTCAAAAACGAAAAGAGGTATGACGTTGAAACTTCATATTGCTACAAAAAAAGTTGATTTAAAACCTAGATGTACTTTTTGTTCCTTTAAAAGTTGATCACCCTAAAACCTATTTTGTTGTAGATATTTTTCTCTTATATAATTGTTCACTCGGCTAGCTCAATACTACTCTCAATCTGCAGGGTAACTGTTGTATGATATCTGGCAATACATTGCAGTCTATTACAATGTACTTTAAAAATTAAATAAAAATATATTTCAGCAGATAATATTCAGATTTTATTAATATAATCAAATTAAACCTTCAAATGTCAATTATCATATTTGTTCCTTAATCCTTTAATAGTAAAGTAATTGTTAATGTTTATTTTTGAAGTTGCTGGTACTTCTGACAATTTAAACAAATTTTGTTGATGACACTTCCAAGTAAATGTATACACTTTAGGTTTACAAAACCATTCTTAATTTTTAAACGTAAATTAAACGAATTTAGACATTTCTATAGGCCTTTTTATCTTTTGAGTAGCTCAGTACTGAGAAATTGATTTTAAATGGACTCACTTTACGTTTTTCACTTTTGTTTCTACGTGTCTGCATTCCTTTCTGTTAGAATTTGCCCCTGGAACTCTTAGTTATACAGCTTCTGTGTTGATATCTTAAAAATATAATGACAGTTCTTTTATGTAGATAACGTACACTAATAATCACTTTTAACAATGTTTTAAGTAAATTCAACCCAGAGCTCTTAGTTTTACTTTAATGCTGGAAGAACATTTTAATAGCTGTCACAATTCATTAAATTTTTCTACCCACCAGCTTCTCCCTTTTTTAAAAACAAAAACAATTGGTTATTCCCTCTCCTAGCACTCTTTTACGAAAGGAGCATTTATTAATTACTGTTTAGGAACCAAACATAAATTTTAATCCTTTTAATTTAATTAGGCGAATATTTCACAAACACATATCGCATACGGAAAATGCTTAACAAAGCGTCAGCAGTAATGTAATCAGTGCTCGAATGACCGGTGAATAGCCTGCAATTCTGCACTCTGCAAGTTTGTTTGTTATGAAATTGAATACGCAAGTGCATATGCGAGCTGAAACTAGGGCAAATATTAAACTTTGTAAGCTAAGTCAGTATTTTTATATGTATAAATAGAAAAATATTCTAGTCAATAAATATACAGTTTGAAGTCTTGTTTCACTGTGTCACGCTGACCAACGGCCCCAGGTCTTTTTTGGTACATCATCTCGTGTGAGACCGCACGAGACCGTTGGTTTGCACCCCTTTTTAATTCCTGCACCCCTAAGATATTCCTGCAACTGTCCAAATTAAATTCATACAGTCCATTACAAGCTCCACCCTGAACATTTTGGTCCTTCGATCCTTTAAACGTTCCAGCCCCTAACATTTTGGTCCTTCAAGCCATTAAAACGTTCCTGCCCCTAGTATTTGATATTTCGAGCCTTTCAACGTTCCTGCCCTAGTATTTGGTCCAGTGATCCCTTAAAACGTACCAGCCCTCATCGAACAAGACCGTTACGATGGCGCAGCGACGGGAGATTTTCACAACCCAAGAAGATTTAGCAGAATCCATTCGCAGGCAGATTATCAACGTGAGGAAGGATGGCCCATCAAGAAAAAATGCAGCATATATCACCGCTCGCAGATCCACCCTAAAACAACTTTGGGAGGAATTTGAGGCCAACCATTCAGACCTGGCGAAGGAAGTCGAGGAAGAACACCCTTATTTTAAAAACAATTTTTTTCAGCAAACCAAAGACGTTTACAATGAAGGGGTTGCCCTGCTCGACAAGTGCGAAGAAAATCTAGCCACACTAGGTGAAAGTTCACAGCAGCCAGCTGGACCAAAAGAAGATACGACCGCACGTGCTGACAAGGAGGGACAGTTTCGAATAAGAAGGCTACAGATCAAGGTGAATTCACTCCAAAGCGACATTCAGGAAGTCTGGAATAGGTTGAATGAGGAATGCAGTAAAAGGTATTGTGAATACAATATTAAGAATTTTAAGGATGATTGGGATGACATCAGAGCTCTAAACGAGGAGATACTATCCCACGGTAGCTACGACGACAAGGAGTTCCGTGAGACCAAGAAGATGGTCAACGAAATAATTGTAGTCCTGTACCAACACATCCAGGATGGAGAGGTTCAAAGTGTCAAGGAACACAGCCATGCGAATATAGTGTTGTCTACTCTTAAAATTCCATTTTTTGAAAGGACCTACGAAGCATGGCCTAGCTTTCATGATATTTTCCGAAGAATTGTTCATGAAAATTCACGACTAAGTAAGGCGGAAAAAATGCATTACTTAAAGTCACAGTTACGAGGGGAAGCCAGCAAGTTAGTGCAACACCTGGAGGCAACTGAAGCCAATTACGAGTCTGCATGGTTCATTATAAGGAACAGATACGACAACACCAGGCTGCTACTTGCGAAGTATTTGGATGACATATTCAACCAGGCAACCCTGTCGAACGAATCTGCAGAAGGGATCAAGAAACTCCATGACACGACTGCAGAATGCCTAAGAGCAATTGAGAACTTAGGAATTGAAACGGCCACATGGGGGCCTATCATGTGTCATATAGTGACACGGAAGTTGGACAAGGAAACCAACAGACTGTATGAGCAGTCACTAACGGCACCAAGAGAAGTGCAAAAATTCGAGCAGCTACTGAATTTCTTAGAAACAAGATTTCAGTCGCTGGAAGCTGTACAAAGACGGAACAAACTCGAACCCAGAAAACAAGGAATTGGGAAACCATGGGAAAGTCACCAGGATCGGTGGGCAGTGAAGACGTACCACACTGCTGACATATCGTGCTTCCACTGCGGAGGATCACACAGCATTAAATCCTGCCCAAAATTCAGCAATCTAAATATATCCGAACGTTGGGACTTCATAAAGAGTAAAAAATTATGTTCAAACTGCTTCAAGCCTACAGGAAAATATAACTCCAGACACTTTTGCCCAGGGAAATGCAAGGTATGTAATAAAAGACATCATTGGCTTTTGCACGAAGATTTTAGCAAACAACAGCCTCCCAAGACCACAACGGCAATTTCCAGTGCGACAGCAACCAATAAGAACGAAAACATTGTTGCAAGCCTAGTAGGAAGACAGCATCGCAACGTTTTGCTTGCAACTGCCCTAATTAAGGTCCAGTCATCCTCAGGGAGTTTGGAGTATCTCAGAGCCCTGATAGACTCCGGATCACAGGCATCATTCATCACAGGAGATGCAGCTCAAACGCTGGGTCTACCAGAAGAAAAGGTGAGAGTGCACATTTCTGGATTAGGCAAGAAAGGAGCAGGTACAGCCCGAGGACGATTAACTGTAAACCTACGTCCACGATTTCCAAGCAACTACACAACCATATGTGAGATGCTGATACTGCCACAGCTAACCAAGTCACTTCCAGAAAAACCACTCGAAAACTATCAACTTCAGGACTGTAAGAATATGGTGTTGGCTGATCCACTATTTCAGAAACCTGGACCAATAGACGTTATCCTAGGAGCAGACATCTACAAGGAAATCATTTTGGAAGGAGTACGAAAATTCAACGGAGGCCTGTTAGCGCAAAACACGGAACTTGGATGGATCATCACGGGGAATGCAACAGCACCATCAGAAGAAAGGAAAATTCTTAGCATGGTCGCATGTGCTGCAGAAGATGAACAACTCACAAAATTTTGGGAGATTGAAGAAGTTGTACCAGAAAAGATGATGTCCAACGAAGACAAGGAATGCGAAGAATTCTACAACTGCAACCACCAGAGAAATGCTGATGGTACATATACAGTGAAAATTCCGTTCAAGGAACCAATAGAAAAGCTTGGGGATTCAAGAAAAAAGGCAATTGCACGGTTCATTCAACTGGAGAAACGGTTAGAAGAAGATAAAGTTCTAGGTAAAGAATACAAAACCTTTATGAAGGAATACTTAGAACTAGGACATATGAAACGCGTTCAACCAGGAGCCAATCTACGAAAAACCTACTTCATCCCTCATCAAGCAGTAGTAAAGGAAGACAGCACAACCACGAAATTAAGGGTAGTCTATGATGCTTCCTCAAAAACCACTACTGGACTTAGCTTAAACCAGCTAATGACTGCTGGACCAAGACTACAACAAGATTTGAAGCATATCCTGCTGAGGTGGAGAAAACACAAATTTGTTTTTTCGGCAGATATTGAAAAGATGTATCGTCAGATTAAGATAGCCGAAGAAGATCAGGACCTCCAAAGGATAGTATGGCGGTTTTCTCCAGACAAACCTATTCAAGAATTTAAACTCACCACTGTAACTTATGGAACAACAGCAGCACCATACCTGGCAATCCGTACCCTTTTTGCAGCTAGCCGAGGATGAAAGACAAATATACCCAATGGCTGCAGAAGTAGCAACCAAGGACTTCTACGTGGATGATTTAATGACGGGAACTGACTCCGTAGAAGAAGCAAGGCATCTCCAAGTAAGTCTAATCAATATGTTAAAAATGGAGGGTTTACCCTCAGAAAATGGGCAAGCAACAGCCCAGCTCTTGTTGAAGAATTGCCAGATAACTTGCAGGACAAGAATTTACTCGAGATCGACGAAGGAGAAACAAGGAAAACCTTGGGAGTACACTGGAGTCCAAAGGCAGACGAATTTAAGTTTCGAGTCAGTCTTCGAACTGATGCAAATCCTACAAAGAGGGTAATCTTGTCAGAAATATCCCGTTTGTTTGACCCATTAGGATGGTTGGCGCCAATTGTAATAAAAGCCAAATTAATAATTCAACAACTTTGGTTACAACAGCAATCATGGGATCAACCAGTGGCCACAGAAATAATGAACGAGTGGAAGCAGTTTCAAGAAGAGTTACCATTGGTTGAAGGCATATCCATTCCAAGATGGTTAGGGTACCACAGCAGCATCCGGGAAATGGAGTTGCATGCATTCTGTGATGCGTCGGAAAAAGCTTACGGTGCTGTAATTTACAGCAGGGTAATGTCTCAAGACGGACGCATTCAAATAAGTCCATTGACAGCCAAGTCAAAGGTTGCACCTATAAAAATGAAGAAAACGTTGCCACGGCTGGAGTTATGTGCTGCATCGTTAGCAGCAAAAATGTTGAAGGAAGCTATTAGTGCACTGGACATCCCCAGCATCTCCATCTTCGCGTGGTCAGATTCCATGATAACCTTATCCTGGATAAGAGCAGGTCCGGAGAAATGGAAAACATTTGTTGCAAACAGGGTAACAGAAATATTGGAAGTAACCCCCAGCGGAAATTGGCATCATGTGCGCTCAGAGGACAATCCAGCAGACGCTGTATCCCGAGGGCTCACTCCTGTCAAACTACAGCATCATCTATTGTGGTGGAACGGGCCGCAATGGTTACGAACTAATCCTTTGCCACTGACGGAAACAACTATTCCCATAACAGCTACAGAACAGGAAAAAATTCACCAAGTCCAAGCGTTTATCGCATCAAAAGAAGAATTGGACATCTTGTCCAAATATTCGTCACTGCAGAAGTTACTGCGGGTCACTGCATACTGTAACAGGTTTGCTCAAAAATGCAGAAGACAACAGTTTCCGACCGAATACCCTACGGCAGCAGAACTCAACAATTGCCTCATTCAAATCATCCGTATAGTGCAAGCACGCAGCTGGGCAACAGAGATTCAAACCTTGAAGAAAAACATCTCGGTTCACACAAAAAGTTCCCTGGCACCATTACGACCATTCATCGATGATGAAGGAACTCTTAGAGTGGGAGGACGACTTCAAAATTCAATGTTGCCATATAATGAGAAACATCCTATTCTCATTCCCCATAATAGTCATCTAGCCCACCTAATAGTGAGAGAGGTCCATCAGAAACTGCTACATGGCGGAAGTCAAGCTACAGCAGCATACATCCGTAGAAAATTCTGGATCATCAATGTGAAGAAAATAATACGCAAAGAAATTCACACCTGTATGAAATGTTTTGCATTCAGAAGACAACCGTTGCAGCAACTCATGGGCAATTTACCTGAGCCTAGAGTAACGCCGTCCCTGCCATTTTCTCACACTGGCCTGGATTATGCAGGGCCAATACAAATCAGAACCGCAAAAGGAAGAGGGAATAAGTCATACAAAGGATATATTGTCATCTTTGTATGTTTGGCTACCAAAGCAGTTCATTTGGAGGCTGTCAGTGATCTAACAACAAACGCCTTTTTGGCAACCTTCAGAAGATTTACATCCAGAAGAGGAACATGCCTTCATATCTATAGAGATAACGGAACCACATTTGTAGGAGCAAATAGAGTTCTGCAGAAGGACTTCAAGAAAACTCTAGGAGACTTTAGCGTTCAAGAAAAACTTACTCAAGAAGGTACCTATCCAGTGGCACTTTATTCCACCGGCAACTCCCCACTTCGAAGGAATCTGGGAAGCAGCGGTGAAGTCAACAAAGTATCACATGAAAAGGATTGTAGGGAACAGTACCCTCACGTTTGAAGAACTATCGACCCTCCTGTGCCAAATAGAGGCATGTCTCAATTCGAGACCACTTTGTCCATTAACCACAGATCCCAACGATGTCGTAGCGTTGACACCTGGCCATTTTCTAACTGGAAGGGAACTTATAACACCAAATGAACCACCATTAGAAGTACATTCAGAAACACTGACAAGATGGAAACTACTTCAAAAGTTGAAAAACGACTTTTGGAAAATATGGTCTAAGGAATACCTATCTGGGTTACAACGCAGAACGAAATGGACTTCGAAGGAAGAGAATTTGCAAGTAGGGGATTTAGTGTTACAAAAGGATGAAAACAGTCCTCCCAATCGATGGCCTTTAGCAAGAGTGACAGAAGTGCATCCAGGTACAGATGGCATTGTCAGAGTTGCAACCGTTAAGACAAAGGGAGACACAATTCTCAAGCGTCCTATTACCAAGCTCGTTCCGTTACCAAGACAGGAGGAAGAGGAAGGAAGTAGAAAGCAAAGCAGGGGTAGTGGAGTGTCAACAGTAACAAAAACTATAACACTCTTACTTACGTTATGCACCATAATTTCGGCAACCAAGGGGTCGTATACAGTAAAGTATCCGTCACCTGGCCTATTTATTGAAGAACTTGGCCACGCAAAACTCTCGAGGGGAAACTTCAGGATCGAAGTAGCAGTGAACATCTCCAGCATCCAAGTAGATGAAGAAGATATAAACAATACAATCCAACAAATGAATACCTTATGCGACAAGGCACTGGTATTATCTGCAGAATCCCATTGCAAAGAATTAAATCATCACCTGAGAGAGCAGCAAAGACAGATCATCTGGAATATGAGAAGCATTTATAGTCAAGATGTCAGAACCAAGCGAGGATTATTAGGGCAACTACTAACCTCAGTGTTTGGAGTCAACGATGAAGTCTACCATGACATCGAATCATTGGAGAAAAATCAACTAGAATTAATATATTCATCTAATCGTCAGACGAAGATCATGTTGTCAACTGCAGCAACTCTAAATGAGACTGAAGCCAGAATATCCCAGGAGTTGGATAATTTTCGAAGAAAACTCAATGAAGGGTTGCTAGCAATCAATGAGATGGAAACTTGGTACAAGAAGACGGACGACACCAAGCTAAACATACATGTGTTGACATCATATCAGATGGCCACCAACTACTTACAAGAGATGGGTGAGAAGTACAAACAACTTCTAAATGTAAAATTTAAAAGGGCAGACATCATGCAATTTATTCCATCGTCACAATTTGACAGAATAATGACTAATGCAATGGTCAATCTTCCAGCAAACCTAGAGATTCTTACTACGCCAACGCACAAGATGGAAGTTAGCTTCAACAATGAATCAATCGAGATCTTCAGTTATTTTCACATAACTGAGAAGCGAAAATACAACTTGATAAAACCAACTCCTATTCCAGTAAAGAAAGGAAATGGAACCTACGCATCACTGAACTTGCCAATGGAGTTCTTAGCTATCAACTACAACGAACAAACCTATTTTGAAATCCAAGAGGACAAGTTAAAGGAGATCGAGCCAATAGGAAAACATCTTTACCTATGTAGGCCATCCGCCGTTCGAAGTATTGAAGACAATCCTAATTGCATCATTGACGAAATCTATCAACGATTAAACAAGATCAAATGTTTGGTCCATCAGTTTACAGTTAAGACCCTGGTATGGAAGAAACTGTACGCAGCGAATACATGGTTGTTTATTCCCAATCAACCCACAACAGCAGCAGTACAATGCAGCGGGAATCGAGAAGATGTGAAGATTCAAGATGTTGGCATAATCCAGATATCCCCAGATTGTACTATATACACCAAACGGACTACCTTGAATACTCAGCTATTCACTACTATTCCTCTCGTAGCTGGGTTCAACAAACCAATGCAAGTAATTATTAACACTACTTTGCAGAATATGAGCACCTACCCTCAACTGCAAATGGAGGAACCTGTGTTGCTACCGTCCGATCATTTTCAACGCCTACAAGAAGAAGAGGACGAGTTGCAGCTACATCAGGAATATCCATTGTGGCACCATCAACATACCATCATGGTGAACACTGGTACTACAATCGGTATCTTGGTATCAGTTTGTATCATCTGGACATTATGGAAGTACTGGAGAAAGAATAGGAAACCGCAGCCACGCCCAAATTCAGACCCGTCAGAGAGCTTCAGGTTACAACCACTGCCACCTGACGAAGAAGATGGAGAGACAGCCTCAGCCACACCATCCCGGCCCTTTGTCGCTCGGCAGAATGTTTAGGAACCAAACATAAATTTTAATCCTTTTAATTTAATTAGGCGAATATTTCACAAACACATATCGCATACGGAAAATGCTTAACAAAGCGTCAGCAGTAATGTAATCAGTGCTCGAATGACCGGTGAATAGCCTGCAATTCTGCACTCTGCAAGTTTGTTTGTTATGAAATTGAATACGCAAGTGCATATGCGAGCTGAAACTAGGGCAAATATTAAACTTTGTAAGCTAAGTCAGTATTTTTATATGTATAAATAGAAAAATATTCTAGTTAATAAATATACAGTTTGAAGTCTTGTTTCACTGTGTCACGCTGACCAACGGCCCCAAGTCTTTTTTGGTACATCATCTCGTGTGAGACCGCACGAGACCGTTGGTTTGCACCCCTTTTTAATTCCTGCACCCCTAAGATATTCCTGCAACTGTCCAAATTAAATTCATACAGTCCATTACAAGCTCCACCCTGAACAATTACCAACTTAAATCATGTAGTTAAAATTTTGACAACATTCATTTTTTAGGTTAGCAATATTTATCTATCATTTTTAAACGTATTTGAACTTTTTCCTGATTATAAACAAACCAACACACTAACAAAGGTAAGTTATACTTCAGCACGTTGCAACATTCTGCAATGCATCTCATGTGAACAATAAACAGTTCAAACCACTTGCTTTGTGCCTAATTACCCATTCTGTTGTCAATTCAGCTTCAAAACAGTGCATTAAATGAACATTTATACGTTATTCATATTTATTTATATTATATTACTTAAATTTCTCTAATTTTTGCAGGTATTATACCATGTTAATATCATAGCAATATAAGTGTCCGCCAAAAAATCGGCGTAATATGGGAAAACATTTTATTTTTGAGTTTTCAAAAAAACTTTTTACGTCAATAATTTGTGCTTGTCTAAAAACCTATTAATCATATATACCTATTGATTTTTACTTATTTAGAAACCAAAGTTTTTCGAAATTGTCAAAATCCGAAAAGTGCTATTTTTCAGAAATTAAGTAAGATTTCAATGAGATTTTAGAGTGTGTTATTTTTAGCTAACTGAACGATGTCAAGGCCAGAAAACCCCAAACTTTTTTCAGCATTAGCTAAAAATTTATTTTTCAATTTTTTAAATATTTTTCTAAATTTCACATATCAAGACATTAAAATTCAATTTTTTTATATGAAGACTTGAAAAATTTATGATTGGAAAAAATGATATAAAATGTTAATTAGTACTTTAGATTTTTTATTATTTACCGAAAAGTAGTTTGTTTGCATAAATTTTACGTTTTTTATGCAAAGCGCTCTTTAGGAGAAATATTTTTCAATTCTAATTAATATATATTTAAATGGCTTCAAGAAACTCCAATCTAGCCCTGTTAATGAATTACTGTTACAAAAATCCTGTAAATGTTGTTTTACAGTTGTCTAAATGAGAGATTTTTTTAAAACATGTAAATTGGATAAAGAAAAATCTCATTTGGACAACTGTAAAAGAACATTTACAGGATTTTTGTAACAGTAATTCATTAACAAGGCTAGATTAGAGTTTCTAGAAGCCATTTAAATAGATATTAATTAGAGTTGAAAAATATTTCTCCTAAAAAGCGCTTTGCATAAAAAACGTAAAAATTATGCATACATGCTACTTTTCGGTAAATAATAAAACATCTAAAGAACTAATTAACATTTTATATTATTTTTAAAAATTATAAATCTTTAAAGTGTTCATATAAAAAAATTGACCTTTAATATTAAGTCCTGGTATGTGAGATAATCAAAAATATTTAAAAAATTGAAAAATAAATTTTTAGCTAAAGTTAAACAATAGAGGTTTTCTGGTCTTGAGATTGTTCAGTTAGCTAAAAATAACACAACATAAAAAAATTTCATTGAAATCTTACTTAGTTTCTGAAAAATGGCACTTTTCGGATTTTGACCAATTCGAAAAACTCAATTTTCTAAATAAGTAAAAATCACTCGGTATATATGATAGGAGCCAAATAGGTTTTTAGACAAACCCAAATTATTGACGTTAATAGTTTTTTTGAAAAATTAAAACTAAAAATCTTTCCCATATTATGCCGACTTTTTGGCGGACATTGTATAAGTTGTACTATCTAAATGCGACAGCAAGATTTTGAAGAAAATTGCTTAACCGAAAGTATGGTGTAATTTTTCGGTTTTTTCGATTTTTTCAAAAACGGCTCGTCTAAAATACGAAGGAAGTATTGCAATAGCGAAAAAAATCACCTTCCTAGATTTCTTCAGATCATTAAGTTTCAGGGTCTTTAGATAACAAAAAAACAGGATCTGTGGGTCTGTCTGTCTGTTGGCGGTATAACTCAAAAACTATTTTTTGGAGGATGACGATATTTTGCATGCAGATTATATGTTTACCTGGCATAAAACCGAGAAACTTTCACACAAATATATACCGGGTAAGCACCTTAAAAAATTGTTGTTTTGTTTATTTTGCGTTAACTTTAAAATAGATGGAAGTAATAATTTTTACATAGGTCAGGCTTTACACTTGCGGAAAATATGACTCAACAGATACAGGATAATGTCACAAAGAGTCGAAACGTTTCAACAATAAGACCGTTCCGTTAAATAGAGGCTGGATGCAGTACGACTTATCGATACGGTACGATCGCTACGCATATGCGGCGGAGTTCAAATCCCAGTGGAATAATTTTTTTTTATTTGCAAATTGATCTCGTTTGCGCGAGGGAAGTTTCGTGTAAACCCCTTTACGAATTTTGTAATGTGTTTTCGGGTTTCTTTTCTTTTCTTTTTTTATTAACTCCTATTTTAAATAGAACACCCAGTATATTATTAAGTACATTTTTGAATTCAGCTTAAAATTTTAGAAAAAATTTGTCTGTTCAACTAACGCTCTATATTGTACGGTTTCTGTAGAATTTGTAATTTTTGAAAATTTTTAACAAATGCTTAAAAATTAAAAATCATTTTTGGCTAATTATAAGATCACTGGAAAAGGAAGTTGTGTGCGTGTATCACACCAAATTGTTTCAAATTATTAGCCAGCCTAAGATTTAACAAAATTGCCCCCATTTATCTCTCCTTATAAACGAGATCCCACATGTGACCATCGAAAATCCGGCACCCTGTATACACAAACACACACGATATTCTCGTGAAATTACCCATTACACAATTGTAAGCTTAACTATGACCTAAGGCGACATAAACAGTTGGTCCGGTCCTGTAAAATTAATGGTAAAGTAAACAATCAAGCAGCATTTTTCTGTCGTTTTCAACTTTTTCAAATTGTGGTAATTTGCAACTGTTCAATTTCTACATAATCAATGGTCAGTTTGAATTTTCTACTTTACCGACACTAATCGAGATGTGCAGTACACATTCCACACATAGAGGGCGATATCCGTCCAGAAAATTATCATACGGAACTTCGTTTTTTGCGTTCGCCATAGTTGAAAATGGCGACGGTGACTGTAATGTAACGAGTGTATTCTAATTTTTACGTGTAGTGCAGTTTGATAAGTTTTTTAAAAACAAATATATCCCTGTTTATTTTCATGAAATGCAAAAATGCAGAATGTAGCACAAAGATCTGCAACAGATAATCCAAAAATAGAAAAAGTTAGTGTTAATCATCACGACATAGGGAACTCGCCGTCGACTCCCCATTCATCCAACTCCAGCCCTGCGAAATCGGAAACAGATACATATTCGGAACGTAGGCGATTTATGTCTGATTCTTCAGAAAGCGAAGAGGATAGCGTTTCAGAGGTGAGCGATTGTTTTATGGCGATCTTCCCTTGTTTTCCGTGGTATTTGCCTTGAGGCCTGATTAATGTGGACTTCTGAGAGACATCTTGTGGCGCTCGCATACCGCACAATGCTCGCCCTTCGCCCTGTCGTGTCCCTAATTTTGATTTTAGCCTTGTTGGTAATGGTCGGCGTTTCGTCCGTTGTGAAACCCGCATTTATAACTATTAAAAAGTATAATGTGTACGTGTTGGCCTTCCCGTTACCGTCAGCCCGTGTGTGTATCAACGAGTGCTACGTAGGGTCAACACCAGTGGCAGAGCTGTATGTCATCATAACGACCAATAAACTTTAGTTCCGAGCACCTAATTTATTTACTGCGTTGCAATTTGCGTTCATATTTTTTGTACCGATTATAAAATTGGTGGTAATTCAAAAAAGTTCGTGGCCCACTTCCCCAGCCAGCTAACTTTCTGATACACTGATTAACCACGGTGGAATTTATCAACAAATTCCTACGAATTTATGACGAAATGCAGTATTATTTATTTACGTTTCGTGGATTTTACTTTTCATATGATATCGACCACTAACTATTTGTTCCTCCTTTCAAATCGAACATGTGAGAAGTGATCGAGAGGGCGATGGTTTTTAACAAAGATTGTTGCACTTCCGCCAGAAGATTTTAAAGTGATTATCTTTAAATTGCCGCTTGGAGACAGTATTGTTGTTTTTGTGCCGAAACTCAGCTTACATGAATTGGTATTTAAGATGCTTTTGTGCTAAGTAATTCCATGTGAAGGACCTTTTGATTAAAACGTAGTAATTTTCTTAATGCGAGTCTGAAATTCTCTCAATATCTCGTTGAAGGTTTCTGTTAAATGAAGGAAAAGAAATTAACATGTGGGAAGTTCTGTGCATTTAAAAGAAATCAATCGAACACAGTCATAGTGCAATAAATGAAAATTGTTCAAAATAATGTTTTTGTATTCACCCAATAACTGTTTCTTTGAAGGAGATAGGTATAGTATCAAATAAAAATAGTAAAATTTGCAAAATTAACATCGTTTACCTAAAAACACTTCATAAAAAAATATACATTAATATTTCATAAATGACGTTCAGTAAGTTGTGTTTTATTGCTATGTGCAGTAAATTTCTTCAATAGCAGAAAATAGATGTCGCTATGTAGATTCACCTTTTGAACTATATTGTTGTTTATATTTGACGTTTGCGTATCTCAAAACATTATATCTAAAGCCATAAAGGTAACAGTTTCGGTAATTGCGTTTTAGAGTTGTTTCTTTAAAATTAAAAATTGTTCCCTTCATGGCTTTAGTGAATTTCTATTTTGACGAATGTCAACGTCAAATATAGTCTAAAATATATTTCAAAAGGTGGAACTACTCAGTTTTTTCTCTGCTTATACAAATTTTACTATACATGTTTTATAACTATTCTATCTTATTCATATTCGAGGCATATTAACTAAATTGCATTTGATTAAAAGTTGTACTAAGAAAATTAACTACAAGTTGGAATTTTCTGACAAGAAACAACAATACATATTTGATTTTGTATAAAACGCAGTCGTTATTAATTGCAACAGGGACCTATTTGTGGAAATATTTTCATTTGTTTCATTAGTACTTGAAATACTGAAAATCGGCAATTTTTCTTTTTTAATTTACTATTATGCAAAACTATTATCAACTATTATTATGCACAGAGGTTTTAAATTAGGTGCTGAACAAGTTGCATATATGCACTATCATTTAAGTAACTAATTTCTAGGATTTTACAAAAGGGTTATAAAATATCTTCATGTTGATTTTATTACGTATATTAAAAACATGTTTACTTGTACCTATATTTACGTTACATATTTCTATCTAATTTATAGCTATACATCTGACAGTTTCTAACAAAAATTCCTGTTGTATTGACGCTAATATTTATTTTACAATTTTCAGTATCACACAGTACAGGGTGTCCCATTTTCGATGATATTACAGGGTATCTCACTTACGAGTAAAGATAGAGAGTTGCGGTTTTCGCAATACTGTGCTACTTTTTTGTGAAAATAAAGATGGTATAAACAAAATTTTCATAGCCTGCTTCGTTTCTGAGATACAGGGTGAAATTGAAAATATTGCATTTTGGGACCCCCCTCGTATCTCCGTTATCCTTTAACATATCTCAAAGCTAAAAACTGGCACTCATACAGTTTTTTACTTAGAATCCAGTGGCGTAGTCAGATTTTTGCTGTGAGCTGTCAATTTTTAGCTATAAATCAAACATATGTTTTTTTAAACGGGACACCCTGTATATTTTTCTTTCATTTGATTGGAAATTTTATAAGCTTTACAAAAATATATACAGAGTGTTTCGTTAAAAAAACATAAGTTTGATTTATAACTAAAAATTTACAGCTCACAGCAAAAATCTGACTACGCCACTGAATTCTACGTAAAAAACTGTTTGAGTGCCAGTTTTTAGCTTTGAGATATGTTAAAGAATAACGGAGATACGAGGGGGGTCCCAAAATGCAATATTTTCAATTTCGCCCTGTATCTCAGAAACAAAGCGGGCTATGAAAATTTTGTTTAGACCATCTTTGTTTTCACAAAAAAGTAGCACAGTATTGCGAAAACCGCAACTCTCTATCTTTACTCGTGAGATACCCCGTAATATCATCGAAAATGGGACACCCTGTACAGTAGCCTACTTGCTGCTAAATACTTTTGTAAGGTCTTTGATACTGATGGTGCAAATGTATATCCGCCTGAGCATTATTTTCTCTTTTAACCACTGAATTTAAGAAGAGAAACAGAAATAGCCAATAACATCACTCGCTATTGTACAGGGTCTCCCATTTTCGATTGGATTAAATGGAAATCTCCGTTATTATTAGAGCTAAAGAAAAATGGTTTGCATATTATGGGGTCAACTTTTCGAGGACAACACGATAATGAAAACAGAATTCGAATATCTCGTGTTTTTCGAGCTACAGTCGAAAATTCACCATTCGACGTCACAGTTCATTTGTTTGTCCAAATATAAAAAAGTAGGGTTTCTTAATGCACTCTGTTACGTAGATTAATATAATCTACATAAAATTAATATGTCGCCAACAGTTTTTGAGTTACGTCCTAAAACTTTGTCTCTTAAATGCAAATCGTAGCTGACTTTGACACCATCAAATAGTATGCATATGTTTTTTACCTTTTCAATATGTAGGTATATATTCAGACCATCTTTGAACTAGGGATTCTGCATTTTGTTTTGCAAAAGTTTTCACACCTGCATAAAGGCAGGTTTGCATTTAAAAATGACAATCGATGACAACTAACATTTTTTTATTATTTCATTGTCAAAGAAGATATTTTTCTGGAATTTCTCCCCTGAACTTTTATAATGTAATAAAAATACCTATTAATAAACGCTTCGTCAGTATTATCTAACACAGTATGTAGCATAATATCCATAAAAGCAATCATTTACCACATATATGACAGTGGCTAAATAAATGTCACACCCTTAATCTCTTTGTTTTAGTAAATTTGTAAGTACATTCTTAGACAAAGATGAATTTTGGAGGTGCACTCATTAAATTTTGGAAATGAAAGGCCACTTTTTACTTTTATGTTTACTGAACAGACTATACTATATTATAGTTAACTTGAATAATTTAGAAATTATAACCATTTTTCTTATGCAATACATATGCAGTAGGTCATGAACTGAAAGCTATGTAGTTTTTACAGTTTAGTCTTTTGAGTAGGAAGAAAAACTACAAATAATTTTGAAATTTTGAAAAAACACCAACCTAAGTGTCCTGTATTGTTTTTAAATACCATAGAATGCACAGGTAATTGTTGTGACCGAAGACACAGTAATCATCTAACCTTTTTCAGTTGTAATACGGAAAGTGCAACTTGTAGGTAATTCAAATTAGTAAATTGTAATTTAGAAAGTGTAAATTGTAAGTCAGAAACCGTTAAATTGATTTTTAGACAGCATCAATTATATTCAGAAACTAATGGAGGACCTTTATGAAGAACTACCATGTAGATACATAAATACATAGAGGATGTGTGTAATGTTTACAATAAATTTAATATTTGTTTGCAATCTTTGGGTAACAAAATAAATTAACTTATAATTAACATATAATTCAAGTCATGTGCTTTACTAACTACCGCGCCGATCTTATAAGGGCCACTAATCTGACGTTAACTTTAAGTCGCTGTTAAAAATAAACAAAAGCGCATCAAAACGTTAGTGCTTATGACATTTTATTCATTAGTAAACAAATTTTGATGCGCTTTTGTTTATTTTAACAGCGAATTGAAGTTAACATCAGATTAGTAGCCTTTATAAGACTGGCAGTAATAAGAGTCTTTTATATGAATTAATCTGTCATCTATTAAACCATGTTGTGGAAACGAACACTTAAATATCAAGTAAATAGCAAACGTCGGATTGTAATTTATTTGACGTTCTTTTGATGTTTAATTATTCGTTTCCACGACATGATTTACTCCTAATAGTTCACCACTTGATTCAAGTAAAATGTTCTTAGCAATAGCATATAAGCATGACGTAAATTCAAAAGATGGCAAAAAAAGTAAAATTGATTTGTCCGAAGATTTAAATAGCACAATACATATTAAATTTGTTGCAAACCTTATACACATCCTGTATGTTTGTCTCTACATAGTAATTCTACATAAAGGTCGTCGCTTTGTTTCTGAATTACAATGGATGCTGTCTAAATATATATATATTTCCACTTTCAGAATTACAATTTACTAATCTGAATTACAAGTTACAATTTTACTATTTTGAATTACATTTGACGCTTTCTGAATGATAATTTATAAATATGCATTACAATAAATATTATTGCTAACGATTATAAAAAATACTAAAGTTAAAATAAAATAATAGTTACCGTTCTACACCTTTTTCAATTATAATTCAGTAAGTGTAACTTGTAATTCAGATTAAATAAATTTTTATTCAGAGAAGAGTAAATTGTAATTTAGATTAGAATTAGAATTGTAATTCAGAAAGCTTTAGGTAATTTACATTCAGACAGCATCAGTTATAATTCAGAAGCCAAGATCCTACCCCATCCTACCTTTATGAAGAATTATTATATAGATACATACATAGGTATGATGTGTGACAGGTTTACAATATATGCATCACGTGCAATAAATTTAATAATTTATATTTAAAAATGGGACAGGTCGATTTCAAGTTTTATTTTCCATCTTTTGATTGAAAACAAATACTTTTCACTTCATTGTTACATGCTCTTACTAAGAGTATTTTACGTGAAATCGAGTTGTCTAAATTACACTTGATGCTCCCTGAATATCAATTAACGCGTTATGAATTACATTAAAACAAGTGAATTTTGAAAACAACGTCGTTACTTAATTTCATGGTCTGCTAGATATTCATTAAATACGAAAAATGGCCATAATATCTATAGAGTGATCTGATATATTATTCAAGTTAACTGCGAGTCAACGTCAGCTACTACTTGCATTTAAAAAATTGTGTTTTAGATCGTAACTCAAAAACCATAGGCGACATATTAATTCTACGTAAAAACTGCATAAACCATAAATGATTCCTGATTTATTTTTGTACTAATAGTACTAATAGTAACGGACATATCAATTTAATCCCATCGAAAATGGGACACCCTGTACTATATCGCTCTGTAGGAATAATAACGATTCACACATTTATGTCCGCCTAACAGTTATTCTGTTTTGGGAAATTTTAAATGACAATTTTTCTTTTTGCTATCTGCACACTCGGGATTTAATAGATTTTATAGATAATAGATACTACTGAATTTAATAAAAGAAACAGAAATATCCAATAACATAACTAGCTATTGTATAGACATGTAAAGTAGGTGAACGTGAAATATTTAATTACCATGGGCTTGCGTAATCTTGTATAACAGCTTTGTTGTTTTAACTATTGTTAACATTCTAAAACAGTTGACATTTTCTTTGCCTTGTTACAATAAAATCACTAGAAATTTTAGACAGGCAGTTTATAACTCGATTATCCAGTCATTATCAGCATCATTCCCAAAAATCACCGAAAAATATTCCCCAGGAATAAAACGCCCACGGGAAGAACTTCCCTGGAAAACCCACAAAACCAAATGTAAGCTACAAAATGACATTCACAATTGAAAATTACATTTTGCGTTGACATTATTGTTTTGTTAAAAAATCGATGATCTAAAATAACATTTTTTTACAAAAACTGCGTACACAAGTGTGTACTTCAGTACTGTCAAACGTATAACATGAATCACAGGCGTTGCTAAGTGCTAACGGCCTAGGCCATAAAAACGTACCTACCGGACTCGTTGCTAAGCTGGTAGATTGTTGCTACCAGACCAGTATACAAAAATGATAATTACTTCTTTATTTTACTTGGAAACGGTTTTTTCTCTTTTTCTCCTTAATTTTTTGTCGTATTACTTGGGGTAGCAACAATCGACAACTGTATTTTCTGTAATTTGATGTTTTATCTCGTATTTTATCAATTTTGCGGTTCTACAATTACGTTATGTTTAAAACAATAGACAATGTTAAAGCTAAATTTAATTTATTTATACATGAAATTCATCAGAATTGACGTTCTTTTCTAGGTTAATGTCAGTTTTTCTGGGGGGCGGGCCTTCTTCCAAGGGCGTTTTTCCCGTGGGCATTTTCTCAGATATTTTTTCGGGGTCGTTTTTTCTAAATGCGTTTAGGCAGAATTATAATTTTAATTTAGAAATAAGTACATATTTTAGTTTAATTTTAATAACTGGCACCTACAAAGGAGCAAGTTAACCAAATGAAAGGTTAAAAACCGATATTCAATTTGACATACTGTTGTTCCATACTTTGTCAACGCCCGCATATTGTGAAAGTTAACGATTGGAAAACTAGGGAATTCCGTCGTCTATATTCACAGAGAATTATGGTCTCGAAAGGAATGTCATAATTTGAGGTAAATCTTTTTTTTTTAATATTTGACCATCACTGTCGTAATTAATATCTTGAGATTCCAGCTCCTCTTGAATGTAAAAAATAAGCATAGCCTTGCGACAGTAGTCTCTGAAACCTCATAATAAAGCATAACAAATGCCAACTCGCAGACTATTCGTAGTTTGTAATGAAATACAACAAAAAAAGTCTTAGTAGAGCGGATGATTAATGTTTTTCGCCATACAAAATAAACATGTGCATTCTGAGTACATCCGCATGTAAATGTAGCGTATACATCCTAAGTCGAATTTGTATATGTTATAGTTCTAGGGGGTGTAGGGATAATACTAAATCATTGCTGACACGCCCATCAAATATTAACTATTATTTTTTTAGTATATGTATGGGAATAGCTTTCGAAACATCTCTTTTAGTCGAAAATGTCACGTAGAAATTCCTGGTTGTCAGATTTTTTATATCTAATTTGCAAGAAGGAAGGCTCGTACCTTTTTATCCAATCTAGAAAACTGTCAGTAGGTAATGAAGAAATTGAAAAGCTGATATGCATATAGGTTCTGAGTAATTTACATGAATTTTTATAGGGGTTTACAAAAACTGTCTGTACTATTCCGGAGAGTGGAATCGGAATATTACAAGGCGATTTTTTTTAAACAATTATCTCGAACATCTCTGTAACTATCTCTCGGCTTCAAACTGAAAAACTGTGAATACGTTGCTTTAGAGCATGTATAAGAGCATTAAATAGCGTTCATGTTTACTTCCTTGTACGGTTTAGGAGGACTTTTTAATTTTCAAAAGGGCGTGTGTGTCTGTTACGTTAGTCCAAGGTGGCGTGATCTCTTTCTTTAGAAACAGCTGCTCGGACTCCATCCTGAATGTCCCCTTGCTTGATTATTAAAAATTCCCAAACCGATTTACCCTTTATACACATACATACTCTCGTTGACTCTATTTCATCATCCAAAAATACGACGATAACACAATCAATAGCACCCGCACGTGATGTGTTGTTCGAGCAGATACGGTTCAATCGGTTTTTGTGGGGCGTTGAAGTTTTTCAAAATTGGCACCAAGATAATTTTCTTGTGCCAACGGCTTTTGCAAGGAATTAAAATTGCATCTAGGTACCTGCAATACCCCTCTACTTTACGTGCATGGACTGAAAGCGTGTTTGTGCTGTTTGGGAATCTGAACGACTTTCGGTCCTCCGGAAACTGTCCAGACTAACCGTAGTAAATATGTAAATTGTATTCCATCCGATTTATTTGATATGATAACTAGTGCTGGATGCTGGAAGAGCAAATGTATTAGTGAAATTACTGACTTGACTGTCGATTCTACAAGATTAGGTTGTTTTGTCTCGGTACTTCGCGTGCTTGTTTTTTCTGGTGTTTTTATGCCCGTATTATTTTGCTGCGTCACTTTATGAAATTAGCGGGTGTTTGTATGTTTTTTAATTTTGTAAATAAACAGTATTGCAATGACTTCAGTCACTAAGAGCAAGAAAACAATGGACTTTTAAATTAATACTTGAAAATAACTTGTGAGCAAACGAAAATGAAATCAAGCTTGGCTTTGAAATATTTGTTGTATGAATATGTTGGTGGCACTGTAAGTCTATGCAAATTCGAGATTAGCAGGTTAGGTTTTGTTCAGTCTGTGTCAAAACTGACGGAAAACCTAACCTGATAACCTCGAATTTGACATAGACTTACAGTCAGAGTCGGATTAAGGGGGGGGGCTAAGGGGGCTGCAGCCCCGGGCCACCGAATTTCGGGGGCCTCGAAAAGATTCGAAGGTTATAATCTAGTGCGGTTTCTAATCATTTAGATCCGTTTGTACCCATTGCATAAATGGGAATGGGGCCTCTAAAAAAAATTTAGCCATGGGCCTCACATATCCTTAATCCGGCTCTGCTTACAGTGCCATCAACATATTATTCATACAACAAACATTTCAAAGCCAAGCTTGATTTCATTTTCGTTTGCTCACATGTTATGTTTTAATAAGTTAATAGTCTATATTAATGGGAAAATATTAGTTGTATTCACTTTTTTATTTCCATTTTTGTGGGTGTAAATAGTTGAGCAATTTTGAAATAAAACCACTTAGTAATTAGACAACACGCTTTAATGGCAGCGACATTTCGGAATTTGTTCGTTTCTCCAGTTCCTTGTTCTTTCCAGTAAATTAAATACAGTAGTGCAATAAAGAAATACTTACGTAAAAAAGGAATGTGAGATATATATATATTATTGCCGTATATTGACAATATTTTCTGTTCTAGCTTTTTTTTATTCCAGATTTATGACATACTTTTGTTTCTTGGAAATTATATAGCGTACTCAATCCTTAACAAAATCTTCTAAATCTAAAAGTCAAGTAATTTGTTGAGGCTTTTGCGGATTAATTTTTCATTTTTCAATATAAATATGATAGCAAATGTTGGTTGGAGAAGCATCTTCAACCGAATTTATTATTAGTGCATGTTCATGATATCTGGATTGAATTCTCACTGAGTGTTGCATCAATTCTGCCATATAGTTTCTGTGTCATGTTAATTAGTAATAATTTGAGTGGGAACTGTAATTATGAGCAATACAGAAAATCTAATCTAGGTTTCCATTTCAGTTTTGCGTAGAAGTATTTTAATAATGGGTGTATGAAAATTAAAAGTAAAATACAGTAAAAATATAGCCAGTAGTAGTAATGTAGGAATAGTTGTGTACCTACAGATGGCGATGAAGGAAGAAATTGTATAAATTTGAATAAATCCAATTTTATATCTAAATAATGAGAATTGTTACACCTATTTAAGTAATGCATTAACGCACTTCTAGTAAATTATGTAAAATTCTCCATCAGAAAACTGTTCCTGCAGCATGTGTGAATTTTTTTATAAGATCATATAATATTGTAATACAAAATCGTATCTTGACGGAAAGGAGCTTCGTCAGTGTAGGATTAGTAAAAGACCACCATCAGAAGCCATATTGATAATAATAGCAGTTTCCTAAAAGCAACTTGAATTGAAATGACTTCCTTTAGATTTTACGTGATTTATAACGCAACTTCTCGTGATAATCTGTAAATGATAAAACAAGAGAAAATGCTACCACTATCAATTGGAAAAGTTTTTATTCAAATAAAGCAATATACATTAACCTTTCCGTAACTTTTCTGGTAACAAGGTTGCTTTATGAGATTGGTTGCGTGACTAGGTCACTTTTACATGAATTTTTCGTGAATTGTCTAAATAATAAAGTGGGGGTTTATTTGCTATTTTCTGGAATTTTTAAATAGTGCCAAATGAACTGAATACTTCCCTATGCATTAATTAATCAGTGTGTTGAAGTATAGAGATTTCCATTCATGATAATAATAAAAGCCATGCCATTAGTACTTGCTTTAGATTTTATTATTTCAAAGACATATTGCAAATTGAATTATATCTCAAAATAGCGTTTATCCGGGATGACCTTAATGTGTTTTTTATTTATATGAACACCACGTATTTTTAAGATGAGGAAAATTGTTGTTGAAATGGTTCATCTTTTCCTTGATATAGATTTTTACAGCCTTCGTTTGTACATACTTATTAATTGACCCCTTCAATTTGAATTGTATTGATTACCTTTTTGCTCTATAAAGCCATTAAAGTTTTCCAAAAATCAAGGCGCTCTTTACAGACGTTATTTTTGGTGCTTGGTGAACTCCTAGCATGCTAAATTAGAAGTCGAATGTAATCAATGAGAGTCGAGTTCAATATCTCACTTATTTATAGAAATTGAGTTTGTGCTTTACAAGGAAGTGGACGACAAGTGGAGCAATCCACATAATTTGTTACGGTTAATTTTTAATATATCGTCTATTGCTGGATGCATTCATGAATGGACTTTTTGAGCTACAATAATAACAAAAGTTTACTTACATGAAACATGTTTATGCAGGGTGTTTTAAAAGTGTAACAATTAATTGTGAAACTAAAAAACCACTTGTACTTGATATTGCTAATACCGATGTATACATTTTTTCGTAGCATTTTGGAGCGCTTGAACAAATTGCAAAACTATCAGAAATTTAAATACCGAGCTTTTATAATTCGTCCTAATATAGTCTTGTTTGTACTTATTGAAAGGGTTAAAGTCAAGAATGATACAAGAAACGCATCCAAATTTATTTTACAGAACTACTAGTCCGCCTTATTAGTCAGTATATTATTTTAACTTTCAACATAAACCAAAACATGATATGTTTTTTATCGGACTTTTTCCACTGTCTCGAGTGGTTTATCACACAACGTTTCGGGAGATTCTGATCTACTCCCGTCCTCAGGTTTTGAATCTAAAATTGTGCTTGCCTATAACAGACTCAAAAGAAGAAAAGAATTCAAAATTGAAATTCATATATCACAACATGCGAATTTATTAACGTTTATCAATAATATTATTCAAATGTTACAGAAGAATATTAATATTTTTAATATTCTATATAATGCTTTTAAATTACTAAAGTAAGTAACATCTACAGTAACTAAACAAAGTGATATTGATTCTGATTGGCATCGTGTTTTCTGTGCCTTCCTCGAGATGGTGGCATAGATAAATTGCACGACGAAACTTTAAAATGATCACAATCGTATGAATAAATTGAGTAAAATAGCATAGAGGGATTCTGCACACTAATCAAATCTACGTGGAATTATACACAGGGTGTTAAGAAAGTGTGTCATGTCACATCTAGAAGAAAAATTCTAATTTTGATTGGTGTCAGACAGTAACAGCATATGCTATTTGATGGTGGATCCAACTACGGCTTGCATTAAAAAAGTACATTAAGAAACCCTAATTTGTTTTTTTTTCATATTTTGAAAATAGTATACATATTGTTTTATTCGGTTTTATTAGGATTAAAAGTGGCACTTTTTTGACAAGCAATTATGTTTGCAATTGCGAGGCTAAGCGTAGTGTAGCCGAGCGATCACAAAAATTGCAAGTCAAACATAGGAACTTGTAATCGGAATAATACATACTATTTTTTCTGCAATAGCAATCAATCATATAAACTTTTGAATATTTTGTACTTTTCTAGGTTCCTCTTACTGGTACAAAAAGTATATGTTTTTAGGCAACACTTTTAGTTCCTAGGATTAAAAGTCATTTTACTTACTATGAACTCAAAGGAAGTTCCACTTGGTCGACTATATGGATGCAGTTGTCCCAATGCCTTTTTAAATGACAAACGTCAACAGCAATCAATCATTTAAAATTTTGAATATTATGTACTGTTCTTAGTTGTAGAAAAAATAGTATGCATTATTCGGATTAAAAATGGGTGTCTTTGACTCGCATTATTTGTATTCGCATGGTTACGCTGCGCTTCGCCTCGTAAACTCAAACCAAATTACTCGTCAAAAAAAGTGCCACTTTTAATTCTATTAAAACAACATAGGTACTATTTTTGTATACGGTACTTTTCTGGGAATTTATGCATTTCCCTGGTAACTCTAGTACTTATGAGAAAAAGTAAGTTCATCCAAAGTGCCTTGCATTTGAAACGTGTATTATAACACCAGAAAATATGAATCTACTTTGTCATTTTTGTTATGTATTGACAATTTATTTAAAAATGAACTGAAAATTTGTGGGGAGTGGTTTAATGATTTATGTTCGGTGAATGAGAATCCACATTTCTTTCAAGAAGCTTCTTCATATTGCCCTAAAATAGGCGTTTGGGTAGCTTGTTCGCGACAATTGGCGGTTCACTATAAACAACCCAAGGAGCCGTAGTTGTACATACCATGACAAACCAATCATTCAAGAATTTATTCTATTTGTTATGAAAGATTTTTTTTACTTATTTTTCATCATTATTCTCATTTTCAAGCTTGAACAAAGCAGGAGTAATTTTTATTTCATAAATATGAACTGTAAAAGCGCGTTGGTGCCAGATCGAAGCGGCTCCTCTGCTTTTTTACAGTTTATAGACTGCAGCGGGTGCAGTGCGGTAAGAATTCGATGGGAGCCATCACAGCGAAGGCTCAAGCAGCCTAAGCCAGACCCATGCGATAACGTCCGCGTAGTTTGTGATGACAATTTTGGCGCGTACGCTAACTTCGTTGAGTTCACATGAAGAAAGGCCGCGTCCGTGGAGCATATCAAGGCGGGAGTGTGTTGTATTCCGACAGAAGAGATGTTGCACGTTGTGATTTTTGCAAAACAATTACGGTATGATCTATTTTAATATACTGCATATCGCACATCTTGAAATAATATTATGAACCTGTAAAGTTTGGCAAATTGTTTCACGTATGTTAACTTTTGCCATTACATTTGCGAAATATTTAAATTTCAGGATATTGGAATCGGTATTTGTCTGTGAGGGGGTGGAAATTAATTTTATGTTCGGTGGTTGGCTCTACCATCAAAATTCTCCACGATCCGGCACTGTTCGCGACGGCTTATTATCAGCTGAATATTCTTAGAAAACACGAAAAATGCTGAAATATATCAAAATAACATTCTCCAAGAATTTGTGAATAAACTCCATGAGATAAAGTGCAACAAGGGCACTTCCAACAGGATAACGCAAGACCTCATGTAGTGCGAACTACGTTGGAATATTTACAGCAGTTTTTTGGCGACAGAATAATTTAATAGGACCTTTGGCCACCTAGATCTTGTGATTTTGCGCATTGCATTTCTTCTTGTTTCCACTTCTGAAATTTTCAATATATCTCTATAACTCTTTTAGAGCTACAAGAAAGAATCACCGAGACATGTAGTTCAATAACACCACAATTGCTGCAAAGTGTCGTTGAAAATGTGAAACGACGTGTGACTATGCTTACAAGACGATGGAATGCATTTTAGCACCTCTTGTAATTGTAATGAATCAAATAGCTCTTGATTGTTAAATAACTGCATTTGTTTTTTTAACATTCATTATCGGTAGCCTCTTTTACATACAGTACAAGGTTAGGTTATGATCACGTTACGATGTTAGTTACTGATGTTAGCAAATTCTTTAGCAATCTTTCTAGTAAGAGCAACGGTATGTTAATTTTTTGTTGGTTGGAATGATTAACCACTAATTTACCAAAAATGCTACCATAATTTAACATTTAACTCGAGTCACAAAAAGTTTTCTTTTATTAGTCTGTTTTATGTCTTAATGCTGCATGCTTTATTTTTCCGTTCGTTAATCTTATTTAATTTCCTTAGAAAATTAATAAGATGCATTTTTATTTCCCTAAAAGACGAACGAAATATTGTAATTGTGAAAAATCTTCCGAAATTTCTTCAGATCTTGATGTTTCGGGATCTCTAGATTACGAAAAACCTATGTTCTCCATTTCATATGTCTGTCGGTCTGTCTGTAGTTGCGCGACTGAAGTTCCGTGTAAAACCCTCTACAGGTTTTTAAATTTAAACTCCCAACTATGTGATCAAGGTCTTCTTTAGAATAATTTCGTAATAGTCTATACATACAGTGTGGAAATAAAGTAACGGATATATTCATTAACTTCGTTGATATTCATTTTTATGAAAAAATCTCGAAGGGTAATGGTTTTTACCTTGGGAATATTTTCAGCTGATTTTCAGTTTCTTATGTAATTTGTTTTCATGATATGACGTCATCGATTTTTTTTAAATAACGTATATTTTTTATTATTGACTGGTAGTACTTTTTTATTGTTTTCAATGATAAACATTTTCAATATGTTACATCTGAAAAAGATCGAGAAAATGGTCTTAAAGTTTAAATATTAAAAACCAATTAAATGAGCAAAATAAATGTAGTTACCTACGTTTGACGGAAAGTCATTGACGGCACATTGGTTTTTATTGATATTTAAAAAATAAATTGTAAAAATACAATAATATATAATAAAAAATTCAATTGTCTGTGTCTCGCTTAATTGTGCCATTTTTATTATTAAAATAGTTTACTAGAGGTAAATTCTAATTTAGAAAAAGCAAAGGATGCTTGTTTTGTTACGACATTTACAAATTGTCTAATTCTGAAATCTAACTAATCTTTTTTTGTTTTATCCACCGGTAACTAGATTTATTTTGCTCATTTCATTGGTTTTTAATATTTAAATTTCAAGACCATTTTTCTCGATTTTTTCAAATGCAACATATTGAAAATTTTATACCGTTCGAAACGGTATAGAAAGTACTACCGAAATCAATAATAAAAAAATATAGGTTGTTATTTAAAAAACGTCTGTGACGTCATATCATAAAAACAAATCACATAAGAAACTGAAAAATCAGTTGAAAATATTCCCTATAGTCAAAATCGCACACCCCGTCGAGATTTTTTCATAAAAATGAATATTAACGAAGTTAATGATTTTATCCGTTATTTTATTTCCACACTGTATACATAATGTAATTGACAAAGATTAGTTATATTTTTCAAGTGTTCTAATACACATGACTTCAAAATTCCACTTTTGATTAAGGTTGCCATCTGTAAATTCACTAAACCAGGACGAGCTTAAAAATTGTGGGCTTTTCAAGTTAAAACCTGGACATTTTTCTCACCGTTAGCGTCAATTATTTTATCTATTTAGCGTTTTTATGCCCAAAATAGCTATTTATAAGACTAGTTATGACATGCTTCATTTGCAAAGGCAGACTAGTTACACAAAATCGCATTTCCTAACCCGTTTTATATAAGATTTTGTCTAACTTTGAGAAAAAATGGTTCTGTAAACCTTAAACCGATGAAATTATAAAACCCATGTCAAATAAATATCATTGTATTGATAATCAAATAGGTACGCTTTCGCTTTTTCGCATGTCATTTCATGTTTTTATTTCATAACGTTACGGAAAGTTTGACGTTTTGAAACTTCCGTCAGTTTTGAAAAATGACGCTTTATATGTCAAAATTAGAAAAACGTACTAAATCGAATAAAAGGTTAAATAGTTATACATACCGAAGCCGGGTAGCGCAGTTGGGTAGCGCTAGGCTTGCTAGTAAGCAAGTCCTCGGTTCGAATCCCGCTGGGATCGAAATTTTTCCGAAGCCTTGGCGATTGGAATCGGCCTCGGTGAGATCATTCACAGTTGGGCACCAAATTAACTGTGCTCTACTCAGAACCACAGACCTAAGAGAGAGTCACAAGGTCAACACATCAACATGACACACATTTCACACAATGGTAGCTGTGCAAGCACAAAAGGCGCGCTCCAACTTTGGATCCCGAATCCGGGGCAAGTTAAGCATTGTACCGCCAGATGCAAACACATAAAGCACCAACCTCTACACCGCAAGGTAAAACGAGGTTAATGATAATACAATACAATAGTTATACATTGAATCTTTATTAAGTTTGTACTGAAAACCATAAATTTTAAAGATTATTAAATTTAAACTAGCCTATACATAATTTAAATCGTACCAAATAAGTCTTAAAATTATCAAGTCTTTCACAGTAGTAAACATGCACTAACTCAAATGGCATATGACATATTTACTTATTGTCTCTGGAAATTAACTATAAATGAACGTTAACTAATATTACACACAAATATTAGTAAAATTTTCAGTATTTTATTAAATGGTTTTTAAATCCGGACAACTTTAAAAAACCACCCGAACGCCTTCAAAACGAGGACAAATTCGGGGAAACCCTGACGGATGCCAACTCTACTTTTGAAGAACGTACCTTTTGCTCATACTATATTTTATAGGTTGATATTATGCTAATTGAACTAAAAACTGAAAGAGTTTCGCGTTAACATCCAGTATTGTAACATCGTTTATTTGAATAACTTCTAACGAAAAGGCGGATCAAATGGTTTCGTTGGCCTTTCTATACTATAACGGTTGTACTTAAAACATAGTTGCTAATATAAGATATGTACAAATTAATATTAAACTACTACGTAGCGTCACTCTTCAGAAAATGTCGAGACGAAAATATTATGACAAAAATGCTGTCCGGTTCTCGTTTGGCTAGGCTAGTCGAAGTGATCAAAGTTGCATATTTCAATTAATAAATTTGTAAGTTATTCAAGAGAGTGCAGCTTTAATCATCTTTAATCAACAGCAAGACAAAGGTATATTTTATTTGTAATACGTTACCGTTTAATATTAAACAATTTTAACATTGTCTTAACAAAATTTCTTTTAGAAATATACATTTAGTAATGATGTAGAATTCAATATTTTTGTATTAATATTTTCTTCTCAAAACTCTCCAAAGAATAACACATTAAAAAAACAGAAAATGCTTTCAAATTTTAATGACGTAACATGTAAAGTAGCTTCTGCTACACTTTACTGCACAGTATGAGGTAAATCGATCTTTAGACTTAAAAACCACTTCATTCTACTAACCATATTCATCACGTGTTATTTGTAAACAATTACTATTTTCGAATTGCATTTTGTGGAAGCATTTCCAAATTTCTTTCTTTTCACTTGGTATGTTTGAATTTGACTTGTAAACGACACTTGATATGTAAGCAGGTCGTTACGAAAATAACAGTCGTATCAATAATTATTTTTTTTATTAACATGCACACTCTGGTGCCACTCGTATATTATCCTAGATAACTCCAATTTTCAAGTATTTAAGTTAGGTAAAAATAACTTTGTTAGTATCACATTTTGTCGACAAATAACTAGCCAATCGATTAATTATGATATTGAATAATACAACAGACGGCACATCAATTGCAGTAACCCGGTAGCCGTTACTTTAGGTAAAATAATGTGACGTAGACGTGGGCTTTTCTATGTTTACTTTTATAATGACAATCATGTGACTAATTATTAATTAATTGTCAATGGCAGCCGGGCATGACACATGAATGCCTTTTATCTAGTTCAGATATCCAATTGTCACTACTAGGAACGTCAAATGAATTCGTTGCATTCGTACACGACGACATGCGGAGTTTTCAATAATTTATATTCCCGGGGAACAAAAACTACTGAAAACGTAGCAGGTGATGTCTCGGACCAAGCGGAAATTTCCATGTTGCTTAGAAATGCCGACTCCATCTAATCATGCATACCCCGAATTTACCTTTTTGTGGTTAGCTTTGGTGGTACAAATTCCAATTTCAGGTTCTATGGTTATAAAATTGCAGGTTTTGTGCGTATTCCCAGATGTCGAACACGCTGCAACGATGCAAACGTCATCTGTCTCTGTTTTCAATGTTGTTTCGTATTAGGGTTGTGGTTATTGTTATGTAAATACTTGAAATGTACATAACCTATTTATTTACAGCGTATTAGATTGCATTGGTACCATTAAAAAATTATAAAATGTATTGGGATAGATTTTATACTAAAACAGTGACACCAAAATAGAATGAACGCGCTGCGAAGTGTCTACAGTAGATTATTTTAGAAATAAAAAAAACGATCCTAAATTAGCATAGAAATTGATAACTTGGTTTGGTCTTTTAGTCAATGTAGTATTATGTAATATTGCAAATTCAATGTTCTGTTTTTCCAAATTAGTCCTTAAATTTAAAAAAAGCTTGAGATCATGCCAACTTTTATTAACTTATCAGTTTTTGGTGTCTTCTAGAAGGGCATGCCTTTAACTACATACATGTTTTTACCGAGAATTACCAAAATAACCTCGCCGAACAGCACAAACGCATCAGATGCTAGCCAAAAATATATTTCCTTTGATGAAGCAAGTTGGGTATCTATTTTAATTTTTCATAATCTAAATGCTGGACTACGAAATGCATTTCTGTAGATTTAATTGGCCATTTTGTATCTGCAAGGCTGGGTAGTGAACGTTGTCATTTCTTACTTTGCACATATTTCCCTCGCTTTTGTTTTTTTGGTTGATTATACTGTGTAACTGCTAGTTAAAAGTACAGATACGGCGTACAAATATATATAACTAAAAGTACATCTGAAATTTATTTACGCAGTAACCGTTTAACATGAGTTAGCTAGCTACTCTGCCTTCGTTTATTATGTAGAAACGTTATTTTATTTCGTGGTGCTCTAAAACAAAAGCACGTTAAATAGGCGATGTTGGATTTGAAACGTCATCGTTCTGATCCTCTCCCAGTGGAATTTTAAAAAATGCAGGTGGATCAGCTGCTTTCCACGCATGCTCGCAGACGGCTGCGGTGAATCATTTGTTCGCGATAGCGGAACTGTGAACAGACGACGATCCCATTATCGTGCAGGCAGTGTTGGCGCATTGTGGAGTTACTTTAGGAACGCTGTGAAAATACATTTCAGTAACATGTGTAATCGCATCTTCCATTGTTGTTCTTGCTCTAAGGACAAGTTAGTAATGAAATAATTTTTGTTGAGTTTTGGATCGAGAAAACTATTAATGACGGTCAGTCCACAAAGTGTAAACGTAGTTAGAGTTGGAAAGTTCCATTTTTAACGATAGCAGATAGTTCAAATAAAATCTAAGTAATTAGGTAATAGTTACTCTGTTTTATTTTCAAAAACGATACTACTAATACAGTAGATCAGCCATTTGAGGTAGGATGTTAAATTTTTTTACAGCGTTTAACGTTACCATTATTAATACAGCGAGTTAAAAAATGCATGGACTATGTTAAACCTTTTACAAATTGTCGATGGTGTAATTTACAGTTTTAAGGGAAATCGCTTAGTTATACATACGAATACATACTAACTCAAGATTTATTACATTATGCTTAAAATATTCATCCAACCACCGGATAATAGTACTCGTATCAGATGACGTAAATCATAATTTTTTTAGTAATATAATTTCTGTGCTAATATTAAGTGGGCAAAACAGTTGAATTTCTATAAATACACGCTACTGCTCATATACCTATTTCTCAGAGAAAAATATATGTAACCTAGAAGGCCAACAAGTTGATCTGTGTAAAATTAACCTTTCATTAAAATATGCAATTGTTTATGTAAGTTATTGTGGTATGACTGCGTGGCTGGTAGCACCGTTCTGCTAAAAGTATACCCCGTAGCCCTCCTTCATTGCATATCATTTTATTCTGAACGTATTTATGATGTAGAAAATAAAATTATACTTACTGTATCAGAAGTATAGTTTTTTGCATATTTTGTAACGATCAGGTTTCATAGTGAACCACTTAAAAATATAGACTGTGGTTCAGAAGTATGTAACGAATTGCCCAAATTATCTGAAATTAATAAACTGAATTTCTGGAACATTCAATTCAAATGTTTTTTAATAGCGAAATAAATCTATGAAAAGCAGCTGCTTAGTCCGAAACTAGAAACATCATCTCAAAATTAAGAAGATTTTTTTTAATGTTCTTGATGAAATGAATATTCCTACTATTAACACAGAACTTACATTAGATGGGTATCATTTAAAACTTAAATGCCGAATTAAAACAAAAACAGCGGATTGATGAATTTTTAAACGACGTTATTAGTAATTATGCAAACGTTGCTAAATTAGTACTTCAAATATGTCTTGCTTAACACGTGGTAGTGCTAATATGGGGAAAGGCTTCTCCAAACCATAAAAGGGTTGAAGACAAATACCTTATCAGTGAAAGAATTCTTAATGCAAAATTACACACAGAGCTGTAGTGGATAAATTCGTTAAAAATTCAAGGAAGAACTTTCGGAAAAACCCTCTTTCTTATTACTGAATTTCAAAGAACGCATTTTTACTTCGTTTTACGATAAAGGAAGTATTGGATTCACCCTAAAAATTCGAAATTGAGTTTTCAACAGACCTTCACGTTAACGAGCCCGCTGAATCTAAAAAACATGTTTTTGTTCATTGGCCTGCCTGTGAACAGAAGATCTCAAAAACGAAAATAGGCAGTGTTGAATCCAGGGGGGTGACCGGGGTGAAATTCCCCCCCGGGCAGTACAAAATTCCCCCCCGGAAACATTACCACTTCATATTCATGTTTTTTTTAAATCTATAAAATAATGGGCGGATTGCGGTGGAATAGGTAAAAATACCCCCCAGACGTTTCATCCCCCCCCCCCCTCCCGGAGTAATCAGTCTGAATTCAACACTGGAAAATAGGTATGGCGTTGAAACTTCATATATAAGTTTTGTGTACTATCTAAATGCGACAGCAAGCTTTTGAAGAAAATCGCATAACCGGAAGTAGATGTTTATTACTCTTGTGATTTTTCAGTTTTTTTCGATGTTTTCAAAAACGGCTCTAACGAATTTTTTTTGAAACTTTACATTTTTAATGTGTATTGATGTAAGATAGGTGATTTTCCAGTTGAATATTTCGAAAATGGGTTTCTTTTGTTTTTTCCTATTTTTTTATTAACTCCTATTTTAAATAGAACACCCGGTATATTATTACATTTTTGAATTCAGCTTAAAATTTCAGAGAAAATGTGTCTCTTCAACTAATGCTCTATTTTGTACCTTTTTGTAGAATTTGTAATTTTTGAAAATTCTTGACAAATGCTTAAAAATTAAAAATATTTTTTTGGGCTAATTATGAGATCACTGTAAAAGGAAGTTATGTGAGTGGATCACACCAGATTTTTGTACGTACGCTAAGCTGTTTTTTGAGTACATATAGATATAGGTCACATGACCAAAAATTAAGAAAACACTTGAAAATTTGCAAAATACTAAATTTAATTGCAATGATAACTTCAAAAACATCCAAATTAAATGTTCAAATTGTGCACCGTAGCCAAGACTATCGATATGTTTTTTATTGATTGCTGTCATTGCTAAAAACGTAAAATCATAATTACTAAAATTAAATTTAGTATTTTGCAGTTTCAAAATTGTTTTTCTTAATTTTTGATCATGTAAGCTATAGGCAAATATCAGTTTAGCGTAATGACTTCTTTAAAATTCCGTAATAAAAAGTGGGTTGCCATAAAAAAACATCGTTGACGTCATACATCCTACGCGAGTCGGCATGTATGTAGGCATTTTATATTAAAATCGTGGGGTCCCAGCGTTTTTTTCCGAAAGTTATTCCTTGAATTTTTAACGAATTTATCCACTACTTTACGAAAGCACTGTATAATAGATGGCATTAAGAAATTTCACAGCAGGCCATACAATACTTATTTTATTGGGAATCGCTAAAAGCAACACAATTGGAAGAAATTAGGACACAAAAAAGAAAGAGAAAAAACTAAATATTGAAGTAGTATCAGTTGACCAGTCCATGCTAGAAACTCTGTTGTAGCTTTACCAAAAATGATGAATTAAAGACTGAAATAGGCAAGGATGAAGGTGTGTATGTATATTAAACACGCAACGAAAAATAATGAAAAAACAACATAGGTTATTAAAAATTACATTATACAGTTTATTCCATAGATGTGTTTTATTTTTATATTGTTTTATAGTACAAAGGAAAAACCAAATGGATCACATTTTGAGTTTGCATATGCTATTTTATAATCCTAAATCATTGTGAAGGTTGTCAACATCTTTGAGCAAAATATATTTATTAACCAAGGCGTCGTCTGTAACTTCCTTGCTTAGAGTTGCGATGGAATTAGCTTTGATTTTTCAAAAGGAAGCTCATGTAGTATTTATATTAAATACATTAACTTGAATGGGTATTGTAAAATGTAAATGCAATGCAAAGCAATAAATATTAGTTGATTAACACATAATGTTGCAAGTAGTAGAAATATAATATGTATATGGAAGTTGGTCATGTAGATTGCTAATTGTTTAGTTACTTTTTTATTTTACAAAGTGAATTTTTAAAATTTTTGAAATTGAATGTTACTACGAAGCCTGACACCAGAAATAGCGAAACAATCTTCTTGACAAAAGTGTATAATAGTATTCTTCAAAATAAATGTTGTCCAGAATATAGTATTCAATAAGGGAGTCGCGTAAATGGTAAGAGATGGACATTCGGTTAATTATATATAGGTTCAGCACCCTAAATTCTAACTACTACATATAATCTTCAAATTCTGTAATTCTTGTTTATTTTTTTAGTGTACACTTTTTGATATAATTCTATTATTATCAACGAGACAACACATATTTCGAATCCGAACTCGATTGTTTTGTAGGTTTCTCAAGTTTCAAGATATTTACATTAATTTTGTTTTTTAAATGGGCGTGAAAGGTGGCTATGCCGTCATTAGATCGAGTTGTTTTTTTACTGATGTGAGGATGATGAGATTTGTATATGCTATGAAAATGTATTATCAAAGTAGATGGAATAAGAAGCCTGTGGACTTCAATGTATTAATATTAATATATTACACTGTTATTCTTTTGATTCTCGTTGGTTTTTGTTCAACAATTTTCCAGTCTGCTATGTAAAAATAATTTTGCGAATATAAATGTACCTTGTAACGATAAACATAGAAAACCTCACCATTAAAAAGCGAAACGTAGCTCTATTCAGGGACGGCACATTCGCCTTTGACGCCCACTAAAAAAGTTTTAATCTCTGAAGACTGACGAAAGATCTTAGTTTTAAAATATGCATAAAAAAGTGTCTTAATTATGTCTAAACAGCTTTGTCTGAACTGAAATCGAAACGTGTAGTTTTATCGCTATAAGCTGCAGTGAAATTGAAACAGAAACTGCAGAATTTATAAAATTAACCTCTGTTGAACGCAATGTTCTGGAGTGTGGACAGGACACCCTACCTATAATAATAGCACGAGGGTGGCCGAATTGAACCAAATTTCAATGTAAATTACTTTCCAGTAGAAGCAATTATTTTGAAATATTCAGTATTTTTATTTAATGTGATCGTGTTGTCATGTTTATAATTCGGGACCTATTTAGTATTAGATTAGATTTGTGTGCATTTTACATACATAGGAACTTTTGATTGTATGTAACGGAACTAGAGTCGAGAAAATGCAGAACGTCAAGATAGCTAATAGAAGTGTAGTATGCCACGGTTCAAAAATTTAAAACAATGACCCCTTTCCACACAGACATTTCTGAGATTGAATGGCCATGGTAGAACCCGTCTCTGTGAAAACATGCCTCAAGAAATCCCTCTTATGTCTCGGAGATGTGTATTGTAATGTAATTACTGAATAGAACACTGCTTACTAATTATATTAGTTAACGTGCTACCTATTTTTGTATAAACAGTATTAGTTGTAAAGGCCTACAATTTTGATAATGTAATTATATCAGATCTATCGTTGTGTATTCAACTTAAGAAAAGCTGCGTATTTTCTATGTAAACGAAACAACATAACGCTTCAGCTCTTCAAAACAAAATACGAATTCCATACTCAATGACGCAAATTCAGATGAACAATTTGAACTCGCATAGAAAGTTTAATTGAATTAGTTCCTAAATGAATAGGACGTTAATTAGATCTTATACATTGTACTGGATGTAATTTGCAGTAGAAGTAAATTTTAAATTGAATATTAGTCGTGAACTTCATGTGAAGCGAACTTCTTTGAATTGGGTTATTGAGCTCCGTCATGAAAACTGTGCCCTTGATAGTGTATTTTTAGTAGAAATTCTTGCCATGTTGAAATTGAATGTACCAGTTGCAGATATATAATAAAAGTCGTATATAACAACAGCAAATGGATTGGTTCATTTTACACAAGGTTTATGAAAATATTTATAGACACGATGCTTTTATATGGTTTCAATTTTAAATAAATAATAAAAGAAGTATTGGATGCCGACCAGTTTAATAGTAACAAACATTGCATGGTACTATACTGTTCCTTTATATTCCTTTTTTTAATAGTTCCCAATATTTATATTTCATCAACTGTATTTTGCATTTCAGATATATCTTCTTCTATATTTTATTAATTTAAAACACGAAATGCGTGAAAGTATTATAACAGTTATGTCTCCGTGTGTAAAATAATGTGTCTTCAAATAGACAGGAATGTATTTCTGTTACAACTATCAATATAGTGTTTTACACAAAATTCACTTCAATTTAAATTGTCTGATCAAATCATATGAGGACGTTTTCTACATGAAACAGCTTTAGCTGGCTATAATGTATCATTAATTATATTAATTTTAACCAATTCCCATAAGATGGACTCACTCAATTGGTATATTTATTCAAATCAGGACTAAAGTGTGGATGACTAGAAGAATGTTTCTAAATGAAACCAACTGGGATTAGCAATAAATGACTACTGGAGAAGAGAACCACGTTCTAAAACCACTAGTTTCTGCAAAAGTCTTACACATCAAGGCGAAACCAAATATTTTAGGATATGTGGAATCATCGGACACCTTTAATGTCTATTTCAGAAATTGTGGGTTATCAGATTCGTGTCAGTTCCATTCAAATAGAATAACTCCATTTTGTAAGCAAAATTTAGCTTTATAGTGTACGATTTATCAAATTTTTCTTCATCGTTTGGTACAAGAACGATGCAACTTTATCCAATACAAACGGATTTAGAATGGTTTTTAGACTTACCCTACTGTATACCACTGCTTGGAGCAAAACTACGACTTTGCATCATTTTGCCCTAACATTTATGACAGTTTAGTTCTAGTGAGCCTGGCGTAGGTATAAAACAAATTTAGATATGTGATCATTTGCCTAAATGTATTTCGTTCTAGCTTGTTTAGTTTAGTTGCAGCCTTTGATTTTATTTTCCACTTCAGAGATCGGCTTTGTGTTCACGATCGGCGTTATTTCCTATGTACTAGGCACTAGCATATGCCTAAATTTGCTTTATGTCTGCGACATATACAAATCATAATAAAATGTTCGTTGAATCACGTCAGATAATACATTTTGTGGGACCTCATTTTAAATGGGTCACAGTGAATACACATCGGTGGTAGTTGCACATAACTCGGTACAAAGTGTTTACTGAGTATTCTGATGAAATACTGTGCATAAGATCACAAACACTATTACAGCAAGAAGTTTTTTCATTCAGAAGTCACCGGTACTGCTTGATCTCTTCGAACTTGTTCCAATTTGTGATGGAAACTTGCCAGTTAAGAATTTGAAATATGAAAACGAAATGCGTTTGGCCACAAACTACATTTGGTATTACCAACGTATAAAATCAGATGAGAACAATAACGATGAGAACGATGTTACCGATAATTACGCCAGTGAATGGATTTGGATTTTTTTTTTGGGTTTTGAGATATTTTGGTGGAGAAATATTCAGTGGTTTGAAGAATTTTATATTTATTTTGACTCTGTATGTCTATGTATATTGTTTAAGTTTTGTACGAAGTGAAAATGCAATTTTGGTGGAAAAAAGATGTAGCTCTACTAGCATTTTTTTTAAACCCGACATTTTTTTCTTATTTTTTGCACACTACTGATCCACCTAATACATTATATGAAAAATGTATTACTACCTACTTGAGAATCATCAAGGCAATTATTTTTTTTTCGTTCTACTTAAAAAGTACTTCTTTCGAGCTATCCCCTTTTTGCTTGGACGTCTTCAATTGTAAAAGGTTATAACGAAGTCGGGAGTATTTTTTATGTACAATAACTGAAAGAAGCGAAGTTCGCACTTTGAAGCGCACATAAGTCTTGAGATCTACATATGGATAAAGTAGAAAATGCATGGGATACGTTACCCAAAACGGTTCGAAACTAAAATCAGTCTTACACTCGACTTCTTCACCTGACTGAAGTAACAAGCGCTTGGCAGTTTGTTAATATTAAATCTGAATTAGCCCCTCAGTTATTTTTATTTCTGTTGCACATCCCATACCATTGATTTCAGCAAAAGTTCAGTAACAGGTGTAGGGTATGATATACGTCAGAGGAATGCTTGGTGCAGTTGCTGATTACTCAAGCTAGTATCAGCTGAGTGCAATTAGTAATGTCGGTAACTCGAGTGGCATACGATGTGGGCAGTGTGTACACTAGCACGTGTTACACACAAAACAACCAACAAAGTCAACACGTACTCGGCGTGCCAATTATGTGCCTGTGGTGGCGATAAGGTTTTCCAACCTTTGGCTCCGAAGTGAATTGAATCTATTTCAAGTGCTTTTATTTCGTGTCAGATTTGACAGGTTCCCCAATGATCGTCCTATTTCGGAGCTGTCTGCTTAACTACGCAGGAGCACGCAAGTCGCCAGGGCTAGATCGCTGGCCCACAGATTTCCTCCATGAGGTAAAATCTATATAGGTATGGTTCAGACATCCGAGGAAAATGGATGCTTACAGCGGCGAACTCAAGGGTAGGCGTGTTAATCCACTGACTAACGTCGATTAAAGAAAGTTCACTCCGAGGTAAAGTAAAAATAGAGATGGGTGCCACGACGGATGAAAATACTTTAGGCAAATTGTTGACCTTCCTTCGATCAAGAGATAATTGAATGTTTGAATTGCTGATTTTTTGAATATGGATGATCATTAAAAATGTTGCTGCAATTGTTTAAAACGCCTGGTTTGGTTATTGGTTTTGTGTATATAAACTTACCATTCTATTTAAGCCTGTTGTAATATTTTACATTTTCTAAATTGTGAAGTTTTTACTATTCTAAATTCGCCTACATACATTTATTTTTGCCACAACAACCACATCCCATTTGGCTTCGTATATGAAAGTGAACTAGTATTATAGACTGAGGCCGCTATATTGCGTACTAGCTAAACTATTTTACAACAAGCACCTTTTACATGTACCAGAAATTTTAGTGTAAAACGTAAAAAACCTTCCGCGTATAATCGTCATTTAATTAGTACTTAGTACACCATTTCCGCATGTCAATTGAGTTTTCGAACTGTGATTCATTTTCATTTCTCAAAATAACCCAACTTAATAGACTAAACTCACTTGGAATCACTGCTGTCCACAGTAGACATATTATAGTGAGTGTATGGACTACAAAAACCGTCTCACATCCGTTTCATGAAAATACTTTCTCTTGTTCACATGCGTATGCAAATTTTTACAATAGATACTAAGCTTGAAATCACACATTATTTCGTGGCATTAATGGTTTAAAGCACCTATTACTTTCAATACACAACGTTTTCGTCACATTGTTTCATTATAATAATTTCGACATTCTTTTAGGATTCACTGCTGCTGAAATACATGAGTCATGTTAAACATGACCAATATACAAAAAAACGTTTGATAATGAAGGCGAACTGGTAGTTCAAACTAACCGTTACACTTTCTTATTACCGAATTTGAGCATATTAAAATACCATGTTTGTTTAAATGTGGTGTATTATAATTTTAACATGCAAATACTCAATGTTGAATCGCTATCAATGCAGTGATGGTATTTTTTGTTTTTAATTTTTAATTTATTTTGGTACTCAGTCAATAGCCGTTCGGCCAATTATAGGCGTCGCTGTACATTTTATAGTATATAGTAACAACGGCATGAACAATTAAATTACTGATTAAATATAATAAGAACTGCTACATGTTTTGGTGATTTGCTATAAATTGAAAAGCATTTTGAATTGATCAACCAAGCAATTTGTAAAGGCTCTTGTTCCTAACCGAGGTAGAGTGTTTTTAGATTTGATCTGAAACAGATAGCCTTCCCGTCGCAATTACGGTATGGTTTCTTCCTACACAAGGTAAAAGAAACAAAACTTTCACCGTCCAAAACTGAGGCCAATTTCCCGATACTCTCAGACTTTTATCTGCAGAATGAGATACGTTCCAAAGAAACACGTAGCGACCTTCTCAAGGTTGTCGATGGAAATGCAATACGAATAGCAAATTAACGATTCAGTGAGCCAACATAATTTAGACATAAATTCCTTGCTGGAATACGGGTGATAGTGTTGTTATCGCTTGTATCTATCTAGTCATTTTCATGTTCCGTAAATGCCTAATGTGGTTTTTAATTCATCGCATATATGATGTTGCTCTGTTATGGTAATTTCAAGTCAACTGGTTTCGTGCAGTTTAGCTTTAAGCAAATCGAACTTTTATGTACGCTAGAAATAATTAACAATCGATTTTTAAAATTCGAATTGCACTTTGTCAACACCAGTACTTCTGTTTAGTACCTAACCTGCAGTTAGTTTGGTGCTACTGAAGCCAGGTAATTTATAGCTCTTGTCTAGCAGACCAGACTCGGCTTTTTATTATTACACAAGGTTATGTGACCGACTAAAATTACATTTTTGTATGTATTATAAACCTTGTATACCCTATTGTATATATTGGCACATGCGGCAACCCATTTAATATTGCAAAGGACACAGGTAACACTGCGTTCAAGGGACAGAATACTCTAGACTGTGGGGTGTTCTTTTATTCCACATAATACACTATAGTGTTTGTAGATCGTTTTGCAGGCGAAAATGGTGGCATAATTGGTATGCCAATGAATATTTTCGTTCGAGTATCGAATACCAATTTTGCACATAGGGCACAAAATAATTGTTCTCTAAAAAACACTTCGTATGTTGTTTCATATCTGAAATTAATATTGAAAACGATATACGATATCGATTGGTATTCTTATTTCTACTTTTAACGTATAATAATTTTCGTGGTTATACAGAATGTAAATAATTAAGTTCTATCCATTTCTTTGGTGTACATTTTTGGAAAAAATGAAATTTGATTAATTGGGAACACACAGTGGGAAATTCTATTTTTGAAGCAGTTTCGAACGGAAATTACATTTTTATATGCCACGCCTTCTTTTTTTACATTTTAAAAATTGAGGGCCAAGTCCCAACTTGCTTATCCATTTTAGTGGTTTTTAAATACATTAATTGAAAGTGAATTTTTAATAAAGAATGGTGTAACCGATAAATCATACAACATTAAATATTTGTTTAATTCTTTGTATAAATTTTGTTTGTAAACCATAAAATGATAGTACATTACATATCAAGTAAGGAAAGTAATGCTTTACAGTAAGGCCAGTAAGGGCACTTTCCAGACTAGTATGTATACTATTTTTCTGAAACCATTTCAATTTCATTAAAAAGTCAATAATTACAACTAATTTAAAATGTTAACTTTTTCGGTATGAATCATGTTGACGAACTAGTAATTCAGCCTATATTAAATATACTGGTATAAATAAATAAAGACCTTACTTAATTTTGTACCTAGTTATTTATTTGAGTCAAGTAGAATATTTTCTTGACTAGACAGGAAAGTATTTTTAAAACTGTTTTTGTATAGATCTATTTGTAGTTATTTATTTGAGTCAGGCAAAGTACTTTCCTGACTAATCAGGAAAGTAATCTCACGACTGTTTTCATAAATATTCAGTTTTCATACTAAAATTAATATCGAACAGCCTGCTGTAAATAACGGTTTCAGAAAAATTACTTTATTGAAATATACAAGTCCTCGACATGTATTAAGAAGAAAAACTTAAAAGTGAGCCGATCCGATATTAAATTTATTCCCGATCTTTAATCGAAGGTAGGTGTCATTTCACATTTCACGTATTATCAATAGTCCTCGGGTGTTCTTTTTTCTTCTTTTTACAAATAAATAAATACAATAATCAATAGAAAAAGTGTGTAGATCTATTTACACCACTCTATGTAGTTTGATTCTAAACGAGATTTTATTGTAAACTGCAGTTGGGGATTCGTTTTACATATTTTCATTGTTTGTATTGTACGTTCAATCTATTGATTTTTTCAATCATAACAAAAATTCTAAATATAAAGCCAACTACAAACTACAATAGCAAAGTCTTTATTTTCAAGGATTTAATGTACTACATACGTCCAGCAGTGTAAAATGTACTACATGAAAACGTGTATATTGGGGTTTAGTAAATATAAATAATTTTATTCACGAATGTAGCGATTGATAAGGTGCAATGCGGTTTGAAATTACTTCTATTGATTTTTTCACTTGTTTTAAAATTTACAGGGCATGTTGATATATCCGATTAAATAAATATATGGGATTAAATAAAGCTGAACCATTACTTTTTGTATAAATGCTTAGTACCTATATTAAGCGATAATTGTATATTACTCTACAAGTTGAGAAAAATCGCTTTTCTAACGTGTTGGGTATACTATTGTATCGCATTTCATAAGGAATGAAAAATATTAAATTTTTACATACAAATGACACTAACTGTCAAAACATAACCAAGATAAGCATAACTCATTCCTATGTAAAGTACACTTGCTTTCAAAACTTTCGCGTACACATTCAAAATCAAGTAATGACGATTTTGCAAAATTTTAGCTGTGTGAACGGGTAATTTTGAGATTAGGTTAAAAATGACATTGACAGCATGTGCTCTGTCAGTCGAGGCATTTTGACTTTTCAAAAATTTAAATGTCAGAGTTGATTAATTACGACCCTGATTTAATACAGCGAAAAATAGGTGAATGCGAAAGTTTTGAAAGCAAGTGTACGTTTTTTTCCTATAAAAATTTTGAAGGTCAAAGAATTTAGGGTTTATGTTGGCATTGCTAGGATTCTTTTAAAAGAATTTGTTGGTAGAATTTGTTTTAGTAAATTTTTAGAACTAAAAATTGGTGGGAAATTTAAAATCTGGCATTAAAGGAGGTTTGATTTTAGGTAATCTTTGGTAAATTTCTTATTCTGGCATGTTAGACTGCAGATCCAACAGTTCCTCTGTACACCTCAGAATTGCTTTTTTTACATTTAATTTTAAAAGATTCTATTTTTTACGCGTATTTATTTTCAAAAAATAAAAGCTAACAATTTAATTTTAAATGTCAAAATGGCAGAAGTCCTTTACAGAAAAACCTGACAAAAATAAATGTTGTAATAATTTTAAAAAAGCAGTTTTGCCTTTTTTATCTTGACCTTGAAAATTGTTATGCGTTTGGCAGTACTGAAGTGTGTTGTTGGTGACATTGTAAGTCTATGTCAAATTCGAGGTCGAATTTGTCATAGACTTACAGTGTCACCAACATCACACTTCAGTATTGCCAAATGTAAAACGAATCGCCGTTGCTAGGGATAAAAGTGTTGCTAATGATAAAAGTAGCACATTTATTATTATCGATTTTGAGTGAAGAAATGTACATTTCCAAAGGAAATGCGATAAAATGATTTAAATACGTTAACTATTTTATTTCATAAATGTTGTAATGGGTGCACTAAAGTTATAAACTAGAAAATAACATTGCTATGATATCATTGTATACAGCTTAATCATTTAATAGCGTAAAATTCCATTCAAGTTCTGCTCAACGTGTTATTACAGTGAGTCAGTTAATACCGATGGGGCCAAAATTAAATATCATAGCAATGGGATAACATGAATAACAAAATAGAATGCTCGAGTAAGAAAGAGATGACCATATGAAAAAATTGAGCGTCAAGCCTACTCGAATATTTGCTACTATGTTTATTTCTTTCTTACTCGAGCAATACGTGTTATTTTCTTGTTCATCTCATTGCTGTGATATTTAATTTTAGCCCCATCGGTATGTAAGCTTGTGTGCGCTAGAGAGAGTACACAATTTAGATTAATAATCATTTTGCATTACTTTACTATCTGATGTATAATGTTTCAATCTTTCAACATTTCACTAATTGGTACTTTGGTCGATGATATTATGAACTTTGTAATATAAATACAGCAAAACAAGAGATAGACGCACACATAATCAACCCATCAGAAATTTGATCTCGGCAATACAGAAAACTGTTGATTAGTAAATTTTTCATTTGCAAGTAATTGTTATTAAAATCAACTGAGTAGTTTCATCATGATTCTACTCTGCTTAAAGCGTTAGAAATACATATAAATATTAAAAAACTAGATTAAAATGATTAAAAAGGTATGAATTTGTAATTATAGCAAAATATGAAAATACTCCAGTTATTTTTTCGAGTAACTATATTCATGTTTTTATTGAGTGACGCAAAATGGCTATGTGAAGTGGTTTGTCAAAACTTAATATTACACATTTTTCTGTGCGCTTCCATCGAGTTCCTAAGTATCATTTTTAATAATGAAAGTTTTATTTTATTACTTCAGACGCCTGAAGTCGCAAATTTCACTCGAAAAAATATTTGTTTTCAGAAATGTGGAGGGTACATAAAGCAGTTTGGTACATTTTAACTGAATTACGGCTCGTCTAGTTACATATCTACAGAATCATTCTATAATAAATTGATATGATCATATATTCGTAATGAGTGTCTTATGCAATATGTTACAAGAAAATATAAATACCCATTTCGTCGATATTAGATTATGTCACAACAATAGCTTTTGATACCCGCAACAATCTCACATATTTAAGTCGATAAACAAAACAGTGCGTCGAATAACATCTTAGAATTTCTATACGTTGTTGATAAAATAATCGCTATACTTTCCAATATTGTTTTATAACTACCACATGATCATACTATTAACTCATCGATAATTAAGCAAATGGGAAAGTCAGATATATTTCATTATTTGTTTACAATTTAATCCTGATTTGTGAGTTCACAACATTTCTGTCGATACCGTATAATTAGTTTAAAAACCAGTTACCAGTTAGTGAATATGAAAGTTTGGAAATCCGCAACATTTAGGTGGCCAAACAAGAGTTTTAAATTCTCCCAGCAATTTTATCCCCATAGAATTAATTCGATTATATAACAACGACTAACTTAAATAAATAAATTCTATAACTGCAACTATGCTGAAATTTGCAACAGTCTACCGTAAAGTTATTAGTTGATACTGATTTAGTACTTTATAATAACTAACGAAAGAAAATCAGTGTGTTACACCCAAACTTATTAAATTTATTGTAATTCAACTTTTCTAGAATGTTGTTCTTGGCTTTTAAAATTCTGACCGTAGCTGAATATGTAAAAGCAATTAATTTTACAACTTTTAAAATGCATTTATAGCAAAATATGAAAGAACAGAAATAGAAGAATAGCAACAAGTTTTCTAACAACTTGCTTATTCCCACTGTACTTCCAGCCATCAATATAGATTATCTTCATTTTATACATTTTCAGCTTTAAATAAACGAGGTTTATTGGCTTTTGTTGTAATAACCATAGAATAATATGAAACAACATTTTATCCAATACAGGATTCGTGAATTTGTAGCCTTGCCATTGATATTTCGAAATTCGAAGGAATGCGGCATAACATTTTTTAAGGACATTCGAATTCAGATATATTTTTAAATTTCCGTAATGAAAAGGCCTTGCTTTTATTTTTTCAGTTATTGCAGGTACTGTCAACAACAGAATGTGAATGTGCAAAAAATGTTTTCAGGCACCCGTCCTGAAAAACATGCATTACTGGTCAATTTTTAGGCCAGAAAGTACTTCTTTACACGAATACATCCATATGTTGAAAAATGTAAGTTTTGGTTAGTTTGCAATATTTGTTGACTGCGGTTATTGAGGAAAACTACAGTGCTTGGTGTGGGTTCTAAGGAAGTGAACTACAAATATCTCTAGATTTTTACAAAGGTATTATGCTTGTTTGTTATTGCAGTGTTTCAATATCTAGGTAAAATTAAGAAGAAACACGAGTGCCTAAAAATGTTGTACGTAAATCATCCGGAAGTTGCTTTACAAGACTTGTAGACTTTCAGGCCTCGCCTTGTGCTTACGCGTCCTGTAAACATACTCTTTTGATCGTAATTGATTGCGTAATCAGAAAGAAAACGAAAGCTTTGATTCCATTTCTTTTCAATTTAAATCGTATTAGAAAAACATAAAAAGTAAATTTACGGCCATTATTTAGTTGAATTAAAGATTGTATGTAAATTGGCCTAATAATGTCAAAATAATAAAACGACGAAGTAACGTAATCTCGAACGTAATAATATAACATCGTAAATTCTTGTTACCGTGTACAACTCAAACTAAGATGGCTGTGTTCAATTTATTTTTGGAATGTTATTTAGCTTTAGAGTGGAAAACTTGGCCCTAATTTGCTTATTCGTATTCCTTAGGTTTTCGAAATTCTGATAGTGAGCCTCAAAGTTAAATGACCCAGTATATGACATACAAGCGGCCTTTTTTCGTTAATTTTTTATCGATCGAAGTAAAAAGTTTGTCAATATAAATCTAAAAATATACTGTTACGAGGCCTTCTTACACTTGAAACGTTCTAAAACTGATTTAAGATGACAAAGATGATAAGACAAATTAGGTTTGCACAATGAAAGTTGGCGAACTAAATTTGGATCAATTTTGAATTTACTGAGGATATTCAAAAGTATAGAAACGTGTTTCAGTAACTTATCTTCACCACCGATGGCCAAGAGGCCAAGAGGCCAAGTGATCAAGAAACCAATTATACCGATATCCATGAAATATCAAGTTTGATCAAAATCGAGAAGCTAATGGTCTCTTGTTTACAATAAGTTATTATTATCATTTTTTTTTGGGAAATCAGAAATATCTTAGTTTAAAACGGGTTTTAAAATATCAAATTGTAAACACTTTACTGCTTCAAACAGGAAAAACTGCTTCATATTTATGAAAAAATTAAAGATCAGTAGTCGCATTCTGGAACTAACTTTTCGTGAGCAACTTTTTTTAAAGTAGACCGTTCAATATTTACTGTTTCTCAATTCTACTTTGACTTCGTTTAGATGTAATTGTCGGGTCACATTCTTGCACATTTACTTCAATAACCATTCATATAGTTACAGAAAACGCTATATTTAAATAGTCGTCGCTTAAAATTTCCTATTTTAATCGCCTCAATCAAGAGATATACTCATCAGTCGTGTTTTCAAGTATCTGATAATTCCTTTATTCATTACTTTTAATTAGAGCAAATTAGTCTTATAAAAATATCTCAACCCCATTGTACCACTGACATGGAAAAGCAACTTGAAACATTGATTTTTTTAGATTTTTGGCGATGTTGGTTCAATGCTTTCAAAGCTGAAAACGCCAGACAGTCGACGTCATATTGATTTAGTTTAGGAGACTAGCACGAAGTGTCTAAAAAATTACATTTGAGGAATTTGTGCTACTTTAGGTTGTTGTAGTATTTGCCATTTGTTAAACTTTAAATAGTGGCATGGAGCATTGCCCTTAACTTGTTTATATTATTTATTTTCGATTGCTTATCAGTTATCAGTTTTCAAATAAACAAATGTAATGTTATTATATTGTTTTATTCGAAAAGTAAACCAGACTCCATTAACTTTAGGAACTACATTTAACATTATGAACCAATGAAAATGAAATTATTTTTTGGAAGAACATTGTTAGAACGAAAAGTTCCAGTCTACATTGTTATAGTACATTTTAATTTACATGGACTCGAAAATCTTTTTTCTTGTACTAGCTGCATTATTGGTCTTGATCTTCAAGTCTGTACAAAGTGTTGTTTCACAAATTAATATTTCCGGAGCTTTTCAAATTGTGAGTGTGAATTGTGATTCTTTTTTAGCGTTGTGTCGAAGTAATGTATGATCAAAAATAATTTGTGATCGTACTATATATGACTTATTTTGTATTTTACCATGAAGGAGTATCCTGTTTTTAGATGGTTCATTATAAAACGGGACTCTTAAGATTATTTTTGTTATATGTAACAATTTTTTTAAAATAACATTTCTACATACATTGTATAAAACTACAGAACATGATGCTTCGCCAAAATTAGTCTTAATACTACTATTTATATTGGCAATTTTTTATTTTGATGGTCTGAATTTATTTAATAAGGCTGTGCATAAGTCAACTACAGATATTAATAATGCAGCAAATGTATTAAATGTTATTTAAATCGTGTCGCTCAAGGCCAATATCCCTGATCGGTGATATGGTGCAATGGTTGTCATTGGAGCAATGTAGGTCATAACACCATAATCATTGTTATCGCCGTAACACGGGGCTGGTGCATTTCTATATAAATAATATGCATTTAATTGCGCCTTGCACACTTTGACATTGTGAAAACTGATTGAATGTGTAACGGTGAATTAATTTGTTTTATCTTGCGATAAAAGAAATTATGAAGAGTAGGCGTGCTTCATGTCCGCATTTCAGTGTTACAGGAGCAAAACCTAACCGTGTTGTAAACGGAATGTATAAGTCACATTCATAGTTGTAACTGAGTAGGATGACGAACTATGTATAAGTGTAGTAAATTGGGTCATAGGATGTCACATGCGTGGGGCGCTCCATACCAGCCAATAAAGCTATTGAAAGTTGAAGAGGTAAACAGTTTTTCAATAAAAATAGAAATTATTGAGAAAGAATAAAAGAAAATTTTCATTTAGAGGAAAACCCTTACAAAATTTAGCGAAAGGAATGTGGGTGGAATTTTTTAATGACTCCTCGAAATTCGGTGAAAACCTCGCACATATTATAGTCGAAAGCGTGACATTCGTATTCGAAATGGCAATAGGTAGGTAGAACCATAATAATGAGATTCGCCAAAGTATTTTATCGGTTATGGACTTCTACAGTGGGTCGGCGAACCACATCTGAAATAATTACCGAACAATGGCACGGTTCATTGCGTAATCGATTTCTTAGCTAATAGCATTATAATATGGAACATTATTAGAAGAGATCACCGCAGCTTTCGATGGTCTTTTTACGCCCAAGTTGCCAACCGTAGCCAATTTTATAAATTTAGTTTTACCACGACAAAGATAGAAAAATTCGTTATGGACGATTTTCATATCTTGAACTGTATTTCGAATTGTTGCAAATTGAATTTTAAGAATAATAAAATCATTAACCTGTATGTAGAGAAATATTTTTAAAAGTATAAACCAACGATTAGCAGTTTGAATGCAAAATGTATCAAATATAATTAACGTCGTTTTCGTCTGAATACTTTGGGGGAGAGTAACAAGATTGCACACAAACAAAACTTATACGCAAGTCACGCACTGAAGTTGAATATGTTGTGGATTTGAATGCGGAGGAGCTTAGTCTGTTGCATGCTACCCATTACTTCCATTGCACTTCCGGGTAGTGTGAATGCTCGCCGACAACCAAAAGTAAAAAAGATTAATGTTAAACAAACAGTTACTCTTGAATAGTAGAATCGTTAAAATTTTGACGACTGTCTAGTTTTATTAATAGAAAATGAATATACCTATCTTTGATTTCTAGACAGTGTAAATAAAATCAATTACATACTACGTACAAATCACTACGGACATTACGTAATTCTCTAGTAATGTCTTATCTCATGTTATGTCGTTAGAAAGTAATAGTATTCTGAAATAAAGTAATTTTGTGTAAGTAACAGCCAGTAACATACTGATAATTGATAAATATACGAAGGTTCTAGCATTGGAGCTCTTTAATCTAAAAATAGCATGCGGAATATCTTTTACCTTAGATACCAAACGTTATATGAATTATTTTGAAAAACATATAATCAACTGTTATTCTTGTTAGCTTTATATTCTTCAATCGCGGGATAATTTATTTGTTATACCTATCGTCATTTAATTCCAATTTTCAATGTTTAAAAGGATTATGGATTTAGTGGACTTTGTAATAAAAACTTGTATCTAGTTCACTGCCAAATTCTCTTTCAGTGAATTCTAACTGGTTCGTCGGAGTTGCTTTTGAAATTAGCATTTTGGCTAATACAGTATAAATACAGCTTATTTACTATTTTAACGATGTCGGTCCCCTTGCACTCCTCGATCATGTCGAAGTGAAACTTAATTCCATGGACTTTTCTTTGACATTTTCGTGTAATAAGTACGTATTTAAGAATAAAGTGATATTCTATAAGGATAATTAAATAAAATATACATGTATACATATTTTGTGTGGAACCGTATTACATTGCTAATTTTGTTGCGTAAAACACCTATGAAAATAATATACAGAAACGTTTTAAGCAGAAATCATTTACTGGATTTAGAAATAAAAAGAAAATCTATGTGAACTGAAGATCAATATTAACGTATTCTGAGCTCTTTATTTCGGTTCTTACCGTAGGCTAAATGAGGGATAGGACACTATGGTTATTTTGATTCCAAGTATGAACAAGACAATTAGAACATTTTTAGTTGTTGCTGAGATTTTTAAACAAAATAAAAGGTCTGGAAAATCGTTTTTTCTTTCAATGCTATTTGAAAGATATTAAAATCGGCGTCTTTGCGTGCGTCTCTGCGTCACCTTTTCATCGGAAATGATTGTGCACTTCATTCGCGATCGTCCGTCGTGCCACGCCCTGTATAACGCAGCGATATGCATGCACAGTAACTGCACGTTCATATACAAGCGGTTAAAGCGTCTCGACGAGCAATCGGATTCCGCAGGTTCGAATCCCATCGACTACATTGCTAAGTGATTCTTTTTGCTGCTTCAGTGTTCTGAACAAAATTAAGATATTTGTTAAGGATTTTCTTCTGTAACTTTTTTGTTTACAATTCAATTTTAGAAATGCAAAAAACTATTTTAATTAAGAGTTAGGCCACCTATGTAGTGGGCTCAAAAACTAGTTGCTTCTATTATTTCACAGCAATTTCTTTACGTTCATTTTTCCTCCGCCATCGGATTAGATATCAGGCAAAAAAGGGCATATTTTGAACCTAACATATTATACAGGAGGAAATTTCTAGTTTGAAACCTGCTACTTGCAAAGAAAATTCCTTGTAAAGCCCTTTTCAGATTTTTAAAGTAAAATTGTAGGAGAAACTAAAACAAATTCTGTAAAATATTTCCAATACATGCTCTTCGCACTTGACATTCGACTACTGAATCACGGGTTATCTCCTAGAAGACATCCTGATTTGGACGAGGAAATCACTGAACACGCATTCTCAGCAGCCGGCCTATTGCCAGTGTGCGCTGCGTAACGCTGCCGTAACGTAAAATGATAATAAAAATAGTGGAAAATACGAAGTCATTTAGTATGGTACTCTCTACTCTTGATAGATTGCAGTAATATATCACTGAAATATTGATATTTTCAAATACGGCCGGGATAGTACATATATCTCTTGTTCTTTTTCTTCTGCAGCCCATTCCATCCATCGTCGGGGGTAAGCCTCCTTTAGGTTTCTCCATTCTTTTCTCTTGTTTGTTTTTCCTAACCAATCGTATGTTGCCACTCTTTTTACGTCATCTGTCTACCTGGCCTGTAGTCTTGTTCTGCTTCTTTCATTGCCTCGGGGCCTCCATTCCATAACCCTTGGTGTCCATCTAATTGTGTATAGAAGTTCTATTACATGGGTTACTCGAAATAATCTTCGTATTTCAGTATAAGGTATTCGGTCTCGTAATTTGATGTCCAGTATTTTTCTCTCCATAGCTCTTTGTGTAACCCGAAGCGTATGGATAACGCGTTTGTTTAGGGTTTATATCTCCGTACCATATGTTAGCAGTGGCACCACATATTGGTTGAAGGTTTGCGCTTTTGTGGTGTTGGAATATCAGATTTAAATAGTCCTTTTAACCTTCCAAACACTGACCACGCCGATGACAGTCTTGTAAGTCCGCTGTCAGGTTGTTCTTTGACAATTTTTAGTCTAAATATATAAATGTTATCTAGTTTCCCCATTATTTTGTCTTATAGAGTAATCTTTTGTATTTCTCGTGTGTTAAGTATTTGGTTTTGTTTAGATATATTTTTAATCTTACCTCTTTTAATTTTTCGTTCAGTTCGTTCGGACGGCCGGTATTCGCGTTTATAGCCTCACTAGTTCACGTGTCTCGTCCTGATCAGCTCGACCGTGATGTACTACCTGGACCATAAATGCTTACCTATCGACCCAATGTCGTAAATAGATATTATGTGATAGATCGTTTACTACATTTCGTATTAATTTATATCAATGTGATGATCATGCAATAAAACTAAAACTAATAAAAAGCATGAAATTGTGCGTGTAAAACCTTTTTCATAAAATTTCGTAAAAAAATCACCATGAAGGGTTTGGGCAATTGACTACAGATGCATTTGCATACATCACATTACAAAAAAATATAATAATTTTGATTGGTACATACTTTATAGTAATAACACATGACACATTTCCATTGGCTACTTCATCTGCATGTTTTTAATGTCATTATAATTCTCATTGATACAGGGGGCGCGGTTTTTTCTTGTCCTTTTTACGAGCAATATGAACAGCATCTTTCACACAGCTTTGTGGTTATTGGTTTACTTGAATCGTTACCGATAGTTACGTTGAACGTGCATCTTTTAAATTACTTTTATAAGTGGTAGCCTTATTTACTTTCTTAAATTGAGAGCAATTTAAATTCGATAGAATTGTTACCTTTTATTTAGGGAGTATAATTTTTAGAAGTGATTAAAATAGTATTTTTTTCATAGAAGCAAAATTATTAAAAATTATTCCCTTCATTCTAGATCACTTAAACCACAGTAAGCTCTCTCATAAATTATGTTAATAGAAGTTCAAGTATTATTGCAACAGTGAAAAACTGTCTTATTGCACGAAACCTGTTGCTGGCATTTTTAACTAGAGCATTCGTTTGCAGAACCCATCTTTTGCACATGTTTAATAATGCAATATATATTTGCACAACAGGCTTAATAATGTAATATCTCCGTAATCATTGTCATTGATTACTTAAAAATCTCAAATTCACGGTGAAAATTAAAAACGCATTTTGTGACGGGTGATTTAAAACAAATCCATGTGTACGTGTTAGTACTAAAAGTGAAATTAAATTAAACCAGGCATCTTGCAGTTGACAAAAATATGTGTTCGTGTAATTACTAAAAAGGGCACATATATGCCTTTAATCGTCTTTTTGACATGCCATGTTTGCAGACATAAGTAAATAAAAATAACATGAAGTATTATTATAAAGGAATACGGTGGCTGTCTCGTGCAACTAGAAACACTATTCTCGTATTCATTAGTGTAAATAGTCTACAGTAACGCGAACTAACGAATACAAAATATCCGAATACGTAACATGGCCTCTATGTGATTCTCCAAGGATTGCCAGTGTTACTGAATCAACTAATCAATTTATTTTGTTTTGCTTTTTCTGGAACAAACTAATAACGAAGGCCATGCACGAATTTCACTCGAGTCAAATTAATTTCACTGTAATAAAAAAGTAATCAAAATGCGATTTGCAATTAACGAAAACAAGCAAAAAGTCGATGGTCATAAAGTAGGTAGAGGGATGCATTTAATTAAACACTGTAACGAAGAGTAAGACCTGGCGTCTCGACTTTGAAAGATCAAAAAAGTTTTCTTAAACGCTGCGGAATGTACTGCCAACAGGTCGATGACCCAGCTTTTCAACTGTAACAATACAATATTACTATAACAGGATAGAGGGACCCTTCCAGTTCTCCGATAGTCGGAAATTGAAACTGCCTTTAATTATAATTGTGGAAGGAAATTCACAGCTGTGAAAATTACAGGAGGGTTTTCAACATTGGAATAGATCAAAATTTTTCATTTGCTATATGCGTGTAAGAATACTTAAGTAAGAGGAAATCAAATTCTATTTCAGAAACTTCTGGAGGCTTTTGAAATAAACATCCGAATGAATGAATATCTCTTGCCGTGACGATGTAAACGACTTAATTAAATCCAAGGACATTCATTGTGACTCTTAATATAGAGAAAAGGATGTTTTACGCAGAAACAATTTTTTGAATGGACACTAAAAGCTTACAGTAGTTAAGCATACTATGCGTAGTGTGTACAATGATATTACATTGCGGAAATAAGGGTACACCTACACAAGTTGAGAATTAATGGGGTGAAGCAGTAACTATGTAGTCCACGTGAAATTTACGAATAATTTTTAATGTAGTGGTACAATTGAAAGCAATCATTTTATGTTATTATAGCAGCAGGGATTCTTGATTTAGACTATCACTACTGGCAATGCATGGCAACACAATTAAAAATTAAGATGGCGAAACCGAAATATTGCATTGTTTTAACAGTGCATTAAGTTTGGAAATATTTATTGACATGAATAGGAATAATATAAATAGGTAATGAGAACACAATAATAGTTTAGTTATAATCTAAGAACAATTTGCTATTTTTTCTGGCAAGGATACATATTTTATCAATATAGACAATTATATTGAAAGAGAAACAGGTACAATGGAATGAGTTGGTGTACACATACACACAATGCGGGTGGCAAAAAACACATACATAAATCCTGTGGAGGACGAAACTCCAATACAATGCCTATGCTACTGTGAAGAACTGTTCAACAAAAACATTTTGGGGAAAAATAATAGAACCAGAAATGCCAATCAATACATTCATAGAAAGTGTTATAATAATAAGAAGAAATACGGTCTTGTAAACAGTAGATATTTACCTATTATGTAATGTTAAACAATTTTAAATAAGCCAGCATGTATAGTATTTTGTATACTGATCTTGTTAAATTATGATTTAAAAAAAAAGACGAAATTCGGGGCTACTTCCAGAAAAACAAAACGCTGCTGTCAGGTCTAAAACTACTGGAGAGCACGATAGGTCTTTTAGTGCAGGGGTACAAAATTCAGTAGACAAGAATAATAATGATAGTATGTCAATTTTGTTTTATTTAATTCCAGCACAATTATTTAGCCCGTAACACAAGAAGGAATTTTATTTAATTATTTGTTAGGCATGTCCGTCTTATTGTCGCCAAATATATTCCAAACGACCTCGAATCTCGTAATCTTAAAACAATTTTTAGAAAAGTAACTAACTTCGTATTTTCTTTAACAGATTTTCAAGATATGCTGTGTTTTAGTACATAGTACAAATCATTTTCGATTAGGGACCAACGGATATAATTTTTTCTGCCGATATCGATCATTTGCAGGTGATATCTATAAAAACCAAATAACAAAATACTCAAAAAATTATAAAACTAACAGCAGTCGAAGAACTGACAGAGACTATAGAAACATACTACCAACCACGATGAAAATAAGAAAGCCCCCCCCCCCCCCCCCCCCCAGGAAAAAAATCTGAAGAGGCCAAATGGAAACTTATCATGTGTTATTAGTAAATTATGTATTACGATTTATGCTAATACATCCAGTAAATTGGCCAACTCTTTATGGTGATTTTTTTACGAACTTTGGTGGAAATGTTTCTACATGCACACTTTCATATTTTTTATAGTTTGTGGTTTTATTGCATCATCATATCACATTCATGTAAATTAATACGAAATGTAGCAAACGATGTATCACATGAAACAATAAATAACTGAAATTTGCAGATGACTTATGTTATTACTGTTTCAAATAATAACAATCATCTTTTGATATCTTAGCAACAAAAAATTGAGTGAAGTTTCCTAGATGTTCCAGATGTGCATGTTCTCGAACGATACAGTTGGATTAATGCATAATGCTCGAGGAAAGATAATATTAATAAAGTAGCATTAATTACTCACCAGAAGAAGAACTATTTGGTATTAATTAGGGTGCCTTAAGGTCAATTTGACGTATATGTCCTTTTCAGGGTATGGACAGATCGTTGTTTCCTCTCACTTTAAAGTACTTTAGAGTGAGGGGGGATATCGATTTGTCCGTACCCTGGGAAGGACAAATACGCTAAATTGACACATCAAATCACCTTAGTATTAATAAACTTGATTCTTGATTTTACAATAAAAAACTAATGTATTGGAATACATTACGGCAATTTATAGAAATTAAGAAATATGGTCAAAAATCGGCTTTAAGTTGAGTAATATTTTCGTTATATTCTTAAGAATACTTTGCTAAACACAATTGCGTACTATTTCTAAAACTTAATCTTTAGAAGTGTGTATATAAAAAAAATTATTTGCATACCAAAGCACTGTTGTGTAATATTTTATCACAAATGTGAAATTTAATTGCCGAGGCCCGTAGGGCCACAAACTTCAGTGTCGAGATGTCGAGGAGCGCATTTTGTTTTTTTTAAATCGAGATATAGTAAAATTATAAATATTATACACCAAGTGAATTAAACATATGTTTATTCACGAAAAGATGTTCAGCTCACGAGCACGTAATGCGAGTGAGATCATATCTTTAAGAGAATAAATGTTTAATTCACGTGGCGTATATATGTTTTTATAAAATTTTGACGAAATTTTTTATAAAGATTTTAGTAATTATATATTACACATTACAAAGAGAAAGAGTAATGGAATTAGTGATGTGAGCTTGAAAAGTTTCATGAAAAGTTTCAGTGAAAAGTTTCAAATTTTCTGAAACTTTTCAAATTTATAAGTTTCACATGTTTCAAAAATTTCCAAAAGTTTCATAAGTTTCATAAGTTTCAAAAGTTTCTTATAAGTTTCAAGTCAGTATTACAGATTGCTAGTGAAGTCAAAACAAAGCAACCTAAAATACATGAAATTGATGATGATGAAGAAGAAGAACTTAGATTTACAGACTCGGAAGAGTCGGATGCTTCTCTATCTCAAGATGAGGAATTGATGAAAGACTATACATTAAATATGGCAGAAGTTAGTAGTGTCGAGGTAACAACTGATGACTATGGTTACACTGAATTAGAAAATAATGAATAAAAATAGGTTTAAATAGTAAATACTAATTTTACTTATATATGTTATTTTTAAAAACTGTGTCTTGTAATTTCATAATTTCTAACTCCTTTTAAGTAAAATTAATATTCTGTTTAAATATTATATATTGGTATTACTGTATTAGATACTTTAAAATGCTGAAAGCTACTTAAATGTACAGGAATTCTAAAAGTTTCACAAGTTTCATAAGTTTCAAGGTTTTCATGAAACTTTTCATGAAACTTTTCAAAATTATAAGTTTCATGAAACTTAACATCACTAAATGGAATGTAAATATTTGTAGAAACAATAAAAATATGTTCTTCATTGAAACTTTTTTAATTCACTAGTGAATTAAACTTTTTTATCGCTAGTGAATTAAAACACTTTTATTTCTCTTGTGAATAATAGACTGTTTATGAAGGTTGTTATGGAGTTAATGTCACTTTAAACTGTCAAAATTGAATTAAAAAAATTAACCAACTCTTGTCGGCTATGTTGACGTTTTCTGTCACCCCGCCACCTACAAAAAGTCGATGGATTCACTGCCGATGTCTGGTATTTTAATGACAATTTCGGCGTTCTTCATTGTTGATTTAAAAAAAAAGGAAATTTATATGTAAAAGTCGACTGTACAATTGAAAAAGCAACATCAACTTGATTGTATGATATATTTATTAACCGTGAGAGAACATTCTACAGCAAGACGTAACTGTACTACTACTAAATTCAAAACGCTCGTCTCTAAGAAATCGTGTAAGTATACTTATTGCATTGTAGCCTATTGTTTACGTAAATGGGGCGTTTCTATGAAAAATATATTAAATTTAAGATAAAATATAATAAGCAAAATTTTTTAGGAATATATTTCTCTGGTGTTGGTTTAACTCGAATTTGAAGCACCGTTCGATAATACCATGGAAATACGCAACGTGGTATTTATCACAATTTATCGATGTTTGAAGTTCAGTTGACCCTTTGTGTTTAAAGTACGTTACATGACTGGAAAGTTATCCAAACTGTTGGAATATCTGTAATTTCGCGCAAGCGTTGTCTGCATGTGTCGCTTTTATTCGTAAATTGCGATGGTTACTAGCAATGAATATAATTATTTTCTATTTGCTATTTTAGAAGATAAATGTCTACAATTGATAGATAAATCATCAGATAGTGCAGGTTTGACAAATTTTCAGGTTTAACCGTCACCAGATACGTTATGTATTTAAACTTGCAATATTCACAAGTTTTCCCATTTTTGTCTTGTTTAACTTTAGCTCAAAATGCAGAGATTTTCATTTGAAGCTTAACATCCAAACTTTTAATTGTTATTGAGATTTTGTTTTATGAACCACTTAAAATAAATTAATCTATGTAAGCACCGGTAGTTGGCACACTTTAAACTGGTTACGTAATTGCAATGATTTCAAAAATTGCTGGAAGTACAAGAACGATTCAGAGAAGCGTTTAATATTACTTATCCGGTGATAATTGATTCAAACGAGAAAGTAATTGAAGCGAAAAGTTTGTGCACCTAATTAAAATTCGCTTTTGTATTCTAGAACTCTTAATGCGACTAATTGTCGCTACTTACTTAATAGTAATTTTCGTTATTTCAGATACTAAAAGTGTTAGGTTAACCAGCTTAACACTTAAAATCCTATGAAGCGAAACTACCTGGCAGGGACACAAACCGGAATACAGGTATTTGATTTATTTACCAGAGAGTTTATAAAATCACAAATTTTACGTAATGCCCATACAAATGGTCTCAATAGTTAATATTCATTGCGTTTTTCGTAGAATTCGGGAATATCAGTATGGTTCGAATTGCATGTATGCTTGTAATTTTTAGTGTTGAAGTTATTGTAAAATACAGCTCTCCATCTGATATATAATATATAATATATATTACTTAAAAAAAATAAGGGGTCCCCTTTTTAAAAACTCCCAACATTCTGGAGAGAGTAACTACGGTGTAGGTGTTTTAATATATTTTAACAATCAAGTATGCAGTTGTGTTACCCTATTTTTGTTTATTTTGTTCGTGGTTTCTAGAAATTGGAGATAAACAATTGTATTTTGTATGAAAATCAAAGTGGACCCCTTAATTTTTTTAGTAGTTTAGTTGCATTAAATAAAAATAACCGTATTTAAAGTGAAGTTTGAGCATTTGAAAATCATAGTTCAATTTAGAATAACTTCTAGTCCTCCAGATATATTAAAATCATTTCATAGCTTATACGCAAGATAGTACTGTTATCATTATTTTATAAAACTGGCCAAATAGATGCTCCACTTTGTAATAATTCGATTCAGTTGTTTTAAACAGGTGTAGTTCTAATTTCATATCATTATACATATAATAATATTATATAATTTAATGTGAGTAACAGTGTTAGGACGAAAACAGCATGAAAAATTAAGGCGCTTTCTATAGGTATAAAAATTAATAACATACCATAACAAAAATTATAATAGAAAAGTTAAAACGGCTGGGGTGGGGGGGGGGGTGCATTAATTTATTAACTCGTTTTTACAGCTTTCTAAAAATACATTTACCATAGAATATCTACTGATACAGTGATTATTAATATAAGGTAGCAGCTCATCAAAAATTACAAAATACGTACTCGAAAGCCAAAAAATCAGATAAAAAGCTTTCGCTACAAATACTATTTTGAGGGAGCAGCCAAACGTTTGTAATTGAATAATGTCAACGATATTGTTTTATTAAAATATTAGCTCGTAGCCGATAATACAAATAAAGGAAATGAATCACCACAATTTTGATTTGCGCGAGATCAGTTATAAATGTTACCAATTAATTTCTCATTACATTAATATCAATAATATCCATAACCAACTGGTATGTATTTTTATCAAACATCTTTAATGGTATACAGAACGTCCAACGTAAGAATATATAACTTGTGAATTTCATTAATGGTAAGACATACAAATTAGAACAAAACTATTATTAGGACACTTTAAAGAGGAATTCAAGCCTTGTTTTAGAACTTTATTTATTTTTATACTTTTCGAAAACCATTTTGGTAGTAAACCATGCTTGCTTAATTGGGTAGTATTTATTAGTTTCTTGCATTAAATAACATGATATTAAATATTACAACAATGGACAATACATAACCGTTCTCATGAGCGGACCACTGAAAATCTGCTTCTCGTAAAATAATTTCAACATTAGAATTGGTTTAACTTTTAACGACGTTTTGTGTAAAATTCTAGAAAGAAAGAACAGACATACAAGTAACTTCCCACAAAATTTTCCACTTCAATCAGTGTGTTAGGAACATGTAGAATAGACTGTTACACTTTATTATATAGAGCGATCAAAAAGAAAATTGATCGCAGGAGCCCATGAAAAATATGACCACTGTTTACACTGCACTTTATAGAACTAGATTTGAACTACTGTATTATTGGTTCATGTGACTTTAACACATGCCATTAAGTCACACCAATATCTAATAGCTATTTATGCAACAAGTGCTAAAAGTTGAGGTTTATGCACGAGACATGCAAATTACGAAATGAAGCCGAAGGCTGAGTTTCATAACGTGTCTCGTGCATAAGCCACTTTTAGCACGAGTTGCATACAATATTTTTTCTACGACCTTAAATTTACTGTTATTAATCCATAAATGTCGATTTAACAAAGGTTTGCATCTACGACAGTTATAATTTATGTTATAATAAACAGTAGGCCTTGACGCGCAGGTGAATGTTTGTGGAGCCAGTACTGTTAAAGTCAGTTATCAAATGTAATTATCAATACTACACATCTGACTGTATTCATTACATAACGCTTTAATAAGTGCTAAAAGTCGACGTTTATGCGCGAGACATGAAAATTACGAAACGAAGCCGAAGGCTGAGTTTCATAACATGTCTCGCGCATAAACGACTTTTAGCATGCGTTGCATACAATATTTTATCTACGACCTTAATTTTACCGTTATTAATCCATAAATATCGATTTAAGAAAGGTTCGCATCTGCGAACCTTTTAATTTATGTCATAATGAACAGTAGGCCACGCCGCGCGGGCGATTGTTTGGCCACGCCCGGGCTGTCAAGGTGAGTTACGAAATGTAATTATTGATACTCCACATATGACTGTATTCATTACATAACGCTTTAATTATTTCAAAAACGCTTTACCTGTAACGCGAGAAGCAACTAGAATAGCTTTACAACTTCACTTGCTGTTCGAAATTGTAGTTTTATAACCTCACTTCAGTTTTAGCCCGTGTGCTAAAAGTAAACAGCTGATTTCTTTAAACACGGTAAATTATAAAACGTCACTTTTAGTGAAACAAGCTAGCGCTAAAAGGCCTACTTTTAGTAGTGGTCGTAGATAAAATATATTTTTTGAACCCAATTTATAGATTCCATTGATGGATTGATATGCAACACTACAATAAACAACGGAATAAATTAAATAACATGTTAAACGTTGATTTTATAGTTCAATAAAATTTGACAATTCTATGTTAACAAAAAGCATGCTACAGATTCGTCAAGTTTTATTGTTTTCAATGGCTCCCGCGATCAAGTTTATTTTTGATCTCCGTGTACAATAACTTTAAATAGCGCACGTAAACATGTTTTTATAATATGGTTAAAGTAAAATAGGAATGTGAATTGAAGCTTTTATGTTTTCCGATTAATAAAGCTAGGCCTATTGAAACCTTTATTTTTCATGTAGACCTTGGATGTTTATAAAAATAAGTGTTTGTTTGTTAAAAATAAAAATATGCTCTCTTCAACAATAGTGTGTAGTATATAGTGTGCCTCAATAATAATAAAAACAAACAAAAAATTGAAACGAGATTCGAAAAACTATACTGTTTTACGCTGATAGCCTACTCAACAAAATTTGATTAATTTGAATGTGCACGATGGTACTTCGTTGGATGCTGTATAGTTTCTCTAAATTAACCAAATATGTATCTCTTACTGTTTACGAGATTTCCAGGTTTGTATTCTTATCTTGAACACCCTATATATTTATGGTCATTATACAGTGCGACCATAAATATTTTTGGACAAGGTCGATTTTCAGTTGCACGTCTTTGCATGTACAGGGTGGCAAATTTCGATGTTTTTATAGGGAATCTCGATAACTGTGGGAGATACGGAAAAATAGACCTCCTATCCTCGATCTTATTTCGAGAAAAGTTTAATGATGAATACCAAATTGGCTACCGTTTTTTGTTTTCGAGTTATAAAAAATCGATTTTTCTACTTCGTTTTCGACTGTATTTTGCATATTTATGAAAACAGAAAATAGTAATTTCTACGTTCTTCAGACACTTTTTAGAGAAGAATGCAGCGGCGTACTCAGTTGTTCATAAAGTTTCGAAATTTGAGTTATTATGTTCAGGGCTAGGGTTTCCAGTCCCGGGATCCGGTCCCGGGACAGTCCCGGGATTCTACCACAAAAACCGAGTCCCGGGACCACAGCCAGAACAGGCGAAGTCCCGGGACCATGTCAACATGCGTGCGTATACTCGATATCAAAGAATTATAACGGGTATTCACCGGCGTCCGGCGTACTACCCATGTCTCTTCCACATTTTGCATTATTTGCGTTTTGCGTAGGTAGGAGAGGAATTATTTTCGGTAGGTTAGAATTAAACCTGTGTGTTGTTTCAGCCACATTTGCATATATTCTTCGATTTATGTATTTGTCTGTTTTTTTTTGTTGGATTTAGATATGTGCGAAGAAGCTGAATAATTTATATTTTTGAGTTTTAAGTGTGTTCGTTATTTTTCTGGTAAAGCGTTACGATTAGAATGATTTCCGATTCGCAACCTACCTTATTTCTACAAAAAAAAATTTGAAGTCAATATGGCGACAATTTTATATATTGAAGATAAAACAATTGGCGAAATGTAAAGTTGGTTCCTACAAAATTATCATATCAGAGGCAGCTTGACGAAAAGATTACACAAACACTTTCCAGTTCAAACAAAAGCAAAAGATGAACAGCTACAGACATTTTTAGTACCAGAAGAAAGCAATGAAGTTGTAGACGAGCACCAATGCAAATTATCAGCACAGAAATACTTTATTTAACTTGAAACACTTGTTTTTCTTTGGATATTGCATTCGGAAATTTCACCTAAACACTATTTCCCTTTCGGGACCATTTTCGGGATTTTCGGGACTAGTCCCGGGACTTGAAATTTAGCTCGTAAGTCCCGAAAACACTTTTGGTCCCGGGACTTGGAAACCCTATTCAGGGCCCGTTATCAGCTTGGACACATATGGAGAATTTTGTGTATTTTGACAAATAAGAGGGCTTTCTTGAGCCATTTTCATATTTTTGAACTACCCCCGTATGCCAAAGAAGTTATTTGAAATTTTTGGTAAGTCCATTTTTAGATTGAAAAGATGTATACGGACTTTTATCAAGAATAAAATTTTGTGATAAATAGATAATAAAAAAATCTGTGTCCAAATTGATGACTGACACTGTATGTTATCCTATATATAATGATATACAGCGCCTTCGTAAAGTAGTGGATAAATACGTTACAAATTCAAGGAATAACTTTTGGAAAAACAAATTTCAAATAAAATTATACATACAGGGTAGGAGACATGACGTCATCAATGTTTTTTTAAATGGCAACCCCTTTTTTTATTACGGAATTTGAAAGATCGCATTTTTTACTTACGCTAAGCTAATTTTTTAGTATAGGTCACATGACCAAAAAAAAAAAAGAAAAACCATTTTAAAATTGCAAAATAGTGAATTTAATTGCAATCACAACTAAATTAAATGTTCAAATTGTACACCGTTGGCTGCCAGACAGTAGCCAAGACAACCTACATGTTTTTTATTGATTGCTGTCATTGATAAAAAATTAAAATCATACTTTCTAAAATTGAATTTTGTATTTTAAAATTGGTTTTCTTAATTCTTGGTCATGTGACGTATACGCAATAATTAGCTTAACGTAAGTAAAAAAATGTGTTCTTTCAAATTCCGTAATAAGAAAGGAGGTTGCCATTACAAAAAAACATTGATGACATCATACCTCCTACGCGGGTCACCCTATATGTATGCATTTTATTTGAAAAAATTCTCAAATAAAAATATAAAGCGACGGGTCTCAGCGTTTTCCCAAAAGTTATTCCTTGGATTTTTAACGAAGTTATCCACTACTTTACGAAAGCATTGTTTTCACTGGAATGGGGAAAATTTCTCTTAGAATGTCACAGCCAACTATGGGTTCTATATAAAATAATACAGCTTTATGTTATAACTCGAATTTATAAACTTAAAAAAAACTGAGTGCTAGTTGCATTCTTATCAAAAAATTTCCGAAAGAACGTCGAAATTACTTTTCGCTATTTTCACAAATAAGCGAGATATAGCCACAAAACGGAAAGCCGAATAATCGAACTTTCGTTTATATCTCGAAAACGATAGCAAATTTTGGTTTTAACCATTAAACTCGAACGTTTTCCATATCTCCTATAGTTATCAAACTTCTCTATAAAACACCCACCTTGTACAATAGAGCTCGGATAGCGAACTCGAAAGGGAATTTAAAAATGTTTCCTACATATAAAAGCGACCGTTCGCTATAAAAGTCGACATTCAAAGACCACTTTATTTGTTTAACTTTTTTTACATACGTTTAATGTGAAAGGAATGTTGATATATGTCGTAGGTATTAAGAAAATGTAGGAAAATGATCATTTGCTTAAATGAAAGTCATATAACAAAATTCGGCAAAAATGCTGTTGTTTTCTAGCTTGTTTAGGTTAGTTGCAGCTTTTGTTTTTTTTTTTCACTTCAGCGATCGGCGTTGTGTCCACGGTTGATGTTGCGTCCGTCCACTCGGGGGGGTGTGTCTAGTTGGCACTAGCGTTGTGTTCTATGTACTAAGCGCTTAGCCTATGCCTAGGCAAATTATCATTTGCCTCAATTTACTTTATGCCTACGACATATAGGTTGCCTAAAATTGTACTGAACATGGAAATTCCATGAGTTGGAAAAGGTTCAAACACCTACTATTTGCCATAAGAGTAACCGAAATGCAATAATGCAAGTAGGTACAATAGCAACTTGATTCGTAGCTGCCAAAGTAATTATTGCATTTTCCATTTCCTGAGAGATTTTTTAGCGTCTAAAAATTTTCTTTTGCGGGGGCATGGGTTGCTGGCCCATCGCCCCAACCCCCAACCTGGAGGACCAGTCCAGTTTTTGTTTCATGGCGAGCATTTTATTTTCCCACTACTCTCCGATATGCTGGTTGCATTGTCGGCGAGCTTTCCCCAATTCCAATGGGGACGTGCCCGTCCCCGCACGGGATTTTCCATTTCGCTTACTCTTATGGCAAATAGTATTTGAACTTTTTCCAACTCATGGAATTGCCATGTTTCATACAATTTTAGGCACCTGTATATATTATAAAATACACACAGTTATGCATAAAGCAACAAGTTTTTTGTTTTTACTTTAGACACATTTAAGCTTGCCGTCGTTATAATTGTTTATTATTGTAGCAACGGTTGACTTTAAATATGTGACATATTTCACTATTTATTTTATTTAATTATTTAATATTGGACCGCCCATTTATGTGAAAGTATTCTGGGAGCACCGTGACTCGGAATTCTGGTATTTTTGACTTAGTTGGTTATAATCCAGCACTTTGTCAATTTTTCCTGGTAACTTCGTTCGCTATATCCGAGCGTTCGCTATAAATATGCTTTTTCGTTGAGTGAAGAAGTTTATATACAGAGCCATAAAAAATATAATTGATCGCTGGAGCCTATGAAAAATGCTGTCTACACTGCACTTTATAGAACTAAGTACAGTTGCGGCCAATAAAAAATGGGACAACTCTTATGACAGATTTTTGTCTAATTCTAGCTGCTTTAATTTGTTTTATTAATATGTCATATTGCAACATTGAATATTTGACATCTGCCAAACAATTCCAAATTAGAAATAATACGACAAAGTAGTTATGCCGCATATAAATGCAGTGACGAAAGGTGGAATAATCGCGAAAACAGGCTTAACTGTCCTATTTTTTTACCGCAACTGTACAGGGTGTCCCATTTTCGATGATATTACGGGGTATCTCACTTACGAGTAAAGATAGAGAGTTGTGGTTTTCGCAATACTTTGCTACTTTTTTGTGAAAATAAAGATGGTATAAACAAAATTTTCATAGACCGCTTCGTTTCTGAGATACAGGGCGAAATTGAAAATATTGCATTTTGGGACCCCTCGTATCTCCGTTATCCTTTAACATATATTAAAGCTAAAAACTGGCTCTCATACAGTTTTTTACGTAGAATCCAGTGGCGTAGTCATATTTTTGCTGTGAGCTGTCAATTTTTAGCTATAAATCAAACATATGTTTTTTTAAACGGGACACCCTGTATATTTTTCTTTCATTTGATTGGAAATTTTATAAGCTTTACAAAAATATATACCGAGTGTTTCGTTAAAAAACAGAAGTTTAATTTATAACTAAAAATTTACGGTTCACAGCAAAAATCTGACTACGCCACTGGATTCTACGTAAAAAACTGTATAAGAGTCAGTTTTTAGCTTTGCGATATGTTACAGGATAAAGGAGATACGACGGGGGTCCCAAAATGCAATATTTTCAATTTCGCCCTGTATCTCAGAAACGAAGCGGTCTATGAAAATTTTGTTTATACCATCTTTATTTTCACAAAAAAGTAGCACAGTATTGCGAAAACCGCAACTCTCTATCTTTACTCGTAAGTGAAATACCCCAAAATATCATCGAAAATGGGACACCCTGTACATATGAACTACAATTAACTAAATTATTAGTTCATGTGACTTTAACGCATTCTAATAAGCTACAAATATATGCAAAAATATGTAATGGAAACCAAATGTATACATTAAATTGATAGGTAACATTAAAATAATAATGGAATACGTTAAACAAAATGTTGAAGGTGTATTTTAAACTTTTAAAAAATTTACATTTCTATGTCAAAAGGTATGCTACAGATTAGGCAATTTTTACTGTTCTAAATGGCTGTCGCAATCAAGTTTATTTTTGATCTCCCTGTATACACTTCATCAATGGACGGTTATTTATAAATAAACCTAAATACACGTAAACGCTTAGGGTTTTGATCGCGGCTTTCGTTTTTATACGCTATAAGCGAGCGTTTGTTATATCACGGGTTCGCTATAACCTAATCCGAGTTCTACTATACTATGAATAATGTGTTGTCTGAATTCGCTAATACAAGCTTCAACAAAGCTTCATAAAATCACGTGTTCATGTGGGAAACCGATTTTAATGAAAATTAAGAGAATATTTAAAGATATTGTACCTAATGTATATGATATACCGGGTGCTGACTTGCGCAACGCACTATAGGAATTTGCATAGTAAATTCTTTATATTAAATTATTTGCTCACCTAATTAGTTTAGAGTTAAATTGGAAATATATTTTTTGTAGAGAAAGAAAATACTGCATTCATTCATACTGTTGGTAACAATTTTTCATTTTTAGGAACCGAAGGAATGCAAAAAATCAAACTAGCATTTTTACAAAAGTCAGTGATTCCATGGAATTATTTAAACAAGCCAATTGATGCCAACACAAGTGTGTTGCTTGTTTGTTTGTCATTGATGTTTGACGTTTATAATAATTAATTATTAATTATGTTCTGCTTAATGTCTCTAAGGTACCTCTACCTGTTCATAACAAAAATGGTTTTATGGTGGACGTTCGTCAAGTAAGCTCCTTGTTTATTGTAAAATATCCGTATCGGCAAATTCCAAACAGTACAACCATTAATAGACTGATACATTTAAGTTTAAAGCTACAGGTACGTTATTAAATAATTGTAGCTGCAATAATGAGGTTCATAGCTTACACCAAAACGAGAAAAACGACATTACGTTCAATATTTTGACGGCACTGATTGGATGATCGCCCCGCACGCACTTGCCTTGGCATTAGCTTGTTTCAATAATTCCATGGCATCACTGATTTTTGGATTTATCCTCAGTGGAAAATTGCTCTAATAAAAGTGTTACAATAAAAGAGACATTGTCTTATCTTTTTTACTTCCTTTTACAATAAAGAAAGTATTGGATTCACCCCAAAAATTCGAAATTGAGTTTTCAACAGATCTTCACGTTTTAGAGTCCCCTGATCCCCAAAAAACATTTTTTTTCATTGATCTGTCTGTGTGTCTTTGAACAGAATATCTCAAAAACGGAAAGAGGTATTGCGTTGAAACTTCATATATAAGTTTTGTGTATTATCTAGATGAGACACCAAGCTTTTGAAGAAAAACGCATAACCGGAAGTATGGTGTTTACTCTTGTGATTTTTCAGTTTTTTTTCGGTTTTTTTAAAAACGGCTCTACCGATTGTTTTGAAACTTTACATTTTTATTACATTTTTAATGTGTATTAAAGTGAGATAGGTGATTTTCCAGTTCAATACTTCTAAAATGGGTTTCTTTTGTTTTTCTTTTCATTTTCTTTATCAACTCCTATTTTAAATAAAACACCCGGTATATTATTTCATTTTTGAATTTAGCTTAAAATTCCAGAGAAAATTTGTCTCTTCACCTAACGCTCTATTTTGTACCGTTTTTTTTTTAGAATTTGTAATTTTTGAAAATTTTTGACAAATGCTTAAAAATTTAAAATCAAATTTTTGGCTAATTATAAGATCATTGTAAAAGGAAGTTGTGTGCGTGTATCACACCAGATTTTTACTTCGTATACCGTGACTATAAAAAATCAGCTGCATGTTTTACGTATGAGTAACAATCTAGCGGGCAAATATTGAAAAGAGTAAATAAATCTAACGAAATGGGCCTTAACTACAGGCATATTGTAGAGCTCATTTCACGCAACTTGGGGCTCGTATTTACTTCCTAGACAAAAATGTCACTAGTGCATATGGCAGGAAAGTCTTTATGATTACAAAATCAATCATGCTTAAGAATAAATATACAAACACCAAACCATAATTCAAAATTCATTGCCATTCTGCGTAACTAGAGAGACCACCTACGTTTTCTTCTAAAGTGAGTGAGATGCTGGAATGGTTGATTAATCACGTCAAAATTGGGGCAAAATTACAAACAAAATTATGGGATTCAATTAAACCTTTTCGTAGCGACAAACGATACTTAATTGATGAAATTTTGAAAGAGCATGGGCATGAAGAGTATGAAGATTGTCCCCGTATCGTTGCCAATACAATCCAGTTGAAATGGTCTGGGGGTACTGTAGTGTTAATATAAGAAGCGCATAAATTATCGACCTTCATGTAAGGATAAAGTAAAGAATTTATGGCTTGAATCTTTTTAAGACCTTCATTTAAGGATAGAGTAAAGCATTTAGGGCTTGAATCTCTTTTAAGATGTATTGCTGACATGTGGCTAAATTTTTCAAACATTGCGAAGAACTTATTTCAGCTGACTGGACAAAGCTTATGGAAGATCTATCGTTTGAAAATATTCCAACTTTTATTATATCATTGGGAGAATCAGATTTTGAATTAGAGGGTTATGATAATGAATATTATGTTTCTTCCAATGACTTAATGGAAGTTAATATTGCAATTTTAACATATGTCGATCTTCGACATTTTGGTGTGAAAATAAGTTGTTTTTTTGTTTCATAACACATTTAAATTAATACGATACTACTAACTACTATATCGAAATTCAAATTAATCAAATAAGAGCAGTAAGACAGGCAAAACAAGTCACCAAATATTAGGAGCATTCATAAAGGAAACATTCATACGAAAGATAAAGCATTAAGAAGAGACTACGCAAGTTGAACCCTTAAAGCTTCACTTGAAAAACTAAACGTATCATCTCAACCGTTTCTTCAATAACAGTTGAACAGGGTAGTCCAGATTGAATGGACATTAATAGAGAAAAAAGAGAAGTGCCCGGAAAGATGCTGAGTACATGAAAGAAGAACATGTAAAACAAAATTAGGAAAATAGATGCTAAATAAAAAAAAACGGGAGGAGAGCTTAGTCGTTTCAAATTATTTGTAATATGACTATGATTGTGAATTAATAAAAAACAAGTACACGTCTTTCTGTTTTATTGTGACCAGAGTGGTAATTTACGGTTGTTGTGCATTTTCAAAATTCCGTACTTATAAAATTTTGAGCACTGTCAGAATTTCATGCGTTTTCAGGATTTGGTAAAGTTTCAATATTTTGTGCCTTTGCAAAAGATTTATTATTCCGCTAAATGTGCGTTTTCAGAATTCTATGAAGTTCCAGCATAGCGCTTCTAATAGTAATTTTTCTTCTCCTGAATGTGTACTGATCCCATCCCGGTTGAAATTCCAATATTTATATAATTCTGTAATCTTCTCTAATTTTATATCGGTGCTATTTCGATTGATTTTTAATGCAGAGCTTGTAATTATGCTAAAAATGCGTAATTTCTAACCTCAAATATCGAAATTTGAATGTAAATATTTCAAAACGTGAATAATTCGCATTTTTTAACGAAAGTAGATTCTACAGATGCTAAATTATTGATCTGTTTGAATAGATATTTTAGAATTGAGCTACTTCCTTATGTAACGCTAATATCCTCCAGATAGTGACAGATGTACGGTTGTCGTCAAAAAATCGGGTACACCTATTTTTTCCCAATGTAAGGTCAACTTTTAGAATAATACCTTAATAACCTGTGCATTTACACTTGCGATCATTGAAAATGAACAGGTGTATGCATTTCAAATTGACTTAACCGACGTTTTTGCAATTGCGTGCAACGTTATTTTATTATTACGATGGGTAGGGAGTTAGAACAACATGATTCTACTTTAGAGACAAGGGGAATTCAGAAAACGTAATCAACTACTGTAATGTTAGTTGCATAGCCCTGTTCATTTTCAATGATTCTTTGTGTACAAATTAATTGTCACATTTTCAGTTATTTGAAAGCACGCCTCCCGTCATTTGAATAATTTCGAAAAAGGAAGAGTTGTCGATAGGTTAAGAGAGGAATGCAAATAACAGCGATAGTCACTCAGTATAGGTAAAAATACAACTTCTGAATATATCAGAATTTTACGTCCGTGACAGATAGCTTACAAACTGCAATTGCAAACAGTGACATTACAATAGTTATTTACGTATAGGAAAGAGTAAGATTACTCCCGCAGCCAAAATTTGAGGCCCGACGGAAGAGGGCCTTTATTTGGCTACGGGTGTAATCTACTTCCGCCCTGAGGTACGTACAACGTTTTACGCCCAACTGCATGGAACAAACACAGAATAAATTTAGGTTTTTTTAATGGCAAAAGTTGCTTCCACAGTTAAGGTGCCGGGCCGTAAAGTAACTTTACGGCCCGCGTTTTTATTTTACGTCCCGCAAATTACTTTACGGCCCGCCGGGCGTAAAGTTCTACTTTCAGTCCTTGTAACTAAGATGTAAACCTTCATTTTCGGCCCGGTTGTGCGTAAAATATTAATTTAATTTATGTTGTTATACATTCCCTGTCTGTAAGTTTAATTATTTATATTCTGACCATATCGTTTTTATTTGTAGTTTGCATGACGTAGCAAAATAACAGGTAACTGTAATTTAGGAGCATAGAAACCGTTTAAGCAATACCAAAACATAAAAATATTGTCAATAGATCTATTTTAAATTACGAGATTTTTCTTTATTCAGTTTACATGTTCTAAACATTTTGTTTTTTTCAAATTTTTGAGCCAAAATGTAAATGCATAGGATAGTAAAAATTATGGGAACATATTATATTTTAGTAAATAATAAAAAAATCAAAAGCAGTAATTAACAGTTTTTATTGTTTTTTCCAATTGTAAAGTTTTCACCTAAAAAAATAATTTCTTGGTATATGATTTTTCAAAAATACTTAAAACTTGAAAAATTCAATTTTGGAGAAAGTTAAAAAAGAAAGGTTGGGCTTGAAATTGTTGAGTTAGCTAAAACTAACATATGCTAAAAAAATCTTATTGAAATCTTACTTAATATTCGAAAAATAGCAATTTTTGGATTTGGTCAGTTTCGAAAAACATCATTTTCTAACTATGTAATTAAAATCACTCGGTATATATGATAGGGGCCGCCCATATTTGCGAATATCTACATTTTAAAATTAATATTTTTATGCACAATTAACATTATCCAATAAGTTTTTAATACTAAACGACGCGGAAAATTATTCTCTTTAATTTGGTACCACTACCAGATTTTTCCATAAAAATGGTGAGCAGGAATATGCATAACCGTGATAAGCCATGTAAATTACCTATGTTCAGAGGTATGACCAACCACCCGGTATACATATTAAGAATAATCTGAATAAAAGACCAAATTACAGGGATTTCTTATTGTAGATTGAATTTTGGCGGTTACTTCATAGGAACTGCAAGTCGATAAACCAGTCTACTGCATTCGCTTTGACTTGATGAATGTAACTAAAACAAATGCCATCACCAAGTGCTTTATGAAATTTTCAATTAAGTATTTCCCGATTTAGTTTTAAATTAATATATCTAGCACAGGGCTGTCCAACATGTGGCCCGCGGGCCGCATGCGGCCCGCCAGGATATTTTTGCGGCCCGCGGATCGAATTCCCCCTTGCGTCCACCAGTCCTGATCCTGTCCTCTCCTTTTCTACCTGGGCCCTCCGGTCTGACACGCTGAACTGTCTAACGGAGTAGGCCTCAAACCTTTACCAGACCAGGCTTCAAGGGATATGACGTGTTGTACTGTCAGCCAGAGAAGTTCAAATTTTCCGCAAGAGCAAGACCGCTAGAGTTCGATTTCACCGTGATTGTTAAACTTTCTTGGAAAATCGAATTTCTGAGGCTTTAACCCTGTCTTAATACGCTGTACTGTCTTGCAGGGCTAACTGCTTAAAAGCCATTTCTGACTGCCTAATTTTTAAACGCAAATCCCGGCGCCCTGACAGGTGAAATACTCCTCATAACCTCATTCTACTAATATTTAAACCTGTAACCTGTAGCAATCGCAGCCTCTACCCCGCTTGTGAGCGGCTAGAGTCCTGTAGCCGCCCTTCATAAACTCACCTGCAGGGCCCTTCTTTGGTCATTAAAAGGCGAATTTCTGGACTTGGACGTTCGATCCCGCAGCCCGCAAATTCCCTACCGGGGGAATGTCAACATCATTTTTCCGGCTCAAGGCGAAAAAGTTCCATCTGCAGGATTTGACTCCGCGTTTGCTCCAAAAAACGACGCCTAACCGTCGTAAGGTACCAACAACCACCAGGATTTAGGCACTAGCGCCTGCCCCAGTTAACCATTAAAATCGCTAAATTCACTTAAAAATTACAGCTTAAAATCACTGCTGAGTGGAAGGTCAAGTTTGCAGAAACAAAAGACCTACTCAGCCCATTTCCCGAAGAGTCGGCATGCGTACCGGCGGACCCGCAACACTCGCCGGTGCATTGGGTTGCAGCTCGACCCACGAAACCAGATACCGTTCCAGAAGAACATGTTAATTTTAAATAATGTGCAACCCAGAGTTATTTTTAATTAATCATTGTAACTAATCGAATATATATTTGAGTGCAGGTATTTCTCCGATTTGAGCTTAACCCGAGGGGTAAATCTTTGGCACCCTTAGTAAGGGGGTGAAACGTCACATCTCTATACGTAAATTTACATTAATTGATGTAATTTTTTCCTTTGTCGGTATCTTAAGAACGGAAAGGAATTAACCTAAAGTGAATATGGATTTTTTGTTTAGAATCTCTTTTATGTTTAAATTCTTTTTGTAATGTAACCTAAGCTTCTTGAATAAATTATAATTAGTATTGAAATATACACGTTTTATATTTATTACAAATCACTCACAAAGTCGCATACGACACATTTTATGATGCGGCCCTCACAACCTTAATTTTTTTACAGTGGCCCTTGGGCCCCTTGAAGTTGGACAGCCCTGATCTAGCATACGGTGATTTTAATTCCAATTTGGTCATTTGGTGCACTTTGTAAAAACCCCAATCGGTACCTACCTGGTGATTTTTTTAACCTCGAAAAGTGGTTTTTCTTAAGTTCGCCGTTCAAATTTCCACCTGCCGGGTGCACAGATAATACAGGTAGCAAGTTTCATGATTTTTGTTACACATATGTAACATTTTTTAGTTACCCATTTGTTAAACGTTTTGCATTTTTCTTACGCTACTGTTTAGTTTTGATTTTTACTTCCTTTTACAATAAAGGAAGTATTGAATTCACCCCAAAAATTCGAAATCGTGTTTTCACGTTTTGGAGTCCCCTGAACCTAAAAAACATATTTTTTTCATTGGTCTGTCTTTCTGTGTGTCTGTCTGTCTGTCTGTCTGTCTGTCTGTCTGCCTGTGAACAGAATATCTCAAAACCGAAAAGAGATATGGTGTTGAAACCTCATATATAAGTTTTGTGTACTATATAGATGCGACAGCAAGCTTTTGAAGAAAATCGCATAACCGGAAGTAGGTGTTTACTTTTGTGATTTTTCAGTTTTTTTCGATTTTTTCAAAAACGGCGCTAACGATTATTTTCAAACTTCACATTTTTATTACATTTTTAATATGTATTGATGTGAGATAGGAGATTTTCCAGTTGAATACTTCTGAAACGCGTTTCTTTTGTTTTTTTTTAAATTTTTTTTATTAACTCCTATTTTAAATAGAACACCCGGTATATTATTATATTTTTGAATTTAGCTTGGAATTCTAAAGAAGAGTTGTCTCTTCAACTAACGCTCTATTGTGTACCGTTTTCGAAGAATTTGTAATTTTTTGAAAATTTTTGACAACTGCTTAAAAATTTAAAATTAATAATTTGGCTAATTATAAGATCACTGTAAAAGGAAGTTGTGTGCGTGTATCACACCAAATTTTTTTTACTTTTGGAATTCAATTTATTATTTCCTAATATCCTTTCATCTTATCAGAAAAGCTCTTGTAAAAAGTAAAGCTGACGTGTGTCCCAAGGGTCTTGTAATTAAAGTTGGCTATGAGATACAAAACGTAATATTCACAAAAATATTTGGAACTGCTGACCGTTGTGTCTTCATATTGTGAAACACATTTTACTTCCTTTTACGATAAAGGAAGTATTGGATTCACCCCAAAAATTCGAAATTGAGTTTTCAACAGATCTTCACGTTTTAGAGTCCCCTAATCCCAAAAAACATATTTTTTTTCATTGGTCTGTGTGTCTGTCTGTCTGTGTGTCTGTGTGTCTGTCTGTCTGTCTGTGAACAGAATATCTCAAAAACGAAAAGAGGTATGGCGTTGAAACTTCATATATAAGTTTTGTGTACTATGTAGATGAGACAGCAAGCTTTTGAAGAAAATCGCATAACCGGAAGTAGGTGTTTACTCTTGTGATTTTTCAGTTTTTTTCGATTTTTTCAAAAACGGCTCTAACGATTTTTTTCAAACTTTACATTTTTATTTAACTTATTTTGTGCGTAATTTATTTATTGAATTATTTTTACGTTTGTAATGGAGCGACTTTTAAGTAGGTTTGGATTTTCACTGCGGTTTTACGAGCTTATGCACGACATAGTTCGTGGCCAACTGTAACTAGAAGTCGCTTGGGTCACACGGTAGTTAATAGACATCAAGAAAGTGACTGAAAGATTTAAATCGAATCTGGCGAAAAGCTATGTATGTAAATCTGTCAACTTTTCCCGCCCGATCTAGTGAATTTTTTAACCTGGCAACACTGCACTGTGTATTTAACTGTTTGCGTCGCGTCGTTGGTAAACGCACGTGTTACTATATGATTCTGGTAATTTTAAGTAGCATCGAGTTTGGGGTAGTGAGTAGTTCGTTTTTGTTTAATAATAAGTGGCTGCACGTGTAGCTCTAAAAAACTGGATTTTGTGTAAGTGAGGTCTTGGGCATTGGGAAGAATATTGTTACAGAGGTTTTCAAAAGAACATTAACTTAAATATCTCAAATTTTGAGGTTATGACAGATGCGCTTTTGTTTACATTGCAATCGTTCAGCTTTTTTCTTTTAACAAACCTGTGATGTTGGATCCAGGGCTGACCTGGATAACATTCATCGTTTGAATTACATTCTTGTGGCTGTTTTTACACCTTACCGAGTCTACTTCCTTAACTACAGTTGTAGTTTTGCCTGTGAGTAATTTAATATAATTTTGCAGCCTTCTGTCATGTTTAAAATATGATATAATTAAAACCTGCAACGAGGTTTCTCAGTTCAGAATCCAAGCAATGTACAGTGTTGACTATAAAATTGTGTGAACTAGGATGGCTGTGGACTTCCAACTGCATGTGTGTATTGTGTCAAGTCATCGAAAAAATGTCTCCTAAAGTGACCTATGATTTTTATAAAACAAAAAATGTCACGTCTCAGCTTCATTCAGAAAATAGTGAACGTCGAACAAACTAATGTCAAGAATGCAATTTGAGGTTATAATGGTAACAGTGACGACATACGTTCAAATTGTCAACCAAGGCATACCTTCAGGAGTAATTTTTTCGATTAGTATTTAGAAGAAATATTGAAATCAGGTGTTGCTATTTTGCCATAATAACCAGAAATACTGTCGAAACTCGTGGACACAGTTTTAATGCTATATATTTTCATTCGCTGTTCGTTTTTAACTTTTTAGATGCGATTTAAAGCATTGTGGGCCGGTTGCAGAAAGCAATGTTAAGTCTGGTGTTAGGTAACATCGCGTCAAAGTGAACAAAATTTTGTTTACTAGTGTATTAGTTACCATAAGCATTTGAAATTTGATTCGTTTTTGTTCACTTTGACGTCGCGTTAGCTAACACCAGACTTGCTTTCTGCAACCGGCCCTGTATGTTCTATCTGAAACATGGATTTTGCTTTCTGTAGCTGCCCTAGTCTAGTAATTTTTATGATTGCATCGCAAAACATAAGAACGTTAAATCCTAAAACAGATGCTACCATATAATACCTTGCTTAATGCATGATAGATTTATAATAAATATTCGAATCACATTGTTAATTAAGTAGGCCATGATGTGATAACTATTTTTAATTAATTTAAAACTTACTCTAGACATATCCTAAAGAATTAAAAATCTTGTACACCTTTAATAATAATTGTGTTTTTATAACAAATCAATTATTCACTTTTCTTTATCAAGCTTCAAAACCACAATGAAGAGCAATCAAATAATCCTACCTAACGGATTTTTGATTCTCAAACAATGAAGGTAGCAAAACAGGTAGTCTTTAAAACTCGTAATATTTCAAAACAAATAGCTAATTTGAAGTGGCATATTTTATGAGAAAATTAGTATTTTGTGCATTAGCTTAGTTTAGACCTAGACCGTGTTTGTACTTAAAATTGAAGACATGGAAGAAAGTAAAATTTTCACTCTAAAAATTAGGGAGTTGTCAAATAGGAGAAATTCTGAATGGGATCAAGTTTGAAATGTGACAGATATCAATTGTTTTTATTATTTACTAGTAGGCCAGAATAATTTATCATAGCCTTAGGCAAAGAAAATTTATTTTTTGGATTAAAAACAATGATACATTCTATGAAAAAACGTAATGGTATTGATAGACACAAAAAATCATTGCTCACCTAGATTATACAAAAATATTGTATAGAGTGAACTAAAACATTGAACGTCAAAAAATCTCCAAAATGCTTTCGATAATATTGTCCAGCTTTTCTCAAGAATACTGTTATTGGCGGTTATAATGATAATAGTGAGGACACGTTCAAACTCCAAGGCATACTTCAAGGGGAGATGTTTTTTTCGATCACCCATCATTGCAGTAGTTTTTAGCAAGAAATATTAAAACATTGCTATTGAAAAATGGATTGCCATGACCTGTCAGATTGCAAATCTGTCAACTGTTTCTCATATTTTTGACAAGCCGTGACAACGTATATTTTTAAATGAAATCATTTTTATAATTATTTCTTTTTTAAAACTACTGGCTTGCCATTTTTTTTTGTATAGTCTTATGTATGCGGATTGATGGTGGGATAATGTGACCATAGGCAGTCGAATGAGCCAGAATACAGTTCATGCGTTTTATATGCATTAGACAGAAATAGGCATATATGACTTAAAATCTAGTATCCTAGAATTCAGTGTTTTCTAACAACAAAACACCTTGATTATGCTGATACTAAATGTTAAAGGCATATTAGTCTTATTTCTGTTTAACACATACAAAGCCCATAAACTGTATTCTAGCTCATTTGTATGTTTACATTATTTACCACCAATCTGTATATACATATATGATCCTGCAACTCTTACGTGGAGCATAGGGCCTCAGTATAGACCATCTAGTCCTATTCTGGACTAGGACCTTGGCTTTTCCCCGCGATTTCCCAGTATTCTGTACATCCTCTAGGACTGATCTTCCCTATGCGATTTGAGCTCTTCACACTTTTCGTGAGCTAATTTAGTTAGTTCATTTAGTATTTTAACATTTCATATTCCAAATCAGGTCATGGTCTTCATATTTACTACAGTCGTTGCCGAAAGATACATCCGATATATCTCTGAGGTTTCAGTAATAATACGTTCTGAAGGTGTGCAGGTTATTAGCTTACAGCGTTCGATCTTGATGGTGGGATTGCCACCTTAAAGCTTGCTTGCTTTTTCTGTAGGGGTTTGCCTTCCATTAATCGAGCTGTTCTCACTTTAGGGCGCTGGAGATTTGCCTTTCACCCCCTCCCAATCTGCATTACTCAGGTACCACTTTGCAAGACACGCAACTACAATCATTTTCTTCTTCGGCTAGTACTACTAAACTCTATTCACTACAGTCCCGGATTGGCAAAGATGACGTTTTATAGTAGCACTGTTGAATTTCTATTGGTTTTTTTGTTACTACTAGGTTAGACAACGCAAAAGTGTAATTTTTAAAATTTGCGTTTTTGTTACCTGGAAACTTATTTATTTTTGCGTAAGTCAGTTCGAAATAAAAAATATTTTGATTTAATCATAACCTATCTTTATATATATAATTCTTCTGTACGTGTGTATGTGACTGAACTCCTCCTAAACGGCTGGACCGATTTTGATGAAATTTTGTGTGTATATTTGAGTGGGTCCCTGGATGGTTTAGATTCACAATTAGACCCGGTAGGTGGCGCTGCAATCGGGTTCTAGGATTGTTTTTAAAACTTTTTGACAAATTTCTTTTTTTAATTTTTTTAAAGATTTTTTGCATATCAGAACATATAACTCCAAAATTTCACCCCCCCCCCCCCCCCCCAATATTTTTTAAAATGAAAAAATCGAAAAATCGAAAATCAAAAAAAAGTTTGCTGAACCTGCTACTACCAGGCAAACCAACGTTCGGACAGGACAACGTCAGTCGGGTCCGCTACCCCTTAGAGGGTGAAATGGGGTAAATAAGCCTAAAAATCGATGTGGGTGTCATTATTGAGGTTTTTTGGGACGTTGATTGCGAAAATGACATTTATTTTTAAGTCCAAGACCAAGGACATGACAAAATTAAGACTCTATAGTGGCGAAACGGGGTTTTAGAGACAAATTTTTTTTGGACAGAAAAACGTTTGCCGGGCCAGCTAGTAATTTATAGTTTTGAAATTAGTAACTTAATTAATTGTATATAGTTACCCATAGCTTGACTTTAAAGTATTAACCAAGATATAAAGGATTGTTTTGAATTGGATTTTGACATTGACAATCCAGGACTATAATGAATAGAGTTTATCACTTGTATAGATTCAAATGGCAAAAGTTGCGATTTCAATATTATCGTTGAACGTTGTTGGTTACTCTTCGTTCCTCAATTTTTTAACTCAATATTTGTAGCTTTTTCTTGCCATTTTTGACTCTTCAATTTCTTTTAAAAATTGCAATTCTGGTTGAGATAATCTGGTTTTATACACGCGAATCTTAAACCTATTCATACTGTGTTTTTTAGAGACCTCAAAGTTTGGTTGTTTTTACATACAACTAAAGCTAAAATATTGTGTGAAAATTGACGGATTTCGAGTGTTTTAAGTGGCAATTGAAATAGTTGTAATACTTATGTATATGCTTGAAATTATGTACACTTTTTCCATAAAATTAAATTATTGTGAAAATGGTATATCCTAGCAAAAAACACAAATATTAAGAAATTAACTGTAACCACTCACAAGTAGGGCTGGGCGTTATATCGATATATGAAAATCGAAATGTCGAATATTGATATATCAATATTTATTGATTCCATATTCACAGATGTGTCTATATTTTTAGGATACTTATTGATATATTGACAAATATCGAATATCAATATATGAATATATCGAATATCGATATTTATCGATATATTAACATATATCGACATAATTATCAAAGATCGATATGTAAATTTTAATATCGCCCACCTTTACTCACAGGATTATCGCCCTCAAGGACTTTACTGAAATATCTCCCACCACCTTCAAGCGTTTGCAGAATCAAGTTCATACAAACTCTTATTTTAGCAATTTTAATTTCTTAGGTGAATCTGCCCTAGTCTTTGAAATGAATTTAAGAAATTATCTAGAACAAGCATGTCACTGTAAGTTTTCTACATTTTAACACTACGTAGAAGTTGATGCCATCCATGTGAAGGTTTATGTACTTGTACTGTAAGTTATTGATAATATAACAATGTGATAACTAGCTAATCTACATTCAAATTACTATTTTAAAAATTGTTCCGTTTACATTTTGCATAAATTATTGTATGACAGCAGTTGTAACATGCGAAGCGAATGAGTTACTAAATATTATTTAATTGTTCTAGGTGGAGTCGTTTGTAATTGATCAGGAATTTGAGGAAGATCCTCAAGTTGAAGCTGCCAAATTTCTTTTAAGTCCAGACGAAGATCGATCTGTAGATCCTGAAACGCAAGCACGTCTTGAAGCTTTATTACAAGCAGCAGGTACATAAGTATTCTAGAAAGAAAATTTAATTTCATGCACAACTGACATCTTAGTGAAATAATTAATGAATAATCGTGGTAAAATTAAATGAAGACAACTAAAAATGGTGAAACAACGTAAAAGTAAAATTCAGGGCTCTGTACTCCATTTTTTCATTATTGTGAGAGTATGCTTCAACATGAGCATCTTTATTGTCAACATAAGAACAGCTCTGTCAAGAGATGTACTATATATTATTACAAACCCCACTACTGTACATTAAAATCCTGCTTTTACAAAATAGTTGGTGAATTGTTTTTTCAGACACTTTATTCCGTGCCTAGTTGTTGGTACAATTTGTAAGATCTGAAATGTGTACGAAGTTTACTATTATTGATAAAATGAAGTGGATAAGCTCATTGACCACAGAAATCTCTGTAAAAAATTATCAATTCTTTGTCTGTGTTGCACTAATAAATTTTTGTACTGAAGTACAGGTATCAATTTCTTGTATAAATACAAGTTTGTATACTTCAATTTTGGATTTAAGCAGAAAGTAGTATGTTGGTAAAACATTACAAAATTAGCCGAAGTTATTATTATTATCGAATAAGCACATAATCTGATCAACTCGAGTAAGTAATGCGGAGTTGCAAATAAACCTGAACCTACTTGTATTGTTACGACTGAAGACATGTAGGGGTTAATTTTCATCCCTTCTTTATCCTTAAAAATTATGTCAATGTCCATTATGGGGAGTGTTTACTGTATCGAGTTACTAATTGCTATTAAATTGTCTGCACTTGGTAAGCTTTGTATTTCATATATTGTTTTTGAAAGACTTGCAAATTATTTTAATCTAATACAACGAAACCTGGTCAGTCCAACATTCCTATATCTTTGCATGTATTTTTGCGCCTATGCTGACCACCTACCACCTTCCTACCCTAACCATGGCAGCTGATTTTAATATTTTTAAATTTATTTGTACCCCTGTATGTTGACCGCGAACATTCAGAATATGTGCTGAAGGTCAAGTGTGATGCTTATTATGGAGCTATAAGGGTTATGTGAAAAATATTAATTCACAGCACCCTTATCTACCTACACCCCTTCTAAAACTGCATATCTCATTGAATTTGTTTAGTTTATTTATTACAGAGCTAGAAGCAAATCTTGTTAAATTAACCAAATTTTTGTGCGTCCTGTAGGTGGCCAACATGGATAGGTTCCACCGTAATTTATTTCTGTGTCTGGGACGTACATTTTTTAGTCTACATATTATTACAACGATATGCTACATTTAAGATTTACATATGGTAATGAAATTATTCTATAATACTTGTAGATCTAGCTAACTAGTGACCGACTATACAAACCAAATTAAGAAAACATTACTTCAACTGTATTTTAAAACCTTATTTTAATATTGTAGTACTGTTACCTATTTAACATTATTATATGAAACTTACACCTTCCTTAATAGTACATTTTAACTGTGCAAATTTGATTGTTCAAAGGTTTTGTGTAATATAGTAATACTATTTAAGTTGTTCATTATCCGACACCCTAAGGGTATATGGATCCCCCCAGAAGAAGAAGAAGAAGTTGTTCTTATAAGATTATGATTTATAATTACTATATTTATTTTTCTTAAAAAGTAACTAAGTACATGCTTTATGTTATATACAATAGATATCGTTTGTAATGACGGGCAAGGGACCAGACAAATTGGATAGTTAAAACGTTTCTTGATGGAATTGAATATTATATATGGCTTATTAAATTTTAACAAAAAAATCCGTTCATTTGGTTTGTCTACATAATGGTTTGCTTTACAAAAATTTGGCTTCAGTTATATTTTCAAGTTATAATATGGCAGACTATGGTTGCCCCTTTCGAATCTTGAGCGAATGTAAAATAATTTCGAATTATTAGAATTGCAGAAAATGTTTCCTTAAGCTCCGCAACATTGTTATTTATTTGAGTGTAAATATTGTTAAAGATTCGTATTTCTAGTATATATACTGTATGTAAGTATATCCAAATTCCTTAGTACAGAAACATTCAATTCTCCAGCTTCTAAACGCCAAATAATTGAAGCTGTTTGCTTGACGGTAAAAACATACATTGACATGGCAATTTTTATGTGCTTATAGTTGGAGGATGCATTAACAACTAAATAGAAATACCACGCTCTTGTACCATTTCTGCAAGTATGTAATTACTGGGAATTCTCTGGCATTTTCCAGCTCTCATTGTTATATTTGATAAAATATATCATTTTTCATTCCGGTTTTCGGTTAGACCAGTTGTACAATAATAAAAGAGTGGCAGTTTGACAGGTAAAATAGTCTAACTACACAGCGAGAGGATTATTCTGTCAAACTGACGCGATTTGTTATTACGCAGGAAGTTTTATACGTATAACCTGTTCGAAGTACACATTGTATTCGATTTGATTATTTTTTGAGTAAAATTTCAATATTAGGAACAAATTGGCAGCTCAATTTGTTTGTATTAACCTAGCTGAAAGTTATCTCCATGAAAACAACATCAACTTAACAAAAGTTATATATTGCATCGCCTAGTGAAGTTACTCTAGTATAATCGAAATGATACAAGATAACTTAACTAAATCCAGCCATCTGATTGGTTGAGATCGCTACGAAAAAATATATCACTCTATCCAATGTCCTTATAACGATATCTACTGTATTTGTTTCATGTGCTGCTTTATTTTAATTTTGGATCCATTCATTCATTCATTATCTTTAGCCACTTTTACCTTTCAGTGTCGGAAGACCATTCATACTGCATTACACTTCTCCGCATCCAAACATACCACACATTCAAGATCCCTATACCTAACTTACAATTAACTTAACAAATCCATTTCTGCTCCGAGAAAATTCTCGACTACACCCGGATTTTAACACATGTCCAAATAAATTAGTGTAATAAAACAACATACCTAAAACAATTAATAATAATGTAGTGTAACTGATGCAAAACTAGAAATATCAATTTAAAGAGACACGCTGACTAACAAGAAAAGGCTGTGAGCTACTTCTTGTTTTCATAGCAATAATAATAATGTACCGGAATAGTGAATTGGAGGACCGAAAACACGTCGGAGAGGTTTATACTTTTGAAGTTACAATTTGTATAAATCTTACTAAAAATAATTTAAGTTGATTGCTAATATTAAGATGTAAGCATAATAGAAGGAGAAAACATAATGTACTGGATACAGAATTAGGAAATCCAAAACAGCCACTACGTGTTTAAAAATTGTAGAATTTACATGCTATAGTGTTATGCTTCACCATTTAGTAAGATAATTTTACCTAATGAAAGTAAACTTACTATCTCAATCCCGAATTGTAGAAAGTCTAATTGTGGAAGTTCCTCCCTCTCTGATTGCTGGCGAATAACTTTGAATAAGCCCGCATAATTTCATTGCGTTACCATTTTTATTAGTGAATTTATCACAGCTCTTCTAATGTTTTTAAGAGAGCTGGTGCTGATCTTTGTCTGACTGCTACTAAAAATATATCAGACATGTTTTGTGTAGGATGTCACTAAAAATGTAAACTTGACATGCAACAATAGTGTCATTAACTTGATTATTCACAAATATAAGAAAGTAAGTTCAGACACTATAGAGCACGAGACAATTGATGCTTTTTATAAAATTTTAATGTTTTTTTGAAAGTGTGCACATCTAAAGTTATAATGTTACATCTCTTTTAAGCGTATTATAGTTACACTTTTTACAGATGTTTTTTATCATTTAATTGAAGAATGTTACCTTCTTTGATGATGGTTTGTTAAGGTTTAGATTTTTAAGTATTGCACGATATTGTATACTATTTTGCTATACTATGGATATTGTTGCCTTTTTCCATATGTATTTTTTTTTGTTTATAATTGAACGTGTGTTTCTTGAGAACAACACGTAAAAACATGACATATTATCTGCCAAGATTGGTAAAATAAACTGTTTTGCAACATATTGGTAGTGAATAATGTAATTTCAATATTTGAAATATTTATTGCTGCATTATTAAATAATAAATTAGACCAATTATATTTAGTATTGTAGTATAGCTAACTACATGTTTAATATTCTAATCAGTAAAGTTATTATAGTTAATTTATATTTGGTAGGAATGCAGCATGTACAAAATCACATCTTGCTAGCTGATATCAAATAGCTGGTGATAACTGACTCAATTCATTAATTAGTTCATAAACAATTTATTCAGTACTTACTAAGCTTCCCAACGTTCTAGTAAAAAAACTCTTATTTAAAATATAGTTAATACATACAAAACATACTCAACTGACAATATCATTTGCTTAACATTGAGCAATTCACAAGTGCTGATGTAAATCGACTTGCGTAGAAGATACTTCAGCTTCTTTTAAAATGGTACTTGCTGCATTTCTAATCCTAAAAGATATTGTATATATATGTTATTCAACCTGATGTACGAAAGCCAGGATCTTCAATTCATTTTTTAAAGTTAAATACTTAAAACGCGACACAATTACACATTAGTTACTTGGGTACATAGGTATAACTTGTCACCAAATCACACACATTGCTTTTACAATCGGTCACTAGTTAATAAATGTTAATGATAGACAAGTAATTTTCCATTATTGTTGCTTATTAATTGATACGTTTACATGAATATTAATTTTTGTTTACTTAATAGACAATGTTAAAAATGTAGCAATTTTGAATTTACATTTAAGCTGTCAATGATAATCTTTTCTCATTATGTACTTTGATATTGTATAAAGTAGTATTGTTTTGTTTATATATTTTAAGACGGCTTAGCCTTGGTGACTTAAAAATTAAAAAACTTAATCTCGCAATCTTGTCCTTGTCATTTGTGTGTTCATAGATGTTCAAATAATTTAATATTGTTATTACATGTGCAATCCTAATTTTTATTAGCTTTATGTGTAACTATTTGCAATTTTTTAGTTATAGCTTATATTATAATTTATTTTTAATTTATATATTTAGATGAGTAGTTAAAAATGATACTTCAGGAAAGTGTTCATGTAAACGTACAAATTTAATGTCTTGTTAAACCAATTTATAAATACGATTTCTTGTGTTTAATCTTTCTAATACGCACTGACAAAAGCATTCAGTTATAATTAAAATATTTTTGCCTCGAAAGACGTACATAAAGACAGCATTTTAATTTGCGTGTGATTAGATTTAACTTTGTTATTCCAATTTTAGTATAGACTTATAAACTATTGCATCACATTAATTTGCGGGAAATATTTTTCAAAATTGGGCATTTTAAATGGTTTTAGTGTAGCCAAATTATTAGTGCAACGCACAGTTAATTTTTTAGTAACTTTATAAAAAATGAAATAAAAGGATTAAACCAAAATTTTCGTATTTAAAGGTATTGGCCAGTTAACAACAAAGGATGGGAAATTAGCTGATCCAGAAGTTCTGAGACGGCTAACCTCTAGTGTATCTTGTGCTTTAGACGAGGCCGCAGCTGCGTTAACCCGTATGCGTACAGACAACCCACGCTCACAGCCTGAAAAGACATCTATAGTGGAAGCTACAGTGGATGGTGACGTTCGTACTGTTCGCAAATTGTTAGGTGAAGGTCGATCTGTGCATGAAACATCTGAAGAGGGAGAAAGTCTATTATCACTTGCTTGCAGTGCAGGATACTTTGAATTAGCACAGGTATGACAGCTCTGTGTAAATGTGTAAATTTGCCATTGAATTTATCTTGAAACCAGATTCTACTTGTTTTTTATTGTAAGTGTTGTACTTACTTATACATATTCATAACTATATACACCGAAACATTGTATATGCGACTAATCAGCTAAGAACATGAGGTAACTAATATTGAATTAATTCCTTAAAAAATTGTGTATTACCTATGTCTCATTTTAAACTAACATTGATTCTTCTTATTTTTAAATAGACTGCAATGAATTCAACTTTAGTAAGATATTTACTTCACGCCGTTATTTTTTATTGCTTTTTCAAAGTTTTTACGCATTCCAAACATGTTCCTTGTGAACAACAGTAAATAAAAAAATGTTAGCAATATTCATGCTTTTAAAGGTAGATTTTCTATTTATCGACTGATTAAAATACTAGTTAATTAATTGTTATTAAAAATTTAATATAGTTTGAATAACATCCAATGTAGGAAAATGCGGATGTTTGTTGTAAGATGTGAAACTTATACAAAGTATTAACTCAAAATTTAGTAAATATTATTAAAAAGTCTACATGTTCTCGCTTGAATAGACAAACTTAATTTTTAGCCAGTATTGTGTAGATATAAGTATAAAATGCTATGTAGATATTTCTCATTCATATGTGTGGAGAAATCAGGAAAAAGATGCATTGTGTTGACTTGAATTTTAAATTAAAACTTGGAAACTTAAATTTGAAAACGAACTCAAATTAATAAAACTAAAAATTACTATTTGCAATTTACAATGATCATGAACATCGGAACTATTTTAAACAGAGCAGCAGCTATTATATCTATTCATTTCTGTTAATGTGAAAGAGCTTTTATAACATGAAATAAAACAGTTTTGGGAGATTTGCAGTTTCCACTCGCTTGCTACACATTACTTTTCTTGAAATTTAAAATACTTTAATTTATAATATATATAGACAAAATACTTAACAGCAACCGGCACGGAACCTTGGAAAAAGTTGCTCTTCGTACAGATTTGAAGGCGTAGCTTCCCATTTTAAATAATAACCATAATGTGTTGATACGCAGCTTAAATAACCAATATATATTCAGTACGAGTATTGGGGACTATGTACCATATAATACTGAACTGACCTACGCCAAAATTCTAAAGCTTTGTGCCGGTTGCTATACATCTTATTTGATACCAACATTTTTTCCCATCGTGTAAAATTAAAACGAAATATTAATGCGCTAAGGAAATTATCAGAAGAAAACATAGTATACTTTGACCTAGGCAGCTCAAAAAGACAGTTAGTTAGAACATGACCTGCCTGTGTTCCTATTGCAATTAATGATTTGGCTATATAAGGGGGTGAAAGCTCTCGATATTTCTTATTTTATTTAGATTTTGTGTAATGAATTAGTTTTTATTGACCACCGTTTTCATTAGTGGTGAAAATTGGTAAACATTGGTAAACACTGCAATTGGTGTAGAAGAAACAGCGTATTGTTTTGTTTTTGTTTCAAGGTATTGCTAGTTGTGCTATAGATATTTTACTTTGAAATTCATATCTATTGAACTAATCGAGAGGATTATATTATAAATTTTCGAAGTTGATATCTTGCATATTAAAATATTTGGTTACGAGTAAATGTAACTGCTCTATCCACCCAGAAGTTCTAGATGATATAAACAAACAGCTTGATAGCCAGCTTCATTCTCAAATTAGGTTTGCATAATAATAACAAATACTCGACTAGACAATCTACTGTTTACAATATACTTACGTTGCTTGGTCTTGTCGCAGTAAGAAGTAAACACATTTTCAACATTATCGACTAAGCGAGGACTACTGATCATGTGATGACCAATAACTACGTGCTCTTGTTCACATACACTACGTTTTCATGATTAGAAAGTAGGGTGAATTTAGAAATGCTACCTTCTAGTATGCTAAAAGACTGAAAGTGTTGAATCTTTTGTCTTGGATATATAGCAATTTTCCTGTATGGTTATTCAGAAAATGTATTTATTGGGTTTATGCTTTTATTAAGAAGTATTAGTAGCATAGACAGTCTTCACCACACTGGTATGTTGAACTTGGTATGAAGCTCCACTTTATACACATATAAATATTTGTATACCTACATCAGTAAGGATTGTATCCATAATTTTATTCTTTTTATGCTTATACAGTGCCTTCATAAATGATCGAACGTTTTTGAATGGTCATCATTTTGGCGCCATTTATTTATGTTGGTGGCACTGGAAGTCTGTGCCAAATTCGAGGTTATCAGGTTAAGTTTTCCGTCAGTTTTGACACAGACTGACGCAAAACCTAACCTGCTAACCATTCAAAAACGTTCGATCATTTATGAAGACACTGTATATAATGGTTATCGAATGTTTTCCTATGATTGATACTTATATATCTTAATTTTTACAATCAAAATATACATTATATCTAACACAACAAAAGTGTATACACTTTCAGATGATATATTTATTAAATATAGGAAATTATAACATCTTTATACAGAAAATATTGCTGTGATGCAGATATAAATGCACACATCGAAGATTCGTAGACTTTAAAAGTACTACTCGTAGACGTGTACAAAATATTTGTCCAATTCATACCTGCGCTATAATTTTGTTGCAGATGTAGGCGCTTTAATCTTAAATTAGACTAAAGTCGTATTGACATGAAACATGTCAGTATTTCAGTTATAACCTTGTAACTAGTGTCACTAACTGTCTAAACTGGTCTCTTACATTATTGTCAAATAGATTTATATTTCCATACAATAATTTTTTAAAACTTGCATATCGAACTCGAGCGACCCATGTAAATAGTTTTCTTATACAAGAAATTAATGTAATGAGGTAACAACATTGAATGAATAAAACCCACAAAAAATCTATTATTGTTACTATGTGTTAATATAAATGTTCTGTTATTAACATACACTTTAATATTTGCAGGTTTTACTAGCAATGCATGCTAACGTAGAAGATAGGGGTATTAAAGGAGAATGCACTCCTTTAATGGAAGCTGCATCTGCTGGCCACCTTGATATTGTCCGTTTGCTTGTAGCGCATGGGGCAGATGTCAATGCACAGTCGTCATCAGGTATGATATTTTTAAATTCTTATGCATGTGATGTAAGGATCCTAATTCTTTTGGAGCAACATAGATTTAGGAATCAATGACAACAGACTCTTAAAATAATGTAAAGTGCTTCTTTCATTACTCGGGCTTGAGTACTTTTCATTGTAATACCATTGGGATTTTACAATCCATAAAAATTATCTATATTGCTTGATAAATTAGGAAAAAGTTGCATATTCTATCGATTCTCGAAACAGAGCTTAAAATTTTAAAATGCAATTTTATATCAGTTGCTATAACGAAAACTAACATTTTGTTAATGTATGACTTGCGTTATTTAGAATAGATCTAGTCAATTAGAAAAGCGCGGACCTGAATGTTGCACTTATATTTCCTATCTAGTAAGAGCCGTGGATTTCTTTGCGTAGCATATTAACAAAAACAAAATATTTTATTCTAGTAAATCAGTTATCTCGTATTACACTAGTAAATCTTTATATCTTGCCTATAGTTTTGTAGTTTATAACAAAATGGAGACATGCATTTTATCAATGCTTCTGCATAATTACGGCGCTGAGTTCATTGTGAACATATCACAAAACTTACCCAACTTTACTTTTAAAAACATTTTTAACAACAACAAAGCAATCCAATGCAAACGTTTAAAACCAACTTTAAAACACTACATTTTTATTAAATGGTAATAACATAACTATAATTCATTGCAATAAAAAAGGATTCATAACAAATGATCGAAATGTTCTCCGCCTTCACCCGGGCACGCTCGGCAATTGGCATTTATTAACATATTTGGTAGCAGGTAGACAATCTCTGTGATACCGACAGAAGATAGGTCTACTACAGAGATACAACTCTGCCTTATGCGAGCCATGACCCCCCACCCCTCCTTATACTGGTGGGAGTTCATGTCCCCTAACCCTATATCCTAACCGCACCGTAATACATCCTACCCTCTCCCATACCATCTTCCAACCCGCAAGGCCAGCGTGGAAGATTATGGCCAAAAATCCTCCAGCAAATGATGAGTCTTAAAACAGAAGGATCAGGTCCCCAGGTGGGTAAACCCAAATCCCACCCCTCCAAGGAGGGTTGCCTCGTGGAATCTGGGGGAGGCAAGCACTCGTCAAAACCCAAAACACCTAAAAATAGGATCAGCATGTATGTATCGACATGGAACCCAAAATCTCTCAGTACTGAAGACAGACTCCTACAATTAGAGACAGAGCTTGAAAATGTCAAATGGGACATAATCGGATTCAGCGAGGTGAGAAGGAGAGGAGAAAGACTTATATCCCTCAAATCTGGAAACCTCCTTTATTATCAAGGAGAAGATGAACACAGCATTAACGGAGTTGGATTCCTTATCAATAAAAAATTGGCAAAAGATATATCTATCAGATCCATATCCCTAAGAGTCATATACATCACTATACGTCTATCAAAAAGATATCATCTTAAGATCATCCAGATATACGCACCAACATCCACACACCCGGACGAGGAAGTAGATAGGCTTTACGAAGATATCTAAATAGCACTCGAAGAAAACATAACACACTTTACCCTACTGATTGGCGACTTTAATGCCAAGATTGGAAAACCATTCCAATCCCAAAGAGAAAATACCATCGGAAGATACGATCTCGGTACTAGGAACGAGCGAGGAAAGACTCTCGTAAATTTCCTAGAGAAACATGAACTGAAGGCCATGAATACATTTTTCCATAAGAAAGAAAATCGAAAATGGACGTGGCAGAGTCCCGATGGAAAGACACGCAATGAAATTGACTATATAATATCAAATAAGAAGTACATTGTAAAAGATGTTTCGGTACTAAATCGCATCGACAGCAGCGATCATAGATTAGTAAGAGCAAGAATAGAAATGAGCTTACTGAAAGAGAGACAGAAGTTAATGAAGAAAAGAACAAAATGAATAGATACCGAGAGGATATATACAGTCAGAGATGAATATGAAAAAGAGCTAAATCAAACACTCGGTACAATAAACATAATAGAAAACACAAACATTGACGAAATAAACAACAAATTGAAACAAAGTATCATGGAAACAGTTACAAAAATAACACAAAATAACATCACACGGAGACAATCAAAAATAACGGAAGCGACAAAGAAACTTATTGACGAAAAGAATAGCAAAAGAAACACCTTAAGTAAAGCAGAACGGAAGAATGGATCAGAAACAAGACAAGGGTCGACGACGTCATACAGAAAATTGCGAAGCTTAAGTGGCAATGGGCGGGGCACGTCATGAGATTACCGGATGAAAGATGGGCAAAGATCACGGAGTGGAGGCCGAGAAAAGGGAAACGTAACCCAGGCAGGCCACGATCCAGGTAGAGAGATGATATACAAAAACATGCTGGAAAACAATGGACGTGTAAAACCCATAACCGCCAAGAATGGCATGAAGCAGGAGAGCCGTATATCCAGAAATGGAGTAATGAACGCCGAAGTTGATGAACATATTTGGATTGTTATTAATTTCATAAATTTTCTCCTATACTCTGTGCCACAGTTCATTTAGGTCATGTATTCGTTGCTGGAAAATCAAGTTCTTTAAATACAGCCATAGAAAGAAATCGCATGGCATCAGGTCTGGCAGGATAAGGTATTGGCATGTTTCGACTAATAATCTGTCTGTCGAAAAATTCTCGTATCATGTGTAGTGTGTGCAGTCTTGTTAGAAAAAGCTAAACTTGAGTTTGTCATGAAGATCTTCGAAAGAAGGCCGTAAAAGCTCTTCTCGATACCTTTCTGCGGTCAAAGTGTCTGAAAAAATCTTCGTTGATTTTTCAACAAATAAACACTTTTGTCTTACTTTTACCTTCAAAGAAGTACGGCCCATTTATTCTACGTCTTGAAATAGCCGCCCACACTTTGAATTTTGGACGATGAAGAGTTGTCTTTACCATAAAATTAGGTTTCTCCAAACACCACTAACGCATATTTTGAGAATTAATGTATCCATCTAATTAAAACCAGGCCTTGTCCATGAAAAAAATGTTTTCCAATAAGTTGTCATTGAGGGTATTTAGGAACCACTTGACAATATTCGACACGCTGAGGATAATCCTTCGTGTAATTGTTGTACAGATTGCAAACGGTTGGGGTAGACGTGAATGTCTTTCTTCAATATTTTGTGGCAGCTGCCAACTGAACTTGTTGGGGCAAAAGGCATACAGAAGTTTGAGGGACGTGTTTCACGGAGAATGATCGCTGCCTTTTTTGCGTGAAACGATACAGTCCCACGAAAAACTTCAACGCAGCGATTCAAAGAACAACGAAAAGTGTTATAATGCAACGCAAGGTTTGGAAATTTCTGTCGAAACTCTTCAAAACAATCATGGATTGAGTACTGCCATATTCGATCAAGTTGACGGCCGTTACGAAAATAGGATTCAATCATATATATATATTCGGGTTACATATAACATACAATACACCATAAGTATAATACATTACAATACAGCTAGACGCCGCATCCCTGCTCCCTTTCGCCATGCCTCTCGATCCCATACTCGATCTTCATCAGGGTGTATACTTTCTGGAAAACAGGGAAAACCTGGAAAAGTCAGGGAATTACGTTCTAACTCTGGAATCGGAAAAGTCGGGGACTTTGCTTAATTTATAAAAAAAGTCAGGGAAAATTAATCAAAATGACAAACTACTTTATAAAAAGTTTATTCGATTCGAGAGCTACTGCGTAACCGGATTATCGTGACTTGTCTTTCTTCCAGAGCATCATGTAAACGTATAAATACGTTGAAATTGCACAAAATCGGGCTCCGCGCGGGAAGCTTCTTGACAGCAGGTGTACGTACGTTAGACATGCTTGTCTTTGTTTATCTAATAGCTTGCGTGTTTTTCTACTCTCTCGTAAAAATTTACTTTTAGAGTATGCATGTATGTAAAAATCTTCTGGAATTTTGATTAAAAAAATCTGGAAAACCTGGAAAAGTCAGGGAATTTTCAAAGTGTGAGTTAGTATACACCCTGCTTCATCTAAATTTCTCTCTCTCATAGCCTGTCGTACTCCCTCATTCCAAGACTTCCTATAGGTCGTCCCTTTTTTCTCCTTCCTGGTGGGGACCATTTAAAAATTTTCTTTGGCCACCTTCTTTCTGGCATCCTTAATAGATGACCAAACCAGACTAAGGATCTTCTTTCAATTCTGTCCAGGGTAGTTTCATTTGCTGCAATACGATTTCGAATCTGTTCATTCGGTATTCGGTCAAGCCTAGATAAGCGAGCACTTCTGCGTAGATAATCCATCTCTACTGCGTTTATTCTTTTTTTCATTACTTCACTAATAGACCAGACTTCTGACCCGTAGCAAAGCACTGACTCCACCATAGTTCTTCCAATTCTGAGTTTAGTTTTGTTAGAGATATGTCTGTTCCACCACACTGCGTTTAAGCAACCTATGACTTTTTTGCTTTGTTGAATTCTGTGCTTGATTTCTTCAGTTCCTAGTCCGTTTTTATCAATAATAGCCCCTAAGTACTTGAACTTCTCAACCTGCTGCACCCTAACATCGTCACTAATAAGTACTTAAAATTTGGTGTCTTAATTGACTACTAAATATTCTGTTTTTGTTAGGCTGACCTTCATACCCCACTTCTCATATTCTGTATAGAGTCTTTTGATCAAGAACTCCAAGTCATAAGCATCCTGGGCCAGGAGTACTTGATCGTCCGCGAAGCTTAACGTGGTTAGTGTACTGTTACGTTCTTGACGTTCGGGCTATTTAAAATTATACGACAAACATGGGTTCAAATATTTATTTACACAATGAATTACTACGATTATTGTTTACAAGCACATGCGAGAATTATCAAGCAGATTACAAATTAATTCAAGCACTAACGACTATCGGTACACGTATTTCTAACAACTATTATTATTTATTTCTATTACGTACGGATTAGCACATTTATTTATATCACTCTTAAACGCTAACGATTATATATATTTATTTACTTATTATTACTTCACGAGAGATTATGTACACGCGGTTTTATTTATATGGGGGCTTCCAACAAGCCTCGACGTGAGTTCTAACTGCCGCAGAACTATTTCAGAACTGACTTGGGGGCGAACTCCGCTCGCTTATATCACGCCGGTAATTTTCTTCCAGAAGCCTCCAGAATTTCCGGCAACAGTGACGTGTCGCGTCAGGGCTGCTCTAGCATCGACTGGAAAATGATTCACCAACGTACACCTGCGTTCAAGGCCGCCCGTCGGCAGCCTATGATTCACGCGCCGGCAGCCGTCTCTGGAATTTCTAGTATAATCGAGGCATTGGGGCAAATAGCTGTCAGCCGAATCGTTACACTGCCCCCGCCTTAGATCGTTCTGTCCCAGAACGAGTTGCGTCGAGTGCCTGTCTTCTCGCTCTTGTGGGGGTCCGATGGCGGCACTTGCAGGCGGTGCCCTTCTTGCACATGGACTGGCTGAAGAAGCAGCAGCCCACCGTGGTCTCCAGGCTTCGCAACAGCACACCTCGATCTGGACGCCGGTTGTCTCTTGTACTGCCGATCGGTAGGCCATCAGGAACAGGTGCGTGTACTGGCCCCAGTCACGCGGATGCTCGGAAACCCCCTTGGACAGATGCTTCCCCATGGTTCCGTTCATCTTTTCCACCATGCCGTCCGATTGAGTATGGAGGGCAGTGGTCCGAATCTTGCGTATCCCCAGCGGCTTACAGACGTTCCGGAACGGTCCAAACTCGAAATTCCGGCCCTGGTCTGAATGTAACTCCAGGGGGACTCCAAAACGGCTGAAGCACTCCTTCACCAGAACATCAGCGACAGTACCGGTCTCTTTCTTCGGAACGGCGTACGCTTCGGGCCATTTGGTGAAGTGGCCCATGCACACCAAGATGTATTTATTTCCCGCTTCGGTTTCGGGGCATGGTCCGGCGATGTCAATGGCTATACCCTCAAACGGACCACCGACGTTGTACTGCCACCTCGGAGCTCTACGTCTTCCAACAGGTCCGTTTCCCGTAGCGCATGCTTCGCACCTCCGGCACCACTCTCGGACGTCACCTTTGCAGCTTGCCCCGTAGAACCTTTCTTGGACCTTCTGCAACGTCTTCTTCAATCTGAAGTGTCCTCCAGAGGAGCAATCATGCAGGTAGCGCAGAACCTCGGCCACTCTACTCCTTGGAACCATCGATCGTGATCTCGTTGCCCTACTGTCCTCATCTTCCAAGATTCTGGTCAGGACGTTGTTGTCCAGCTGCAAGGAGTCCCATTGCGCCCAATAAGTCTCCACTGTTGCGTTGGTGGCGGGGACCTCCTGCCAGGTAGGTCGACGGCCATCTTGCTTCCAGGCTATAACCGCGCCTAAGTCGGGGTTGTTCTCCTGGCTACTCTGCAACTCGTCTGGCTCCCACGAGTCGTCGACCACAGTGGTACGATTAATGGGTACCACACGACTCTCCAGTCTCGAACAGTGGCCGCAGTCCGCAGGGCAAGGCCTCTTGGATAACGCATCGGCATTGCGGTGGACTGTGCCAGGTCGATAATTTATTCCCAAGTTGAACTCTTCTAGGCGCTCGATCCACTCAGCCACCTGCCTTTCAGGGTTCTTGCACTGCAGCAGCCATCTCCGAGCAGGATGGTCGGTCCTCAGCAAGACTCTTCTTCCAAACTCGAATGATTTATGTTTTCCTACGTCAGTACGGCCGCTGGGATGATCTCCGCCGTCGACGATGTCTTGGTACCGGGCCACCATATCTTCTATCTTCTTCCATTTTCGTTGGCTCATGCCCCCTTCCAGTATTGGGTTCCTCCTGACGGTTGCCAGTTCCCTGCTGACGTTCATCATCCTTACTGGGACCCCAAGCCCAGTCTTCATCAACGTCTTCCCTACCAGGATACCATGAGTGAGCTTCTTGCCACCATCAGGCTCGACCACGCGCACCACGTTGCCCCGGAGATCGCCATCCAGGTATGCATCCACGACCCTCTCGGTTCGTCCTTGCAGAGTAACATCTTCCGCCCATACCACTTGTGCCGCGATCTCTCCTCTTGGGTGTCGGGAAAGCTCCTCCCCACCCACGTGCAACTCGCCGCGTCTCATGTCCAAAGCGCACTCACACTTATCCACAACATCCATTCCCAGGATGCACTCGTCCGCAATGTCAGCATAATCGGGCTCAACCACGCGCACCACGTTGCTCCGGAGATCGCCATCCAGGTATGCATCCACGACCCTCTCGGTTCGTCCCTGCGGAATAACATCTTCCGCCCATACCACTTGTGCCGCGATCTCTCCTCTTGGGTGTCGGGAAAGATCCTCCCCACCCACGTGCAACTCGCCGCATCTCAGGTCCAAAGCGCACTCACACTTATCCACAACATCCATTCCCAGGATGCACTCGTCCGCAATGTCAGCATAATCGGGCTCAACCACGCGCACCACGTTGCTCCGGAGATCGCCATCCAGGTATGCATCCACGACCCTCTCGGTTCGTCCCTGCAGAATAACATCTTCCGCCCATACCACTTGTGCCGCGATCTCTCCTCCTGAGTGTCGGGAAAGCTCCTCCGCACCCACGTGCAACTCGCCGCGTCTCAGGTCCAACAACAGAGACCGAACTCTTCCATTTATTTTCCCATCAAGCTTTTGGACTACTTCCTCTTCTGCGGTTTCCAGCTCTTCCTGCCCGACCTTCAGCTCTTCTCGTGCTTTCTGCCCTGCTTCCAGCTGTTCCCTAAGATCCTCTTGTGCTTTTTCTGCCTTCTTTCGACCGGATCGCAATTCTTCCCTAAGCTCATCCTTGAGGTTTTCTCGAGTGGCTTTCAATTTTTCCTCAAGTTTTTGGACTGCTTTCTCTTGCTCGGCCTTCAGCCATTCCTTAAGTGCTTTCGCGGCTTCCTCTGCCTTATCTTGTGCCTTCTTTTGGCCGGCTTTCAATTCTTCCTGGCCAACTTGGATCTCTTTCTTAAGTTCCTCCTGTGCTTTTTCCGCTTTCTCTTGCGCGGCTTTCGATTCTGCTTGCGCTTTTTCTGCCTTCTCCTGCCCAGCTTGGATCTCTTTCCTAAGATCCTCTTGTGCTTTTTCCGCCTTGTCCTGGCTAACTTGCATCAGTTGCAAAAGTTGGCTTAATTGGGCTTCCATTTTGCTGCTTTGAGATCTCGTCAAAGGCATGCACAATACTCACTTCAATTTATTTATCTGACCGTCGTTTTATCGGTACTTGTTAAATTATTTATTTATTTAATGTTTGTTCAATAATTTTCTTATAGCCCCCGGTACAAAACCTCACACCGACACCACTGTTACGTTCTTGACGTTCGGGCTATTTAAAATTATACGACAAACATGGGTTCAAATATTTATTTACACAATGAATTACTACGATTATTGTTTACAAGCACATGCGAGAATTATCAAGCAGATTACAAATTAATTCAAGCACTAACGACTATCGGTACACGTATTTCTAACAACTATTATTATTTATTTCTATTACGTACGGATTAGCACATTTATTTATATCACTCTTAAACGCTAACGATTATATATATTTATTTACTTATTATTACTTCACGAGAGATTATGTACACGCGGTTTTATTTATATGGGGGCTTCCAACAAGCCTCGACGTGAGTTCTAACTGCCGCAGAACTATTTCAGAACTGACTTGGGGGCGAACTCCGCTCGCTTATATCACGCCGGTAATTTTCTTCCAGAAGCCTCCAGAATTTCCGGCAACAGTGACGTGTCGCGTCAGGGCTGCTCTAGCATCGACTGGAAAATGATTCACCAACGTACACCTGCGTTCAAGGCCGCCCGTCGGCAGCCTATGATTCACGCGCCGGCAGCCGTCTCTGGAATTTCTAGTATAATCGAGGCATTGGGGCAAATAACTGTCAGCCGAATCGTTACAGTACTATCATTTATAGGGATCCCCATGCCAGTGCAATGTCGTTTCCAGTTTGTTAGGGCCACTTCAAGATATATGTTAAATAATAGCGGTGACAGGCTACAGCCTTGTCTGAGTCCTTTTGTAGTATTTATTGGGTCAGATAGATGTTTTCCGGATTTCACATAAGATTTATTGTCTTTATATAGTTCTTGGATTAACTCTATCATATGAGGGTTTGTATTCATTCGTTCTAGTGCTTTCCACAATTCACACCTTGGAATACAGTCGTAGGCTTTTTCCAAGTCAATAAAAGCCAAATGAACTTCTAGTCCTCGTCCGATCATTTTTTCCAATAGTTGTTGCAATGAGAACAGATTGTCCATCTACCCGGCACAAACCCGCTTTGATCTTCACTTATTTTAATTGAAGAGGTTACATTACCAAACACAAATAACTGATAGATAGAGATTACAGAATACGTCTGCCTGTCTAGAGAAGCTGATATTCTGTAAAGATTCTGTTTTAGTTAAAATTATTAAAACAAACTGTACTGTACTTATGATATTTCACTAACGGAACACACAATTTACTAAAAATGAACAAAAAGTGACATTCGGATGAAACAGACTTTTTGAACACTCGTCATCTAAAAATATTACCTTTCAATGTTTTAGATGATTTCTGAGGCTTTCACGGCCATTGTCATTAAGTAACAAACGACTTCCGGGATTGGACCGTGTCATGATTGAGATCTCAATGTTTTATTTCACCAATATTGTTTTTAAATAATTTTTTTTATCAGGAAGCTTTCAATGTTTTTCTAGTTTAGAAAATAGTTTTATAAGTTCTTGCTTTTGAGGAGTATTCTTCCCAATATTGTGTCTCGCATACTATTTTTATTTGACTTCCTGTACATGTATAACATATCAATATTTTGATTTTTGATTACTTAATTGGTTGCTCAAAATTTATATTGTTTTTGTATAAAATTACATTACATCAAATACGATCAAATATCGCTTCAATTATCTCATAAATATAAATTTTGTTATCTTGGTTATTAGCTTTATGAAATCCATGGCCTATGAAATAAAAGCATAACATTGTAGTTTTTGATGACAGATATGCAGAATAACTGGAGTGTCCCTAAGGCACTGTGTATATTAATAGGTTAACCACCGATTCCTCAGCTGAATATAAGACAATTGAACAATTAGCCATTATTCTGCATGAATAGGGTTGCCATATTTGAAAATAATAATTTCGGACAATATTACGAAGGGGGGGGGGGGGTGCTCGTGGGGTAAAGGTAATTCTTACTTTAATTTTTAAATTTCATTGAAGCTAATTTTACAAATACTAGAAACTGAATACTAAAGAAACACACTAAACTATTATTCGTAAAGGAAATTAATAATAAAATTAATTTAACTGGAACACTAATACAAAGCTCTAATAAAAAAGTTAATTTTACAATATGTGGTTTTTAGTTCTTATTTACATATGTTTCTGTTGCAGCAGCAGTAGTTTCATTTGGATTCTTGTATCAATGATATTCCTTGAAACTTTATATTTCTTTGAATTTTTACTTATAATAAATGTGGATCAAGGTGTTATTCGCATAAACCCATTATTAATCGGCTAATTTAAAAAAAGCATTTGAAACCCAGATTCTAAAATAGCGAATAGAAATAGATATTAGGGCCATTTACACGGATGCGCTAAACACGAGTACAGAGAGTACCTCATGTAAATGCACCAAAACTATTCAGGCTAAGCACGAGTTATAACAGGCACGGCAATAGTATTAATCTTTTAAGTAAATTTTTAAATGTTGTGGGATCCGTACGTAAATTATTTCTACCGGGTGATTATAAATGTTTTTTCTTGAATATGTTGGTGGCACTGAAGTCTATGTCAAAACTGACGGAAACCTAACCTCGAATTTGACTTAGACTTACAGTGCCACCAACATATTAAAATTTAACAAATATTTCAAAGGGAACTTGATAGAAAAGCATTTATAATCACCCGGTATAATCATATGGATCTTTTTCACGCAACTCTCGTACAAGTGGCATTTGCCCATATTAAATTTCTGTTTTTCCCTTCATTTATTTACCCATACTGATTGCAGTGCTTTCTTTTTTAATGTTTCGTAATAAATATATGAACCTGCACATGCAACTGCAACACTTTTTTTTTTCTTGAACTTTTTTATTATTCTGCAACTGATCAACTACGCACTAACCTAAAACTTTTAGAATTTCTAAAATTCCACATGCTACATCAATACTTGACGAAATCGTATTTAAACTAAAGGTTTTGGATTGTACGCTCTAAAACTGCAGACCAGTGTGCACACCTGGAGTGTTAAGATTTAGGTAATAAAACTCTCCGGCGTGCACGTTTAGCGTTACACTCTGAACCTTCGCGATAGGCGTGTACATGTAAATGGATACACTACTTTTTTCAATCAACTTGTCTAAATTATATTTGAGGCATTGAACTAGAATTTACAGAAATCGCTCAAAATCGGTAAAGCGTAATATTTTCTTGGAAAATTGGGATATTTCGGGACAGTATTTTGTACAATCCCGAAAAATCAGGACGCATTGCAACCCTATGCATAAATTGTTTTTAAAGAAATTATAACAATAGAACAACCTAATCGATTTGGTTATTTAGTATGACATAACACCATACTGGTATTGGTTATCTTTTGGATTGATATTAGTTATCATCGGTGGATGAAACATGCGTGCCACAACACAGATCAGCCAGTGCCTCTTTAATGGCAAAGTTGATAACTTTACATTTTGTTTTGGATATTATATTCTTTTGACATTTCAGGATGGGGGATCTTAACAAAGTTCTAAGAACCTGATTATAAAGGTTTTCCATTATAAGGTTTCATTTTAAATTATAAAAAAAACTGTCTGTTTGTGAGTTGTGATATTTTTATTCAAACCCAAAATGCAAACTGTGCAATTAAACTTCGAACACAATATCAGTTAAAAGGCCGCTTTGGCTTCTCTCGCAAATGGTCACTTTTTTGAGGAGATTTTCCATCATGTTTTCACACAATTGTAGCACAATTTCCCCAATAACAATTCGAATATTGTCTTTGAGCGATTGGTTTGTTCGTGAAGCATTGGCATAAACCGTCACATAATCCAAAGGAAGAAGCTCAGCAGTGTCAAATCGCATATCTAGGAGGCAAATTACAGTCTTTTTGATGCGATATGACACATCTAGGAAATTTTTCACATAATAATGCAATTGTTTCACGAATTGTGTGGCACGTAGCCCCATCCTGCTGAAAGTAAACATCGTCCAGGTAGAATTCCTCAATTGCAGGCAAAAAAGTCATTCATCATTCTTTGGTAGGGCAAACTATTCATTTTCGAAAACAGCAATGTTTTCAGTTAATCTGGCTGTCTGAAGACAAGTTGCATTGCTAACATCACTAACCTTGCCGAGACTTTCAAATTTATTTATTAAATTCACAATTACTGGAAGAGAAGGTGCAAACTGCCTCTGCGAAATTTTTATCATATTTGTAGTGAATATCAATCCATTGTTATTAACCGGTAAATGTCGTATATATGACAGCTCTTAGCGTAATAGGTAAAAAATTATACGAAATCTAAAATACAACCAACCTAAGACAGATACCAAGCTGTTAAAATAGGAAATAAAATAATCTGTAATAAAATCGTGGAGAAGACTAAAGGGTTTTATTTCTACATATTAAGGCATCTCTGCTATGAGCATGATGGATCTTCCTGCTATTAATAAAACCAACCTCTTAATGGAAAACCGGAGTAATTGAGTTTGCTGTATATTAAAAACAAACATTATTTATAGGATCTTTAATGTGCATAAAATTAAAAGATTATTGTTTTGTTTTCTGCAGGTAATACCCCTCTTATGTATGGCTGTGCGGGCGGTCACACAGATGTGGTCAAATTCTTGCTAGAGCATGGTGCTAACGTAGAAGACCACAATGAAAATGGACACACCCCTTTAATGGAAGCTGCCAGTGCTGGCCATGTAGAACTTGCAAAAATCCTTCTTATGCACGGTGCTGGTATCAATACCCATTCCAACGAATTCAAAGAATCAGCTCTTACCTTGGCTTGCTATAAGGGTCACTTAGACATGGTACGATTTCTTCTCGAAGCCGGTGCTGATCAGGAACATAAGACTGATGAAATGCACACTGCTTTAATGGAAGCTTCCATGGACGGTCACGTGGAAGTGGCAAGACTGCTGCTTGATTCGGGTGCACAAGTCAACATGCCCACAGACAGTTTCGAATCGCCTCTCACCCTTGCGGCATGTGGTGGCCATGTAGATTTAGCCATGTTACTAATTGAAAGGGGAGCTAATATCGAAGAAGTGAACGATGAAGGCTATACACCACTCATGGAAGCAGCAAGGGAGGGTCACGAAGAAATGGTTGCATTGCTTCTTAGTCAAGGTAAGTCAAATTTAGTCCTCATACTTCATAGTGAAAGGTTTTAATGATTGTTGTTTTTAACGTTGTTAATGACATTACCAGTTAAAACCCATGGTGAACTTAATGTTTTTTTTATTATAACAGTTTTTTTAAATCTCATTTTTGAGATACAGGGTTGTTAAATTTCAGGGCTCACCAATGGGTTTCAAAAACTGTAAGAATATAAGGTCGGTTAGATTGGGGTACAGATTCTGATACTGAATAATATTCAAAAACAAAAGTGAATGTACTCTTAAACTTCGCCTTAATTTTTAAGTTACTCCCAAAATAAAAATATGTCAAGGCTGTATAAACTAGCCTTTCTGTGTATGACTTCAGTTTGGTTCTTATACAGTGTGCTAAAATTTTATACACGGCATCAGGAAAGGCAATTCCACTGTAGTTGTTACAAACCATTCTGTCTTCTTTTTTGTGTAGGAATTATCACTGCTTTTGTCCACTCCCCAAGCATTTCTTCATTATTCCATATCTGCACTATTAGTTCATATAACCTTTTTCGTAATTTGTCCTCTCCGTATTTGATTAACTCTGCTACTATACTGTTTTCTCCTGCGCTTTTATGATTTTTTAGGTTTTTAACCATTTCTCTGAATTCACCCTCGGTTGATGGGTATACTTTATCATCCTCTTCCTCCTCTTCATTTCTTGGTGCTTCCATTTGTTTCTCTTCCTTTGTACTCTTGTTAAGTAAATCGTCAAAAAATACCTCCCATCTCTCATTTATCTTTATCTACTTCACCTATTAAATTGCCTTCTTTATCTTTGTAATAATTTTTTACACTGAAAGCCTTTTTTTTCATTTCTGACGTCTTGATAGAAATTTCGTATCTCTTTGTTCTTAAATCTTTCTTCTATGTCCTTTATTATATTTTCGTAGTGGACTCTGTTTTTCCTTCTGCAAATACTTTTTGCTTCTCTTCTATGGAACGTATACTTTTCTCTGTTTGCTTCTGTATTATTTCTTACCATTTCCTCCCTTGCTTTTCTTCCTTTCTCAATTAAACAGCTGCATTCCCTCTCATACCATTCTTTGCTCTTAGTAATTTTACTTTCTTGAACTGCTTCTGCCCTTGCATTTCTCAGTGGTAGTTTTATTTTTTTCCATTCCTGTTGACTGTTTCGTGTTCTTTTATTCTTAATTCTCTTTCTATAGTTTCTATATACTTCGCTTGTGTTTTTTTTTCTTGTTTCATATTCATATCTTTTCCCTCTTGGTTTTGCGCTGTACGTTTTATGTGGTATGTTACCGTTCACTTGTACTATAACTAGAAAATGCACTCTGTCTGCGTCTGCTTTCCTGTAGCTTCTGATATTTGTTATAAAAAATTTGCGTCACTTTCTTCTATCAACACATGATCTATTTGGTTTGTTGTTCTACTATCTGGCAATGTTCATGTCCCTTTTATGAATTTATTTGTATGAATTGGGTGCTTCTTATTACTATCCGCTTTTCTGCGTCGAACTCGATTAACAGTTTTCCATTCTCATTACTTTCCTTGTGCTTACTATACTCTCCTATAGTTGGTGCGTATATTTCCTATTGTCCAATTTTTGGATTATAGTCTCCCAAGATTATCTTGACATCGTATTTTGGTATTTTTTTAAACTCGGTATGTATTAACTCATAGTATGCTTTCTTTTCATCTTCGTCTTTCTCTTCTGTAGGCGCGTGTATGTTTATTAACATTACATTTCTTTTTTTCCTTTAATTCTTATACTACACAATCTTTCTTATATTGGCGTAAAATTAATAACAGCACTTTTAAGCTTTTGCTCTGCTAAATAACTCGTTCTTGACATTCTATTGGCTCCACCACTGTTGAAGAAGATATAATTATCTATTTTTGTTATCGCTGTTTCTTTGTTTTTGTTTCTTGTAGCGCTATAACGTCAATTCTGTATCTTTTCAATACTTTCACTAAGATCTTCATTGCACCTTCTTCATGGGTACCTCTTACGTTCCATGTAGCAATTCTGTACTGTTCGTTTTGTGTTTTTTCTCCTTGTCGCATATTTAGTTCCATTTTGCTTACCTTTGTTTTTGCTTCTTTATTCATTCCCATTGCCATTGCCATGTTCGTTATCTTGACCTTTCCTTCTTGCTCTGTCCTCAGTTTTTTTACTTTGTGGCTTCTTTTTTTTTTTAATTTAGACTTCCTCTGTCTTCTTCCGACCACTCATACTGTGCATAATTGACTTTTAACTTTCTATACCCCACTTGCGTTGTCTTCCCGTTCTATCTCTCTTTCTTTGCTACACTTCTTATGGCTGCTTGGATTATCTGCTCTTCTTTAGTTAAGTCGTTATCTATAAAGATTTTGTGTTTCCCTAACTTTGCTTCATTCTTCATTATTGCAAGCTGTTCTGCAAATGAGGCTATTTCTGCTACTGCATTTTCCCCTTCTTTCCCAAAATGTGAATGTTTTCCTTACTTTTACGTTTACTTGTAGTTTTTCTTGTATACATTTTTTTATACTTTTTTCAGGCATACTGGCATCTTCTAGTTCTAAACCTTTTATCACAATGTTATTTCTCTTCATGTCCTTCTGTTTTTCTATTTTTGCCTTAAGTTTATGGACTTTTTTCCATAGCTCCGTTTTTTCTTTTGCCCACTCTCATTTCTTTCTTGATTAAATCTTCTTTAATTTTCCACAGTTTCTCTCCATATTTCTTAATTTCCTCGTTATTTTCTGCTACCTCTTTTCTTGTGTTTTGGACCTCACTTTTTATTTCTGTCATTGAAAATTATGTCCCATGGTCTCCTCTTCGCTCTTCTCTATTATTCTTGGTTTTATTATTCCTGTTGGGAATCTCTGCGTCTGTTTATTTCGTTTAAAAGCTTCAGCCTCTTCTTCCTTCCTCCGTTCCTTATCGTCACTCTCTCTTTTTTTTCAAATAGTCTTCAAGGGAACGAAGACTATTTTTCCTCGTCTTTTGGTTACTCATTTACTTTGCCTGCAATTTGACGATAAAAAACCAGACTTGCATTTTCTTCTGGTGCACATACTTCACACTCCTAATCTTTTTAACCTCACTTTCTGTTCTCAGTTTTAATCCACGAATTCTGGGTTCTTATCTTCTTGCAACCCACTGCACACACACTTACCCCCGTCTTCGATTTACTTTGCACACCTTTCCTGGCTTCCGAAACAACCAAAACACATAACTTTATCAAATGTGGAGCGCTATCGCATGTGATTGTTGACGGTGCCACCTTCCCAAAACTCCCCATGTTTGTATGAACACCTGTTTTTCTTCTTTAGGCTAAGTTAAGACTAAGGCTAATATTAGGGTTAGGACAAAAGAAACTGTATAAACCAGCCTTTAGTTTTGTTTTTTCATAATAAATCGATTATTAATATGTTATCTTCACATTATTAGGACACTTTTTAAAGATCTGATTTTAATTTTTTTCAAGATATTTATACTAACTTTCTTATTTTAAAAGCACATCAAGGATGTCTATGGCAACGTTGAGAAGAGTTTCATTTCTCTCGTCAGTAATATAAAGTTTTTGTTACAGTTATTTTAGCAAATAACCGAGATATGTGAAACAAATATTTCCTGAGGGGCAGTGATTGATTAATTAGAAAACAGTGACCAATTGCCTTTCTATTCAATTTTTATCATATAAAAAATTAATTGTAGATTATTTGAAGTTGCAATAGGGTTCTTAGACTGTTAACAAAACCAACTTAAAATGAGTTCTTTAAGGCTGTATGAATGAAGCATACCAATTGTTTTTTTTTCTTAAAACTGTATTAAGATGTTATTGCATATTTAATTTAAACCTACTAAAACTCATGTGAAAACGCCTCAGTATAACATGGCCGCTTCGTGACGTTGCAAAACAGTAAACAAGCGCGTGTGCAAACAACATTGTATTTGATTTTGTGACTGCTCCACAGGTTAAAAATGTCTGAAGAATAAACGCAATAATTTTTAATTTAACGCACAACACAATCAAATCAGCAAAACCGGACTCTAATTTGCGAAAGAACTGCAGCTGCAGTGATACGGCACGGACTAGGTTTTACTTTTATGTGTGAAGGATTTTTATGATCACACACACACATTTTTTACATTACGTAGCCATGTTTATGCTAAGTACACACACCTTAAACTACAGCTAACCTAAATTCATACTTTTGTACAAAACACATTGTAGTAAATTTATCAAATAAGCACATAACATGTTACGAGTGTGACAAATAGTGTTTCACGTCTGTAGTGGGGGTAAATAAAACCCACAGTCCAGTAGTTTACCATTCCTCAGCAGTAACCCCACCACATTTGCTTATTCCTGATGTCAAACCACGTTTTGCATCACATGACAAATTTTGAATACTGGCCGATTTATTTATAATTTTTTTGTTTTGGGTCACAATTAAATCGTATTTTTTTTTGTTTTAATGTGAAATGTATGCAATTTGGCTTTGATTAAACATGTTTTCCTTTAAAACTTTTAACCATTGTAAGTACCCTATTGTCAGTATAATTCCACACACAAAGTAAGAATGATTTCAAGAAGTCCCTGAATCGGAAAGTTTTTGTATAAAACTGTGTAATAATTTGTTGGGCAAAAATGCTTAACTACTAAGTAGAATGGAATTTTTTTTTTGAGAAATTGCTTGTCTTACATTTGTTCTTTCGAGAATTCCAGACAAAACATTAAAAAGCTAGATTTTTTGCTGCTGAGTTATAAACATTATGTCTCTTAATATTATTACTATTTGTGATCTATGCATATTATAATATTTAATGTAATGAAATTAACCCGTGCTCCAACTTTGTATCCCGAATTCGGGGCAAGTTGAGCGTTGTACTGCCAGATGCAAGCTCATAAAGCACTAGCCTCTACACTGCAAGGTAAAATGAGGTTATCGATAATACATGCATACTTATATTTTCGTTATATTTATGTTTTCTTCTAATTGTTTTGGAAAGAAAATAATGAATACTCACAATTATTGTAAATTACAGCTTAGTGTGCCAAAACTGTTATAGAATAAAGTAAATATGCAAAAACAATGTTTGAAGTACGATTAAGATCTATTTGAAGTGTGAATTGATACTTTTGTTTTCGGATTAAACAATCACTCGCTACTATAAAAAAATGGTTTTTACGTACAACACAATTATCTATAGAAATAATAAGTTTAAAAAACTTTGTATCAGTGAAAAAAGGCAAACAAGTCTTCCCGACTGTTCATAGCCATTCTTGATGTGCATTTGATACATGAAAGTGAGTATCAATAACTCCAAAATTTTGAAAACAAATAAAAATCTAAAATTAAGTTTTAATTCTTTTTTAAAAAATACCCTAATGTCCAAATAGTTTTACTCTAAGTAACAAAATAATCGACTGAAAATGGAAAAACAAAAATGTGGAATTTTGTTTTTATGCGTGAACTCAAAAACCAAGTGCTATATGTCCCCTTTCTTCTTCGAATAGCTTTCAGCATTAGAATCTGCAAATTTGCTCCAATGTAATCAATCTTATCGTTTTTGAAATCCCAATGTGAGCCTCGAAATTGAAAAACCCTGTATATCTATACAATTTATCAAAATGATTCAGAAATAAAATAGACTATACTTCCTCCATAGGTTGAACATTTGTACTTTTATAAACTGTAAATAAAAGTTCATATTTCTTCTATTCTACTGTTTCAATATACTTTCTACTTTCTCCGTTTTATTATTGCTGCACTATCTAACAGATGATTAATTTTGGCACTTTGCCTTTCCCAGCAAGAGTTTTTCTCTTTGTTTATATTTTTTGTGGACCAAAAATGTTTACATCTTGGATCAAATATGAATTTTTTTCCCCAATTTTGTTCTTTAAATTATCAACCCAGTAGATAAACTTCCCATGCTTGTTATCAATATTTTCTTCATATAGAGGTTTTTGGACCACTCAGTGCAAGTGTAACTGTATAAATGACTTACACTGGCTGTTAATTTGCTTTTTTTATTACCAATCCTAATTTGTGTAGCAAAGCCATTGATTTTCGGTCTATACTTTGGAGATGAATTGTGCAATTCCCTTTATCTTGTAAGTTGCAACCAGGGAGTAAGAGGGAAGGAGACTGATCACCATGCTACAGAACCTGCGATGATATTTACGGCCCTTTAATAGCATAGTACCTACCACTCACAGCGCTGGTGTTCCACACCGGGCCAAATCAAAACGTAAACCAGACATAAACAAACCCCCACCATGCCGCCAACTGACCCGGCATGGAACATTTGCACCACGTGTGACAGAATACGGTACTACTAAAGAGCCACAAATATCAACGCAGGTTTGGCGAGCGGCCAGCCCCCTTACACCCTAGTTGCAACATATAATTAAATAATATCTGAGCTAATAAAAAATAATTGTCATTGACATCTTGAGTTTGTATGTTAGTTGATTGTCATAAAATAATATTAACCATTAACTATTGTTCCTAGATATCTGAAGTTTTTCACTCTTTCGAAGCTACGAGTCCCTATGCCAATATTCTTTATGTGTATTTTCTTTGCGAGAACATATCTTATACTTTGATTTACTTCCATTGATCGTGAGTCCTCTTTTTTTTGCTTCTCTTTCCAGTTTTATTAACGCTTTCTCTAGGCTTCCTTTATTCCTCGCTAACAGAACTATATCGTCAACGTAAGATATAATTTGTGGTTGATACTGTGCTATAGTCTTATTTATTGCTGTAGATTTTACCACTCCTTCCAAAATGATATTGAAAGGTATTGTCGATAGGGCATCCCCTTGTGTCACCCCTTTTTCTATTTTGTTGGTTTCTGACATTCCTTCATTTGTTATAACTTTTGCTTGTGAATTTTCCATCGTCATTCTAGTTGGTCTTATTAGCTTGGCTGGGATATTCATGTACTGCATTTCTTTTGTTAATTCTCTTCTGATGATACTATCAAATGCTCGTTGGAAGTCAAGAAATAGTATGTGAAGTTCGATTTGATGCTCGCAACTTTTCTCGATAGTTTCTGTTAAAATGTGAATGGCATCTACCGTCGATCTACCTTTCTTGAAGCCCTGTTGATGTTGTCCTATCTCTTTTTCGGTGTGCTTTGTTAGTCTGTTTTTCAACATTATTAGTATTTTATATGCTGTATTCAAAATCATGATTCCTCTGTAGTTTCTACTATCACCCCTTTGTTAAAGATTGGCGCTATCAATCCTATTTTCCATTCAGATGGCATTTTTTCTTCTTGTCAAATTTTAACTATTAAACTGTGAAGCCGTTTTAGCAAGATGTCACTACTTTGATTAATTCGATATTGATTTTATCAGGACTTGCTGCCTTGTTAGATTTAAGTTGCTTAATTACCTCGGTGAATTCCTCGTAAGTGGGTGCTTCTTCATTATCTCTGTCATCTATAATTTCTGAGCTCTCTTCTTCCTTGTTGTCTTTATTTGAATAGAGTATTTTTCCCATGTTTTTTTATTAATTTTCCCGGTAATTTTTTTGATATCTTGTCTTTTAATGTCTCCAAAAAGTTTTCCGTTGTCTTTATTATTCTCCTCGAGTTCTTTCATCTGTTTGTTAATCCAGTTGGTTTTTTTCTTTTTGCACAGTTTTCTTGCTTCCTGTTTTAGCCTATTGTATTATTGTTGTTCATTTAATCCTCTTGTTTGTAACCATCTGTATCTTGCCTTTGGTTTTTCCTTTACCTTGTCTTGGCATTCTTCATCAAACTAGTCCTTTGTAATTTTGTGGCTTCTTTGAACTATGGTTACTTCAATAGTCGCAATTATGCAGTCTCTTAGGGTTTTCCATTCTTCTTCTATGTTGGTATTGTTGACTGTTGACAGGGTTTCTTCCATCCTACCTCTGTAACTTTCTCTTATCTCTGTGTTTTTCAGCTGTTGTAGATTCCACCTCTTTCTCTTCTCTGTTATTTTTGTTTCCCTGATTATTTTCATCTTCATTTTTACAATTACAAGCGAGTGATCGGTATCACCATCTGCTCCTCTAAAGGATCAAAGGATCTTACGTCATGTACAATTCTTTGCCATTTTTTCGATATCAGAGCATGATCAATTTGATTTCCATCTGTTCTGCCTGGTATCATCCACATTATTTTGTGTTGTTTCTTGTGTTTGAACCTTGTGCTTATTATAAACGTATTTGATAATGAGGCTAGATTACATAGTCCACTTCCATTGTCGTTTGTGCGCTTGTGGATTGTTTCTTTTCCTGCTACTTAATCGTTATAATCTTCTTTCCCAATCTGTGCGTTGAAGTCTCCTATTACTAATATATCATTTCTGGGTATTGTTTCAATTACTTCTTCTAGATTCTCATAGAATGCAACTTTGTCTTTGCCCTTTGCTTCTTCGATGGGAGCGTAAATGTTTGCTATAGTTAGGTTTCCTTGTTTGTTTTGCATTTGAATATACGATATGCTTCCATTTATTGCTTTAAAGTGCATTATTTTTTCTCTGAATCTGCCATTTATCATGAATGCAGTACCATTTTTTCCCTGTTTATCTTTCCCTGAGTAGTAAAATGTAAAGTCTTTTTTGTCAATTCTGCCTTCTCCTTTCCATCTTACTTCCTGGAGTGCCAGAATTTCCATATTGTACCTTTTCATCTTTTGTGCCACTTCATTCATTTTACCCACTGCTAATAATGTTTTAACGTTCCAGCTTCCTATTCATATTAAGTTTCTTTTACTTTTCTTACTCATTGTCCTCTTCCTTGTGGTCGTTATCTGGTTTTCTTCTGCTTCTATTATGTTTAGTGCTTGAATTTCCTTCTGTTTTCTCATTCTAACTTTGGGAAGTTTTTTGTATGTTCGAGGGTATGAGTTTCGTCGTTCCACTGCAAAAGTTTCTCTTCTATCCACATTTTTTTGAATCGTTACTTTTTTTCCTCCCATCCTTTCCAAATCAGCTTGTTTTTTAAGTTATGATTGGATTTTTTGTTCGTGCTATGTTATATCATTGTCTATGTATATTTTTAGTTTTAGTTTGCCTTTTAGTTTGCTTTTATTTTTTAAAACCAGTTTTTTGTGTTCCATACATTCAAATTTTACTACCACGAAAGGCTGTTTATTATATGGGTTAATTAGTTTAGTATCCTTAACTGTTACTTCTGTTTGCAATTTGGTATTTTAAATATCTTGAACCTCCCTGTTAATGTTTCCATCCTTGAAGTCTACCCCTTTAATTGTAACGTTCAGTTCCCTTTTCTTTTTCTTCCATTTTTCGGTGTTCGATTCTAAAAATTATTCTTTCTAGTATCTCGTCTTTTGATTTCTTCAGATCTTGTACTTCATCCTTAAGTGTGTGTTGTTCTCTCTTTAATTCTTCCATTTCTGTTCTTATTGCATCTAATTTTCCCTCAATTCTAGTACTTCTTGACTCCATTCTATCTAGCTTTTCACTTATATCTTGTAGTATTTTTCCATTATTACTACTTCGATTCTTTAAATTCCACTTTTAGTTAAAACAGTACACTTGTTTAACAATCATAGATTGTTGTATGTATGTATGTATATATGTATGTATGTATAATCTGTAACCTCATTTACCTTGTGGTGTAGAGGCTGGTGCTTTATGCGCTGGCATCTGGCGGTACAATGCTCAACTTGCCCCGGATTCGGGATACAGAGTTGGAGCGCGCCTTTGGTGCTTGCGTAGCAACCATTGTGTGAGTTGTGTGTCTTGGTGAAAGTCAGTTTATGGTTGTTAATCAAGGGGTGTATTTCAAGTCTATTATTGTTAAAACATGGTTCGAATTTCCAGATACACTCAGCAAATATTTGACATTGACAGTTCACGAGTTTTCTGAAAGCAGTCAACTTTTAGCGGTCCGCTTCGACACGTCAGTTATTTCTCCTTAGTACAGTCTTCTTGATTGTGGCATAACCTCAATAATTATGTGGGGTGAAATGGAGATACAGCAGGTTTATATGTGAATGTTTTAGGGTGATATAGCATGGTTTTTCCTTTGTACTATAAACAAACAAAAGCATCAACAAATTTTGCCTCTTAATGGCGGCCAATACCACGTGATTCGAGCGACCAATAAAAAAGAATACATTGTATTGTCGTCACTATCTCATATATTCACAATACCTCCAAGGGATGGACCAGTCTCTTAACAATTATTTTACAAGTATATTTAAGAAACTTTTCTATTAGTGGGTTCTTTGTGGTGCATGGTGTGGTCACGTGACAGGTTCTTCTCTACAAAATACTACTCGACATATTTTATTGTGTATTATTTATTTGGTCACACTATACCTGTAAGAGATTTTGTACTATATTTACATTATTATATCTACATCGAAAAGTCCTTGTGAGATTGACCACAAGCACCAGTTCTATACTTTTGATTTTAAATAATCTTCTATAACTACATACTCTTCAATATATGTATTGCTTGTAATGATAGTGACACTTTTGCACAGTATTGCTGCAACTTATATTAAAAGAAAGCTTTTTGATACCAGTAATGATGTTCTTGAAAGAAACCTATGACTGTCATGTCAATCTGACATTTCAAAAATACTCTAACCTCTATATCAGCAGAAGTAGTTTTTCGGTAACTTAAGAAAAGGTAATTATTTTATTGCTCAACAGTGTAATTACAATTTTTTTTATGAATATTAACCTTTTTGCACCGGGAGGTGCATAAATGCACAAAACTGCATATTTACACAGTGCTGTATGTACTTTGCATTAAGGGCAGGAACCACACATTGGCTCAAACTCAGAATACTGGTTTGTACATTTTATATTGTATAAATTCCTTTTTAAAGTCACACATAAAACATTTTTTTAATGGTGCCCGAACATGCGCCATTTTAGAACCAGCACTAGCTGGGAAGCGCACATAGGCACAACGCTCACTGCAGCCTTGGTGGGCGGCACGGAAGTTAAATCCATGCCTGGCAGGGAAAGGTTAATAAACTCATCAGTATAGGATACCTGGTACTCCACATACTTAAAGTTGTCTATCAGCAAAACTTTGGTTTCATAGAAATCTCCATTGTAACTATACTGAAGTTCTTCAATACTCAAATTATTTATATTGAATTTTAGAACTAAAGGAATCAATCTCTTCTTCAGCGACCTCTCTACGCCTACTTCTGGACATAGGCCAATGCCTTCCCTCAATAAAAGAAGTAAAATACATTGACTCTAAATTATAATTATTTTCAGTAATATATCGAAGTTGCATCGTAAGTGGTTGCACAGTCAAAATTATGTAAATCAAGATTAAAAAGTTGTGAAGTCGGACGGGTATTGCTATATTTCATATGATTTTTGTAAATTCTAGAGACAGGCCGAGTCTCTAGTACCAGATTATTAATTTCTTCATGTACTAAAAATATTTTTCTTAATATATTCCTCGTATGTGCTTATTACTCTATTTTAGGAAAATGTTGACTTATTAATATTTTACTGGAGTTAGTGGACTTACAACCTGGTTTTCGCTGGTAATTGTCATATGTTTTCAAGTGTAAAAGGTAATAAAGTAGTCATCAGAGAACTTATCAATTTCTTACAGTTTTGGTGCCCAAACCAAGCAAATTTGCTTTGAATTAGTTTAGTTTAGTGATACATATTTGTATAATCAATTTCTTGCATTTCAACAAAATAAAAGTAACAAGAACAAATGTATTTCAGGCGCCAATATAAATGCACAAACCGATGAAACACAGGAAACAGCACTAACGCTGGCATGTTGTGGAGGTTTTAGTGAAGTAGCAGACTTTCTTATTAAAGCGGGTGCTGATATAGAATTAGGAGCTTCAACACCGCTCATGGAAGCAGCACAAGAAGGCCATCTGGAACTGGTTAAATATCTCTTGGAAAATCGTGCCAGTGTACGTGCACAAACACAAACTGGAGATACAGCGCTGACATACGCATGTGAAAACGGTCACACTGACGTTGCAGACCTGTTGCTGCAATTCGGAGCTGATTTGGTAAGGTTAGCTGTTATCATTAATATACCTTTATTAACTATATTCCATAAAACAGGAGCATGAATCAGAAGGTGGCCGAACTCCTTTAATGAAAGCATGTCGCGCTGGACATTTGTGTACCGTACAGTTCCTCATCTCCAAAGGTGCAGATGTTAATAGGCAAACTACAAATAATGACCATACACCATTATCTTTGGCTTGTGCTGGTGGACACCTACCAGTTGTAGAGCTTCTCCTTGCTCATCGAGCTGACCCTAATCATAAGTTAAAAGTATGTAGAAAATGCAAAAGCAAGCTTCGGAGTTATTAATTTCATTTTGTTGTAGGATAATTCCACCATGCTCATAGAAGCAGCAAAAGGGGGCCACACCACAGTTGTGCAATTGTTACTGGATTATCCTCATTCCATGATGTTAAGTCAGCAAGGCGCTGCAGCAACCATGCTACCAGGACAAGTTGGCAGCCGAGATTCGCCGTTACCAACAGGAACTCTGCCTCCAAATATGTCTCAATCAGTTAACTTTTTTCAACCACCATCAAATCTTGCTTCACCTGGTAAGTTATGATAGATGTATGCATATGGTGATTATTATATTACATTATGGTACTAGAATTTTCATCGGCGGTTCTACAAGAAGTTCCTGAGGCGGTACGAATTATACCACAAGAAGACACTGCCCAAAGTCAGTGTACAGAAACCGTAAACAAACAACTTGCCGTTCCATCGCCAACTCGTCCAGCTGATTCTCAGCAAGGCAAAAGCAGCAGTCGAAAATCTATGTTGCCTAAAAGTCGTCCGACCAGTACTGCACCCTTGGAGAGCAGCGTAAGTTCTACCGAAATTTCACCAGTGGCACTGCGGTCGTTAACTTCCGAAGTCTCGCAAATGACTCTTCGATCCCAACCTGTACCTTTAAGTGAGTTGGAAGATTCTGATTTCCTCAACGAAGATCCAACAGTGGGCGGTAGTATTATCGATTTTATTAAGCGCAAAAAGCAGCAGACCAGCTCCTCACCACCTCCTATGACTGATGAAGGCAACACACAAAAACAGCAAATACTTGAAGAGCTACATGTACGTATTCATGCTAGTAGTATTTATATTCAAAGTAGTTTAGAACGTAACACTAATTTCATATACAGGGCGCTAGGTACCAACTGTTGCTAAGTAAAAACTCGGTTAGACAGTGATTTTATTTCAAGAAACAAACTCATTGTTCAGTATAATCATCTTTAGCTTTGGTAATGGCTGCTGCTGAAAGCATCACATGTAGCATGAATGTGGGAGTGGCAAAAACGATTCTTGAATATTTCCAAACTTGCTTTTAATAGGATACCCTGCTCTCCAAAATACTTCAAATGGATAAATCCAGACGATTGTCTTCTGGTGAATCGGGGGGGCATGTTGTGCCAAAATTAACCGCTACAACTCTTTGCTCCAGATTATTGTTCATGTCGCCTCTAACCAAACACAGTCGTTTTGTTTGTTTACATACTGCTGAATTGTAAACATTTCCCAATTTGGCACCTGCAAGGGCTTCAGTACCTGTTCTCTTTCCAATCGTATTTTCTTCTGCACCAACATTGAGGAAATCGCACTGTTGCATTTAAACTCCATGCTTAATATCTTTTTTTGTTTTCAATAAAACAAAATACTGCCGATGGTTTGTAAACAGCACAATGAACTGACATTAAAGCAAAAATAGAGTGCTGTTCTGATTCAGTGTTGTGTATAGAATGAAGTTGGTAACAGTTGGTCTCTAGCATCGTGTATATAGTGTCTCCAAGATGAAAAATGCATAGCATGGGGATCTAGTTAATGGCAATAACTAGCAATGCAGTTAACTGATGGAAGTACCTTGAGAGCTATCCTATGCGCAATCAAACATTTCGGATGTGGTTATATCGAGGCAACATCATGTATATTGATATGAATCATTGTTACCCCAGTTGCCAGTGACACTTTATATCAGTTGATTCGGTCATAGACTAATCAAATGTTTCTGAATTCATTCGAGATTATTTAGTGAAAATAATTCATACACAACACGAAGTAGAGCATAGATTACAAATTGTGGTGTGCCTGTCAGTTGTACATTAAAGAATTTAAGGAAGCAGTTTGCAACAATGTTATATCGGTACAATGTTTATGTTTATTTTTAGTATATTACAGAACAAGCTACGAAAGTGGCGTATATCGTGCGAGTTAATTTGAGAAACGAGGTGAAGCGTAGCGGAGCCAAGTGACTTAAAATACGAGCGTACGATACACTTTCAAATGAGTTATGTATGCTGTTTTTCCCACGGCCAGAAAAAGTACACATTTTTGCAACTTAATGAATGACAACTGACAAATCAGATTGTCCGTAATTTTTTAGGTCAAAGTGACATACTTTCAGTAGTTTTTAGGTTAAAATGACATATTTAGTTCACTGTATATCTGTGAATTGTACATTTTTTTCGTAACAAACGTTTATGTTAACGACCGGGTGAATTGTGTGTGGGCGTGGGAAAATAGTTATTAACGACATAATGCCGTTAGTAAGCGTCTAACAAACAAGGATAAATTTGTGGCCGAGGCCATCAGGCAAATAGGCAGGAGTTGAAGATGCTACGTGAGGCCTATGTTCATAGGTGGACAACAGAGGCTGCGTAAAAAAGAAAAGAAATGTCTTTGTAGTATGTACTCATCAGTAGAGAGTCAAAATAGAATCTTTTTTGAATTCTATATAAATAAAAATCAATTGCCGCATGTATGGTACATCATCACGTGAGAACGGCTCAACCGATTTGGTTTATTTTATTTTTGTTGTGTTCATAATCGTCAAGACAAGGATTGTATGAAAGCAAATTTTGGGAAAATTCACCGGTAAAATCTAAAAATTCGCTAAATCAAAAAGATTATTTTTATGGTTTTTTGTATGGGATTTCGTATGTTTATTATGCCCGGGCAACGCCGGGTAGGTCACAGCTAGTATTAGATAAACATATCGAGAGATCCAAAAAAAACTGATCTTCAGCAGGCTGTGGAAGTTCAAATGTATGAATCATATGTTTGTGGTACTGTACGTCTATATCAAATTCAAGGTGATCAGGTTAGGTTTTCAGTCAGTTTTGACAGAAACTGACACAAAATCTAACCTGCTAACCTCGAATTTGACATAGACGTACAGTGCCGCCAACATTCTATTCATAACGAAACTCTGGTGAGTCGCCGGCTATCCGTTGGCGAACGACTATGAATTCGGGCGTGAATGTCATCAAATAACAAATTAATTTGAGTATAGCTGTCAACTGTATTCAAGTCAAGACAACTCGTATTTAAAAAACATGAAAACTTTTAATTAATATTATTCAATTAAAATTGACAAAAACAATTACATTTATGATACCATTAGATGCGCAATAATTTTCTCTTTCCATTGATACCAAAACATTTTCTGTAGGTCGAATTGGTGAGCAGGAATTCATGAAACTGTTAAAGACAATGCTAAATCCCTATGTTCCAGTTTGAAAGTGGCCACCCGGTATAAGTAATATGGTATGGAGGTGACAAAATACAAGGGTATGAAGGTACAGCAATTGCAATAACGAGAGAATTGAAAGAGGAAGTAGTACAACTTGAAGCTATCAACGGACAAATTTCATATGTAAGAATTAAACGTAAACCCAAGCACCTATCAATAATAAACATATAAGCGCCAATGGAAAACGCAGACAAAATAACAAAACAGACATTTTACGATCAACTGGAAAAAATATAGCAATATACCGAGGCAAGATATAGTAATAATCAATGTCAACGTGCAGATAGGCAAAAAAACATATAAGAGAGAAGTAGCAGATATTCATACAGTACATGAGTGCACAAACGAAAACGGAGAGTACGTCTGTAACTTTGCTGCAGAGACAGGAAAAATTCAAGCATAAAAGAATTCATAAAGTCACATGGAAGCATCCTGGAGGAGAAATTGAGAAAACATTTACCATATTCTAATAAAGAAAAGAGATATCAAAGAAATAAATGACGTCTTACAGTGGAGTCGACATCGATTCGGACCACCTCTTGGTCATAACCAAATGTAAAATAAAAGTAACCACAAACAAAAGAAAGAGAAATATGCAACGAAGCTGGAACTTGGAGAAACTAGAAGGCAAAATAAAAAAATCATTCGAACAGGAAATAGAAAGAAGGCTACACAGAGCAGAAGGAACTGATATAAAGTACGTTTTTTTTCTATAATAACTGTCAAAGTGTTACAATGTTGGCAATGTTGGTAGATATGTGATTAAAACGCCAGTAAATTTTTATACTTCGTGTTTGTAGAACTTTTTCAAAATTATGGTTATGTATCAATTTTGAATGTCAAGGTTTTTTAATTTGAACTCTTGACAAATTTCTTTTTTTAACATGGAATCATCATCATCATCAATAAAATCGGATAAAAAAAGAAAACCAAGAAATATTTTAAATGCAAAAATGAAGCAAGCGATATTAAATTATGACATATCTGTCAAAATGACAATAATTTTTTTTAGTGGAAAAAAAGAACTAAAAATGTATGTACCAACATTATTAAAACTAGGAACCCTGCAGGAATGCAACCTATCCCCTAGAAAGTTGACCTTGAAAATTATTATAGAAAAAAAATGTACTTTAGAGGAAGTATGTATAAAGTATAACTGGAGCTGCAGAGACTATTATAAGATGTAGAGAAAACAGAAAGAAGCAAGGTTGGATGACGAATGCAAAAAGGCAATAAAAAAGAAAGGACTGACTAGAATGAAATGGATAAGAAGACAGAAAGGTACAAAGAAGAGAGAATTAAAGCCAACAAAATATGCAGAAAGAAGAAACGAGAATGGGTAGAGAACACTTTGTCAGAAATCGAAACATAATGCTTAAGAAATAACACACGCCCTTTGTACAAATATTTGAAGGAAAGTAAGAAGCACAATAAAGCATGCATAAGCTTTGAGGAAGAAGAATGAATAAAACACTTTAGAGAACTATATGAAGACGAGGAAATAATACCGGAACGAACAGGTGATGAAGTAGTAGCATTAGCTGGAACAGTTAAGAAAGATGAAAAATAAAAAGGCAGCTGGAAATGACCTAATATGTGCAGAGCTATTGAAACATGGTGGAGATGAATTACACACACGAATACACAGATAGTCTAGCATCTGGAACGAAGAAAAGATGCCCAGACTGGAAAATGGGAATCATAATACCTATACCGAAACCAGGCGACTTAACTAAATGCACAAACTATAGAGGTATAACTATATTAAATAACACAAAATATTAACAACACTACTAAAGGAAAGATTGGCTAAACACACGGAAACTATCATGTGAGATTACCAGTTTGGACAAAAGATACCATTCACATAATGAAGCAAATTACAAAGAAGAGCTATGAACATGGCATAGCCGTGCATATACTTTTTATCGACTTCAAACAGGCATTTGATTCACTGCACAGAAAGAACATAATACAAGATCTAGAAGCCATAAAAACACCAAGGAAAATAGTAAAACTGATACGAATGACTATGGACGAAACAGCAGCATCAGTTAAAACAGGACAGGTCAAGACAACTGAACAGAGGAGTGCGTCAAGGAGATGCGTTGTCGGCATTACTGTTTATCACGTTTCTGGATAGCATGATTAAAGAAATAAAAAACCAAGGAACAGTGAAGAACAAATCCATACAAATAATAGCATACACAGATGACGTTGCAATAGTTACAAGAAACAGAAGAGACCTAGAGGAAACTCCCTACAATAGAAGAAAAGACTAAAATAAGAGGTTTGGAAATAAGCGAAAAAAAGACTAAATACATGCTCTGCCGCAGAAGACAAAAAATAACGAATACTCAAATGAAAATCAAGTAGTATAATTTTGAAAAAGTTAAATCTTTTAAATACTTAATGGTATTAATAAACAGCATAAATGAAAGATAAAGACAAAAATTTTAGCCAAAACACCAAAGTAAGAATCTACACAATGACAATGAGACCAATAGTTACATACGCTACGGAAATGATGACTATAACACTAAGAGAAGAAGAGCAACTGAAAATTTTAGAGAGAAAAATCATTAGAACAATCGTAGGACACAAAAAGTGAACGAAAATGAATGGAGAACCGTCATGAATTATTAAATAGATGCAATTTTGAAACAAGAAAATATAGTAAGAGGCATAAAAACACAGAGGATTGCATGGTATGGACACGTATTCAGAAGAGACAAGGGCAACCCAATAAGAATCGTAACAGAATGGAATCCAGTGGAACGAAGAAGACGAGGTAGACCAAAAACAAAATGGAAAGACCAAGCTGAGAGAGACATAAATATAATTAAAGTAAAAGAGTGGAGCAGCTTAATAAATTATAGGAAAAAATGGAGGAAGATAGTGAAAAAAACAAAAGCGCACCGAGAAATGTAAAACAAGAAGGGAGAGAATGTGGTATAATCAGATTATTTAAAGTTCAGAAATGAACAGCTACAATTCCTTCGGGAATGTACAGCTTGTGTATATAAATATTGTTTACTCTGCAATATACAATTTGATACTGACAAGTAAATTAATATATACTCAACGGTAGTGTATCATAGATACAGTCAACTTTACCAACTTAATAGAAATAAAAGTTAAGATAACAAATTATGCTAATATAAGCAACATCTTAAGCCGGTCCCAGAGTCATCGCAAATATTCACCAATACAGGCATTCGTGAGTAGCCAGGACTTGCACTATGTGGATGCTCGTGCTCATGTAGTTCCCATCGGTTGTCGATAAAACAACGCGAGTCAAAGGAAAATTATATTTGCTTTTGCGATGCAGTTAAAATTATCATTAAAGGGCTTTACACTGAACTTTCCTCACAAATGGAAGGTTTGAAAGTAAAAATGTTGAAAATATCAAACGAAAAGAATAACACCTCATGAACATCGACCACTTTTATGTTATTAGAGGTTAGGTTTTTGGTTTGCTGATATTTTGGGTAGCTTGTGGAGCATCGTGAGTAATAAACAACTCTGTATCCCGAATGTTATAGTACAAGTATGTACGAGTAGTGTGGGAGCTTGAACTTGGCATTGGCCATATACGTAAATAATAATAATAATAATAATAATACTTCTTTATTTCAAATTATACATTTACAATACACACTTGCAGCAGTATCACAAAACACAAAATGAAATGACGTCATAAAATACATTACATACATTAACAACTTGTAGGAAAAAAAAAATATTTACACTCTTTCGAAATATTCACTTACCGAGTACGGTTCTAGCATTAATAACAGTTGTTTTACTTTCAGTTTAAACAAGTTTTGACTTTCCACACTTTGTATAGTGTATGGCAGTTTATTAAAAAATTTTATGCTCATATATGATGGATTTTTTTCTGTCATCCTAAGTCTATGTTTCGGATAGTAAATATCTAACGTTCTTGTATTGTAATTATGATTTGTATTATTTGCTGCAAATGTTTGCTTATTTCTAAAGAGGAACATCAAACATTCGAATATATAAATACCAAAAACTGTTAGTAGACCTTTGGTCCCCCCTACACGAATCTCTAAAACCCATTTTATAAATTATTCTAATTATTCGTTTTTGAATTACAAAAATTTTTTCCATTGCTGAACTACATCCCCAAAATATTCCATATCTAACACTTGATTCAACATTCGCATGATATAAGATTTTCAAAGTTTTCTCATTCATATATTTACTAATGGTTCTTATGGAAAAACAGGTTTTATTTAATTTTTTTGATAAGTGATTTATATGAGGAGACCATCTCAAGAACTCATCAACCATTATACCCAAAAACTTTGTATAACCCGCTACTTCTATCTCTTCATCATCAATTTCTATATTATTTGGTAGCTCTTTTGTAGATCGGTTAGTTCTAAAAATTACAGTTTTAGTTTTTTCTTTATTCATAATTAACTTATTGCTTTCAAACCACTTTTTGGCTCTTAAAAATAAGTTTTTGGTTTCATCGATAAGTTCTTGAGTGTTTTCATAACCCAAAACAAAGTTTGTATCATCTGCAAAATTTGTTATTGTACTAAATGCATCAATAATCACCAAATCCAGGTCGTTTATAAATAGAATAAAGAGAATTGGTCCAGCAATGCTCCCTTGTGGAACTCCGACAGTATTGTCGGACTCGTGAATATTTGCAATGTCTGGGACCAGCTTTAGAAGCTGCTCCTAAACGTCATGAATTGCGTAGTGTACATTATTTAGATATCGAAGTATTTGATTAGTCTATGGTTTTGTTTGAAATTTACCTCGTTCAACTTGATGCTATTTAACAACCCCATGTTGGCATTTGAAAATTTAAATAACAGGTAACTTGTCACAAATACACAAAAACACCATCAATATACACCGAAACATGCTTTTTACATGAAACAACCTGTATCTTCAAAAACCACCAAATAAAATGTCTTTTGTTAGTGCATGATAAACTAAATATTTTTTTAAAATTCAGATTAGAGGTCAGTAGCTTCAGTCATGGATTTATTCATGTTACTGTTTGATGTAGATTTTTTGATCATATTAATTTTTTATAATAGCAAGTGGAACGAGACCTGCACGGAAAACAGCAAGCTCGCAACCATCTCCTGCTGTCGCAGTTCGCAATTCCTCAAGATCAGTGCCCCACAAATACTGCAAGCACTCCACTGCCACATATGTTGAATTTAGACATCGCTGTTCAGCAACAGCAAGGTGAGAATTTGGGTATTTACCCTTATAAACTAATCTAAAAATATGTTAAAATAAAAGTTTTTAAGTTGTCCATAAAATGAGTTTTAAATTGGTGAAAATTCTTCAATTGTGTTTGTATTTTCAGGTTTAGGGACGGGCATGTCAGGTTCAGTGTTCCCAGGCAGCAATCTGCAAGTCCACAATGCTTTCTACACAGGAGCTGCCTGCCTTCAGTCACCAGGAATGCCTCTTAAGCTGGCTGTTAGTGGCGATTCTGCTACGGGAAGTTTCACAACAAGTCAGGCACCGTCTGCTTATTATTTTGCACCACTACCGAGTTCTGTAGCTGTTCCATTATCCACTGCCACTTCTAGTGTTGTTTCTCAGCCCATCAAGTTTCAAACTGTAAGCTCTCATGCGGAAGTGAGTCAGGTACGTGTGCATGTAAAAAGTGCAGCTGTTATTTTAAAATATATTTAAAATTGAAATGAGTTGTTAATTGTTAAATAATTGTGCAGAATACTGCTATAAGTGATCGACCAAAAGCCAAGCCAGTCTCGAAGAAGGAGGGAAAAAATCTGCGCAAGCAACAACAGTACCAGCCTGCACTATATGGCCAACAGCAGCCGCAAGTGTTTATGACTAAAGTGCCCCTTCAACAACAACAGCAAATTTCCGAAAAACCTTTAAATGTTTCTGAGTCTTTAAACGTACCATCTTTAGATTTGGATTCTATAGAACAGGAATCTCTAGTTCTCAAGGATGAAACCCAAAACAACCTTTTAACTGCTTCTATACTTCAACAATTCCATAATTCACCACAGCTCAACACCATAAGAGCAGCGTTTGTAGGGTCACCGGTATGTGCTCACTAACTTACTAATTGTGGCATTCTTTAATAACTCTTGTACTTGTAGCAACAAAAAACTCGTTTAGAATTATACGACCAAGCTCTGGAAACTACGACAAAAGCATATTTAGAACAGAAAGGAAAAGATTTAGTTGAGAAAGAAGAGTTTACACCAGATCTTGTAGAAGATGTACAAACGCTCGAATCATCGTATAACGTAAACGAAGTTACCAACCAAGTTGTTGCTCAGCATAACATTCAGGTATTGCGTTAGTATTTTGAAACTGTGAATATGTATTTATAATGAGATTTGATGTAGGTACCATATGCAACTACATTGGACGAATCCATGATAGCATCTTTAGCAGCGCAACATGAATTAACAACTCAAGCTGATGGTTCTAGACTTGAGTACTTTGTTCCCGCCAATGGAACTCAGTTGCCAGTACAGGTAAGTCATGTATTTACACATTTGAATCCGATTTTTGAATTTTAATCTTTAAAAGGTTTCCCCTCATTCATTGTATCCGTACGACCATTATTTGCAAGCGGTTGCCAATATGTCCAACAAGGATCAAACAGGTGCAATTTATCAAGCTGGTTTTCAAGCGGGAATGAATATTGTACAACAGCAGTTAGGTAAATACCGTAACCTAAAATAATGAAATCGTTCTTTACATTAAACTAACAATAATTTTTGAATTGCGCCTTTCTAAATTTGCAAAATAAATTTACAGCTAGTTCTGGTGAAACCTTAACCACTGCAGCTGTTCCTAACACAGTTGCAACATTAGCTGGAACATCTTCTCAACAGTATGTATCTTCTGTCCAACCAGCTTGTGTTCCAGTGCAATCAGCTTGCTCACACATAACGACCAACACTACTGTTCAATCCACACATCATTGCCAAGTTCCCTGCAGCCAGCATCTCCCAGCTCACCAACAGCAAACAGCCACTCATCAAGTACAAGCAGCTACTCAAACCCCACAGACTGCTACTGTAACTGCTGAAGCAAAGAAGCAGGCAAAAAGCATAACTGTCCAAGAAGGTGTAAAGGTTAAAAAAGGTCGCTTGCTTCTTAGAAACCAAACGCAAACCCAACAGGGCCCCACCTTTCAGCAAAATCAAAATCAAAACTACCAAATTGATCCTAATTCTGGTAAGTTTAGATTATATTTGTCTTAATGTCAACATTTTCTTTGAAGAATAGTTAGGGCAAGGCCACACTTGCGTTTCAGTTGCTGCGACTGATAGATTTTAGTGTAGGTGGCCACGTTTGTGATTCGCGACAGCGACCAATGTTGAAAATGCTCTACATTTTGTCAGATTCACGACAAGCTGTTTTCTATGGCCTGGAGCCTGGACACATTTTTTGTTGCAGCGACTAATGCAAGCGTGGCCTTACCCTAAATGTCGAAGAATGTACAATTTACATTTTGTGAAATTTATTTCATTAATTCAAATGTAGATAAAAAGAATTTAATGATAATAGAAAACTAGTATACTAAATACTAATTTGTTTCAGCTATTACTCAATATAATGCCACTAACCAACAGTGTGTTAATGGAGCTGTACCTCCTGTTAATTACTGTATGGATTTAGACTCAGAAACTGAAAGTAACCATGATACAGCTCTTACCCTTGCCTGTGCTGGAGGACATGAGGAACTTGTAGAATTGCTTATAAAACGAGGGGCTGATATTGAGCATCGTGACAAGAAAGGTTTTACGCCTCTCATTCTTGCTGCCACTGCTGGACATGAGAAAGTAGTCGACATACTGTTGAACAATGGTGCTGATATTGAGGCTCAGTCAGAAAGGACCAAGGATACCCCTCTTAGCCTAGCATGTTCTGGAGGACGATATGAGGTTTGTATTAGAAACTAACGTTTGCATCAGTAATATTTTTAATAATAAATTTTACTTAGGTTGTAGAACTGCTTTTAAATCGAGGTGCAAACAAAGAGCACCGAAACGTATCTGACTATACACCACTGAGTTTAGCTGCATCGGGTGGTTATGTGAACATCATTAAACTACTCTTAAACCATGCAGCTGAAATTAATTCCCGGACGGGGAGTAAGCTTGGCATTTCACCTCTTATGCTGGCTGCCATGAATGGTCATACAGCTGCTGTGAAACTTTTACTCGATATGGGAAGTGATATCAATGCTCAGATTGAAACCAATCGTAATACAGCTTTAACCTTAGCCTGCTTTCAAGGACGCCATGAAGTGGTTAGCTTACTATTAGATCGTAAAGCTAATGTGGAACATCGAGCAAAGGTACGTAGTTACATATTTATTCTGAAACAAAATTTAATAAATGCATTATTGTTATTGTGACACAGATGTTCCTAGTTATATTGTCTTGAGATTTGTCTTTTAATATTAAACGTGGAATTTTAAAACTGTGATGATTCATGAAAGATGGAAAACCATATAATGAAATAACGTTCACAATGTAACCGCTTCTAAACTGAAATACATTTTTATTTTAGTTACACCCAGTAAGTAGGGTGTAACACTGTTCATACGCAGCATTGCAAACAATGGGTGCTACAAAATCGGTTAACTGGGGGAAGAAAATCCTTATTACAAACAAATTCGATCATTCTGATTTTAACAGCTCTAGTTTCACCAAATACAATAATACCGGGTGGCCCATAAGTCACTCTACCATTGGAAACTTGTTTTGTTTGTCAATTGTTTTTTATTTATTTGTCAACTTTATGAAGTTCAGAATCATTGAATGTTATTATCAAAATTAGTACTCTCTTGTACTTACTAAAAGAGTATTCACATGTCTTTTTCAAGTCAGAAATCGACCCTCTAAATCTGCAACTCCAACTAGTTCAACGTTTTTAGCAAAATGGGTCAGTGAGCGTTCTGCAAATACCCCAGAAAACAGAACGTATATTGCAGAGCATTCCACAAGATGCAGAGACGTCACTCGACGATGATCTTTAAGAGCTTGTGGTGTCAAGGATGTTACTGCAACTCGTACAAAAAGCCGCACATACAGATTGTCCGAAATCCGTTTTGAACATAGGAAATTAATGAGTGCGACAAGGAAGACATAAACAAAATGAGTAGCAGGACAAAGATAGAACGTAATCATGGCTAGCTAAATTTTTCAACTAAAATTAAGTCAATGAAACAAAAACACTTCTGTCAAATATTTTATCTGTCATCAAGAGTATCAAGTGAGGTTTAAATAATTAAAATAATTATGTGAATAGTAAACAATAGTATATTTAAACCTCACTTTATACTTTTAATAACAGCTAAAATATTTGACAGAAATGTTTGTTTCATTGACTTAATTTTAGCTGAAAAATTTAGCTAGCCATGATTACGTTCTGTCTTTGTCCCGCTACTTATTTTGTTTGTTTTCCTTGTTGCCCTCATTAATTTCCTATGTTCAAAACGGATTTCGGACAATCTGTATGTACTCCTACAAGGGCAATTGATGAATGCGAGAAAGGCAATAGATTAACAACAAACATTAAATTGTGCAATTTGCATTCAAGAAGTAGCGAGAGAAGAGCAGAATTTTATTCACAAGTTTGTTTGTTTGTTTGTTTGTTAATGGACAAGGTCTAGGCATGCAGAGTACCAGGTACCTTAGACACCGACTGCTTTGGTCATATGGTCAAAGTCCTACTTAGAATTTTGCCGAGACTAAGGAGTTCCAACCCTAGCAAGGGATCTTTTACATGCTACACATCGTAGTAACATGGGACCCACGGTTTTACATCACTTCCGAATGATGGCATTCTGTAGAGGCTTTCATCTGCATTTTTTTATTTTTGAAAACCTCACCGGGACCAGGAATCGAACTCGCGACCCTTAGATCAGTAGTCAGGATGCTTACCACTGAGCTACCGACCCCGGCTTATTCACAAGTTGCTAATGTGTGATGAAGCTCATTTACATTTGAATGGCTTTGTTATAGTCTGACCATCCAAATCTAGTTTTTTATTTTTAAGGTTATATGTCAAATTTGTTTATTTCTATGCGTTCTTCGTGTAAATATATATAATGCATCAAACAACCTTACGTTAATTACCAGGTCTGTATTAGTAAAAAAAAATGCAAAAGTTTCATGTTAACCTGTTTCTTGTAAAGCTCTGCAAACAAAAAATTCAAAATAAATAGAAACTAGAAGTAATTGAACATGTTAGAAGTAAAAGGGCCCAGTTACCTATATTGTCAAACGTGAGTAAAGCAAATATATGTTTATTTTAAACAAAGGCATTTAAGTGGTACATTTTTTTGCTTCTCCTGTAAAATTAAAAATCTGCATTTGGGCCTTTCTTCTAACCTGTTCAATTGTAACTAATAAGATTGCACCTTATCTAAAAAACGAAACAAAATGCAATAGGAGCAACTATTGTGGTATAATCAATGAATATCTACTAACAATAAAAAATTATTTAAGAATAAACAAGAATAAATTCAATTAGCATCTCCTAAGGATATTATTATTTTCGTAGGGTTTTTAATTAAGCAACTATTGTTTTCTTCATCAATCACATGTCTTACACAGCTTTTCCATAAATCTTTCCCTATGAAAGTAACTTCTTGCCTGATTAGCTCAATAACTTTAGCACTAAGAGAAGGATTTGTGTTTTTTTTTCGTATGTTTTGTTTTAATTGGCTCCAAATAAGTTCAATTGGGTTGAATATACAAAAATAGGGCGGCAATCGTAGAACTATATGTCCGTGTTTTGCAGCTATATCCTCAACTGCATAATTTTTTTGAAATGTTTTTGTTTTTAGTATATCTAAAAGGGCTTTCTTTGTACTTTTTTCAGGGATAGTAAGATTGTACAGTTTAAAAAAAATTATTATATCTTCCTTTTTCGTGGAACTTGTTGGGATTTTGGTTAGCTGGCGTGTGTGGTAACTTGCGTTATGGAGTTCTTTTCTAAATTAGGAATTAGTTGCTTAGAAAACCATTTTTCGAATAATTCCGAGTTCATATCTTGGTGATAATCCGCCGAAGATTTTTGAATTTTTTTGGCAGATAAAAGAAGCCCATTATTATCCCATCCATTATCACCACTAGCATGAACAATTATAATCCTCGTGCCTCTGGCAACAGGAACATTCAAGAAGCATTTTTTTTAATCATCTGCCCATCCTCTATTGATGGTGTTGCGAGTGTTATACCATGTTTCGTCCAAATAGATTATATTTTCAGCTCTAAATGCTCTAATTTTTTCAATATATTGTACTTTGAGTATTTGAATGCGTTCACTTTCTAGTATTGCTTGTCTCCTGTCTAACTTTTTATATGTAAAACCATTACTAATTAAAAACTTTCTTAATGTTTCTTTACAAAAATGCAAATGTTCTAGCTCACTCATTATTTTACTTTTTAATAAGTGCAGTGCTACTACTTCGTTTTTGCTGTTCATTTCGTATATGATTCTTTTAATTACTTCCGTATCATAATCTCCAAATTTGGGCGATATCTTCTTTTCAATTCTGGTATTAGACACATTAGCGCTTTGTGCAAGTGTGTTGAATATGGATTTTTTGTTAACCGCGCTGTTTCCTTTAAAGGAAATTGAACACCATCTTCTGTTAACGTATTATACACGTTCACAATTATTTGTTTAGCAGTACGACTTAATCCCATAACGGGTCTCTTACTTAGATCGGGTTCCTCATTTTCTAAAACTTCTTCCATACGAAAGTCATTATCAGTGTCTAGAACGGATTGTGAAGGCTGCCACATTTTCAAATTAAACGTCAATTCTGAATAAAATTGAAATTACTATTGTTAATATTAATTATTATTAACCATGTTTCTCTAGTAACCATAACCAAAATTATAAGGGAAGCAAGTAAAAGGAGGGAAATATGCCCCGAATTCTGCAGTTTAGCCCATTTTTTAACCAATACGGACCTGATCATTAACGTTTGGGACACTGAAAATCCAAATCGCCGTCAGTTGCAACCCCACAAAGTCACATTTTGGTGCAGTGTAACATCAGTAAGGGTGTTTGGAGCTTATTTTTTTCGGTGCCAAATACCGCGAAATGCTGCAGACTTTTGATCATTTAGCTGTTGTGGACACTCGAGGATGTGGTGGCAGCATGATGGAGCGACTGTTCATATGGCATTATGCAGCTTTTGGAGAACGATTAATTTCTCAAAATGCCGCTTTCCCAATCTAACAGCTCCAGATTTTTTCTTTGAGGCTACCTAAATACCTAAAACAAGGACCATGTTTTTGCCAAAAAGCCCTGTACTGCAGCAGCTAGAGAAGTATATCCAAGGAAATTCGTGCACTGGAACCAAACAGGCTCACCAAGGTTACACAAAGTGCAGTGAAAGAAGCACGCGCTTATGAAGAGGAAAGTTGAGGCCTTACAAGATATTATCTTTCATGTATAGAACAAAAAAATTCCCCAGGGTTCTATTAATGTAAAAAGCCTAATTAAAAAATAATTAACAGACAAAAGAATTATCAAAGCTCTAAATGGTAGCGCGACTTATGGGCCACCGAGTTAGTTAGTATCAGTTGTAGGGAGACTGATGTCAAGCAGGTGGCCTTCATAGGCCCTTTTTGCCATAAACAAAGGTACAGCAGCTGTAAACTTATATGTCACTCTATTCTGAATTACCCTTAACAATATATACTATATATGTATAACAGTTTTACTAAACCGCATCGTTTTGAACCTGCTTTTTTCAATGCGGACAAAAAAAAAGACATACTAGCAGCTTTTAAAATAAACTTCCCTACATTGATTAGAAACATCTCGAGTTTCTACAATGACAGTTGAACTCTCGCCCAGTGGAAATAATTTCAATAGTGTGGAAAGCAGAAATGGGTCGCTAGTGACCCGGCTCGTATTTTGATGTTTATACATTAATTTCGAAACGATAATATAATCATAATACTTAAATTTTTTAATTGACCTTTTTTTTGCCTACTGTTTTGAGAGTTAGAAATGTTCTTCGCTCTTATCCTTATGCCTTCCAGCGTCGGATTTAAACGTCCCAGTCCTCCTTAACCCAATTCTTCCAGTCTTTTCTGTTTCTTGCTAATCTTTTCATTTCATTTACCCACATTAATGACCTACAGACTGAAAAAGGTAGTAAATTCGACATTCGGAAATAATGAGTTTATTCAATAAATTTCTTAAAAATTTTGTAAAAATTGCTTTTTACATGATTTACATTCTTTTTTTTTTACAATAACCTCTCTGAGCGTTTATCAAAAACAGTCGCACTTCTGTAAGACGAATTTTCAATGCAAATTTTGCATTAGGTTAAGAATTTATATACAAAACTGTCTCCATATCTCGGTTTTCTATAAGTCGAAGTTTTCCTTAACTCGATGTAAAATCTGGACGTAGCCGCCCACGACTCTGTTTATTAGGGTCGGTCCAATTTCTCCGAATTTGCAACGGATCTAGTAGCCGCCCGTGGTTTTGTTTAGGACCAGTCATTATGGCAGCCCTTATTGATACCAAATTTCTTGGAATTCTTATAATCCGAACTGAAACAGCAATAAACAGCCAACCGAAATTTCCTTGAAATCTAACGGTGCGAAAGAGGCCGAAATAGTCCATAATGGTGTTGCGCGCTTTCACATTTAAAGATGTAAATTCGAGCGTAAATTTCAAGTGAAAATGAGTGGTGTAAAACGGAAGCTGAATGCGTTGTCCCTTTCGGATAAATTGCGACTGATATCTAAAGCTGTTAAAGGAGGAAAGAAAAACAAAGGAAATTGCGACAGAATTTGGAATTTCAGCACGTCCACCATATTGATAAACAGTGAAGACATTTTGAAGAAATCCGAAGATGGAGCATGCAAAGCATGAAAACGATTGAAAATTTGCAGGTGTGAAGACATTGATGCAGCCGTCTTAGAATGGGTGAAAATGATTCGCAACAAAAACCTCGCGATGTCCGGACCACTTTTCTTTGCAGAATCATTAGGATATCAGAACTTTTGTTGCTAGTGTGGGATGGCTGGACAAATTCAAGCGGCGACATAACATCATGCAAAAAGTAATGTGTGGAGAAAGTGCCGATGTGAGTGACCAAGATTGTGAAGATTGGCAGAAAAATGCTTTGCCCAGACTTCTGGTGTCCTACCGTGAAGATGACATTTGTAATGCTGCCGATGAAACTGGTTTATTTTTTAAATGTTTGCCAGCTAAAATTGTAACATTTAAAAATGAAAAATGTTTTGGTGGCAACCATAACAAGGAGCAAATAACAGTTATAGTGTGCGCTAACATGTCTGGAACAGAAAAGTGGAATTTACTCGTCATTAGACAATCGAAAATTCCTCGGTGATTCAGAGAGAATACATTTTTAACAGTGAGTAATAACAAGAAGGCGTAGATGACCAGTGAGCCAATTTAGATAAGAAATTTTATGCCGAAAAGCGTAAAATTTTGTTATTCATAGGCAAGTGCCCTCGCATCCAAAAACTACCAAAACCAAAATCCGTTCCTGTTGTTTTTTCCCACCCTACATGACATATAAACTGCAGCATATGGACCAGGGGATCATCAATAACCTCAAAGAACACTATTGCTAACGGATTCTGCGAAAAACTATCGTTGCTGTGGAAGGTGCTGACGTTTCACGGGTTACTCTATTGGACGTAGTTTCACACATTTCGAAAGCTTGGAACTCGGATGTGCAACAGGCAACAATAAAGAATTGTTTCACAAAAGCTGGGTTCAAGAAAGAAATCCAGAGTGATTGGGAGGAAGAAGATGACGCTCCTCTATCAGAGCCTCTATCTTTATTTGATATGTAAAAAAAGTGGCATTAGAAGTACCTTTTGAAAAATACATATCTTTTGATGTCTTGGTAGTTGTGGACTATCAACGGAAGTCGAAATTCTAGAGGGAGTCAAAAAGAACAAGGCCAACGACGGTTCGCCATCAGATGATGAAGAAACGATTGAAATTTCAGCTCTGCCATCAAATAAAAAATTGCGACAGTTTCTAGACAAGTTTAATGATTATTTGTTCTCAAAACGTCATGTTAACGACGATGTGTACCGCGCATTAACTACATTGGAAAATTTTGGTGAAAGTGAACTTTTGCTGCAGAACCAGTCCAAAATAAACTATTTTTTCAAAAATAGTTGCATTAGGATATCCATGTATCGCAAATATGTATGTATTTGTGTGAAATAAATTTTAAGATAATTTTCTTTTAATTCTACAACTCGAATTTTCTAATACCTCGAATTTTTTTGGTGGATTTTGGGGATTCGACTTACAGAAGTTTGACTGTACACTTAAAACAGATATCACTTGTTAATATATGTTTTCTTTGCTCACACAGTTCCTCACTTACTTGCCGCACCGACTTCTTTCATACTCTAGAAAATAAGAAAACAATTTTTTATAGTCAAATCAGAAATCTCCCTTCAATCAAACATCAATGAATTTTTCAACACATACACAAATAATGAAAGTCCAAAATATTTTTTCTAGCACCAACAAGTACTTCTACAACAACAACATCACTATTGTTGATAGAAAATAAAAATAATGCTTCGTTTGTAGGGGACAAGTAAGGACATTGCCAATAATAGAACGCGAAACGTGAAAAACAGGTATCAAGCGACCCCAGTGAATTATCTATACCAATTTTTTCCACACGAAATTTATTTTAACGTATCTTCATAACAGCTTTGAAGAATACGCAAACGCCTAAGTGGTATTTTGGAGAACGACTGAATTATTTAAAAAATGGAAAGTTTGTTCACTTGAGACCTCTTTTTCTGCCTTCCGAGAATTAAAATTTTAATAAACAGATTTACCTAAGCTACATAAGTTCCAAATTGTATAAACACTGTTTCAGTAGTGAAGAGAGATTCGTGAAATCTTGTATGTGCTTTCTAACAAACGATAAAACATTGTATATTCTTAAGAAATATAAATAAAAATTGTGAGGTGAGTTAAATTAAAAAAAAATGATAGTTCCAGTTAGAGTTAAATTAAAAACAAATTTTTCCATGAAACTGATTTTGTAGCACCTCTTGTTATTGAGATAGCAATACTGTATTTTGAACTTCTCTAAAAACATAAAATGATTTTTTCTTTATTTTAAAAGTGGGACGTATTTAAAAACTGTTAAAAATTTTATCTTGTATGATATAAAAATATTACATAGAAATTATATCTCTTGATTCACCATATTATTTCGTAATTATAGACTGGTCTAACACCTCTTATGGAAGCTGCAAGTGGTGGCTATGTTGAAGTTGGTAGAGTGCTGTTGGACAAAGGTGCAGATGTAAATGCCACTCCAGTACCCTCTTCCCGAGACACAGCCCTTACGATTGCTGCAGACAAAGGCCACTGCCGATTTGTAGAACTCCTGCTATGTAGAGGAGCAGCTGTTGAAGTGAAAAATAAAAAAGGAAATTCTCCGTTATGGCTAGCTGCAAATGGAGGACACCTTAGTGTTGTAGAATTGCTGTATAACTTGTCGGCAGACATTGATTCGCAAGATAATAGAAAAGTGTCGTGTCTCATGGCAGCATTTCGAAAAGGTCATGTTAAAGTAGTGAAATGGATGGTAAATAATGTTACTCAGTTCCCAAGCGATCAAGAAATGATCAGATACATCTCCACTATTAGTGATAAAGAGTTACTTGAAAAGTGTCAAGAATGTGTTAAGATCATCAGGGCTGCCAAAGAAACGCAGGCTGCTAAAGCTAATAAGAATGCCTCCATTCTTCTTGAAGAACTAGATATGGAGAAGAATAGAGAGGAATCCAAAAAAGCTGCAGCTGCGAGACGACGAGAGCGAAAGAAAAAGAAGAAGCTTGAAAAAAGAGAAGAAAAACGTAGATTGACTGAAGAGAACAAAAAGAATGAAAAGTACAACGAAGATGATGATAAGAAGAATATGGATGAAGATACTGATAAGATGGATGATGAAGGTATGTTTAAAAAATCATTAAATTATTAGTATTTTTAAAATTATTAATACACCAAATTGTACTTCATGCTTCTAATTTCTAACTGTAAAACATATTTTTATAGAAAATCTGCAAGAGACAACTGGCTCTGAATCGCCAATTCATAATGGAGAAGTGGTTGATAAGGAAGAAGGTGATAGTGGAATTGATGCCAACAGCCAAGGCAGTTGCTCGAGCAATGACGTTAAGACAAAAGAAAAACGAAAAGAAAAGAAGAAGAAGAAATCGTCTCAAACTTCTAGTTCTAATCCAAAGAAATCCGAACTAGAGTTTAGAGATCCTCGAACCAGTGCAGGAAACAGTGTTGTAACTCCAAGTAAAGCACATTCCTCACACGAATTCAAAGATATGCCAGAAAGGCGTGCCGAAAAGAGCCACGATACAGCTAAAAGCTTGCGATCAAATCAAACTATTAAGAAAGGTTTAATTTTTGAAGCTACACGCCATCCCGCCGAACGAGATGACTTTGAAGCTACTGGAAATGAAACCTATGTTCCTGCAAGAAATAAAAAATCTCATCTGTAAGTGCTGAATATTTTTTGCATTATTGAATTACAAGTCAATATTTTCTGTTTTATTTAGCCAACATGATAGTGAAATACTACCGATGACTTCAAAAACTAGCCCTAAACAGTCGAGTAAAAGAGAAGAAGGTTGGAAGGAAGTAGTACGAAAGTCTTCTGTACAAACAGTAACCACTAATGATTCGGGGGTTAAAAAAGTATCTGTACCTCTCAATGCAATATCGCGTGTGATTGGCAGAGGAGGCAGCAACATTAATGCAATTCGAGGTGCTACAGGAGCACACATTGAAGTGGAAAAACAAAGTAAAGGCCAAGGAGAAAGAATTATCACACTTAAGTAAGTTTTGAATCTTTGTCTCAGAAATAACAATAATATAATTTTGAAATGTCTTGCAGAGGGTCTGTGGAAGCTACCAAACAAGCGCATTTGTTGATTGCTGCCTTAATTAAAGATCCCGATGTTGACATTTTACAAATGCTTCCAAAAACCAACAAATCAGCTGCAGCAACTACCACCTTATGGGATAAAACTCAGTTAGGGGTATGTTTTTGTACTTTTAATTGTTTTAAGTTTAAATATTCGTACTGGGTGAAAAAAAAATACGTAATTGCTGTATTTTTTGCCTTGCTAGAAAGAGGTTATAATAAAAGATTTTTGTTTATGTTGCTATAACATACCATTTAGGTGATTAATTTTATTGTGGAAAAAAATATAGTTCTTTTTTATAAGTTTGCAAAACAGTTCTAAAATGACACCCGTTAATCTTTGTAACACTAAGATATTTAAAAACTAAAATTGTGAAAAACTATTAATTGCTTAAAAATATCAAATAATTCCAGCTAAAACAAGGCGTTTTAGAAGAAAATTGCATTTAATTTAATTGTGAGGCATTTTATTTGAAATCGGCAATGAAATAATCCATTGTTTTACGACTTTCTTGTTCGTGGGGCGACAAATAAACGTCAACATAACCTACAAAAGTTGGTTAAAATGTTATAATTTGGACTTGGCCTGAAGTTCCTTTTTATTCCTCATGTGGTTTATTTGCCTTGGCCCTACAACTGAATCCACATTCATGATAAAAAGATAAACTTCAGTGCCTTGGTATACAAACTACTATTTTTGAACAAATTTTAAAATGCAAATAAAAATAAAAGTTTAATTCATAAAAGAGCAAATGATCATAGAATTTATGATAGTCTTTCTCTAGATTTGATTTCAGAAACTTTTAAGCTTTTCCCTGCGAAAGACGAATATCAATGGCTTTGATTGTCCGGGTCTCTACTGTGAAAACTGCCTATTTTCATTTCCTATTTTTAGCAACCTACGAAGGCCGTATATTGTTTAGCGGATGGGAACAGAAGGCGATCCTTCTCTGTAGTTATCGCAGCTCATCTTGTTAGGTTTCTCTAGTACCATTTGTGATTTGAGTGATTGCATAGGTTATTTTATTACCAAATTTATATCTGTTGCGAAATCTATAAGTCTTTTTCCATTCTCATTTGTACTTTCGTGTTTGCTAAAGCTCCGTATTGTTGGCCTGTAAATTGTCTCTTTGCCAATTTTTGCATTGCAGTCGCCCAATACTATTTTCATATCATATCTTGGAATCTTGTATACACGTTCTAGCTGCTCGTAAAATTGGTCTTTCACCTCATCCTCTTTGGTTTCTGTCGGCATGTGCACATTCATAATACTTAAGTTTCTGCAAATTCCTTTTACTCTTATATATGCTATTCTATCGGATATTGCTGTGTATTCTATCACTAGCTGATTATATTGTTTATTGATAAGAAAACCTGTCCCTAATCTTCTATTTTACCCTCCACTTTTGAAGAGTGTGTAGTTCTCTATATCTATTATTTCATTTCCTATTTGGTTTGTTTCCTGCAGAGCCATCTTATATCTTTCCATTTCCCATATTAAATTTTTAAAGACCTCCTCTACATTTGTTCCCCTGACATTCCAAGTTCCCAAGTACATAATGTCTTGTTGCCTCTTCTGTTTTACTCTTTCGCGTCTGTCATCCCCTTTAGCCCTGTTTTGCATTCCATACTCATTGTCCTTGGTCGTGCTAGTGTCGTCTCCTTGTCTGCCTGCCGGATTGGTGCTGTTAGTTTTTTCTTTTCCACCCTTACCAGGCTTCCTCCTTCTTCCTGCGACCTTTCATACATAATTCCCTCCACTTCCAACTTACGGTATCCCACTCTTGTTTTCTTGCTGTTGCTCTGCCACCTTCCTCATCGCAGGTTGTACCTTTCTCTCCTCCATTGTGAGATCGCTGTCAATGTAAATACTGCTTGGAAGCCTTGACTTTTGCTTTAATATTTCTATTTTGTGGTTAAAATTAGCACACTTTACCACCGTAACTTTCGATTCCCACTTTAAAGGCTTCTTCTATTTTAATATTCACTCCCGTCTTTTTTTGGATGAAGTTTGTGACCTTTTGTTTTAAGTCTTGGTTCCCTGGCTGCTCCTTGAAATCTACCCCTTTGATAACTATATTATTTCTTCTTTTTTCTCTCTCTTGGTTCTTCAATTTGTTCTCCAACTTGCTGATTCTCTTCTCCATCTCTCCCCTTTCCTCTTGCCAGATTCTAGATTTTTCCTCCCACTCTGATTTTGTTTTCATTAATTCTGCCTTCACTTTGGCAAAATCTGACTTCATATCAGCTATTATTGTTCGGAATTCTTGCTTTAACTTTTTCACTTCATCCAACTTTTTCAATATTGCCTGCATCTCTTCGTTTTCTTCGCCGCCCGTTTGCTCTTCTTTTTTTGTCTTGAATTTAGATATGTGTTTTCGTGGGCTTCTCGTTGTATTCGTGCTTTTATTGAACGCTTTTACTTGCCCCACTCCCACTTCTCAAATTCTTCCGGGTCTTCGACTCTTTTCCGCTGTATTAAGTCTTTCACACTAATAACGCTGTTAGCCCTTCCTCTCCCACTTCCCCTATCTTCTTTTTTACTCATACGCCTTTTCTGCTATTTATCCAGATTGTAATTTTTCGCAACTCGCCTTTTTCGTAGCTCGAAAGAATACCCCTTACGCTCTGCGCCACTGCCTTGGGTCCTTGATCTAAGACATGCGTCAATCCGGCGGCTTTATTCTGGCGCATGCGTATATTACGCGTAATAACATATTTGGTTCCCGCTATTGTTAATACACGCAACTTTTGTCTGTATTTTATCACCGGTTGGAGTTAATTCACTAAATTTTCACTTTATACCGTTGTCCGTTTGATTTTACTGTTCTTTATTGTGGCACTTTTAACTGATCTTCACGCCCGTTATTTTCTTTATTTTTCCCCTTTATCACTTTGATATACTTTACATTCACTGTACTGTTGACGGAACCTATTTATGGGTTATCACATCGAACCATCATCCTACAAGTTACAGAATCTAGATTGAGACGTGGTGAAAATCGGAACTAATGTTAGAATCTAGTCATTTCCAAGTTTCGTATTGGTAACATTTTTAAATCTATCATATTGATATTAAATTGTTAACCTTATTTAAGCTAAGTGACGCAATAAATCAGAGGCGTACGCAACATTGCAGTATGGTGTACTATCAGTTCTTGAATGTTAAAAGGATTGCGGAAATAATGGTGTTAAGTTGAACAACCAGCCTCTGCTAAACCTTCTATCCCAGCAACAGCAATCTTCACACTTTAAAACACAAACCCAACTGTTGCTGTAGAGATAGAATGTATGCAATTCCTTTAATGTAAAAATTTGTGGCAGCATTATAAATTGAAAATGTCTCAACTCCAATTTATTTTTCATTTCATTTATTATTATTATTGTTTACAGGATAACCCCATTACAGTAATTATTACAATATAGAAACATTATTACAAGGATTAATGTATAATATCTTCACTTAGTGAACGTAATGTCATTAATATACGAGCAACATGAAAACTGAACTAATTATTTCAAGGGGGGGGGGGGTTACGTTCTTATAGTTAATTATTAAGTAATTTTGTTTTTCTTTTCAGACTAAAAAGATCACTGTCAAAGTTGTGGGTGGTGTGTCGCAGTCCGTTGCAACTACAACAACTGCACAACAAAAGACTCTCACGATCACTACCCCATCCACAACTGCACCGTCGAGGTCAACTGCTGTTATTAAACCAAGGGGTTCAATAATCGCAACCGTACCACGGGTTACAGCTCCTCGCCTTGTAGCTCAAGCTGAAAGAAATGCTGCGGCACAGCTCGCATCTAATACAAAGAATACCATGTCTTATACCACAGCTATTATGACGACAGCTAGAGTCACAACGAAAGTTGTTACCACAACAGCTACACAAACGTTTGCTGCAAAATTGACTGAAACCACATCTTCAAGTCAGATGCCTGTTACGGTCTCGCAGACCTTTCAGTCTCACAAGACTAGAGCATCTCAGTCGTTAAATGTTCCTCAAGCCAACGCCGGACCTTCATCTCCTCAAGCATCTACGCAGGCTATTAATAATCAAACCTCGCCGAAGCACCACCGTCCAACCCCGACTGCATCGGCACCACCAAGCATTCAGCATTACCAAGCTCCTGGGAAATTTCCTCCATTCAGCAACTCTTCGACACAATCATCTATTTGTACCGGAGTCGAACACAATATGTCAGCAGGCTTGAGACAATCTCATAGCCCGATACCACAACTGCAGCCTGCTCTTATACCAGTTGCAACGCCCCATGTAGAGGCATTACCGACAACTCAAATTTCTAATAATTTAACGACCACGCAAGAGTATTCGCTTTTTAACTCTATGGCACAGCAGCCCACATGGAGACAAGAAAGTGAATCTCATAAACCTATCAATTTTGCTGCTGTAACCGGAGGAGCAACTTCACAAACCCCGACAGCAAAGTTTGTGGATAATGATCCTCCACCACAGGTTGATGCTTCGAAAGCACCTGGATATAGAGGAACAGCCATGTGTTCGCCTGTTTCTTCAAAAACTAGCAGTAATAGTACAACACCTCCCAGTCTACCCCTAACTTCTGGTTCTAACTATCAAAGTTACCCAGAACAACCGAAAAACCAACCTTTACCACCTATTGGTACCAATATTATGCACAACCGATCAGCATCTCAAGCAAATCAACATGATATGTCTAGCAACCACTACTACTCTAGTACTGAAATACCATCGCGATCTATGCAACACCTTGCGCATTCTGATACAAATTTATACAAATCAGGGTCTGCTGGTTTTCAGGAATCGACTGCCACCAACATGTTAAGCATGCCTACGAACGATGCACAACAACACTTGCTACCTTCGTATCATCAGTCTAGCTCTATGCAACATCTCAATTACTCCCAACCACAACAACAACAACCCGTGCAAATAAGTACCGCGTCTGTTACCATGTCACGCTTAAATCCAAAGGCGCCCGATTTTGCTGTACATGCACTGCCTAACAAACAGCCTCCACAAATTTATAATGGATATGCAATGGGTAACCAAAATAGTAGCAACCTTCATGCTATGAACAAAAGTGGAATGGGCAACTATCACAGATCCGCTATGGGAACTCCTCAAAGCAGGTGGCCGTTGCTGCAGATGCAGCAACCATTCAGTCAGCAACAAAGTGAATTGATTAGTGGAATGGCAGGCATGACATTGCATAGCATTGCCAGGGCAGCGGGAGGAGAAATCTTGGAAAATGGTGCGGAGCTTGGTACTGTAAACAGCTCCCCCGCCATGTCTCCGAATCTTCCTCCGCCTCATAATTTACACCCAAGCGATGGGCATTACATTGAGGATCGGAAGCAGCCACAACCTATTGGTACGGAAAGAGCACGTAAATCTCAGAATCCTAATATGGAGAACAACTGGATGATGTCGAATGATTCCAAAATGATTGTGGGTCGCCAGTGGGCGGGCACCACAAACATGGATCGCTATCCGATGCTGAGAAATCAAATGGATGCTGATTACATTTCACATCCTATGGATTCATTCCAGGTAAAAATTAATTGACTTGTTATTTCGTTTAATGTATAATTCATCATTATTGAATTATGAAACAGAAACTGCTATTTTAAATTAGAATTTATTGCCTATTAGGATTATTACATGATGTGATGCATACAAAAAGGTATAATTCAAGTATTTATATTTTCAGTAATGATTCCAGTACCTGGCTATAGTCTTGTAGACAAATATGAATAGGGAGAATATTTTTTTTTACAATTCGTAGATGTCTTACTAAGCTATTACATTATCACAGATGGCAGTCGCTCAAATACACAACTACTCGCTGGATTTTCATGGCACTTGGACCTTTCATAACTATACCAATACATCAAGTGTCAAAATTTCATTATTTACAATTCTAGCTTGGTAAATGATTCATTTTTCCCAAGTCTTGATCATTTTCTCTTTTGAACAAAACCATGGAAATTTGACACTTGAGGCATTTATTTGTATACATTATTTGAAGGTCACATTACTATAAAAACTGCAAAGTTCACGAAAATCTATCCAGTATTAACAGAGGTATGAGCAGATCCATCTTTGATGACGTGAATGAATTTTTTTTTGAAACACGCAATACATACTGAGACTTACTGAGGCTATGTTTGTTTCAGTAAATAAACTAAAACTTGTTTTTCAACATTCATTTGCAGCTGTGTGAAATACCTGAGTGTCTGCCTTAAAATGCGTTCAAAGAAACCGTTATCAAGTGGCCTTGTGTCAAACAGTAATGTTTGAAAGTCATGTCGGAACTTATTTCGTGGATTGAGTATGCACACAACCTCACTTTGACAACTGACAACTCAAGTGACCGAACGCCTTGAATTCTGGGTAGAGCGATGTAATAATTTACTTATAAACGCATAACCTCACTTTGACAACTGACCATTCAAGTGACTCAGCGTGCTGAATTCTGGGTAGAGCGATGTAATAATCACCGACATGCATTACATCGCTCTGCCCGCTCTACTAAGACAAAATTTAGGTCAAAGCCCTCGCAATAACTTTTTTAACGCACGTTATGTAAAGATTGCATTGCCAACGTATTCAGTAAAACAATATACTAAGTCACATTTTATAAAACATGAGCGTTGTATCCACTGATATTTAGAACTGAGAAACATTTGTAATAACGCTGAGATTTTGTATGTTTAAGCAGATTTAGAGAACTTAAACTCTTTGTGATCGGTGTCTGGCAATTTTATCAGTTTACTCAAATTTTCTTATAGAACTATAACCAGGTGCTGAACAATATTTAATATTTTTTTTTAACTGCTAGTTCTGTTTGAATAGATATCTTCAATAATTTATGATGTATTATTGTAGCATGGCGTACCATTAGAAAATCCTCATAATTATGCAAGTGGAGCTCCATTCCAAGCATACCTTTTGCAACAACAACAGCAGCAGATGACGAACATGCGTCCTTTAGATTTTGTTCCCAATGATACGTTGAAGATGGAACTGTCACAGTGGGACACACCTCGCCCTAATATGACTGACTTACAAGATAAACCACATGTAATAAAATATTACAATTTTATGAGCTTTTAGACTGAAGTTTTTTTATTTGCAGGGATGGGCAGGCTTAACCAACAAGTGGAACCAGTAATTATTTGCATCTACATCCATACAATTTCATACTATAAGCGTTTTTGAAGTCCATTTATCCTGAAATTAGCTTTCTATCTTTGTGATGTTTGGGATACAAGTTTTGCAGTAGCATTGAATCGTAGTTTCGTTCATATTTTGTACCCAGTCGTATGTTTTGCGGCAGGCTAGAAGACCACCCACCAGCGTGGCCGAGTGATACTTGAATCGTTTTCCGGATTTGATGTATAATACCAGTTGGGGTCCTACTTGTAGTACATATTTGCATGTCTCATTTGTTTTGATAACTGCTTATAGTTTATCACTGTAACTATGTTACTCATTTAATTTTTGTAGCAGAATTTGAACATGATTGATATCAGCTTCATAGTGGCAAACAGATCAAGCTGATCCAGTCGAAGTTAGACGTATAATACTAAACACAATATATATTGTAGTAGTTGCGCAGTGGTGTTGAGGGATTGGCGATAGGGGCAAATGTTAAATATGTGATTTAATTATTTGTTCTCTATTTATACTTTATTTCCTTTCATACTTGTATAAGTGCAGTGTTTGTACGCAGCACATTTGAGTTGCGCATAGCACAAACACTCAGTGGGTATCGCTGACTCCCATGAATCTGTAGGGTTATAATTATACGGAATATGTAATATTGCTTGTACATGAAGACTTAAATATATCTTTATGCACTGTAATGAGTATTTATTGTCACTGTGTTTATAAAACTTACGAACAAATTAGCAAAGCAGATCTGGGCTTTCATGTATGAAAAACGCAAAAAATGTAATCACAAATACTATTTAACCAAGGTAAGTACACACTATGGATAGGAGAAACTAACTTTGTTAACCTTCCGGCAGGCG
>OW679194.1:100136094-100570098 GCA_940337035.1 Agriotes lineatus | reverse complement strand
TTGCCGCGTTTTAGCTGAATTTCTTCCATATGTTTGTTGTGACGCTGCAATTCTTTTAGTTTGTCCTTTGCAGCGTTAACTTCTTGAATAGTTTTTACGACGCCAGCGGCGCCCCCGGTCAAAGCACCGAGTGCACTCAAACCTCCAAATATGGCCGGTAGAAAAGGTATAATCCCTCCTGTCTTTGTGGGTATTGGTATAACACGTGGGCGTCGTATCGATTCTTCCCCGCCGGCTTCTTTGATGGCTCTCTTTGCAATCAAAATTGAGGTCTTGGCGGCCGCATTTAGGGTTATCGGTTTTCTGAGCTTCTTAATTGCCTTTTTTGATTCTTTAATTATACTGCCGAACGCTTTCAGTTTTTTAGTTGCCATACCCATTTTTTGTTTCGCTTTCATCACATTGGTAACCATCAGAGCGGCTGCTTTCTCTCCGAAACTGGCGTCTTTTGATTTCACGCGTTGCCACGCTTTTTCCTTGAGTACGGCGTCGGCTTTGTGTCGTGACGGTAAATCTTGATGTTTCGCGTATGCCAAATCGTGCTCCTTACACGAAGCGTCGAGCTTGTTGATTCCCGGGTCTCCTCGACTCAACCTTTTAGCGATTTTGGTGCCCGGACCGCACCACTGATAATCTCCAGGTATATGGAGTTCGAACGGTAGTTTGTTTATAAGAGAGTTTATAACACCCGCACCGCGAGAGCGTTTAACCATTTTTAAAGCAACCGGCTAACTGTAATCGATATTTATATTCGCCCTAGCAACAAACAAAATGAAAATCGTTAAGCATAATAAAAGGTTGTCGGTTTACAACTTCGACACGGTGTGTCTTCATCAACGTGCGCTCAAAAAACCGTTTAGAAAAAACGGGCCTTTATTTCCCGATACTGTTCGTTGCATCGTATGCGGAAGAAGTAACACCGGAAAGACGAATGCTGTCCTATCGTTGATCGTTAGTCCAGAAGGAATTAAATTTGAAAACATCTACGTTTACAGCAAGTCGCTCCATCAATGGAAATACGTGCTTCTCAGTATATTAATAAAAATGGTAAAAGGATTGGGATACTACACGTTTAGAGAAAACGAAGAAGTCATAAAACCGAGCGAGGCAAAACGGAATTCTGTGTTTCTGTTTGACGATGTGGCATGCTATAATCAATGGCCTATGAGATATTATTTTAGTATGGGAAGACATCATGACGTCGATAGTTTTTACATCTGTCAGTCTTACGCTAGAATACCTAAACATCTATTGAGAGACAACGCAAATGTGCTACTTCTATTTGAACAAGACGATTTAAATTTAAATCACGTATATAAGGATCACGTAGGAACGGACATGACATTTGCAAAATTTAGAGAAATGTGTGGGGAATGTTGGAAGACACCTTTCGGATTCTTAATGATTAATAAGGACAGCGATATTAATGCGGGGAGATACAGAAAAAACTTTGATAGTTTCATATCTTTATAGAAGGTGTATTTCGCTTCTTCACTTCATTATTTGTTGTGCATCGGCATGAAAAGCAACATGATGACTTCTAAAGATGAACAGATAAAGAAAGATTTATTATCGATTAGTAACGATATAAGAAAAAAATATCGAACTCTAAAGCTGGGTACCCAACAACAAGAATCCGAGTACAAAACAAAACATAAACATCTACTAGAACCGATAATTGACATTGCAAAGACAATAAAGTCGCGCAAGAAAACTGATGCCAAAGAAGAAGAGAAAGAAGAAGAAGAGGAAGAAGAGACTAAAGAAGATCAAATACCGGATACTTTAGCGACAGTGAGAAGTTTCTTTAAAAAAATCAACAAAACATCCGGGTTGTCTCCAAGTTCCTCAAAATCTAAACCAAGTCCCAACGAAGGTGATGTAATGAGTGAATTATCGAAACCTAGTAGTCAATTTTTCTTCGAACAATATCATCCTTTACCAAAAAAATATGTTAATCTTCTGTTACGTAACCAAAAAGATCTAGATAAATCACCGTTTGGAGTAAAATATGATGTCTCTGCGGATAAATGGTATTTTGGAGATGGTTCTATAGACATACTTAACATGCAGCGTCATTTTAAAGTAAAAGGACGTAGATATGATGGCACAAATGGGTTGTATCAACTGCTAACGTTAAAAAGACCTACCGATTATACTGATCAAGACGTTCAAAACTACATAAGCATTATACTAGCTACGAATGCTCATAAAAAAGATAGTGATCCCGGGGGATCGCGTGTGGGTCATGGTGGTTATAAGTATGTTAACATTATAAAACCTTCTTTAACTCGAAGAGGATATGGTTATGATTATAGTGGGGGAACCGATATATTAAAAGAAGCTAATGACAATCGTGTAGAGCTTATTCATTGGGACGATCCGTCCGAGTTAATAAGCAGACTAAGATTATTATACGCGTCACAAGGTGCCGAACACTCAAACCATCACAACGAAATTGTGAGTATTATAGAAGAATTAGTGGAAGCGGGAATAGTAAAATATCAAAGGAAAAAATGCCAATAGACAAATTTGGACGTTATGTTGGGACAACGGGGGATAAACGGCGTAGCGTTTATTCATACACCCGAGAATGTTGCTACAAAACAATACGTTTATAACAGACTTGTAAGATTTAAAAAGGAACAAGAAACAGCAATTAAGGAAGTGAACAAATTTTATACGGATCGAATAGATCCGCTATTAGTAAAAATGAACACCATTCATCAATCTCTCACACCATTGGTGGAAGGATACAAACAAGGTCATCTTATTTGGCATGAAGACGTACAAGGGAAACTTAAAGAAGCACGTCTGCAATACGAACGTACTCTTCAAGATACCACCATCAATCTCATCAACGAAGCTGAAACAAGATTAAAAAATCAACTTATAAAAGATGTTACATTTTATACCAATCAAATAGACTCCAGTCAAAGAAGTATAAATGAGGCACTTCGAGAACTCGCACCTCCAGTAGAAAGTTATAAACAGGGTAAACTATTTCATTACGAAGACGTGGACTTAAAACTTAAAGAATCACGTCTTATATATGAACAAAAACTTTCTGAAACCTCAACTATTATTATAGAGAGCGCCAAATCACAAATAGAAACCAAACTCAACGAAATTGACGAAATATTCTCGAGAAAAGTTGAAAAAGCTCAACAAGACTGTGAGAACACTTTAAAATTGTTGGCATCGTCTCTTATTAAAAATACGACTTCTAAAATCGCTCAAATAGAAAAAAGACTAGGAATACGAGATGACTAAGAAGGAAGATATAATTAATGAACTATATCGACCAGCAAGAAAAAAATTTCCTCGTCTTCGAACCGACATCAGAGCTTTCAATGAAACCTATCAAATCGATCTTTTCGAGTTAATTCCTTACGCTCGCTTCAATAAGGGTTATAAATATGTTTTAACCGTTATTGATACGTATTCCAAGTATTTGTGGGCAAGAGCTTTAAAATCGAAAACTGGTGAAGAGGTTAGTCGTGCTATGGAATCGATTTTAAAAACGAATGGAAGAGGAGCTCCCATACACATTCAATCCGATCAAGGGAAGGAATTTTACAATCCACAATTTCAAAGATTAATGAAAAAATATGACATAAATCATTTCTCAACTTATTCATCTTTAAAAGCAACAATTGTAGAGCGTGTTATTCGTACTATTAAAACGTGGTTATTTAAATAGTTTGAGATGCAAGGGTCTCATAAATGATATGGAAGTGTTCTCGACGATATCACAAATAAATATAACAATCATCTACATAGGACAATAAAAATGAGACCCATAGATGTTAACCGGAATACGAAATTAAGTGTTTTTAGAAACACAGAGAAGTCGAGTATGGTTCGAAAAGAGAAAGATACACTCCAAGAGGGTTACGTTGTCAGAATTTCAAAACACAAGGCTATGTTCACTAAGGGTTATTTACCCAATTGGACTACCGAGCTTTTTAAAATAAGAAAAGTTTATTCAGGTGACCCCTCAACATATCTACTTGAGGACTTGACTGGACGCATCATAAAAGGTCGCTTCTATAAACATGAGCTGCAGAAAACTAAACATAAAGACACGTATTTAGTTGAAAAAATTATTCGTCGTAAAAATGGGAAACTATATGTAAAATGGTTGGGATTCGATAATTCGCATAACTCATGGATTACTAATACGGACCTTATATAATTATACTTCTCTTTATTGCTTATTATTTACAATTTTGTTCAATATAACATTTAAGTTAAATTACTTATTACATTTTTTAAATAAAATATACAATAATATTATTATAATTGATTAATACTATAATGTCCCCAAGCCAATGTACCAACGTTGTCAGGAAGAATAAAGCGTTTATCATCATGTGCATCCAAGGCTTTCTTTTTAAATATATAAGAAAAAACTTTGTGTTTTTGAGAACGAATCGACCTGCTAATAACATAACTTGTGCGATTTTTAAAAAGAGAATCGTAGTAATCTTGAAACGTAATGTGTTTTACTGTCCCAGTTTTGTTTATACCTTTACATTTCTTAATAAAATCTTCTCCATTTTTTTCATAGCATACATCTTCGGTCGCAAACTAATAAATTCAGTCATTTGTTCGCCATTCAATTCATCCTTAAATTTTCCTAGCGACTTTTTATTTACTCGCTGAATTTTATACGGATTATCTAGTTTATAATCTGAAGTATCGAAAATACTATCTTTTCCTTTTAACGCTTCCTCTCTAATTATATCGTAAATGTTTCCCTTTCCAATGTCTTGAAAACTATAGATAAAACTATCTGTGTCTCCATAGAGTAACGTGGCTGGACATCTTTTTGAGACAACGCTCTTAATAAAATCGTACTGAAATGAATACATGATCAATTTTGACAAATCCAAAATTATCTGTCCCAAGTATACGGGTTTATTATATGTCAATCTGTCCTTGTTCAGTTCTACTAGCACTAGATCTTCTTTGAAAATAGTGCAAGACCTGAAATTTGGAAGAGCTATTAATTTTCTTGCAGATTTCCAGGAAGTCTTTAACTTCATACTTCTATGATTTCTAATATTTTCCATAGTTTTACCGAAGAACGCGTTATTCATTATGTTATAGACATCCTTTTCGAATTCGTTGTTTGCTTGTTTACGTAATTCAGTATTTAGATCGATATAACATTTTAACCACCTTGATTGTTTAAACTTTAGTGTTCTATGAATTTTTTCTAATTTTAACCCATGTATTAAACATTAAATTAAATTCCTAAGGTGTAAAACATATTTTTCTTTGTCGAACAGAGTTAACATTAACTTGGTATTACCCTTCGTATTGTTTGGTGGAACACGATGTTCAGCACAAAATGGAAATTCCACATGTTCATCATGTATTTCGGGTGGATATTTTAAGTCAACTTCTAAGAGAAGAGAGTGTGAAGAGGTTTCTTCATCATCATCATCCTCGGGTGTATTGAGATCTAATAGATTTAAACAAAAACGATCGCTATAATTTGATGATATTGCCTGTTGCAGTAGCTTTTCGTCCGTCCAATCAATGTTTTGTATTTTTTGTTGCAACTTTTCAACTACATCATTTTGTAACCAACAAAATCCACCTGTCGGAAGCGGCTCTGACATGCTAGTTCCATATAAATTATTACAGTCAACATATAACAGATGGCGCTGCTGTTCCGTATTATCGAAATCTTTCATTTGCTCGTTGTTAGCCTTCATGTACCTATGTGAAGACTGCGTAATTCCTCCGCGAATAGCTTTCTCAACAAATAAAACCATATTGACGTCTGTCATCAATTCTAATTTAACACCTGTCTTCTTTAAAGCCGATTTCCATGATAGACCTGGCCCCGTATAAAAATGTACTGGATCAAGTTGATATACATCCATACACAAATTTCTAAACTGTTCGAAACAGTCCGATAAAATTAATACGTCACACTTTAAGTAGATATCAGAATACTCGCCCAAAGTTTTAACATTAAAAGTCTGCCACACTTTCTTCGCATGCAAATAATCTTCATCGGAAATGTCGTCTTCTTTAAGCAAATTATAAAATTTATCCTTAGGTGGAAGTTGAGTTTCATCTAATTTATTATATGAAGTGACGTAATCGTAACAAAAAACCGATTTCCTTACCATCAAATCAAATTGTTTTTGATTACGGAATCCAATCTATGTGTAATGAAACATCTTTTTTTAAATTATTTGCCAAAGTTTCCAACTTACGAGGTAAAAATCTAAAAGAATCAATGAATCTCCATTTATAGTCATAGTACGTCTTCGTTACGGAAATATAGTTTTCTGTTGTTATGGGTAGAACGGTAATAGGTTGAGTGTCAAAATTCAGTTCTGTTATTATGAAATGCATGTCATAACCAGATGGATTGTGCATGATTATGGGAATATATTTTCCAGATTTATAATTTAAATTACAGCTTTGACACAGTGCATACCTATATTTTCCATTTAAATGATCATGGTCGGCAGTCTTGATGATGCCGTCTTGAAATGGTTGTACACAAAACTTGCAGTGCATGGAATTATCGTAAACGGATTGCTCTTCGGGTGTAAGAGGTAGCATGGGAAGATTAACTTGCATCTTTTCACAAATTATTTTCGTTTCAATTTTCAGCTGATCTATAAACCACTTGGCCGGATTTCTTCCTCGATATGAATTAAAATGTGATAAAGACTGATCAAACGAACAAATTACCTGGTAACCAACTGCAAAAGGCTCATGACTTTGATAGGGTTTTGTATACGCATTCCTTGTTATATCTTCGTTGTCAAAATTGATGACCGGGACTGTTAAACATTCAAAATCAGCATATATCACAAAGCCGTGTCGTAAACCAAACTGATGTTCTTTAAAATACAATTCATTCTCCCCCGGTTTCATAAATTCTATTCGAACAGGTTTCGTTAAACTACAGTCCTCCAGATGAGTTACTAGTCGTATATCGCTTGAAAAACGACGAAGACATCTGTCACATATGTAAGAACGATGCTCATGTTTTGAATATTGAGACCGACACAATCGAGATAAATTTTTTATCCATACATAGTGGCTATTCGATTCTTGATGGCTTGGACGGGATATAATGCGGAGACCAATGCGTAACAAAAGCACCTATTATCAGTATTTTTAACATTTATAACAGCTTTTTTATGTTTAATCTCCGCCGGTAATTCAATAAACTTCGATGCAGATAATGGAACATATGTATTAATGTTTACAGTTAGATTTAAAATCCGTTTTAAAGACCATCCACTTCCTTTTTCTTGAAAATCTGCCATCTGTAACAAAATTAAATATTAAGTTAAAAATAAATAAAATAAAATAAAACTTACGTCACTTAAAATGTGTTCGACTATCTTGTTAAAAACTTTTTTAATATTAGTAGATTTATAAATCTCAAAATTAGGAGTTGAAAAATACTTGATATCTTCTATTTCCGGATCGTGAACCATATAATATTCTGCTACAAGAACCACATTAACCTTCAAAGCAAATGTTTGTTTTCTTAAAAATTATTTAACTTGTCGTAAAATATTTGAAAGGTATTTTTCAAAAATTCTGTTGGATCTTTAACATTTCCTTTATTAATTATACGAGCCCTAACCACTATATATTCGGCCATTTCAATAATTTTACGCTACTAACGTAAAACAGGATTTTATGAGTGGACGGAGAACAATTAAGGCACCGCATTCGCGGATTCAGGATTAAGGATTTCGAAGATCTCTTATCATGTTTTAACGAAAAGAAAATGTTGTACCTTAATTGTTTTTTGTTCAATCATAAAACTCTGTTTTTACATGAAGGAAATAAAATTATTGAATGGCCGAATATATAGTGGTTAGGCTCGTAATTCCAGTGCAAATCCGACTTTTAAATGCTGATTCGGTCTAAAAAGAATGTAAATAATTAGTACCTTAATAATAGATAAACAACTTTCTTACCGTTATCCATTCAGCAACTTCTTGTACAGCTCCATCGTTTAGTCCTCGTCCACTTTTGTTTAATTTATCCTCAATTCTGATTGGTAACATTTTAAACTATTTAACACGGATTCATAATGTCTTTTTTGTCCAATTGTTCCTTCACAGTTACTAATTATTTGAGACACTAAACGAATGCTTTCACCGTTTTTCTCAAACAATCTGTTCCAATCAGATTCCGTTTTACACAAAGCTAGAGACCTCCTCACAATACTAATTAAGTCGTCCATGCTGATAACACTTGTTATAATACTAAAACACCAATGTCCTGTGAGTATTATTTATTTTAACAAACGATACCTTCCCTCGCCACTACTTTTTATATCTCGATTCTCTTTCTATAAAAATAATCTGTACTGTCGCTGCTATCACTATCGCTATCAACCATTTCATTATAATTCCTTTTTGAACAGTGTATCGAACAAATATGTCTGCATTCTTTTATATTTGCCACTTTAAATAAAGGTCGGATTATACAGTTATCACACCAATAATCTGCTTGAGTAATAACTGCGTCTAGAAGATTTTCCTGCTCAACTATTTGATGATGTTGATTATAAAAAATATTGACACCTCTTTGTTCTTGAAATGTCTTAGAATTACCCTCTAATACTTGACAAACGGAATAAAAACATTCTCTACACAAATCCATTGTATTCGATATATTTGACCCATTTTTTGGTTCCAAACTCCAATATCTAAAGATTATGTGATTTACTTCATAACTAAAATCCGGTATTCTATCACGTGGGTGATTCATTAGAAGTGAAAATTCATTGGAAGTTAAATTGTCTAAATCTATACTCATATAAATATGATAGTTTTCAAGATCCTCAAGGACTTCGTCACTTATATTGTATTGATACATCATAAATTTATTATCTTTCCATTTATTTTCAAGATCTTTTACACAGTTTAAGGGCAATCCGAGTAATTTAATGTCTTCTCGCTTTGATATCATTAAACGCACATTTATTATACACAAATTATATAAAGAAATCTCCATTTTATTTACAAATGTTCTTTATTGTAATTGTTTATTCTTCCTCGCTAGATTCGAGTATTTTATATATTAGAGGATAATAATGATAACGCTTCACAATCAATGTAAGAACTGACACACGTTGTTATTTACACCTATATATATATGCGGAAACTAATAAAATGATTGCACGCCTGCTGGAAAACTGAAACCAATGGGTGGTAAAACCATTAAAAATGATAAATTATACTATTAAACTGATTGCAGGCTTCCTTGAAACTGAAACTATTGATTGGGTGGTAAAACTATTAAAAATGATAAATGATAACATCAAACTGAAACTAATGGATGGTAAAACCATTAAAATGAGTGCAAAACTTCCTTAGAGAATTTAAATCAAATAAATAACAACAGAGTAGTTATCAAATTGGTGAATTTATTATAATAATAAAATTATTAGCTGTTCACATAACTGGAAATCTTAACTAAAAAAAAATAATCATAAAACAATATAAGGAATTTTAATTTTCATCTGTTTTCCATCTTAAACAATTACTTGCCATATGATGCAACATGCTGAAGCACTCGTCAAATTCTTGTCGTACACCTGCAACTTCGAGACTACAATTTTGATTTGAAATAATCGATTGAGTAGACCGACATTTATATAAATCTGATTGCATTTTATCAGATTTTTGATTACATAAAGCTAATTCGGTATTTAAGTTATCAAAATCGTGATTTGAAATAATCGATTGAGTAGACTGACATTTATCTAAATCTGATTGCATTTTATCAGATTTTTGAATACATAAAGCTAATTCGGTATTTAAGTTATCAAAATCGAACCAGGTATTATTAACAAACTCGTTGTTTTCACGTCTTACAACATTTAGCGTATCGTAGCAATCTTTTAATGTTACATTATGATTATATAACTGCGTATTGGTAGCTAAAAGCGAATCTTGGCACTCCTCCCATCGTTTGCGGTATCTGTTTTCATCTGGGCTTGACGAAGTATCGTATCGTTCTAAAAAAAGCTTAAAAAAGAATTCTCTAAATAAATTGAATTACTCTAACGTACCATTATTTAAAGTAACATCTCGATATGGTGACAACGTTGTTCGATAATATTGATCTGCATCAAAAAATGTAAATTGAAAAGAATGTATTAACTTTTCACAAAATTAGCATACCTTGTTATCGGATTCCAAACTGTCTTCCCGAAACACTTGCATGTTAAAACCTGAATCGAGAGGTCTCCATTGGGCATTTATTTCGTGCGTTTGGTTAATTTTATGTAACAACGTTTGCTGCCCATGTAGATTATAAGATGCGTTTATAGTTAATTTTCTTTTTGCGTGACGTATGCTCACACAAAAAACGATTATTAAAATTACCAAAATCAAACACCGGGTGAACATCTTTATCGTACGCTTACACAAAGCTAATTCGCTATTTAAGTCCACTGTGTTTGTTTAAAGACTTTTATTGTAAAAATGAAGCATGATTTTTGAATAGATAAGAACCCAATAAAACTAATGCTACATATTAACGTGCGAATTTAATATTTTTAATCAGCGAGACGTGATAATTTTTCCGATGCGGCATGTTAGCTAACTCGTTATCTAAGTTTATTTTTGCTTACTATAAAATGTTTTTTAAATAGATAAGACCACGCGAATTTCATATTTAAATTCACAGGTTGTAAATTCACATTTTAATAATTTTATGATGCTGCATGTTAGCTAACTCGTTATCTAAGTTTATTTTTGCTTAATGTAAAATGTTTTTGAATAGATAAGACCACGCGAATTTCATATTTAAGTTCATAGGTTGAAATTTTTGTTGTAAATATATTAAATGTCTTTGAACAGATAAGAGCCGCGCGAAATTAATATTTTAAGTATTTTCACTACAATTTGGTGGGCGTATTGCTTATTGAATTTTAGCTTAAGATGTGAAATCAAATATTTTTAAGCGGCGGGGTGTTAATTATCGTACGCTTACGCAAAGATAATTCGCTATTTAAGTCCACTGTTTTTGTTTAAAGACTTTTACTGTAAAAATGAAGCATGATTTTTGAATAGATAAGGACCCAATAAAACTAATGTTACATATTAACCTGCGAATTTAATATTTTCAATCAGCGGGACGTGATAATTTTCCGATGCGACATGTCAGCTAACTCGTTATCTAAGTTTATTTTTGCTTACTATGTAAAATGTTTTTTAATAGATAAGACCACGCGAATATCATATTTAAATTCACAGGTTGTAAGTTCACATTTTAATAATTTTCTGATGCTGCATGTTAGCTAAATCGTTATCTAAGTTTATTTTTGCTTAATGTAAAATGTTTTTGAATAGATAAGACCACGCGAATTTCATATTTAAATTCATAGGTTGCTTACTTAAGGAATTTTTGTTGTAAATATATTAAATGTCTTTGAACAGATAAGAGCCGCGCGAAATTAATATTTTAAGTATTTTCCACTACAATTTGGTGGGCGTATTGCTTATTGAATTTTAGCTTAGAATGTGAAATCAAATATTTTAAGCGGCGGGGTGTACACTGATAATTACAATGTTGTTGTTAAAAACGGCGCGTGCCGTTGAGATAAGCGGCGCTTATATATATTCCAGCTTTAAGCTAGAACAATCTAGTTGGGTGTTTAAATCTATCGCGTATATAGTTGGCAGGTAACATTATGACTACAACTGCAGCTGCGAGTAAGTACTAAAAAAACCTGTTAGTAAGTTTTAAATCCGCTTATAGTTACAGAATTTGCGATGCACGTAGAGGAAATTTTAAAAACTATTAGAGCAGACATTACAGTAAACAACTTCCAACATTAAATTATTCAGTCTTATATATAATATTTTTTAGAACAATCCAATACGTACGATATGCATATGTCCACAAGATGAGGTACCCCAAAATGTCGAACTACTTTATATTGGATTATATAATAATTTTCAATATAAGGTGTATCACCATTTACCGTCAGCGGTAACATACATAACTGTAAGTTTAAAAATTTAATTATTTACTTCTTAATAATACTTATTTATTTTTCAGCTACCACAAATTTCTCACTAAATGTTTTGTAAGTATGCCATAGAAACTCGCCTCTTTTTTATACATAACTAATTTAATTTCCTTATTTTTAGATTTTCGGCTACTTTTTTTCTAACACAACAACAATGTTTTGTAAGTATGTCATATAAACTCGCCTCTTTTTATACATAACTAATTTAATTTTCTTATATCTAGATTTTCGGATACTTTTACAAGTAGATTTTCCAACACCAAACAAACCAGAATCTGCCTGTTTTACTTGTAACCATAATGTTACCTGCCAACATACCCACGATGGGGAGGACATTCAGCCAAATTTTCGGATTTTTCATACAATAATTGATTAAAAAATGTGTTCGGCTATCTTGTTAAAAACTTTTTTAATATTATATTAGTAGATTTATAAATCTCAAGTCATTCGGTTACTTTAAATTATGTATTTAATTACTATTACAAGTATACTGTACAAGAATATTTTCTAACACCAAACAAACCAGAATCTGCCTGCTTACTTTGTGACCATACTGTTACCTGCCAACATACGCACGATGGGGAGGACATTCAACCAAATTTTCGGATTTTTCCAAATGTTTTTTTTAAATGTACCAAATTATAATAAAAATAAATTCTATCTTTATTTTGTGATTGTTATTTACCATCGAACAACTTAGGTTTTAGTGATTACAATTTTTATTATTACATGTTTTCCAAAAATTAATGTTTGAGCTTTTCTTAATAAACTGAATTTCATTATTAGCATCAAAACAGCTCAACTTTTGTAAACAATAACTACAGATCTCTTCATACCAATTTTTAATGTTACAAATTGTGTAATAATTATTATTACGTTTTCCAAAAAAATTAACGTTTGAGTTTTTGTTAATAAACTTAATTTCATTATTATCGTCAAATCAACTCGTAATATTGTCTTTTAATACAGAACTTTTGTAAAAAAGAACTACAGATCTCTTCATCTTAACATCAAACCAGTCCAGTTATACTACTAACTACAGTGGCTATATAAGGACAGTGTGGTCAATTTTAAAAAAGGCAGCCATTAAGAGTCGTCTCTACAACAACCAGACACGCCCTTAGGTATTGTTCTGTGCACGGCCTGCTAATTTGTAAGACAAACGTCACCCTGCTAAATTGTGACATAAACGTCATTTTATACGGACTGGACATATGTGAAATTCGGAGATGCGTTGCAGAGCGCTGTATGCCCACGATCGCGAAAACTTGTGCAATATGAGGTGGTCAAATGTGCAGTGTAACATTAATTTTACAAGAATGTCAATAATATTACTAAAACAGAATTAAACGGCAAGAGACTATGTGAAACGTAAGGAATCGCTGCCAGCGATTAAAAATCCTCGTTAACGAGCAACCTAACATTGGAATAGAAGTCAAGGTGTCCTTTTTTATCTTCTTTATTGTGTTTTTGTACACAGAAAACGAAAATTGACAACATTTTGCGTTGATCGACACAGAGATTACGTACAAAAACTCAAGAAAAAAAACAATTTTTTTATATTCATAATCAAACCGTTGTAGTTATTCCACCAGTTAGTTTAGAGGAATAGAATATTCAGTGTTACGTAGCCCATAAATTCTCTTTAATTTGATGCAATAATCTTTGGCATTAAGACATTTATATAGTTTATTATAGCTTTTGATTTGGACTAATGCGCAATTTTCGCAAAAAGCATTTTACTTTAACTCGTTGATATTTACTTATGCAAACGAAAATTCGGCATTCGCTTACACAGAACACTGTAGAATTTTATGATGATTATTTCATTCCACTTCATATTGGGGCTACTTTCAATAATAGAGGACTTAGAAGCAATTTTGTGTGACTATGTGTAATTTCGTAAAACGACTCTTAATGGCGGATATCTCAACAGCCAATCAGAAAGATGACCAAAATTGACCACACTGTCCTTATATAGCCACTGTACTACTAACCATCAAGTGACGCCCAAAAAAAAAATAAAAAATTCCTACAACAAGTTTTGCTACCGTATCATAGATGGCACCTTCAACCAAAAGCTAATGCACAAGGTAATGACTAATACATAAAAGCAAACGTTACATATCAAATTACGCACGCCCCCCAAAACATCGTGACGTCAGAGCTTTGCAACTTCGATGCTGTGCGCGTTAGAATGCTCAGCAGCCCTAACTACGTGATGACGTCAGAACAATTATTTATATTTATAATAAAGTTCGCAAACATTTTATTCTCTAGGCATTTATAACTTTCGCAAATCCAAGCTTTTCAAACGAGAGATCTAACAACCTATTTTTACAGCATTCCGTACGCCCCAACGCAGTTTTTAAATACAAAACACACTCAAAATGCTTAAGCCCTTTTTACATATACTCAAAAACTTTAAATAACACACCTACACACCCAAAAAACAAAAACTACCCACCCTAACATTATTTATATCTCGTCTAAACATGACGGCGGTTCTGGACCAACTAAAAAGTGGTCTAGAACCGCCCTTTTATTACTACTCGCAATTTTTAGTCAACTGCATGGAACAGCTATTTCAGATGAAAATTATGAACATGCACTGCGTGTTTGGAACACATTTAATTTGCAAATTCTAGGCCAGTATGCGGATATGTAGCTTACAGTTGATGTTCTACGCTTAGCTGATGTGTTTGAAAATTTCAGAGAAAATTGTATGAAAACGTATGGATTAGATGCTCTACATTTTTACACGGCACCAGGATTGACATTTCAAGCAATGTTGAAAACTACTAAAGTTAAACTTGAGCTGCTGACAGATGTAGATCAACTGTTGTTCATAGAGAGGGGTATTAGAAGAGGGTTAGCACAGTGTTCGAATCGATACGCTAAAGCTAATAATCGATATATGGGTGAAAAATATGTAGAAGCCGATCTTGAATCATATATCCTGTATTTAGATATTAATAACATGTACGGAGTCGGGATGTCTGAATATCTACCGTATGGAGGGTTTGAATGGGTAAATGACTTAGATATTCCTAATATTGATCATTTAAATACTCCGGAAAATTCTGAAACAGGCTATATTTATGAAGTCGATTTAGAATATCCTCAACATTTATTTGAATTTCACAAAGATTTGCCTCTATGTCCTGGCCATTATACACCACCAACATCCAAACAATTAAAATTGACAACCACATTATTTAAAAAAGAAAACTATGTAATACATTACCGCAAGCTGTAAGTTTAGGGCTGAAAATTGTAAGAATCCATAGAATATTAAAATTTAAGCAATCAGCTTGGCTTAAACAGTACATAGATTTAAATACAAAATTAAAACAAGCTGCCGAAAATAATTTTGAAAAAGATTTTTATAAACTTATGAATAATGCCGTATTTGGAAAAACTATGGAAAATGTTAGAAAGTACAAAATAATAAAATTAATTTCTAAATGGGAAGGTAGGTACGGAGCCAGTACATACAATCAAAACCAAATTTTCACAGCTGTACTATTTTAGATAAAGACTTGGTACTTATAGAATTAAATCAGTTGGAAATAGTTTTTAATAAGCCAATATACGTTGGATTTTCAATCTTAGATATTTCAAAAATTTTAATTTACGATTTTCATTATAACTATATTAAACAGAAGATGGGTAATCAAGCAAAACTGCTGTACACAGACACTGATAGTCTCATATATCACTTTACCCTTCCAAATATATACGATTTTATACGAGAAGATATTCACAAATTTGATACAAGCGATTATCCCCCGAACAATCCATATAACCTTCCACAAGTTAATAAAAAAGTAATAGGTCTAATGAAAGACGAAATGGGTGGTAAAATAATTACCGAATTTGTTGGTCTACGTGCAAAATTGTATGCTTTCGAAACATTAGAGGATGCTGAGAATGGAGAATTTAAAATTTCAAAGAAAGCTAAAGGTATTACCAGAGCTGCTTTGAATAGAATTACATTTGACGATTACAAAGACTGCCTGTTTAATAACCAAGCAGTATTTTGCGATCAGAGAAAACAAAGAAAAAAGCTTTAGACCCACATGATGACAAAAGAATAGTAAACTGTATGTATACTGACACTTTGCCTTGGGGCTACTGTCCACCAAGCACATTATAAACATGTTCGAATATTTAAATACTAACCATATAAGTTATATATTTCAGCCTAGCGTTGTTTGCCACCACACAGATATTTTGAAATGGCTTGAGGAAAATATCAGAAAAGCTCAAAATGGTGAAGCCGTTGGTTTGAGAAGCGACCCTTGTTCCGGTCCTAGACCTTCAACAACACCTCAAGACTATATTGATACTTACACTTTGTTAAGTTCTGTCTTCACTTATGTATAAATAAGATGTGTATATTAATTAAATAAAATATATTCATGCGTATATTTATTCTCCCACTCTCCTTGTCAAGCTTTGCTTCGCTTATGGATAAATGCGATGTATATATTAATGAAATAAAACACATATTAAAATAAAAAGTCTTTTATTGTAATCTTAAAAATTACATGTATAAGTTTATTACCTAACTTAATTTCCATTTTAATGAGACAAAATTGAGGTGGCGACGGAGATAGTGGTGACACCTATTCCAGTTGAGCGGGGGTGATGACGGTGCACAGACATCTGGGCGAGGGTGTGCCCGAGGGTTTTCACGCATACAGGCAGGTAGACAGGTGGACAGGTAGACTGGTAAACAGCTAGACAGGTAGACAGCTAGACAGGTAGACTGGTAGACAGCTAGACAGGTAGACAGCTAGACAGGTAGACAGGTAGTCAGATAGACTGGTAGACAGGTAGACAGGCGGACAAGCAGGCAGACAGGCTGACAAGCAGGCATGTGCCAATATGACGGGAACAAACATTTATATAATTATACCAGTTTTATTTTTTTCCCATATAAAAAACTTATCTAGACTGGTTGGAAATCAAATACATAAGAGAAAATCTCAACTTGTTTAAATAATTTTTTGTAACTAAACAATCACATTAGAAAAGTGTAAATAAAGCTAAAATTAGAATGCTTGAAGGAGGTACATCAATAAAATTTGCAGATTATAGAAAATATCTGTCCAGACCCGCGGATGTGAGCGTGTGGGAATTCGCAAGGTTGCTAAAAATAAATGTATGGTTAAGAAATTTGCTTAAAATTGACTAAAAATGTACAGACATTAGGAAATCCACAACACTGACTACCTGTCTACCTGTCTAGCTGTCTACCAGTCTACCTGTCTAGGGGCCGGTTGCAGAAAGCAATGTTAAGTCTAGTGTTAGCTAACGCGACGTCAAAGTGAACAAAAACGAATCAAATCTCAAATGCTTATGGTAACTAATACATTAGTAAACACAATTTGATGCGATTTTGTTCACTTTGACGCGATGTTAGCTAACACCAGACTTAACATTGCTTTCTGCAACCGACCCTAGCTGTTTACCAGTCTACCTGTCCACCTGTCTACCTGCCTGTATGCGTGAAAACCCTCGGGCACACCCTCGCGCAGACATGTGCACCGTCATCACCCCCGCTCAACTGGAATAGTTGTCACCACTATCTCCGTCGCCACCTCAAATTTTGTCTCATTAAAATGGAAATTAAGTTAGGTAATAAACTTATACATGTAATTTTTAAGATTAAAATAAAAGACTTTTTATTTTAATATGTGTTTTATTTCATTAATATATACATCGCATTTATCCATAAGCGAAGCAAAACTTGACAAGGAGAGTGGGAGAATAAATATACGCATGAATATATTTTATTTAATTAATATACACATCTTCTTTATACATAAGTGAAGACAGAACTTAACAAAGTGTAAGTATCAATATAGTCTTGAGGTGTTGTTGAAGGTCTAAGACCGGAACAAGGGTCGCTTCTCAAACCAACGGCTTCACCATTTTGAGCTTTTCTGATATTTTCCTCAAGCCATTTAAAAATATCTGTGTGGTGGCGAACAAACGCTAGGCTGAAATATATAACTTATATGGTTAGTATTTAAATATTCGAACATGTTTATAATGTGCTTGGTGGACAGTAGCCCCAAGGCAAAGTGTCAGTATACATACAGTTTACTATTCTTTTGTCATCATGTGGGTCTAAAGCCTTTTTTCTTGGTTTTAAAGAAAATACGTTGTGAGTTTTTGATCTAATTGTTCTCTGATCGCAAAATACTGTTTCGTTATTAAACAGGCAGTCTTTGTAATCGTCAAATGTAATTCTATTCAAAGCAGCTCTGGTAATACCTTTAGCTTTCTTTGAAATTTTAAATTCTCCATTCTCAGCATCCTCTAATGTTTTGAAAGCATACAATTTTGCACGTAGACCAACAAATTCGGTAATTATTTTACCACTCATTTCGTCTTTCATTAGACCTATTACTTTTTTATTAACTTGTGGAGGGTTATATGGATTGTTCGGGGGATAATCGCTTGTATCAAATTTGTGAATATCTTCTCGTATAAAATCGTATATATTTGGAAGGGTAAAGTGATATATGAGACTATCAGTGTCTGTATACAGCAGTTTTGCTTGATTACCCATCTTCTGTTTAATATATTTATAATGAAAATCGTAAATTAAAATTTTTGAAATATCTAAGATTGAAAATCCAACGTATATTGGCTTATTAAAAACTATTTCCAACTGATTTAATTTTATAAGTACCAAGTCTTTATCTAAAATAGTACAGCTGTGAAAATTTGGTTTTGATATGTATGTACTGGCTCCGTACCTACCTTCCCATTTAGAAATTAATTTTATTATTTTGTACTTGCTAACATTTTCCATAGTTTTTCCAAATACGGCATTATTCATAAGTTTATAAATATCTTTTTCAAAATTATTTTTGGCAGATTGTTTTAATTTTGTATTTAAATCTATGTACTGTTTAAGCCAAGCTGATTGCTTAAATTTTAATATTCTATGAATTCTTACAAATTTCAGCCCTAAACTTACAGCTTGCGGTAATGTATTACATAGTTTTCTTTTTTGAATAATGTGGTTGTCAATTTTGATTGTTTGGATGTTGGTGGTGTATAATGGTCAGGACATAGAGGCAAATCTTTGTGAAATTCAAATAAATGTTGAGGATATTCTAAATCGACTTCATAAATACAGGGTGATTTTAAAATGTTTCGCCAAACTTCGGGGTATTGCTCTACACACCAAGGTAAGTCAAAAAGTCCATATAAACATGTGTCCGAAAATCGCACGTTTCCGAGTTACGAGTAATTTTTGAACTTGGGAAATAGTCCAGGCAAATGGTGCTTAAAAAGGGCAAATAGGGGAAGGTTTTGGTGGAGTTCTGATATTTGGTTCCTATGTATTTTTTGGGTCGCTGTACAGGTTTGTCAACAAGAATTTTGACCGGAAACACGTTCTTTAAACAAAAACAGTGTAATAAACCGGTTTTCTTAGTTTTTCTGAAATTACTCGCAAACTATCCAATTTCGTAAATATTGAATATGAAATAAAATAGAATAAAATTTCCTAAATTTTATGTACTAGCGGTTTTTCTCCGATCAATCGTTCAGCCGCGAGAGCGCCGCGAAGTTAGGTGTTAAAAGCAAAAACAGGGAATTATGGCAGTTTATTTCAAAGTAACTCGAAAACTATCCACTTTTCGTAAATCAACAATGGAATATGAAATGAATCTTCATAATTTAAAAGGTTGGAAAACCTGATACTCGCGTACAGCGACCCAAAAAACATATAGAAACCAAATATCAAAACTCCAAAACTTTCCCCTATTTTCTACCATTTGACTGGACTATAATTTCGCGGTGTTCTCGCGGCTGAGCGATTGATCAGAGAAAAAACCTCACATACATAAAATATAGGAAATTGTGTCCTCTTTTATTTCATATAGGTTCAACATTTATGAAAAATGGATATCTTTCGGGTAATTTTAGAAAAACTAAAAAAATCGGATTTTACAAGGTTTTTGCTTAAAAAACGTGTTTCCGGTCAAATTTTTGTTGGCAAACCTGATATTCGTGTACAGCCACCCAAAAAACATATAGAAACCAAATATCAGAACTCCACCAAAAGTTTCCCATATTTGCCCTTTTTGAGCACCTTTTGCCTGGACTATTTCCCAAGTTCAAAAATTGCTCGTAACTCAGAAACGCGCGATTTTCGGACACATGTTTATCTGGACTTTTTTACTTGCATTGGTGTGTAGAACAATACCCCGAAGTTTGGCGAAACATTTTAAAATCACCCTGTATAGCCTGTTTCAGAATTTTCCAGAGTATTTAAATGATCAATATTAGGAATATCTAAGTCATTTACCCATTCAAACCCTCCATACGGTAGATATTCAGACATCCCGACTCCGTACATGTTATTAATATCTAAATACAGGATATATGATTCAAGATCGGCTTCTACATATTTTTCACCCATATATCGATTATTAGCTTTAGCGTATCGATTCGAACACTGTGCTAACCCTCCTCTAATACCCCTCTCTATGAACAACAGTTGATCTACATCTGTCAGCAGCTCAAGTTTAACTTTAGTAGTTTTCAACACTGCTTGAAATGTCAATTCTGGTGCCGTGTAAAAATGTAGAACATCTAATCCATACGTTTTCATACAATTTTCTCTGAAATTTTCAAACACATCAGCTAAGAGTAGAACATCAACTGTAAGGTACAATTACGATCATTGAAAATGAACAGGGTTATGCAACACACGTTACACATTTGAAACAATGTTTTTAGAAGGCTACTATAATTTTCAAAAATTTTATAGAACTGTCAAATTGACTTAACCGGCCGACGTTTATGCAATTGCGTGCAACGTTATTTTATTTTTCACCTACCAAATACGAAAATGAATCATATTGACCCTAAAAATGTGACCGAAAGTAATGTTTATCGTCCCTTGGGCCGCTAAACTTATAACAACACGATTTTGAAGTTTTTCACAATCTAGACACCTTTGGACACCTTTGACTGTCATTTGCGTGCTTTGATGTTTCACATAATTTTTCACTAAATGTCAGTTTAAATCAAAGTTTGGAATCAAAACAGACAATAAAAGTGTAAAATGACAGTAAGTTCTGAATAATTGTAATTCAGTGAGTAAGTGAAAATGACAATGACGAAGCATTTACGAATACACCACCGGACTTGCAAGAGAAAGCTAGCAAAATTTCTCTGAATTTTTTTTTTTTTTTTTTAACTCCTACTTTATTCGCAATCTGCCCGAAAGCAATAAGCGAATGTTACAAAAAAATGGGTGCCAAACAAATACCTTGCTGAGCAAACGTGGGGTTAGTGCACTTACATTAAAGGCCTAACAACTAATAAACATATGGTTTGTTATAACAGTAGGATTAGTAATGACAAAGACTCTATAATCTATCGCTTATATCTAAGGGGTCGCATCGTTTGAGGCGGTAAGTTTTTTGGCTGTTATCCAGAAGGCTGACAGCAAGGGAGTTGGGATGAAGTTCGAGACGCGAGAGGTATTTTGCACTCGCGCACTTAGCTTCTTGTAAAACTGTAGACACTTTTAGGTCGCGGTGTAACGTGTTATTTGTCACGAACCAAGGAGCGTCGGTAATCGTGCGCAATGTTTTGGATTGGAATCTCTGTAAGATTGCAATGTTAGAATCACTCGCGGTACCCCACAACTGTATCGCGTAGGTCCACACCGGCTTGAGAATCACATTATACACCATTAGTTTACTGGCTAGTGATAGTTTAGACTTTCGCCCGATCAACCAATAAAGTTTGGAGAACTTGTGTCCCAGCTGCTTGCGCTTAGTGAATATGTGGTGCTTCCAGTTTAACCGCCTATCCAGATGCATTCCTAGGTATTTTGCAGAGTCTGACTGAGGGAGTTGGTGTCCGTTAAGAGTAACGCTGGGGCATGTTTCCTTCTTTAAGGTAAACGTTACATGTTGAGATTTTGCCTCATTGGCTTTTACTCGCCATTTCTTCAGCCATTCCTGGATGTTATCCAATGCTTCTTGCAACTTCTCTGATGCGTAACTTGGAATTTCGCTTATTGCCATGACGGTAGTATCATCAGCAAACGTGGCAGTGATGGTATTTGGTGTAGTTGGTATATCTGCAGTGTACAACAGGTATAGAATTGGTCCGAGGACACTGCCCTGCGGAACGCCTGACTGTATTGGATTTAGACCAGTGATGGCTTCTTGGCATTTTACCACAAAGTATCTGTGAGTGAGGTAAGACTGTAATACCTGGTAAAATGATGCAGGTAGTTTGCTTTTCAGTTTGTATAGTAACCCTGGGTGCCATACTTTATCAAAAGCTTGGGTAATATCCAAAAAGGCAGCTGAACAGTACTTTCGGCTTTCGAATGTTTTATTTAGTATCTCAACTACTCTATGCACCTGTTCGATGGTTGAGTGTTTTTCACGAAACCCAAACTGATGCTCGGGGATGATGTTCAGTTCGTCAAGCAAAGGTTTCAGCCTCTTCAGAAATACCTTCTCGAAGAGCTTTGATAGAATTGATAGTAGGCTGATGGGTCTGTATGACGACACATCTTCTGCCGGTTTACCAGGTTTGGGAATCAAGATAATTTGGGCAACTTTCCATTGGGATGGAAAATGGCCGATTCTAAGTATTGCGTTGTAGATTTCAGTTAACACAATTAGAGATTTCTCAGGTAGTTGTTTTATAATTTGTCCAGTTATAAGGTCAAGACCTGGACTCTTGTTTGGGTTTAGATTCCTGCGGATCATATCTTTAACTTCGTAGATTTTTATGGTTTTTATGGGGAAAGCCATTTGATATGGTATTTCGAGGAATGAGGTGATATTGTCTTCCTCTGCCTGCGGTATTTGCGATGGGAAAGGTTGAAAGACATCACACAGATGTTCGGCGAACGTCTCAGCTTTCTCATTATCTGTCCTTGCCCATGATCTGTCTTTTTTCCTGATTGGTGGGATGTTGTCTTGTGCTTTATTAATCTTTGCTGTCGCCTTCCACAGTGAATATTCAGTGGATTCTGTGGGAGTTAGTCCTTCCAAGTATTCCTGTATTGCTTGATTTTTTTCGTTGTTGAGCAATATTTTCAAATCCCGAATTGCTTGGTTGAATCTTGCCTTGTCTTGAGGGGCTTTGGTAGTCATCCATGTCTTTCTTAGCCTTCTCTTTGCAAGAATTGCTTCTTTAACCATCCTGGAGCAATTTTGTTGCCTCGCTTTGACATCCGCCTGGGGGGTTGCATCCCAAGCCGCTTGTTGTATCTCAATTGTTAGGGTGTCTATAGCTGTGTCTATTTCCTCAGCAGTTTTTAACGAGATGTCTGTAGTTGTTCTCTCTTCGAGAAGCTCTTTAAATAGTTCCCAATTTGTTCTTTTATTGGCGAGTGTTGTTGATTTTTGTTTGTGGATTATTCTAGAACTTAATGTTACTAAAATGGGAGTGTGATCCGAGGAAAGATCAAGACTCTGCTCTGCTACGAGATGACCTGGAGCGATACCTTTGGTGATACAAAAGTCAATGACATCTGGGATTTTATTCCTGTCACTGGGCCAATAGGTGGGCTTTCCGGTGGACAAAATGTTCAAATTGTTTTTATCAAGACATTTTACAAGTTCGCGGCCTTTAGAAGTTGTTAATCTTGATCCCCATCTGGAGTGTTTGGCGTTGTAATCGCCTCCTGCTAGAAATCTATTTCCCAGAGTGGCGTAGTACTCAGCATATCTGTCTTCTTTTATTGTGTGCCGTGGGGGACAATAAATTGCAGAAATGGATATTGGTCCTCGAGTGTCCTCAATTACAATAGTAGTTGCCTGTATGTGCTCCGTCTGATACTTGGGTGCTTCGTGATGTTTAATTGTTCCTTTGACGATTACAGCACTGCCTCCGTGAGCTGTTCCATCTGGGTGTTTAGTGTCATATATTATGTAATTTTGAATCCGTAAGTAGCTGCGGTTTGTATAGTGAGTTTCAGAGATCAGCATGATATCAATATCAAGATCTCTTAAGAAAGCTGATACTTCAGGGCCATGGTTGATTAGGCCGTTAGCATTCCACACAGCTATCTTCAGGCGTAGTTCCATTAATTCAATTTTTCAAGCAGTTTAGACACAATGTTAAGCATAGTGTCCATTCGCTGAGCCATTTGCTCAACTAGCTTCTCGAGTCTGGAGATTCTGTCCTCAGATTGCTGGGAATTTGTAGCTGCAACGTCGGTGTTACTTGTTATTGCTTTAGCTCCTTTAAGAGCCGACGCAAATGATAATCCTTCGATAGTATTTCTCCAGGGACCAGAGGCATTATTTTGCTGCTGCACTTCTGAATTTTTAGGTCTTAGGGAGGGGAAGTTTCTTTGCTGAAGTTCTTTATATATCTTGCAACCTTTGTAGTTAGCAGGATGGTTTTGGCCGCAAGAGGCACAGCGAAGATCTTTTCTTTCACTTATCGCGCAGTTTTTGCTGTTATGGAATCCACCACATTTAATGCATTTCTGCTGACGTGTGCAGTAGTTTCGTGTATGTCCCCATTTTAAGCATTTCCCGCATTGGGGAATCTGTCTTTTATTCCTTACCGGTTCTACCATAACTTTGCAGTACTGTAGATGTTTTATTTGGTATACCTCTTTATTATTGTCGCTTGGTTCTAAGTCCATGAAAAACATATTCAAAGGCTTTTTATCCTTGCTACTTTTTGGGTTATGAATATATCTTATTACGTGTCCTTTGGCAATGATCTCTGCTTTCAGCCCTTCAATATTGGTTGTGTGGTGTAGACCCTTTATAACTACACGAAAGCTTCTTTTATCTCTTGCCATATAGGTGTAATGCTTTACATCTTTATCTATTAGGGCCTGGCACGCTACTTTATAGGCAATTTCGTTTTCAGTTATCAACTTGATTTCTTCTTTTATTAATTTTAGTGTATACTTTCCTTTCAGTTCCTCACAATCATTTAGCATGTTGGTTAGTAGATCAACTTTTACAACCCCTGATAAGAATATAGGAGGAGGTTTAATTTTTGGTGGAGTAGTGCTCTTTTTACCTTGCATTGCTGTAGCAATTTCTTCTGAGGCATTTTCTAAAAGTTGAAACTGGTTCGTCGGATTTATTTTTGTGAAATCTGTGATCAGTTTCTGTTTTACATTTCTCTGTGCTTCTGGTGATGCTCTTTTAGTTTTTCGGCCTTTTGCTACTTGCCATTTTGGGGCGTTAGTAACTTCCTTAACAGAATCCTCTTGCAAACTAAGAACTATTTGGTGTTCTCTTATTTCGATTTCTCGTTCCCTTTCATTTTCTTCCCTAATTTTTTGCTCTACTTCCGCCTGGGTAGGCTTTGTAAAGTTTTTTAATTCTGCTGCTAATGCATGTGGATTGTTGATATCGCTCGAGGCCGTTGGATAGGCTTGACCTTCTTGCAACATGCTGATTGCGGGGCGACGGCGTCAAGCCGCGCCTGTGTTTATAACTGAACTCAATGCGACGGCGGATAAATCCGCATAAATCGTTAAATAATACCTGTAGTATTTGTTGTCTGGTGATCCTCTTATGTTGAAATGGAGGTGGCCACAACTGGATCTCACTTACACAAATACGCGAATTTAGAGCTAGAGTAACATTCAGAAATCGCGGCTAAAGCGGGAACACTTCAATACGCGTAACTTCGTTAACGTGCTAGCTTTATTTATAATTTGTGACTTACAAAGTCAAGAGAACGGTACGAAAAGTACTATGAATTATTCAATAACTGGAAAACGAATAAAAAAGCAAAATACTTAACAGAAAATGTATTACTTGCTTATCTATCGGAAAGATCAAAGATTGTAAATGCAGGTACACTATGGTCTGAATTTTCAATGTTGAAAAGCACTTTTAAAGTCAAGGAAAATATAAATTTTGATAATTTTCATAAAGTTCGAGCATTTTTGAAACAAAATTCTGTAAATTACCTGCCCAAAAAGTCTAAAACTTTGACTCAAGAACAATGCATTCAATTTTTTAAAACTATCTGAACCTAGTACATACACAGGACATTGCTTCCGCCGTAGTTCTGCAACCCTACTAGCTAACTCTGGGAGTGATCTGCTTACACTTAAAAAACATGGAGGTTGGCGTTCTTCTGCAGTTGCAGGATATATCGATGACTGCTTATCGAATAAGATTAATATTTCTCAAAAAATCTTGACAAATCAAGAACAGCAGCCTAGTACTAGCAAAAATAACAGAATTGAAGTGTTAAATATTTCCGACCAAATAAATGAAATACCAGTTAATTTAGATAATTCCAATGAACCCACTTCATCTATAGAAATAAGTCACCACGCTACTAGCACTTCGAACACTTACCAAATGCCTACAAATTCTGGTATTACTGTACATAATTGTGCTCCAGGGATAATTAACATTAATTATTCATTCATTCATAATCTATAGCCTCTTTTACCTTTCGGTGTAGAGGAGCATTCATTATAATAAATAAATTCGTAAATTGTTAGTACTTAAGTTTCTTATTAAATTCTGTTTGTATTTATAAAATCAAAGCTTTTTGTTATATTTTTTTCTATTTTTTTTAATGCTAGGCGAAAAACAGTTGTGTGTCACACATGCAGACAATGTATTAGCAGCCCTTAGCTTTCAGCTGCCCTCGCTTCGCTTCGCTCGCTCATGCAGCTAATACCCGCGGGCTGCTAATGCTAGTTTTCTGCCCTTGTGACACAATATACTATATTACTAGGGGCAGAGAGTTAGGACAACACGATTCTACTTTAGAAACAAGGGGAATGATTGTAAGCATGACAGAGCAAGGAATTTCTTACAGTGAAATAGGTCGTCGCGTAAATCTTTCGGTAATACTATTTTTCTCAATTGTTTATGGTTGCACAATAGTACTTTATGTAACTAGTCCTCAAAGCAAGGCTTTAGGGGACGAGTCGTAATGTTTCCGGACGAGGCGGAGCGAAGCGCAGTCGAGGCCGTAATATGAAGATGAGTCCTCTAAAGCCATTTGAGGACGTGTTGCATACAACGTTTTTTTGTATTAGCTCTCCAAACATTATAATATGAAGTTTCAAGTACCATTAACGCGGCATTATATTAGGAGGCCGCGCGAAAATGTATTTTTCGCTCCCCAAACTGGTTACTTTGGAAACTGTCTAGGATCCTCAAAATGGCCATTTAGAGGCCTTGTACTTAAAGTCGTCATGGCAACTAATGTTTGAGTCCGCTAAAATGTTGCCATGACGACTTTAAGTACAAGGCCTCTAAATAGCCATTTTGAGGATCCTAGACAGTTTCCAAAGTAACCAGTTTGGGGAGCGAATACAAAAAAAATATATTTTAGAGAACTGAAGTTGCACGATGGGTTCGAAGACGCACACTAGGTGGTGATAGACCTCTTAGAACTGTAAGACCTGGTAAAAAGCGCAAAACAACAGCCCAAGAAGACGCAGAAATTATTGCAGTAGCAGCAAGACATCCATTCACCACAGCTACTCGTATTCGAGAAGAAACAAACGTTCAACTTTCACTGCCTACAATACGACGCCGATTGCACTCTTTCGGTGTACACCATAGGCACCCAGCAAGAAAACCATTGCTGAGTGATGGACGAGCGTTGGTCCGATTAAATTTTTGCAGGGAACATTTAAATAGGGATTGGTCTAACGTAATATTTTCCGACGAGAAAACGTTTTCTTCTACGCAGGATACCCCATTAAACTAATGGAGACCAAACAATACGCGGTATAATAGAAAGCACGTTAGACCAACCAGAAGAAGTGGAAGAATTGGATTAGGGTTTTGGGGATGGATGTCTGCCGCCGGTCCAGGGGAGTTAACAATGGTTTCACCACCTTCTTTTCAAGCGCAAAGATACGTCGATGTTCTTGAAAACGTAATGTTGCCATCAGTACGGGCGATGTATCCAGAAGAAGAAATGGAAACTATCGTTTTTGTACAAGACAATAGCCCAGTGCACACAGCCCATATTGTAAGGCCATGGTTCGAAGACCATCCCGAGGTTGAAGTTCTGCCATGGGCGGCAAACTCGCCGGATTTAAAACCAATCGAAAATCTTTGGGCAAGAATGGTTAGCCGATGGGAAAATCGCCATCAAGAAGCTGTTGTTCTGCGGAATTAAGTGCAATTGTATAACCACACAAAAACTGTTTGGGAATCGATACGCGGAACAAATTTTTGTCACAACCTCGTAGCTTCTATGTGTAACAGAATGCTGGAAGTTATAGAAAGGAATGGTTTTTATACCCACTATTGACTTGTTTTCGGTTGTTGGTGAATTTTTTTATTTGTTTCGTTTACTAATATTAATTAACTTTGTGTCTTTATTTATTTCATTTACTAATAATTATATTTATTTATTAATTAACTTCGTATCTTTATTTCTCATATTAATCACTATTATTTTTTCAAATATGATCTTTTTTAATTTTAAATTTCCAAATTGAGAAGCTAGATATCACTGCATTCAAACATTCGATGTAAATAATATTTCTTATCATGTATAGACCATTCAGAAAACGTAAATCAACTACTATAATGTTGGTTGCATAGCCCTGTTCATTTTCAATGATTCTTTGTGTACATATCCGCATACTGGCCTAGAGTTTGCAAATTAAATGTGTTCCAAACACGCAGTGCATGTTCATAATTTTCATCTGAAATAGCTGTTCCATGCAGCCGACTAAAAAATTGCGTTTTGTCAGGAAGACTTTTATCATTCAACTTTTCAAAATTGTCTAGGTAGTCGTATGGAAAGATACCCTTACGTAGTAATAATTCAAATTCTTCTTCGCTCTTGCAAAATTTGCGGGTAAGTTTTTAAATTGTTTGGTAAATTTAATGACAATTGTTCTAAACTGCTAGCCATAAATCGAAACGAGTCTAAAAATCTAAAATCAATATTTGTACCATCCACATGCTTTGTAAATGATATATATTTGTCCTTATTTATAGGCAACAAATTAATATATCCCATAATCAGTTTTGCCAATGGTTTTATAATAAAATGTGCATCATAACCGCTGAGATTATGAAAGAGAACGGAAATATAATGTGCATCTTTATAGTTAAGATTACAGTGTTGATGAGCACTACCTCTATACTCATCTGTCTGATGATTGTGATCACGTATACGCACGTCTTTATCGGTGAAAGGTTGTTTACAAATGTAACAGCATACTGATTTTTGAAACGATTTGTTTTCCTGTTGGATAATATTCATAGGCTGTGCATTTATTAATATACTAGCAAGATGCCCGTTCTTCGTACGGACTACAAATGTTTGTTTTTTCTTCTAAATCTCAAATGCATTCTAGAGTGTCCCCCTCCTCCATCACTCAATACGCTAAACAGTTTACCACTTAGAGGTGCAATTTCTAAAAAAAATCAGCCCGTTTTATACTGAAATAAACCCACAGCGAAAAATAATTTTAACTTCCTACTTCTATTCAGTTTTCCCTTTTTACCGGTTTAGTGGTGAAATTTATATGCCAAAAAAGAATGATCTAACTCAACAAACACAGGAGATACAAAGGGTTCTATAATTCACCTCGAATTCAAATTCGCACCTTTTAAGGGTTGGTTAAGGCAATGAAATGTGGTTTTAGACATTTGCATTGGATAGCTACTCATGCAAACACCAAGTCGATATCTTACCGGGCCTAAGAGATATTGTGGAATTCGTGAAAACATAGTATACCCCTTTTTAACCCTTTAGGGGTACGGTTTTCAAAATCACTTAAACCACTTTTTAGATATTTTAAAAATAAATCTATATACCAAAAAAGACTGATCTAACTCAATAAACATAGGAGTAACGAAAGGTCTTTAATTCACCCCCTACCCTTTTTCAGTTTTTCCTCCTTTTACCTCTTTAGGGTTAAAATTTTCAAAATCCCGTACACCTCTTTCTAAATATTTTAAAAATACATCTACATGCCAAAAAAGAGTGTTTTAACTCAATAAACATATGAGATATTTAGGGTTCTTTAATTCAGCCCCAATCTAGACTTGAACCTTTAGGGGTTGATTAGGACAAAATCGTAAAATACGTTTTTAGGTATTTGCATTGATAATCTTTGCAAGTAGACACCAAGTCGCTATCTCATCGGGTCTAAGAGATATTGAGGAACTCGTAAAAACACATTTTACTCCTTTTCACCCCCCGTAGGGGAGGAATTTCAAAAAATCTCTTTTAACCCGTTTTATTATAAAATGGAACTCACAGCAAAAAAAAATAATAAATTTAACCCCCCCCCCCACCACTTTTCAGTTTATCCTCCTTTTACCCCTTTAGGGTTAAAATTTTCAAAGTCCCTTACGCCCCTTTCTAAATATTTTAAAAATCCATCTGTATGCCAAAAAAGAATGTTCTAACTCAATAAACATAGGAAATACTTACGGTTTTTTAATTCACCCCCAATCCAGATTTGCACCTTTAGGGGTTGATTAGGGCAAAATACTAAAATAAGTGTCTAGGTATTTGCATTGATAATATTCGCAAGTAAACACCAAATCGCTACCTCATCGGGTGTAAGAGATATTGAGGAACTCGTGAAAACACATTTTACCCCTTTTCACCCCCGTAGGGGAGGAATTTCAAAATATCCCTTTTAACCCATTTTATTGTGAAATGGAAATCACGGCGAAAAAAATTAATAAATTTAACCCCCCCACACCTTTTCAGTTTTCTTCCTTTTACCCCTTTAGGGTTAACATTTTCAAATTCCCTTACACCTCTTTCTAAATATTTTAAAAAGCAATCTATGTACCAAAAAAGAATGTTCTAACTCAATAAACATAGGAAATACTTAGGGTTCTTTAATTCACCCCCAATCCACATTTGCACCTTTAGGGGTTGATTAGGGCAAAATCTTAAAATAAGTTTCTAGGTATTTACATTGATAATCTTTGCAAGTAAACACCAAGTCGATATCTTATCGGGTGTAAGAAATATTGAGGAATTCGTGAAAACACATTTTACCCCTTTTCACCCCCTTAGGGGTCGAATTTCAAAAAATCCCTTCTTAGCACTACCTTACGTAACAAACCGAACCTTCCACCCAAATTTCAAGTTTTTAGTGCCAGTGGTTTCGGCTTTGCGTTGATTAGTCAGGGTTGTGACTTTCCTTTATATATGTATAGATTACTTACTTGATATGCTATAGAATGTAATTCTTTTACAAACAATTCCATACAGTCGGCACCACGATACATTTTAAATAATATGCAATACTAAAAGGAACATGTTTTTGATAAATCCCCACATTTTCGGAAACAACATTCTTTTCTTTCTCTAAAATACACTCCACGTCTGCGCAGATTGAAAATGGTACTTTTTCCTGATATTTAGAGTCTTTAAAATCTATTGTTGTACCTTCTTCGGGCATTCTAATTTTAGTTTCATTTACACTATTACAATTTCTAATGTGATTTAAATGTGATTCTTTAGTTACAAAATGATTTAAACAAGTATCACATACTAAAGTTTGAGCGTGTTTCTTATGCATTTGAGTTGTAACCAATCTAGATAAGTTTTTTATCCAACAGAAATTAAACTGCCCCACACCGTTGGATATCATTAATAAATGTATAGCATCTTTATTAATTTGAGTATTTTTACTAATATATATGGGCAGTACTGCATTTTTACCAAATTTGTTTTTTTTTCTAGCGTATATACATTTATACGTAAATCATTCATTGTTTCAAATTTTGATATATCTTTTAATTGCATTGGAAATTCTAGTCCCGAGTAATTTAAAACTTCATTGAAATGTGGATAGGAACATATTCTATCAGAACTTTTACTTGGATATAATGCTGACACTACCGACCACAAAAAACAATATTCATCATCATTTTTTACGTTAACTACAGCCTTTTTATTTTTTATATCTTGAGGTAACTCAATATATCTACCTACTGTTAATGGCGTGTAATGATTTAAATTTACTTTTAAATGCAATATCTCGAGCAAACTCCAACCGGAATCACGTTCTTGAAAATCTTCTAATTTTGTCAACAGGTTATTCTCCACATTAGTCTCATACCACTGTTTTAAATTAGTACCAGAATCATTTTTTTCATTTTTAGTAGCAAACGTTTTTAAATCTATCTCACCACTACTAGGTTTTATAAAATATGCGCTAAATATTACATTAGCTTTAAGCATTAAGTTATTTTTTATAATTTGTTTTACTTTTATTGAAAAACTTCTGTATGCTTTTGAAAGAAATTTTTGAGGTTCCTTGTAGCCTAAATTTACAATCATACCTGTTCTTATTCGGCTATTAAAACACGATTCCACATCTTCCCATACCAACTTGTTCTTTTGCTGCTGCTGGCCACTGCCTACACCCGCCCCCCGCTTCTTTGCTAATTTAGCTTTTAATTTTTTTAATAATTGTCGTCCCTTTAATAAACTTAAATTTGCTTCTAACTTGAATGGATTTTCATTTTGATTGCTATGTTTACGAATAAATCGACTAACAATTAAAATGGTTTTATTTGCGTGTTTAATCCATTTGTCAGCCTTATCGCTATATTTTATAATCCTTAACGCGTCTCTGATTGTGTTTATTGAATTCGAACTTAATTCAGTAATGCCATCAGCCGCAGACATGTTCGAGCGCGTGCTGTTGTAATACTAACTCTTGTGGGCAGCCGACACGGTATATATATGTACTTCTCACCGCAAATTCGCAGACACTGATAATGGAGGTCATTGATCCCTCCATTAACCACATGCGGTGCAAATTCTCAGACAATGACGTTACCCCACATCTGGTACAAATTCTCGTTTAAACAAGTCTGGACAGGTTTCAACCTCAGGCACTGATAATGGAAGCCATTGACCTCCTCATTAACCACATCCTGTGCACATTTTCAGACAATGACGCCACCCCACATCTGGTACAAATTCTCGTTTAAACAAGTCTGGACAGGTTTCAACCCTAGGCACTGATAATGGAGGCCATTGACCTCCTCATTAACCACATCCGGTGTACATTTTTAGAAAATGACATCCGGCCAGACGTTCACATCCGCTTAATCAAGTCTAAACAGGTTTGAACCCCAGACACTAATAATGGAGGCCATTGACCTCCTCATTAACCACATCGGGTGCACATTTTCAGACAATGACATCTGGTCAGGCGTTCACATCCGCTTAAACAAGTCTCGACAAGTCTGACATCTGCATTCCTAGGCAATGACTGTTTTCCATATTTTTGGAAAAATCAAAATTAGACTTTTAGCTCCAAAATTCGTCGTGGGAATCTTTTAATATTTCAAAATTAGACCCCAAAATTAATCGTGGCCCGGCAAGAACATTATGAATTTTGATGGTTACCATTCGGACTAAGAAATGCTGCCGCAACAATCTGCGCGTTACAGTTTCCCCCCCACATTTGCGCCAGAACGCCCCTATGTACACTACTTAATAGCTAGGACAATACTTGGTTTTCAGAATCCGGGGTGCCTCCAAATGATGTCCACTGAAGTCGCCAGCGACCGGTAAAATAGCAACTGCTCAAAAGCGTGTTTGCGGGAGGCGATAACAGGGCTTCAAAACGATGGTTACCACAACCAAGAGTTGAAACGACAATAATCTCCCAGGGAGTAAATGGACGACTTAACGAAACTTTCAACTTGCGAGATGCGACAACGTCGTCTTGTTAAGATAGAGCTACCAAATTCGAGAATCCGACAATTACATCCGCTGACGCGACAATTGAAGTCTCGCAGATTCCCGTTAAAGATTCTTCGGCCACTACTACATTTTATTTACAATCCTTCAATTCCGACAGCTAGCATCCACCTTGACGAAACAGCTGAAGGTTGCCACAAGACGAAACAACTCACAACTTGAATGGGCACAAAACAATGGCTCCAAAAAGCACACAGTTAATTTTAACTTTTTCAAAGCGTGCCCCGACAGTAGTGTGGAGTGGACCGAACTGGATCCACCCCCCCCCCCCCCCCCCCAACCACATGGCCTTGAGTTCAACCTCCAGGCCACGTTTAAGACCAAGCCAAGGTTCAAGATGAAGCTCAATTTCAAGTGCAAGATCAATTTCAAGGCCAAGCCCAAGTTCAATTTCAAGGCCACGTCCATGGTGAATGCCACGTTTAAGGCCAAGAACACGTTCAAGATTGAATAATTGTAAAAATGTTACCAATATGAAGCTTGGAAATTACTAGATTCTAATATTAGTTCCGATTTTCACCGCGTCTCAATCTAGATTTTGTCACCTGTACACAATTCTTATCCAAATTGCAATAAATATTACTATTGCATGCTTTTCTTATGCATTAGTTCTCATTTTTGTTTCTATCGCCAATTGTCAAATCACTTCAATTTTTACTTCCTTTTACAATAAAGGCAGTATTGGATTCACCCCAAAAATTCGAAATTGAGATTTCAACAGATCTTCACGTTTCAGAGTCCCCTGATCCCAAAAAACCTTTTTTTTTCATTAGTCTGTGTGTGTGTGTCTGTGAACAGAATATCTCAAAAACTAAAGAGGTATGGCGTTGAAACTTCATATATAAGTTTTGTGTACTATGTAGATGCGACAGCAAGCTTTTAAAGAAAATCGCATAACCGGAAGTAGGTGTTTACTCTTGTGATTTTTCAGTTTTTTTCGATTTTTTCAAAAACGGCTCTAACGATTTTTTTCAAACTTCTCGTTTTTATTACATTTTTAATGTGTATTGATGTGAGATAGGTGATTTTCCAGTTGAATACTACTACTAAAATGGGTTGTTTGTTTTTTTTCAATTTTTTTTTATTAACTCCTATTTTAAATAGAACACCCGGTATATTATTACATTTTTGAATTCAGCTTAAAATTCTAGAAAAAATTTGTCTCTTCACCTAACGCTCTATTTTGCACCGTTTTTGTAGAATTTGAAATTTTTAAAATTTTTGACAAATGCTTAAAAAATTAAAATCAAATTTTTGGCCAATTATAAGATCACTGTAAAAGGAAGTTGTGTGCGTGTATCACAACAGATTTTTATTTATCCTTAATTTAAACAGAGATCCGGCAACAATGTACCTCTTCAGAAAATATAACCTTAAACTGGAAACAACCTAACTTAACACAAAATGTGCCAATTTCCATTAGGGAGTTTAGTTGCCACAGAGTTACTGCCAACAAAATTACTACATGGTCATAGCCTCACCTGACCCAAAAAGATCGTGAACGGCATATAACCGTGATAAGCCATGTAAATTGCATATGTTCAGAGGTATGACTCACTCATCAACGCCCAGACCAAACCCTTGGACCTAGAAAGCTGAAATTGTGAACAGAGGTTCCCTTTATGATGTATACAAGGAATAAGGAAGGATATTTCGAAATTCAACCCCTAAAGGGATAAAATGGGGTTTCCACTTTTGTATGGAAAAGTAATATGAAATAAACATTTTGACTTGATACTTCGTAGGAGTACTCCTTAAAACAAATATGCACATACAGTCCATTTACTTGACATCTGCACTGTCAGTGTCAAATTAAAAAAAAAATGTCTTGACTATACCTCAAAAATAATGTGTTTTTTATTAGACTGTACAGTAATTTAATTGTTAAAATGTGAAAAATAGCAGTGGTGCCAACATAATGTCAGTTTGACAGTGCAGATGTCAAGTAAATGGACTATACGTATTTCGTGATGTTCCAATTAATCCCATAGGCCTAGGGGGTGAAATGGGGTAAATAAGCCGAAAAATAGATATGGATGCCGTTATTGAGGTTTTTTGGGACGTTGACTGCGAAAATGGCAAGACGGTGGATATGACATAAAATGAAAATCCTATAGTTGTGAAACGGGGTTTCAGAGACAAATTATTTTTGGACAGAACAACATTTGCCAGGTCAGCTAGTCATGTATAAAGGAAAGATTAATAGTAAAGTACATTTTTTTTCTATAATAATTTTCTAGGTCAACTTTCTAGGGGATAAGTTGCATTCCTACAGGGTCCCTAGTTTTAATAATGTTGATACATAGATTTTTAGGTCTTTTCTTCCACTAAAAAAATGATTGTCATTTTGACAGATATGTCATAATTTAATATCGCTTGCTTCATTTTTGCATTTAAAATATTTCTTGGTTTTCTTTTTTTAACCCATTTTATTGATGATGATTCCATGTTAAAAAAAGAAATTTGTCAAGAGTTCAAATTAAGAAACTTTGACATTCAAAATTGACACAACCATAATTTGGAAAAAGTTCTACCAACACGAGGTATAAAAATTCCCTAGCGTTTTAATCACATATGTACCAACATTCTAACACTTTGACAGTTATTATAGAAAAAAAACGTACTTTATATTATGATACTAGTGTATAAATACGCCTTTAAACCAAGGGCGACGAGTTTAAGAGCATGACTCGAAGTGGAGTGTTTTTGATGTCGGTAGTGCTTTAATGGCACTTATACACGTGTATCATACACTACTTTTTCGACGATTGCAACAGAAATATAAAAACTAGTTCGGTGACACCTATTCAGTCACATTGTGTTAGGTATTTTAGATTATGTTGACATTCAAACTTGGGCAAAGCGTGTTTTAATATAGTATTAAAACACGCCACCAATGGCAACGTGCAAAAAAGACGTAATTCAAGCGCTAATATTAAGAGTGCTACAAACGTTACTTTTTACACTAGAAACTGTAGTCATTTTTTAAAATTTCATTTAAAAAAGTAGGCTTTTTAAAATTAATTTTGGTGTGAAATGGTTATTTAACCAACAAGTGTGTTAATAAAGGTGATTAATAATCGAGAGATTTTAACGCGTGAGCGAGTGGAGCGAGCGAACGCGTTAATGAGCGAGATTATTAATCACCGATTAACATAAGAGTTGGTTACAAGACTTTTCCGTCAATCGTACGTTTATTAAAATCCATCAAAAATATTTATTAGTTTTGACATTTCAGATACATTTGACGTTTAGTACGTATGGTTGCCGATACCGGAGCAATTTTGCGGCAATTAAAATACTTGGCGGTTGGAAATCCATCTCTGTTGTCGAAGGATACATTGAGAACTCGATAGGTATAAAATACAAACTGCCACAAAGATATTGAGCGAAGCGTTTTCTAATGTAAATATTTATATTAATAAATCCACGGAATAATTTAACCTTTAGTTTTGACATTTCAGATACATTTGACGTTTAGTACGTACCTATGGTTGCCTATATAAAATCATTGCGAAAACGGGTCTATTAATGCATGATTTTTTAGACAAAATCATGCATTAATGAGTTGATATATAAACGATTGACGGAAATGACACTTTTTTCACTTAGTGAAAAAAGTGACACTTTGCTTTTAATTTCGGAATGAATGATTTTAAATAGACGTTTAGCTGGGGTCGGTAGCTCAGTGTCAGTGGTAAGCATCCTGACTACTAATCTGAGGGTCGTGAGTTTGATTCCCAGTCCCGGTAAGGTTTTCAAAAATAAAAAAATGCAGATGAAAGCCTCTTCAGAATGCCATCATTCGGAAGTGATGTAAAGTCGTGGGTCCCATGTTACTACGATGTGTAGCATGTAAAAGATCCCTTGTTAGGGTTGGAACTCCTTAGTCTCGGCAAAATTCTAAGTAGGACTTTGACCATATGAGTAAAGCAGTCGGTGTCTAAAGTACCTGGTACTCTGCATGCCTAGACCTTGTCCATTAACAAACAAACAAACAAATAGACGTTTCCTTATTTACCAGAACTGACCAACGCACTTGACTAAAATTCTATACAAAATAGGATTGGATTGCCAGATAAACCGGTCACGCGCTCCACTGCTGATGAGGAAGCTTTAGTGACCAGATGTGTTGAGAAGATTCTAAATTCTCCTGCTGTAATTCAAAGCCTTTCCGAGAAACTCGGTAATGAGCTCCTTCGTCGTTTCAAGGATGAACTTAAAATATATGAAAATCGGGTTAAAGAATTAGAAGCGGAATTAGAAAAAGTGAAGAAGGATACCATCTGTGCACAGGACAACTTAGAGCAATATACTAGACGCAACAGTCTACGTATATTTGGGATATCGGAGAACAAAGGTGAGAATACTGACGATATTGTTATAAAAATCTGCAAAGAAAAGCTGCAATTGGACATAAAACCAGATCAGATAGACTGCAGTCATCGATTACCCGCCAGAGAGCCTTATCACAAACCCATCATAGTGAAATTTGTGCACAGAAATACAAAACAACTGGTTTTTAGTAAGAAAAAACTTCTGAAAAATAGTCGAGTAGTAATTAAAGAAGATCTAACGCGACTCCGACATCAGTTACTGAAGGAAGCGGCTAAGAAGTATAGTGCTAAAAATGTGTGGAGTAGTGAGGGCAAAATTCTTGTTAAAACTGCTGACGGAATTAAACAAATTAGAAGTTTAGAAGACTTAATAAACGATAAGGCTTAATCTCTACAGCTGCTACGATGCTTGTATTGTGACCTTAGGTTTTGCTGTGCTGTAAGTAAGGGATTATCGCTTATCAGCACTCAGGCCTACACGAGCATCTTTGTAAATTTAGCTATCAATTTTTACTTTAAATTTCATTAATTTATCTATTATCTATTTGCTACTACATAAATACTTAGTTTTTGGTAAATAGTTTGTTGATTGTGTAGTAATATTTAATTATTTTTAATTTTATAATTAATTTGAGTTATTGGAATGGTCGTGCTACTTTAATTTACAATGTCATCTAATATTTTAAGAATAGGCCATCTTAACGTTCAATCTTTGTTACCTAAAATTTCAGATTTAAAAGTTTTTATTGAGCAAAATAAAATAGACATACTTACTGTTTCAGAAACTTGGCTTAGTCCTGGCATATTGGATGAATTTGTGCATATCGAAGATTATACTTTCTTAAGAAGGGATCGTGATGGACGAGCAGGGGGTGTTGGTATTTACATACGTCACTCAATTAGACATTCCTTAATTACTATACCACACGATAATATTGAACAAAAGTGGATTATTGTACATCATGGTAAGGAGAAATTGGTCTTGGGATCGTTGTATAATCCACACCAAAGGGATTATGTACACTTTTTAAATGAGTTTGAAAACTCTCTTATTCATTGCTTGCCTTACTCAGATAACATAGTCGCCCTGGGTGATTTTAACATTGATTTTTCTAAATTTGAAAATCCGGCTACCGTAAGTTTACAAAATTTATTAGATTCTATGGACATGCATCAAATCATCAACCAGCCAACCAGAATTACTGCTTCTTCTTCTTCATTAATTGATTTGGTAATCGTGTCAAATTGCTGTTCGACAGCGGGGAGTGGTGTAGTTGACTGTAATTTTTCAGATCACGATTTGTCCTTTGTTGATATATGTACTACAGCTTCTGTTATCACGCCAGTAATGCGTACTTATAGAAATCTGAATGATATAAACCTAAAATTGCTAAAGGATGATCTCTCTTTGATACAGTTTCAAAATCTTTTGTATATTTCGAATATAAATGAGAAATTATCGTTTTTTAATGATAATATTATTGCTCTTTTTGATAAGCATGCTCCCTTAAAAACGAAAAAATTGAGTAACTCTCCTGTACCGTGGTTGACGGATAATTTGAAATTACTCGTTTCATTAAGAAACAAGGCTAAAGCAAAGTTCAAGAGAACTAGGCTACCGCAGCAATGGGAGTATTATAAGTCATTACGCAATTTTACTACACTGATGTTCAAACAGGAAAAAAAAGCTTATTTTCATTTTGTTCTTAAAAATTATGGCGTGAAGGAGCTGTGGAAGCGGTTGGGTACCATTGGTCTTGGTAAAACCAAACAAAATCAAATTCCCGACAATTTATTGGATTCCAACAAAATTAATAATTATTTCGTACACGGTATTTCTAATGCTGCCAATGTTAATCTGCCCTCCCTTGAAATGTATGATAGTAATGCCTATAAAAGCTTAAATTTTAATTTTACTACAGTTGATAGTGAAGATATACAGAAAATTATATTAGGTATTAAGTCAACTGCTTTGGGTAGTGATGGCATTGATATTAACATGATTCAGTTGTGTTGTCCAAATATAATTCCGTATGTAACGCATTTAATAAATTCATGTATTATTGATGGTATATTTCCACAATGCTGGAAGAATGCCATAGTCAAACCAATACCGAAAATTAAACAACCATCAGAATTTAAAGATTTGAGGCCGATAAGCTTGCTTCCCGTACTGTCAAAGGTCATGGAGAAGGTCATGAATAAACAGATTGCTGACTATGTTGATAGTAATAATATTTTACCTGCAGTACAATCTGGATTTAGGTCGGGTCATAGCTGTACAACTGCTCAGCTAAATGTCACAGACGATATTCTTACTGCTGCGGATCAAGGCAAAATTACTGTTTTGGTTCTTTTGGACTTTAGTAAAGCCTTCGATACCGTTAATCATGAGACATTGCTGACAATTTTAAAATTTATCGGTTTTGGTGCAAACGCTATTGCTTTAGTTGCGAGCTACTTAACTGGGCGAACACAAATGGTACAGTTGGCAAATACTTACTCTGAAACATTACCCATAACGCAAGGGGTTCCCCAAGGTTCCACTTTAGGGCCTTTGTTGTACTCAATATATACGTCAACTTTCATGAAGAATATAAAGTTTTGCAAAACACATATATACGCTGATGACACTCAACTATACTACTCCTTTAACATGCCTGATCTTGATGAGGCAATATATAAAATAAATTCAGATTTGCAGTATATCTGTGAGGTTTCAAGACAGCATTCCCTGAGAATTAATCCAGACAAATCATCTGTCTTACTGTTTGGTAATAAAAATGTCTGTAGTCTTTTGGCTAATTCTGTAAATGTTTATGTTGATCATGTAAGAATACCTGTGGTAGATAAAGTAAAAAGTCTCGGCCTTATTTTAGATAACACTTTCCGTTACAGAGATCAGATAACCAAATACATTTCTCAGGGCTATATGCATCTTAGGAAACTATACCCTCACAGGTCGTACTTAAACATCACAATTAAAAAGATACTTTCTGAAGCTTTTGTGCTTTCCCAATTTAATTACTGTGTTCCAGTCTACCACCCAGCTATCGACAAGGTGACTGCGGACAAAATTCAGAAAGTTCAAAATGCGTGCCTTCGTTTCATCTATGGCATAAGAAAATTCGAACACATATCGCATAAACTGACGGATGCCAGCTGGTTAACTATGTATAATCGAAGGCTACTTCAATGTTCAACTCTTTTTTATCAAATTTTAATTAATAAATGTCCGCCGTATTTATACAACAAAATCACTTTCAGGACAGACGTACATAATCTTAATACTCGATTCCGAGGCCTAATTTCGCCGCCGCAGCACTCTACTGTCCGTTTTGAAAGATCTTTTTCTTATCAAATATATCATATTTACAATAACGTATTGAAGGATTACATATCCCTTAATTTTGCACAATTTAAATACAAAATGCGTCACGACTTGTTCCGCAATCAGTTAGGATGCAATTAGCTTGGGCAATTAAGTAATTAAATAATGTATTTGTCAACTTCCTTTAATTGTACTAGGTTTAATATATTATAGTTGTTTAATTTTAATTTAGTGTAAACACTATTGTAGACTTGATCGTTACAGATACTAGTTTAATTTAGTTTAGGCATTTTTTCAAATTTACTCTCATTTATTTTAATCAGGGTTTGGATGGAAGATCAGAGGGGTGGGACATCCTACTACCAGCTGAATCCCGCCTTGTGGTTACCCGTTTGAGTTGATAGTGCTTTTCCTCTGTCATTTCTCTTTTTTGTGTATTTGCTCAAGGGTAATAAAGAAAATTATTATTATTATTATTATTATTTAAATATTTAATGAAATTTTAAAAAATCGTATAGACAACTCGTGTTAGCGTGCTTCTTTTCCACGCGTGTGGCATGTTAAACTCGGCTGCGCCTCGTTTAATAACCCTCCACACTTGTGGAAAAAAGTTGCACTTCTAACACTTGTGGTCTAAATAACTATTACATGATCGTAAAAAAAGTAATTTTTTGTTGATCAAAATAATTCCAAAACTAGCTGTTCACAGGGGACACAACAGTTGATTTAAACCACAAACATGTTTTTGGTGTGGTGGAAGTAAACATCGTAAAAGCGCCTCAACTGGTAGCATTTAGCGATGCACATTCACGTGGCGACATCTAGTGGTGACATAACATAATTTGGCCAAGTAAGATTATGTTGTGTCCCTGGTATTGAAAATAAACAAAAACTGAACAAATGAATAATATGCTATTAAACGAAGTATTTGAAGATAGTATAAACTAGAACGCTTTTCAGAACTTTGAGTTAAAAAATGTTTAATTCACATGGCGTGTTTTTATTTTGACGAAATTTTGAATAAAAAATTTTAAAATATTCAAATTAAGATATAAATTTGCCCATTCATCGTCGATTAGATGTAAATTTTACACACTACAAAAAGAAAGAATAATTGAATGTAAATATTTGTAGAAATAATAAAAATGTGTTGTTCTTTCTTGAAACTTTTTTATTCTCTAGTGAATTAAACTTTTAATTTCAATATTAATGAATTATTTTTCTAAAAAAGGATGGATAAGAAGCCGCGTGGCGCTGTTGGGTAAGCGCCAGACCTGCATTAAGCAAGTCCTCGGTTCGAATCCCATGGGGGTCGGAATTTTTCCGCCTTGGTGATTGGAATCGGGCTCGGTGAGACCATTCACAGTTGGGGACCAAATTAACTGTGCTCTACTCAGAACCACAGACCTAAGAGATAGAGTAACAAGGTCAACACATCACCAATACACACACTTCATACAATGGTTGCTGCGCAAGCACCAAAGGCGCGATCCAACTCTGTATCCCGAATCCGGGGCCAGTTGATCATTGTACCGCCAGATGCCAGCGCATAAAGCACCAGCCTCGACACCGCAAGGTAAATGAGGTTACAGATAATACATACATACATACATACAAAAGGATGGATTAATAGACGTCATTAATACACTGTTTTTGATAATACAGGGGCAAGGGTTGATGTACCCAGGGTCGGTTGTAGCGTAACTACAGATGCCGCAAGGTCCATAGCTTCTCCCTGACCAAGATCGTCGTGCGTGGTGAAGAGCCACAACCTACTAGAGGTGCCCCTGCCATTGCAGAACACAACGGATCTAGAGGAGTAAACCTCGAAAATAAATCCCATATATACGGAAAGGCGCGTCTGGAAGCCAAGATGGCAGCCCCATCACCAGACTCGGGTGGGTTGGCCGATAACCAGCATTTCACCTTAAAATTTACTTATCAAAGAAACTGATACAAAGAATAGCCAGATGGATAAATCGAAGACAGAAATTGGCATGAAAAAGGCAATACGAATAGGAAATTGGAATGTTCGAATGATGCAAGAAACTAGCATACTAGCCCAAGTGTCGAAAGAGATGATTAGATACAACCTATTATTACTGGGCAGGTAACGGTGAATTTAAACTGGCAAATGGAGACTGTCTTTTATATTCCTGCAAGGACCAGTCCGACAACCGGGAAAGTGGTGTAGGGTTCCTAATCAATAAAGAAATAAGAAAATCTCTTATAAGTTGGTCACCCGTCTCAGATAGGATAATAATGGCAAAGTTGAAGACAAGAGCTAGAAATTTGTCAATAATTCAATGCTATGCTCCTACTGAAAACGCTGCACAAGAAGATAAAGGTAGATTCTATGAGCAATTGATAAGTAGCATTTCAAACATAAACCATGCCGACATTAAAGTAGTCATGGGAGATCTGAACGCTAAGGTGGGCAGTCAATTGAGTGACGACGAGAGAAGTGTTGGCAAATGTGGACTGGGTCAGCGTAATAATAATGGTGAACTATTTGTTGAGCTGTGCTCAAATTTTGATCTAGTAATTGGTGGAACTATCTTTCCACATAAGGATATCCACAAGATCACTTGGACTTCCCCAGACAACAAAACAAGGAACCAGATAGATCATATTGCTTATAGCAGGAAATGGCGCAGTTCATTTCTAGACGTACGCAATAGACGAGGCGCAGATGTAGGAAGTGATCATCATTTCGTAACCTGCACAATAAGACTAAAACTTGCGTCAATTAAAAGTCGCAACCCCTTTGTTAAACGCAAAGAATTCAACTTACATCACCTCAGCAACTCCGAAATTAAAAATGAACTTAAAGTAGCCATTAACAACAGAGAAAACTTAGACGTCGTTCAGCAGGAACCATTAGAAACCAGGTTGGACAAGGTCACCGACCATTTACTGCAGCAAAGTGAGAAAATACTGGGGCTAAGAAATAGATATAGGAAACAATGGTTGTCGGATAGGACATGGGATCTGATCACACACAGGAGGAAACTTAAAAATAAAATAAATAATTGTGCATCACACTCCAAGGAAATAGATGAATTATCCAGGAATTATAATGAACTAAACAGAGCAGTCAAAGCAAGCGCGAAACAGGATAAACGCAACTGGTATAATAATATGGCAGACAAAGCAGAAGAGCCAGCTAACCACGGTAATACAAAAAATGCTGTACCAGATTTAAAACCGTTTAGTCAACAAAGGACAAGCATCTAATGTTCACAGCCGTGATAAAGAAGGTATCCCGCTAGTTACTGACGACGATCAGATAAGCAGGTGGGAAGAATACTACAGAGAGATAATTGGTAAAGTTCCAGAAGAGTTGAATCTCATGATTGAAGAACAAGAGCCACCCGAAAGAACAAATATCCAGACAACAGTGCCCACCAAGGAAGAAATAAAGAAAGCCATTGACCAACTGAACTCAGGAAAGGCAGCCGGAATAGATAACTTGCCCCCGGATATTCTAAAAGTTGACAAAAACCTTGTTGCTAGATTATTATACCCCATCATTGAGAGAAGTTGGGAAACCGAGGACATCCCTGATTCATGGAAAGAAGGAATTGTTATCAAATTGCCCAAGAAAGGAAACCTAAGTCATTGTGAAAACTGGAGAGGCATAACGCTACTAAAAGCAATTAATAAAATAGAAGTAATGATAATATCAAATCGCATTGCGGAAAATGTTGAACCAACTTTAAGGAAAGAACAAGCCGGATTTCAAGCAGGGCGATCATGCATTGACCATACAAAACCGCTTAGGATAATAGCAGAGCAATCTATGGAATGGAACTCGTCACTCTACCTACTATTTATAGATTTCAAACGTGCTTTTGATAGCCTCGACCAAGATGCCATCTGGAAAATTCTATCTCACATAGGTATCCCACAAAAGCTAATTAACATCATAAAAAGCTTGTATAATAATGCATCATGCAGGATATTACACAAAGGTAGAATTAGCAACAAGATTTCAGTGGCAAATGGAGTAAAGCAGGGATGCCCTCTGTCCCCGTTACTGTTTAATATCAAGCTATATTGGGTGATGCAAGCCGTCAACACTGAAAGCAGAGGCATTGTGTGGACTTTTCAAGAACGACTGGAAGATTTAGCATATGCTGACGATATCTGCCTCTTGGCTCACACGTATGAAGATATGGCAGCAAAACTATGACAGCTGGTTACGGAAGCAGGTCGTGTAGGTCTTGAAATTAATGTAGCCAAAACCAAAACAATGCGAATTAATACACGTAACCGCAACAAATTTTACATCAGCAACCAGGAGGTAGAAGAAGTAGACCAGTTCTGCTATCTTGGCTCTATCATAACCACTAAGGGGAGCACAGAAGAAGACGTTCTAAATTGCATACGGAAAGCTAGACAAGCATTTGGAATGCTCAACCGAATCTGGGCTTCAAATCAAATAACTAGAAAAACGAAGCTAAGATTATTTAATTCCAACGTTAAATCAGTACTGTTATATGGGTGTAAAACCTGGAAGATCACAACAAACATCTCTGCTAAATTACAAACTTTCATAAATAAATGTCTGAGAAAAATATGTCGTATCTTCTGGCCAGAAATAATCTCTAACGAACAACTGTGGCTAACTACTAACAAGCCTGAGGTAGCTAAAGAAATTCGCAAAAGAAAATGGAAATGGATTGGTCATTCTTTAAGAAAGGATCAAACTGACATTGTTAGATTGGAATTCGCAAGGCAAGAGAAAGCGAGGCAGACCACAGATGACCTGGAGGCGTACAATAATAAAAGAAGCAACGGATACCGGTAAAACTTGGAACGAAGTAAAAGTACTTGAACAAAATCGAGTCCGATGGCGACACTTTGTTGAAGCCCTATGCTCCACCTAGGAGTAGAAAGGATATATATATATATTTTTTTTATTAATATTATTTTTCATTAATTAACTGTTTTTTAAAAAAGGAAGGATTAATAGATCTATTAATACTTACAATGTTTTTGATTAATACACTCTTTTCATTAATTAACTGTTTTTGTGATTTTGACTTTTGATGATACTTTGCATGGAGGTTAGTTGTATTAATCAAATTTTTCGCTACAAAAAAAGATTTTGCGGTCAACGAAAAAATTTTGTAATCAACTCGTTTGTTAATGGACGATTAATAATCTCAACTATTAAAAAACAGTTTCGATTATTAATCGCCTTCATTAACACACTTGGTTAAATAATATTTCTCTAGTGAATTAAAACACTTTTTTTGTATTCGCTCCCCAAACTGGTTACTTTGGAAACTGTCTAGGATCCTCAAAATGGCCATTTAGAGGCCTTGTACTTAAAAGTCGTCATGGCAACATTTTAGCGGACTCAATCATTAGTTGCCATGACGACTTTAAGTACAAGGCCTCTAAATGGCCATTTTGAGGATCCTAGACAGTTTCCAAAGTAACCAGTTTGGGGAGCAAAAAATACATTTTCGCGCGGCCTACTAATATAATGCCGCGTTAATGGTAATTGAAACTTCAACAATTGTTGAGCGGATTTATTACAATTAACGACCGACTTTAAAAGAGATGATTGATGGTTATAACATGTAATTTACTGCTAATCGCTTGAGACGCACAATTCTACAGTGGGTAACAAGAATGTGCTAAGCACAATTTGCAAACTACACAAAGTCTTACATCTGTCAACAACAATAATAATTTTCTGGTTTTGTTAAGTACTTATAGTTAAAAGAAAGATGTAGCATGTAATTAAACCATTTATTTTACGAACCGTATTTTCATAATATTTAATATCTCGAACACAAAATATAACCATGATTTTAATCTGAGTAATTTGCGGATGCCAATAAACGACAAACAAAAAGAGCGAATGTTAAGTCTTCAATTTCGCGCACTTCACTTCATTCAATGTAGAGTCAACAGTCAAATTTAAATGATTACACTGATATTTAACTGAAGCTGAAGTCCTTAGTTTGAACACTAGTGCAAGTTTGTTGACTCGCTCACTTTTGACCGAATATAAGAGTAATACAATCCAGGCTGCCTATAGCTTACTAACTACTAAAGTAGCTAACTTACTTAAATGAGATCCCGCAGCTGTTTACGCAAAATGTATTTTTATATTACAAATATGCTTGAAATCGCAGCATAAACAGCTGTAAGTGCTCGTACACATAATGCAGCCTTCACATGGAGGCTTACAAGTTAAGAGACATCCACCAAAGTTAAGTGCTAGTAACTGTTCAGCACACGAATGCCAACATATTAGAAACCCATACCTAACAAACCGCTAGCACATTTTTAACGCTATTTCTATACATTACTAACCATTCCTACTTCTGAGGCATTCCATACCAAATCTACGTACCACTCGACTGCAGTAAAACCACAACATTTCTGTCAATTTCTACAACTCGCATTGCCACATGATGACAGAAATGACAAGTCTGCATAACGTTACATCTGTAAGTTTTATAATTCTTTGTCAATCCATGGTGACAAAGCAACAGCCTAAAATAAATTAAGGCAATATGAGCAAACCAGTTTGTATAGCATAAATTGGAGGGTTGCTACAATTTCATTTACAAGTTTTAATCAAATTTTGTAGTTATTGGAGTTAGTTACTATTTACCTTAATTTGCTAGTGTAGTTATTACGAATACACATGCACATACCTTTATAAGGAAAACATTGTTTCATATACATTTAGTGGGCATAAACGACTGTCACGGTGTTTTAATACTACACAAGATTTGACACAATTTGTTAAGCATTTACTGAATATACATTTGTGTTTATGGCTATGTAATGATGAATACAATACAAAACCATTATAAGAAATCGATATTACCACACAACCAAAGCTTTGTGCGCAATAAAAATAAATAATGCGTAACTAATACAAAAGTACAACCTAAAAACATTTTAGTACTTAACATACAAGAAAAGTTTTTACTGCACTATAACCAAATTTAGTCCTTAATAACACTGGTTTCGTCCTTTGCGGTGTCTTTTATCTCTGCTGTCTGGTTGACTGCAGCAGTCGAGCTGCTGCTTATAACAGCTTTGCTTGCAATACTAGAGGTGTTACTGACTATAACAGAATTTGAAGAGTTGGGTGTTGTATTATCGCCAAGTTTTGCATCTTCTGTTTTGTCACTTTGAGTCGCAGACAAATTACCACCTATAAAATTGATAAACAATTATAATTATGCAATTTTTTTTAAAGACAACTCATTAATATTCAATTGGTAGAATGTAGACTATATTATTAAAAACTGCATTGTTTTTATAAAACTGAGACCAATCGAGGAAAATAATATAGGACTACATATTATTTATACGGTTATAATAATTGTTCCCTTTATTAGCATTTATAATAAGTTGTTTTTCCACAAAATGAATTAATCTGTAAGAATTAAAAACAACAAAGAATACTTGGGAGCAGTGTGGAAAACAGAATCACTAAGTTGCAGTTTAAATAGTGGTGTGCAACCTATAATGCTGTACTGTACTCGGCTGTCCTAACTTAGCGCGATTACGTAAGTGTATTATACGTATATACAAAAACTTCGCATTTTAATATGGTTAAAACAGTGTATTTGGCTTTTTACTTAATTTATTTTAATTATTGTTAACTAGTACTCTAAATAGAAATTATATTACCTATTTCAATGAACTGCATTGGATGAACTACCGCAAATGTTTTAATTTCATTATGCCAAAATGAAACAGCGCTTTTGTAATGGGAAATATAATTAATATTATCATTTATAAAACACTTACAAAGTGCTCCTTGCTACTCTTCGCAATGACAAAAATAATTTTCAGATTACAATGACTGTAAATAACATAATATATAAACAGCATGCCCTTCTATTTTAAGTTTTTTCAATTTTCTTCTGTTTATAGTTAGCTAGTTAGTTTGTTCAGCGTTTCTGAACTACTTTTGATACCAGCAATTTTGCTTACTTTAGGGTCACGATTTTCAAATTATAATTTTTCTTCTCGTTTTATCCTTATACCCATATAAATGTCGGATGAGATTATCATTACAATGTATTATATTTAATTTGTGACATTTGCTTTGATTTGATTAACGTTCTCTGGATTGTATTATTCATTGTGTTGGAGGGCTTTGATATTGTTCAACAGGCAAGACATCTACTTCTACTATTAACAGTGTCCAAGGCCATTGAAAATGACACCTTAAGCTGTCAAAATACGTATTTAGCGATTGTTAAATATTTGTGTGGTTAGGGGTTTTTAACGAAAAACACTTAATAAGTATTAAAACTTAAATAGCTGCTGCAAGAAAACTACCTATTTCATCAACAAGAATCGACAGAATGCATGAAAAATGAAAGAACCGAAGGAATTCTTGATACCCCAGGAGCAACCGTCCCAACCAGAAGTCTGCAGTCACACTAGTGCTGAAAACATTTTCCGTATTCTACCACTCACATTGAGCATTTCTTGTGAATAACTAGACGTGCTAGAAAAGATAAGACAACAGATAGCACAACAGAAAAGATCTAGAGTAGAATATGTCGAACTAAACAGAATAGTAAGGAGAATGACGAAAGATGACATTCAAAAACACAAAACCAAACTGGCCCAAAATATACTTGACAAACACAGAGCTATGAAGGTGCTCAGAAGGCATTGAACAACCACAAATAAGGAAATTGCGAAAGTAAACAATAAGACAGGCAGCTGTACAAATGACAAATCTGTAAGCTATTCTCCAGGATCATAACTATTCGTCTTATATTCAAACACTATCGAAATATGGGCAGTCGAACAAGCTCTAAAAGATGTAAGAATCGATCACAGATAAGGTAATGTAATAAAGAAAATTTATAGCAAAGCCACCCTACAAATACTACTGCACGAAAAATCTCATAAAAAAAAAATAGAACGAGGATTAAAGCAAGGTCCTAGAAGACTGCTTAAAATCAATAGAATGGGGAAATAGAGTTATAAATATCAACGGTGAAAGACTACATTATCGTATGTTCGTTGACTACATAGTCACAATGGCCCAAACAAAAGAAGAACTAATAAGTCTTATTGAACACATCCACAAAGCAAATTAATTTCCATAAAACAAAATATATGACGACAGAAATAACGACGACGATCAAAGTATTATGTTTGAAGTGAACAAGATTGACAAAGTATCTAGGACAGACCGTAACTACAGGAATATCGAATCAAGAGCTCGAACTAAATGAACGGTTATGACTAACTTGGGCAGCATACAATAAAGAAAAAGATCTTAAAGATGAACATTCCACCTACACTTAAAACAGAAATTTACAATCAGTGTACTCTGCCAGTGACAACTTACGGCGCAAAGACCTGGATCTTCAGGAAGGCCATACTAAACAAATTAAGAGTTAACCAAAGGGCAATAGACCGAGGAATACTTGGCATATCATTGTAAGATCACAAAATGCTGAAATGAAACTGGGCTGGCCACATGGCTACGAGTCGGGGAGACCATGGAATAACAACCAAAGCGTCGAAAGGCCACAGATGATGTAGAGCGACAACCTTAAAACAGTAAGACGAAATTGGTATCAAGTGGCGCAAAACCGGAATACCCGAAAAAATATTAAAGAAGCTTATACCCAAAGAGTAGATAATAGCTGAGCATGAATGGATGGACTACAATTATTAACGTTACTAAAATTAAATGTAGAAACAGGTGCCCGAGAATTACTCTATTTAATTACAATATTACTAAGAAATTGAAGAATTGGATTTTTAAACAAAAACTGCTAATAATAAACTTGAAGTTTTGAAACTATTATATAGCTTGAATTATAGTCCTGCATCGGGTCGGGTACCCGCATTGCAAGTCAGGTTGCGGGTAAGATTTATATCAATATTGTGGGTAGCGAGGCGGGTGTGGATTTGAAAGTGCGGGTCACAGATCACGTGGTAGGTACAACTTCATTTCTTCCGCACAGATGTTGTTTGTGTATAAAAAAAATATACCTAATAATAATTTGACTGCCAAAGTGTAAAAATGACTTTCATTATTGTGTATGGGCATTCTATCGGAAGCAAGTTGTAAGTACTTCCTGATCTAAATTTGAATTTGGGCTCAAGTGCGACTTTAAAAGTGCAAAACTTGCTGGTTGGGTGCAGGTTTAAAACGGCAGGTCAGGTGGGGGTATAAAAATGTGGAAATTGCGAGCTCGGGTGCCGATTCTATATATTGGACCCGCGCAGGTCTCTAGCTTCAATGTGTTATAAATTGCTCTATTGTATTTTAGAGGTAGTATTTTGTTTGTGATCCCGTCATAAGTTATATATAACATAGTTACTGAGAATGGCATTAGTACTTTTTCAAAATTCAGCAAAACTGATTTGATGTCGAAACAATCTTATCTCTTCCATCTGGAAAATACCTGTAAGCATTTCAAACTTTTTGATATTGTGCATTACGTTCAGTTTACAGTTTATTACAATTACACAGTAATATGGAAAAACTCTAAAATTTTACTTTCTATAATTGGGATATTGTCGTAGCTACCAAATCCGTGTTTCTTGATTAAGCAACCGCAAATATTTGGAAATAAAATCAATTTATGGAAGAATGACTATGTAATTCATCAATTGCAGAAAAACACAAAACTACTACAGAATTTTAGAAAAGTATTTTTTTTAATAAAAATGTTCGTCATGCAACTGTTAACACTATATCTTTAAACATTTTGTTTATTTCATTTTTACTACAGTAATTTTCTACTATATTTGTCCGTTACAAATGACATTAGAACACACCCTAAAATCACACAAACATAGGTAGCATTAAACCTAAATTTGCTGCGATATGTATTTTTAGATAAAAAAATGTATGACGGTAACCTGGTATTTCATTGATATTATTAAGTCGATGTCATAATTTTTTTCACTATTAAAATGTCAAGATTCGATAAAACAGTATTAAACTACTACCTCAACATACTTTATTTAATGCAAGAAATATATACAATAAGTCTGAGTGGCTACCAGGCATGGCAAAATTAACATTAGGGAAATTATGTAAGAATCAACTATTGCTGCGTCTAAGGTTGCCAACACTGTCATTTTGACTCGAAGACTTCGAGTTTGGCGATCATTCTTCGGGCTTCGAGTTTGCAATAAAATTCTTCGGGCTAAAATGTTCATTTCTATTTAAAAGCTCCAGAGCAGAAGTCGTAAAGAGTGCGCAAAAGGACGAGAACTTTTTTCTTAAATTTTATGTTATGACATGTAAAAAACATGTAATTTTTGAAGGCAGGGACTTATGTGATGCTATTTAAAAAATGTAAAATTTTATCCTCCACCTTTCCTCGAAGCCACCCCCCCCCCCCCCCCGCCCAAATGATTTTTCTTCGGGTGCGCATCGGTGCAATGTTGGCAACCCTAGCTGTGTCTGTATCTAAAAATGTAATTGTCACAAATGAAACAGCAGGTAAAATTTACATTACTGTCAGCTGTTATTTCTAGAATTTGCTGACACAATACAAATATAACTATTTAATTATCAATATTATTGCAAATAAATATTAGGGATAAACAATGTGGTATAGTAATTACCTTGTGTAAGTAATAATCAGTATAAAAGCATAAGTATTTAGAATTTACACAACACAAAAATAAAATAGAAAGTAAGGTTAAGGTTTAGTGTTCGTGGGTAAACAAACTTCAACCATTTATTATTTTATAAGAAAGTTTATGTACCAACAAATTTGGATGATTTTCAGTAATACATGCAACAGAAAGCTTAAGAGTTTATATTTTGTAATGAAATAACGAAGAGAAACACAACAGATAAGCACTAAAAATTCAATAAGACTAACAGGTACTAATTAATTAAATGTTCAAACGTATTCCCATTGACTAGTAGACGATGGCTTAAAAATTATGACGTACATTTCGTAATGTTTGAGGGGTTATGTTAAAACATGCCTCCGTAATACAGAGTCCTTTAGAGATTCTAAATTTGCATGCATTCGTAAAGTATAAATTTTTGATTTTAGGAAGCCCCATAAGAAAAAATCATTGGGTGACAAATCTGGAAAACTTGGAGCCCAGTTAATAGAGCCACCACGATCATTCCATCTGTTGGGGAACACTTCGCTAGGTAGTTTCGCACTTCTCTTCAATACTGTGGTGGTAGTATCAACTACTACGGTAATAGCAGGGACTATTTGATTTTGAAGCATATCTAAATAAATTCTGATTTCAGGGTACCGTCGATAAAGAGCGGACGAATTAAATTATCGCCCAATATTCCAGCCCATACATTAAGACTTTGGTGGTAGTGTGTATGTGTTTGCACATTCATATATTGATTAGTTTGGCTTCCATACCGATAATTTTGACGATTTGGTTCTTCATTTACTGTAAATGTGTACTCGTCAGTGAAACAAATATTTTCTAAAAAATGTTCATCAGCATGACATTTATTAAACATTAATTTACAAAAGGTGATTCGTTTTTCACTATCTGCTGCGTGGTATTTCCCTCACACTTACGTTGGGATCGTCTTCGACAGCTGCCAAAATATCTACTTCGTTGCTAATATTCTGGTTTTCGTTTCTACTCCTTTTGCAAAGGCTACTGACGCACCCAGTTTCTCGGAATTGTTTTACAATTCGTGCAACTGTGTGTTTGCAGGGAATGGGCCGTTCATTAAAATAAACACTAAAAAGCTCGCAAGTTCTTCGCAAACTGTTACCTACTAAATTCCATGTTATCATTTGAAATTTTCTTCTGTTGAAAATGTAATATTAATTATTTTTATCGGTTTCAGGATATTAAGCCTTTGTTTACATATACAAAAGTAGGCAGGTAACTAGGTCATAACTTATCTGTAGGGTTAAAGAATATTACCCTACATGGCAACCATAACCATATAGCAACCGATAAACTATTGAACAAATCACGGATGTTATGAATCATAACAGCCTCAGATGTTTTAAAATCCTCACTCTACGAGCTCCGATTTCAAAACATCTGCGGCAGTTATGATACTCATAACATTCCTAGATATGTTAATAGCTATAAATAAATTCCCTTTAACTAATTATGTAATATGAAAGAAAATTATTTGACAGAAGTAAATTTCTATTTGTTTTGGCCACTCAGAAAGAATATATAGCTCATGGCAATAGTTGATCGTTATATAATTTCCCAATGTTAATTTTGCCATGTCTGATAAATAAGTATTTTTTTCTTTATTCTGAGATTACTGTAAATTTTAATTCCGCTTAATTTACATAGATGGTTTAGTGAGACAGCTATATATTGTAAAAATCACATATATTTTGTATTATGTACAATTTCTACTGCATTTGTCTATTTACACAGTTAAGTAAAGTTAATTAAATGTTGGATCAAATTAAAAACAGGTTAATGCTAACATAATTATTTTTTATATATTGTGGCAACATAAAAGCAATTAGAACTAATTTCCAGTATCTAAGGATAAAACTGACATGGATAATTAACAAAGCAATGGTTTTCTCCTCTGTACAAGGAAGGTGTTTACGCATATGTTGACACCCACATATAGGATTTACCATCAAGATAAAAAAAAAAACTACAAAATTTGTAGGTTTTTATCCAAACCACTAGAATATATTACCAGGAAAAACAAATAAGCATCACAAAATACTAAAATAGCAGCAACATTGGAACACCCTACATATTTTTTTAAATATTGGAGGAGCTCGTCTTTCCAAGCTTTTAATTTATATTCAGATGTGAATATTTCAAACTGTTTTTAAGATCCATTTAAAAAACCGATGTTGCTCATATATGTTTTGTGGCAACAGATTCTAGTGGTTTGAATAAAACCCTACCGTTTTTGTATTTATTTTTTTAATAACTAAATATAAACCCTATAGGTGGGTGTCAAAATATACATGAACACTGATTACAATAGTTTCAAATACTTTCAAAAGTTTTCAATATCCACATAAACGTCTTAAATGAAAGTTCCTGAATAAGCATTCAAATTTGAAACTGCTTCTTAATTAACATATTTTAAACAAATAACTAAGAAAGACCAGATTTTTTACCTTGTGTGCCATAATAATGGCGAGCACCTAATTTACTGCTTTGATTTGCAGTATTACGATGTTTTGGATTATTTGAAGCGCCAGTATTACTTTGGATTGTACCTACAGCAGGTTGAAATGTTACAGGTCGCTGAATAGGTGTTGGGTAGCGCTGGGTCTACAAAAAAACAAGCAGCAATTAAAAATCTGGTAGGCTTCTCGATATACCAGTTTTCCACAAAGTTGAGAATGTAAGAAAAACAAAGCAATTAAGTTGGAATAAGAGGCTTGTAGCCTTGAGCAAGAATAAGATCGTTCTTACTGAACTCATATCATACCTGTGCAGTGGGCTGATTTCCCACAGCTTGATATAAGTTGTATTTATGTTGCGCTGTAGGGCTAGGTTGTGGTGGTGGTTGTTTAAGATTCTGCCTAGATTTAGGTGAAGGAATTTGAGGTCCTGCAATACATAATTTCAATAGTTCACACATACGACATTTCTACTGCAGAATCTCAACAGCACTCTACGACATTATCAACCTACCCGAATTAAAAACAGAAGAAAGAACGTCTTGCTGGCTTCCGGGACTTTTAATTTGCTGGGGACGTGAATTCTGATCCCCCACGTGGTTGTTGACACCTTTTACATAGGGTGAGCTCTGAAGGTTGGTTGAACGATATTGCTGAGCATTTAAAGCTGCAGCAGCAGCTATCTGCATGGGCGACGATAGAAAATGCGAGCTGAAGTTCTGTAAGCCAGCGCCAGTGTGCGACTGATTTGGGGTTCCAAAAACATTGCCCTGTAAGCCATACCCTGCCTGATGCTGCTGCAGTGGGGCTGACTGAAGAGTCGAATTGCCGGGTTGTTGGAAAAAGCCAGTTTGACCACCTAAAATTATAATAATCTTTAAACAGTCGAAGATTACTAAAAATTTTAAATTTCAACAGATGTTAGAACAAACTACTTTTTAAATAAAATAAAAATAAAACCCAAAATTTCCAATCTACTAATTAATAAATCTGCTCATGCAATAAAACAAATAAGAACTTAAAATGAGCTTTATTTTATGCAATATTTCTACAGAAATTAAATTCTTACATAATACAAAAATGGTGTGCACAAACTGACATGTAACTAATAAGAAAATATAAACATAGTAATATCAAGTAGAAATGTACAGAACATTATGCTAATATTTGCAGTGCTACAGTCACTATCTATACTACTTATTAACTTAATTAAAATACAAATAAATTGTTATAAATAATGAATAAATGACTATCTTCCTCCTGGTACAATATGTGCTATTTTCAAAGTAACTTGCAAATTGAAAATCATCAAAACGTACATTAAGTGAATTATATGAATAGTAATAATCCTGTAAGATCTACATTTAATTTTTCCAGGTTTTTTATACATCTGTTTAATCATAAATTGAATATATATATATATAAGAATAAATAAATAAAAAACTAACAATAAAATCATAAAATTAGCAGCACTAATAACCTCACTGTTAATGCAATTGCTTTTATCTTCATTTTTGTTACACAGTGTGGCATGTATGGCATTTATTTACTACAATGCACCAACAAATAACATGCACATTAGACACTTATCCGAAATACCTTTTCAATAGGTCGATAGCTGTTTGGCATAAAATTTATAAATTTTTGTACACATTGGATATAACACAGGAATTTCTGTCTGTGTGATCAATATTCTGATGTTTTCTACATGTTGCAAATAAACCCTTTTTGCACACGGTACACTTCCAGTTAGTTTTAGCAGCATATAAAACTAATTAATTGGAAGAGTATGGTTTTTTCTTTGTATTTTTCTTCGCCAAAGAAGATAGATTCCTTAATTCAAAATAAGATTGATAAAATTGAATGCTGCTGTTCATTAATGCAATTTGAATTCTTTTCATTGTACACTATCTACAGTAAACTGTGAATAAAATGGAAAATAAGTTGAAAATAATAATTAATCTCATTTTCAATATTTTTATGAAGAGAATTTCACGAGATATGGAACATTTTATGTACAATAAAAATTTGGATACAGATAGCAATCAATCGCAGTAATTGTTACGAAAGAACACATCCTTTCATGACTGAACAAAACATGTTCAAAATAAAGAGTTGCCTGGTTTGAAAAGACCTATGATACATTTTAATATTTCAGCTTATCATTGAGACTAAAGCGTACATATTTACTATTTCATATGCCAAAGAATGCAAAATTAAAAGTAACTTGTTAACATTACAAAAATAGGCAGTTTTTTCATTTTGATTTTTCTATACAGGGCACATAAGCTTCAGGTATAATTTTTTAATTAATTCTGATTTAAAAATCTTAATACTAAAATATTGGATTGGTCTTCATAATTTTTTTTCAGGCAAGTGCCTTTTCTATTTTAAATATGTCAAAGTATCATCACGAAAAGTTGAATCAAAATATAAAATTATGATCCCATGCAAAATTTCAGAAATATTGAGCTACTTTTGTGGAACTGTATTACCACAAAAGTACTTCATTTAATGCAGGGTTTCATAATTTTACAATTAAAACATATGTCCTTGATGATATTTTGACGTATTTGGAACAGAAACATGAAAATCAATAGTAGCAAAACAAAAACCATAGTAATAAGCAGAGAAGAAACAAAGTACAAAATAGAGCTGGAAGGGGAAAAGCTAGAACAAGTATGCAGATTTAAATATCTATTTTCACAGGACGGAAGAATAGACGAAGAAATAAAAAAGGAGCAGCAGGAAGATTCTTTAATTGTCTCAAGAACACATTCCTAGAAAATAAAGAAATACGAACTAAAACGAAAGCGCAAGTATACAAAAAAGTAGCAGTACGGCTCAGAACCATGGATAACAACAGAAAGCCAAAAAAATAAACTAATCAGTAGCAAAGTGAGACTCCAAAGGAAGAGAGGGAAAAATCTGGTGTGACACACGCACACAACTTCCTTTTACAGTGATCTTATAATTAGCCAAAAATTTGATTTAAAATGTTTTAATCATTGGTCAAAAATTTTCAAAAGTTACAAATTCTACAAAAATGGTACAGAATAGAGCGTTAGTTCAAGAGACAAATTTTTCCTAGAATTTTAAGCTGAATTCAAAAATGTAATAATATACCGGGTGTTCCATATAAAATAGGAGTTAATAAAAAAAATAGAAAAAACAAACAAAAGAAACTCATTTTAGAAGTATTCAACTGGAAAATCACCTATCTCACATCAATACACATTAAAAATGTAAAGTTAAAAAAAATCGTTGAGGCGTTTTTGAAAAAATCGAAAAAAAACTGAAAAATCACACCTACTTCGGGTTATGCGATTTTCTTCAAAAGCTTGCTGTCGCATCTACATAGTAGGTACACAAAACTTATATATGAAGTTTCAACGACATACCTCTTTTTGTTTTAGAGATATTCTGTTCACAGACACACCAATGAACAAAAACATGTTTTTTGGGTTCAGGGAACTCGAAAACGTGAGGATCTGTTGAAAACTCAATTTCGAATTTTTGGGGTGAATCCAATACTTCCTTTATTGTAAAAGTAAAAATGATTATGAACAGTCAAAACCACAGCATATACTAGAGAAAAACTGGAAATAAAGACAATAGACTCCAAATGAGAAGAGGGACAAATGAGATGGTTTGGACACGTAATGAGAATGAGAGAAGAAAGAACGACAAGAAGGGTATTCGAAGCGAGAACAAAGAAAAAAAGAGGAAGAGGTGGACAAAGAAAAACATGGAATGAAGAGGTAAAGAACGCAGTAGAAAGCAGAGAGATTAGGTGGGAGGAGACAAGACTTTTTATTTTGAACCGATTACGATAGATAAATTGGAAAAAGTTATTTTAAAAATGAATAATAAATCCAGTACGGATGGTATTAATTCTAAAGTAATTTTGGATGCTCTACCAATAATAGGAAACCTAATGTTGAAAATCATCAATGAATCCTTTGAAAGCGAAACTTTTCCTGGAATTTGGAAGACAGCAACAGTAAGACCAATTCCAAAAGTATTTGGAACAAAAAAGTGTTCAGAGTTTAGACCGATTAATATGTTGCCTGCGTTTGAAAATATATTAGAGCAAATAGCCAAAGAACAGCTAGAAAGTTATCTAGAACGAAAAGAAATACTAATTAACGCTCAGTCTGGTTTTCGCAAAAATCATTCATGTGAAACGGCCCTAAATTTAGTGTTAGTGAACTGGAAAGAGGATATTGAGCAAGGCAAAAAAGGCGTTGCACTTTTTCTCGATTTGAAACGAACTTGCGAAACTATCAATAGACATTTATTACTGGAAAAAATGAGAAAATACGGAATTCAGGGTACAGCATTACAGTGGTTCAAGAATTATTTGTCTAAGCGGCAGCAAATTACTAAATTTGAAAATGAAGAATCAGGGCCAAAAGAAGTAGCTTTAGGTGTCCCCCCAGGGAACAATTTTGGGGCCTTTATTATTTATACTGTACATTAATGATGTAAATTTATCTGTGAATAATTGTAAAATTAATTTAATTGCGGACGATACATTGATATCTGTAGCTGATAGCAATGTAGAGTCTGCTATAATTAAACTGAATAAGGATATACAAAATTAAATAAACTAAAATTAAATACAACAAAAACAAAAGCAATGATAATCAGTAGTGGACCACCAGCGCATAATGTGGTAGCGAATGGAGATATAGAATTTGTTACTAATATTAAATATCTAGGGGCCGGTTGCAGAAAGCAATGTTAAGTCTGGTGTTAGCTAACGCGACGTCAAAGTGAATAAAAACGAATCAAATCTCAAATGCTTATGGTAACTGATACATTAGTAAACAAACTTTGACGCGATGTTAGCTAACACCAGACTTAACATTGCTTTCTGCAACCGGCCCTAGGAGTTATAATTGACAATAGATTGAAATTTATACAACATATTGACTATATTGTAACTAAAGCTGCGAAAAAGATAGGTTTCTTTGGTCGAATAAGTTCCAAATTAAACATTTGGTCAAAAATATTAGTCTACAAGACAATTATAGCTCCACATTTTGAATATTGCTCCAGTATATTATTTACTGCCACTGAAGGAGACTTACAAAAACTGCAAAAGTTACAAAACAAATGTATGCGCATTGTTTTATCTTGCAATAAACCAACATCTGTTTCATTAATGTTGGAAACCTTACAGTGGCTTAGCATTAAGCAAAGGATTTATTTTAATACGCTAGTTTTAATTTTTAAAATCATTAATAATAAACTGCCTAGTTATATGACTGAATTTATAGTATACAATAAGGATATTCATAATTATAAGGCTAGATTTATAAATGACTTTAGATTGCCCTTAACAGCAAAATCATGTTCTCAAAAAAACTTATTCTATAATGGACTCAAATTATATAATGAAATGCCGAACGAAACTAAACAGGCTGCTAATTTAGATCAGTTTAAAAAGCTTTGTTCAAGATATGTTAAATCTGTTTGTTAAATAACAATATCTGTTTTGTAAACCTCTTAAGGATGAATAAACCAACATCTATCTATCTATCAATAATGGATAGGACAGAAGACGATGGAGAGAGGCATGGAAAAGACACTAACAATCAACACCCACCCTTACACTCAAAAGGGTAGAAAGGCTCAAGAATTAAGTAAGTAAGAAAGTGGACCAATATGATACTTTAACCAATAAAAAATGTTTTTTATCAACCGCTCGTGAGGGCTCATGAAGAATCAGAATTGATCAATGAAGATTATGTGCCATTTTTGATATACCCTGTATACTGGTGACTATTCAATTCACCTGTCATCTGTCAAATAGTGACCAATGAAAATCCAGAATTCTGACGTTTCTTGACCAATCAAAAAAATATCAATGGATATATCTTCCTAGAAGGTATTCAAGTGACTATTTTTAACAAATGCGATTTTTATTAGAAAAAGTCAATATTAGTGTTCTGTTACTATAGAAATTACGTAGTTTGTTGCTAGATTTACTGAAAACTAATTTGAAAAGGTAGTTTGGTTCATTAAATAGTCCCTCGAATACCATTCTTAGTCAAAGTTAAGTAGATTATTTTTGCGGTGGTATCACTACTCATGTCCATTGCGCTTGGGATTAGGACTCGTGCTAGCGCACTCGTCCTAATCATACCAAAGCGCAATGGACATTCGTGACACCACCGCAAAAATAGTCGACATAACTTTGACTACTCATGGTATTATAAGTGAATATTTACTAAAATGTTACAAACATCACTATTCTAAATTGAATTTTAAGAAAATAGTAATTAAATTTATATAGTATCTGGCATACAATTTGGACATTAAGAACTTTTTTTTAATTATAAATTTATCAGAAAAAAATCCCTGTATCTTCTGAAAATAAAAATGCACTTTAACTTTAATATCTTTTTCGTATATAGAGGTTTGAAAATTTAAAAATAGTTCAATAAAGTACCCTTTTTTTCTCAAAATACGCACAGATTTTATTTATTATCGAACGTCATAAAAGTGACTACGTATGTGACTTAACTGATAAGGTAAATGCACTACTTTTATGTCTAGACATATAGGGCATTCAGTAAACAGAAAAACATTTTAATTTTTTTGAAGTTGGCATATAAATACATTCTTTGTACTACGGATTCTGTATTTTGTTTTGCAAAGGTTTTCATTACTGCATAAAGGCAGGTTTGAATTTAAAAATGACAATTAATATTTCTCATTATTTCAGTGTCAAAGTAGATATTTTTCTGGAAGTTCTCCCCTGAACTTTTATAAAATGTAATAAAAACACCTATTAATAAACGCTACGTCATTAGTATTTGCATAATATACTTAAAAGTAATTATTTACAATATTTATGACAGTTGCTAAATAAACGTCACACCCTTAACCTATTGGTTTTAGTAACTTATTGTAAGTACTCGTGAAATTTTGGAAAGCAAAGGCCACTTTGTGTTTTTACTGAACAGAATATAAAAATGATTACTTTTACGCCGGTGGAGTAAAAGTACAGGTCATAGAAACTAGAATGAGTCTCAGGGTAGGTCATGAAAGGCGCTGTCATCATATTTGATGAATTGGCAATATGTGGAAAATTGACAAACATACAAAGTTTAGTTACATTTTAAATGACAAGAAATCAGTAACGGTGGGTAGAGGGATTTCGTTTGCGCAGACTAACGTCATATGACAGATTCTTTGTGTTTTATAGTGTGAAAATTGCTGTTGCTGGGATAGAAGGTTTAGCAGAGCCTGGTTGTTCAACTTAACACCATTATTTCCGCAATCCTATTAACATTCGAGAACTGATAGTACACCATACCGCAGTGATGCGTACGCCTCTGATTTATTGTGTCATTTAACTTAAATAAGGTTAAGAATTTAATGTCAATATGATAGATGTCAAAAATGTTACCAATACGAAACTTGGAAATTACTAGATTCTAACATTAGTTCCGATTTTCACCGCGTCTCAATCTAGATTCTGTAACCTGTACTTCAAAACTTGAATAACTTTCAAATATTTTTGACATTGGCCTTCTTGATTGTTGGAAACTGACATAGACGTCAATTCTCGATAATCGTAATTTTTGAAATATAGGCCGTTTTCTTTTTAAAGATCCACCAACGTCGCATGTTCTTTGAAAGAAACACGTGGCAACATGGCTAGGGTATTTCCACAACGAGGACTCAAAATTGAGGTTAGGTTGTTAAAAGTAAATTGTAAACTGACATTTGTCCCGGCGGAAGTTTGAGCATTTGAATTATTTAAAATTAGATTTACGGTACGGATTTACCGGATGGTGTAATGTGTAATGCAGAGGGGTGTTTCAGATTCTGTGGGATATCATGTTTTTTCACGCAGGAGCCATAAAATTCCATTTTTTCTCGAGTTATGCAACTGAGACTGACTGAGAAAACACGATTGATGTACAAATGTATAAATCTTTCCACCAATTCTCACAATTGGAAGAAAATAAGGTGCTTTGTTCAAAGTGCAGTGTGGCCAAATAATGGATTTATAACCAAATTCATGTTCAACACATTTTGCATTTTGCACATTTGGCAGAAGAGGTGACTTGGCTACATTATTTGCATTTTTTTTAAGTTCAGGAACAAATGTTAACAATTTTGTTAGAGTGAAATATTCTCCACTTCGTTTATAATCATACATTTTGCGACCTAATTCTTCCCGAAAGAAATGGTTATCAAAAAATTGAGATTTTTTACGGCCACCGTGTTGGAAGTTTGTACTTCCTGGCCGGCATTAAAAGAGTGTAATATACGGCGGACAGTACATCTAGACACCTACAATAATTAGTGTTTAAAATTTTGAAGTTAATTTTACCCAAAGAAATCACAGCAAAGATATTTGAAAGTTTCTCTTCTAGCTGTCGGCTACTTAAAGAAGGGACTAGGTTTTTCACTTCGAGGGAACATTGGAATAGGGCGGTTTTCAATTTCTTGTCGAGTAAATTCTTTCCTTTCGGAGGCATAATTTAAAAATTTGAAAAATCAACTTTATCAGAGTTGCGTTGTTACTCACAAAAGTAACTATAACTAGTGATTTTTCTGTTGGCCAACATTAAGCAACAGGTGGTGGATCTTTAAAAAATAAACGACCTATATGTATTTATTTATATTAGTTCGGTTGTTTGAAAATAAAATAGCATATCCTATTCAGAGTAAAAGTGATCTTGTGTGCCTCACCCGGATTTGTCCGACTAGCTTACGCTCATCAGTGAAATGCGTCCGGTCTCTCTACAAAGTATCACTTTTGTTCTTAATACCGTAATATACCATTAGAAAAATTGCTTAGAGTTGAAAAAAAGGTGTCAAATATGAGGATACAGCCACCTACTCCTAAAAAAATTCATTGCTTTTGCAATTTTCTTTACCATCTTGTGTATTACTACGGAAAATGAGATACTTCAAAGTTAACCTATTATCGCATACAATAAGGTTATACTCATGGTGCATAGAATACAAGGTGTAACGTTCCGCAGAATGGATGCATTGTAGGCGGACCTCAACGGAACGGGAACGTTTCACCTTGTATTCTTTACATCATGTGATTTTCCCGCATCCAGAAAATTACGTTAAATTTTTTTTTGTGACCAAACCAAATCAACATTGGTATTTTCAACAAAAATTAATAACAAGCGATCCAAACATCCAACAAAAATTCAAAACAGTTGTAATTTTCCATTAAAATATAACAAATTTTTACAAGGAAGTTGGCCACAGATTGAAATTGATGAAGTTTCCTTCTTTATTACTACTTTTATGTTTTATGTTTTTAATTTCTAAATATAATAAATATTTTCCTAGTTTCCTGCTATTAATTATTTTGCTTATAAAAGAGATGCAGCAGAACGTAGATAATGTCGAAGTCTGAACAAAGGATCGACGGTCATGTAAAAGCAAGGCAACAGTTTCTAAGCACGGCAATCAAAAAAATTAAGGTATGTAGTTTGTACCGAATACAGTGTATTCATTGAACGATTATTACTGATTCATAATAGATACATGGATCTCCACCCGAATCTCGAACAATAAAGTTGCAACCACAAAATTAAAAAGAAGTAATTTTAGAAATAACAAAACTGTATGCAGTTCCCAATAAGCTTGTGCAAGATACAAAACTTGCCTGGATGATGCCAGTACTTGATACCAAACCTGGAAAGGGAAATAAGGAATAAACCTGTCAGTTGAAGGTAAATCTCTAATTATTATTTTGCTTAATATATCATTTATAAAAAAATTCTTTTAGATTTTGTACAGTACCATACAAGCATGTGTAGCATACCGTGTGTGCCAGGATTTCTTTTGTAAAGTATTTGGTTTGGCATTCAGCAAGGATGTTTGAGATCAATTGCGGATCGAATAAAAAAGGGTTCAGGTATAATTGCAAAATCCCGGTGGTGATAGCAGATCAAAGAGTGTACTGCTGATAAACGTGAAAAAATGAAGGAAATTATAGAGAAACTGAAAGGACGTAAATCTCATTACTATCGAAAAAAGAGTAAAAGAATCTATTTATCTTCTGAACTGAATGTATCTAGACTCCACAAAATGTACAACATGGAAGTCCCACAAGCGTTCCAAGTACATTATTTGTTTTTTTTTATAAAATTTCAACATCGGGTTTGGTTTATCAGCCACAGCTTAATAATAATAATAATAGGGTTTTATTTTCCATTCCAAAATAATATAAATAAACATACAAATTCAATACAGAAAACGGGAAAGCAATACCACTGCCTCCTACACTTACAAGCCATGCTGTTGGAGATTTAGCAAGTTTGAAGAAATACATTTATTTATATTACTGTACTGTTCGTGATAAGTGCAAGTAAAATATATGCTAGAATTCATGGGGTTTATTAAGTATTTCACTGAGGTAAGTAACAACCTAACCTCATTTTTAGGGCATTCCTTGTAACTTTTAATTTTATATTTAGAATGCCACGAAGACGTTGTGTACCAAAAACAACTGTACCTTAAAAGAAAATCGTATGCAAACGCTAACAACATTTTCTTTTCCAATGAACGAGATCCGAAAAAAAGCATGGCTTCGTGCAACAGCACGAGAACGTTGGGACTCCAACAAGAAGTGCTGTTGTATGTAAAATACATTTTAATGGAAAATACATTTGAAAACTTTAGAAATGAGAGTGGGGAAATGCAGAACCACCATTTCAGAAGCTATCTTTAGTTAATTACAGAGTAAAATTTGATAAAGAGTAAAACTGTGCTCTTTAAAGCAGAATTATTTCAAATGGGAGTATTGTAATTTAGGACTACCAACTACCAGAGATGCAATGTTGCCAAGTCTAACAGCATGGCTTACAAGTGTAGAAGGCAGTGGCAATACATACATACCAAAAATTAAATAAGTGATATATAACGAGAAATGGAAAATATGATGGTGATCAGATGGCTTCCTATAAGAAAGAAACTCCTGCTCTACCCCACCACCGTAAAAAAAAACTGTAGTGGATATAACGACAACATTTTTATGTTGTGGTTGCAGGTAATGCGAATGCTAAAGAGATGCATACCACTACATTAAAACTAAAATCATATTTAGAATTAAAATGAAATAAAAATAAGAACTGAGCAGCACAACGTAAGCGAAAATTAAAACAAATGACAAACAGGTAAATATTAAAGAGTGAAAAATAAAACGTTAAGTGATTAAATAATTACAGACACTGGTGACATGGTAGATCTATTTAAGATTTCTTCAATTTTTTCAATTTATTTTTGAAAGAGTTTAAGGACAAACTTTTAAAGTTTGTGGTAAAGCATTATATACCTTTGCTATATTATAAGTAAACGAACGCTTAAAACTTTCTTTGCGGTGTAAAGCAATGCTTAGCAAGCCTCTATGTCTCAGATTCAAATTATGGACGTCGATTATGTTACCGTTTGCAAAATGAACTTAAGACTATGCTAGACGAAGACAAAAAAATAGCATCAGCACAGAATTAAAACTGCACAAACTGTGAGCTACACCATTTAGCACAATTATGAAAGAAGAACCAGAAAATTGTTTCCTTCTGCTTTGATATGCAAGAGGTACAGCCGATGCCTAAACTACCTATTAGCGAAAACTATTATGTAAGTCAGATATTCTATCCACTGTGCATTACTGATCTTAAGACTCAAGATCCCTTCTTTTATCTCTGGACTGAAGACTTAGTAGGTAGAGGTGCAAATGAAGTTGGATCTGCCCTAGTGCATTCATTTGCAACATAAAATACATTACTGCAGACGTAACACCTTTAAACACATTCAACCTAGGGAACGATTACAGATTAATTAGTGCGAAAGTATTTATCAACCACAAAAAAAAGTCCGAGTTACTAAGACTTCGAGTTATTGAATTTTACACTGATGTATAAAAAATAAGAAAGCTGTGTATCTATATGCATGTCTGTATTTTTTAAATGGAAATTAAATACATTCTTCTTCCTCTTTTATCAGTTTAAATTTATTGTCAATTGTTAAAGTTTTTAAAATACCTTTCAGCAGCGTGATAAAATACTATTGTGAGACCAGCGATTTCCAGCCAAAATATGCCATACGATAAAATAAAAACCTCCACACATAACAATGAAAACTGACACTGTCTGCACAATTCAAGAAATTCATTTGTTGTAAGTTAAGAGGTTTCCCCTAAACAATCGACTTAACAAGTTCTTTTGCAGGTGGTTCACAATTGTTAGTTTGAAATATCAAGAAAATTTATGTATTTTTAAACCCCACACACTATTAGAAACGCATTTCATTCGACTTCGACGATGAAAATTTGCATTATCAATGTTCGACTTATGAAAGTTTGACAGCTCTGGAACAAGCTGGGTTTCGTGTATATGATATAATACAGTTGAGCAGATTCAAAACATTAAAAATGACGTCTACGCGGCCCGCCACATTTGTATAATTTTTGTGATTCTGAGGCCAACGTACTTTAGCACCATCTGTTGGGTTTTTGATAAATTATCTGTAACGTAGGCACGACTTCCTTGATTAATATTAATCCAGGAGGCCGTGGACGCATGCAACCAATGGCACAAGCGCAACGAACTGTAGCGCCTCTACAAACTATAAAAAACTCCTTGAACTAAAAATGCGGTGGGCCACTTAGAGACGTTAGTCTCGTATTAGTCCAGAAGGCCGTGGAATAGAATATTGCTATTTAGTCCAGTCAGTATACAGAGTGATTCAAATTAAGTGCGCACCATTGCTATCTTTGTTATTATTGATTTTACAAAGTAGATTAAATTGGCAAACTAGTAGTGTTTTCGGTGCTGATTAATAAGGAATTAATAAAAAAACAATTGAATAAGTCGTTGGTGACAAAATTAAAAATATTTTTTTTAAATGAAACACCGTGTATATTTTTCAAAAACTTGAAATAAAAAAGAATTTGTGATATAAGTCTTAATATACTATTGTCTTAAAATGAATATTAAAGAAGCTAGGGGAGATTTTAGTTTACCTATATCAACAATACACCGTATTTACGAAAAATTCATAGTAGGCTGCTACTAAAAACAAAAACAATAACGTAAACATCAGAACTGTCAAAATCAATTTGTCGTACATTTGGTTGTCGAAAGTAATTAGTGTTGTTTATTTATTTCTTGTTTTGTTACTGTTTCTGGTTATCAGGCTGCTGTAACAGTGTGCTATGGTGTTACAGCAGCCTTACTTCATTTCCACCTACCGTTAAAGGGAACCAAGTTATCGGAAAAAAATCAAACGCATCTTTTTTGTTTAGAAGGCGGAAATAGCACATAGGAAATCTTGGTCGACAACTTGAAATTACGCATTGCTGAACCCCCCCAACACGGCAAAAAAGACATTTCAAATTTCAGTTCACTTTCAAGCAAAAACGACATAGTGCCTGGACTAATTTGTAAGCTCAATTGTATTTGAAATTAAACAACTTCTGAATTCTCTCGACTACGCGATTAAAGTAATTTAATTTTTGAATCTGTTCATTAAACGGAGTACAGCAATAATTTGATAGAATTACAAAATATGTTCTCAAACTTAAAACAGTAGGTTAAACAATGAATTAAACAAAGACCAAAGTTCTAACCCAAGATGAAACAGAAATTAAAGTTGGAGCTGAAGTAGTGGAAAGTCATAGAATATAAATACAAGTCACCTATTAGAATTGGGAAAAGAGAATCAATAAGCCGAGATCAGTAAGATTCGAAAGACTTGGGCTGCTACAAGAAGGTTCAAAACCGTGCTTAAGAACCTCATAAATTTAAAAGCCAAGGTCTTTAAAACTCTTAAATTTTCTTAGTGGTGACCTCGACTCGAAATAACCACACTTACGATTAAAACACCGGACTACATACCATGCAATTAATCGAAAGACAAACGCTTAGTTAAATCTTAGGAACCATACACGAAATGAAGATATACGACAACAAACGAAGGTGGAGAATGTAAAACGCTTTGCTACATCAAAATGGACTTGGGCAAGTCACACTACCAGGCAAGACAATAGAAGGTGGACGAAACATTTCACACAATAGACACTGCGATTATATATATAAGAGAAGTATCGGACAATAGAAAGACGGGTTTAGGACATAAGGGAGATAGCAGGCAGGGACGGGTACCAGATAGCAAGAGATCGGCAGGTCTATATCCAGGAGTGGACCTAGTATAAGTCTGGTGAAGAAGATACTACCCGGGTGTCCTAAAATGAATTACATCTAGTATGCTTTGAATTTCCCATAATGCAATCTAAAATTTTACTTGAAATTGGCAAGACTGTAAGTCTATGTCAAATTCGAGGTAAGTAGGTTAGGTTTTGTGCCAGTCTGTGTCAAAAGTGACGCAAAACCTAACCTACTAACCTTGAATTTGACATAGACTTACAGTCTTGCCAATTTCAAGTAAAATTTTAGATTGCATTAGGGGAAATTCAAAGCATACTAGATGTAATTCATTTTAAGACACCCGGTATAATAGATAAGGAATCAAAAATTGTTCAGATAAGCTACATTGCAAGACAGATCTAAACATTGTTAGTAATAGTATAACTAACCATCTTAAGTCAGCAATTTACAATATGACTCAAAACAAAGAGTCATAAATATATACGAGCTTTTAATCAGTTGCCTAGATCAAGTTTAAATAAGACTATATGCCAAAATAACGTTGGAAGAAATAGTGGGCCCAGTTTACAGTTTGTTTCTACCAGCTTTGAAGAACGCTTTAACAAACAATCTCTAACCAAGCACAGCATATTGTTACTTTTGAAGAAATGTTGCAATACTGGTTCCAGTGTAAATGTAGTTCTGAAAGAAATAGTGGGCCCAGTTTACAGTTTGTTTCTACCAGCTTTGAAGAACGCTTTAACAAACAATCTCTAACCAAGCACAGCATATTGTTACTTTTGAAGAAATGTTGCAATACTGGTTCCAGTGTAAATGTAGTTCTGAAAGGACAACCTCTATGAACAATGAAAAGGTGGGTAGCATTTTTGGAAAAATTTCCATTCTCAGAAAAATCAACGGGGAATTGCAAAAAAATCTTGTTTAAGTAGATAGACTATCCATATTTGTGGGTAGTTTCATGTAATCTCAACGAATTGAAAGATAATATTGGCAGGTCATAAATGAAATTGAAAATAATATTTTTAGGGTAATGTTTAATAATCTTCAAGATCATTATAAAACATGTATTACCCCCCAACGACAACCTACTGAAAACATTATGTAAATTGTGTATTATTAATAGTTTTGTAGATATATTATTTTTTCTAAGATCGTGTCAAAATGACAACTTTTTGCAAAGTTTCTAGTGTCAAAAGTGACTTTTGTAGCACTCTTAATATTAGACTCCCGAATTACGTCTTTTTTGCATGTTGCCATTGGTGGCGTGTTTTAATACTATATTAAAACATACTCTGCCAAAATTTTAATGTCAACATAACCTAAAATGTCTAACAAAATGTGATGGAAAATGAAGTCACCGAACTAAGTTTTTAAATTTATGTTATGATCGTTAGCGTATGATACACGTGTATAAGTGCCATTAAAGCACTAGTGACGTTAAAAGCACTCCGCTTTGCATCGTGCTCTTAAACTCGTCGCACATGCTTTAAAGGAATACTTATACACTAGTATCATAATATACTATATTATGTTCTCCAAATATAATTTTCAATTTTGGTACACCTTATATTGACTCATACTGTATAATGGCTATAGTAGCTCAAGTAGCCTACCTTTCAGGTATTTTCATTCCACAAACGTGTGCTCCTAGTGCTGTACTTGTGCAAAAAAGAACAAATAAGTTCCCGTCCCAAAATTCTTCTGTTAATTGCGTTCTAAACTGGGACACCCATTAGTTCAATTACCATGAAAATGTACTTGTAGTTGGTTATTTGATCACAATCCCACATGGGAATTATAGGATGGGTGAGAGAAAAGAGGGGTGGAGAATGGAAGAGAGACCAGGAAAGGTGGAGAAGTACTGCCTCGGCTTCGCCTCAGAGAAGGTACTCTGTTGACTCAGGAAAACCACCTAAAAACCTGAATCAGAGCAGACGGCCAGCACTAGCACTAAGCATAAGAAATTGTTCAACAATGAACAAGTTATGTATTTTATCTGTTGTTAGAAAAACGTTTTACAAATAAATATCAATGTAGTATATATCCCTAAACCAGTGTTTCTCAATTTATTTGGTGGCACATAAAGATGCCATCTAATTTGCATTTCTACTATGATTAATATTATAAACAAATATCGACTGAAAAAAAGTTGATCAAGTTAAACCTAGTGTATATGCAACTAAACAGGTACACTCTGCCCCTATATTATATTTTAATATTGTTGCTCCATACTGTACTGATTTTTTCCTGTCAATAATTAACAATTAAAAAGGAAAACTGGCGTTGATATTATATATTTAAGAAATTGTACTTGAGTCTTGTAAGTTGCAGTACTACGCCAAGTTTTCAGGTTTTCGTTGTGTAGTACAAAACCGGAAGTATTAGTATCTTGTTTATTTGAGAAAATAAGAGGCATGTTTGAATCTGATATTCTTACAAAGTAATTATTTTGAAAAATGTGATTTCAGTTCTGCTAAAATAGCACTAATAGCTTAATGCCAATTTGAAGTTAATACAGCGTACATACATCAAACATGTAGCCACTCACTGTCAGTTCCTTTGACGTCAAACTACTGATTTGAATGACCTTGAACGGCCCCTGGGGGATTACTTTCCGATAATACTAACAGATGGCGCCACTACTTTACTACATCAGGATTATTGAAGTTTGCTTCAATATAAAGCCCAGTGTTACACAATGTTCATGGTAACTTTCAAGATAGATTAGGCCCTGGTTTAGCTGTTACTGGACGTTAATTACTTTCTTTCATATTTCACTTTACTTAAAATTCATACAATAAAATGGGACCATTGCAGTAATTTAATGTTCGTCACATACAAAATTATTTTACCGAACTTTATTTTAGAATTTATAACAGAATGTCTGTAATCAATAATACAAAAACTGTAATTTAAAATAAAATTAAAGGTATTTTTCTTTAGTAGTACCGCAGATTGTTTAATAAAAATTATACAGGCAGACATTAAGGTACTATTCTGCTAAAATAGCATTTTGCGGACTCAGAACCTATTAAAGTGTCATTTTACGGAGCGTGTACCAAAAAAAAAAAAAAAAAATGTAATTTACTATTTGCATTCTCAATTTTCCATACGATGTAAATAAAGTTTACCATGCCACTTCTGGAAGTGCTGCACAAAAATGCTATAAAATTTGTTAAAATCATACTGGCATTTCTTTTTAATTCAAAGAAAAAGAAAGGTTAACCATCACTGAATTGAAAATCTAAATGAAAGGTTTTCAATGTAGTTCAGAAGCAACTTAATACTAATAATTGATTGTGCTATAGCACAGTACTGTTCACTATATTTACCGATTGGAGTACTTGCACTTGTTATACATAAAATATACAGACAGATCAATAAATAAGCCAATTAGGGTAGGCTGTGATGTGTTATACGTTTGGCAGTACTGAAGTGTATTGTCAGTCTATGTCAAATTCGAGATTAAAAGGTTAGGTTTTGTTTGTTGTTTGACGCAGACTGACGTAAAACTTAACCTGCAAATCTCGAATTTGACATAGACTGACAATACACTTCAGTACTTCCAAACGTACAACACATATCAAGGCTTGCTCAGAATCATTTTTGCTTATCTCATGGTACATTTCTATATGCAAAACTAAACCATTTATATAAAATATCAACATAATAATAATAATAATTGAAATTTAAATTTTCAGCTCTTTTAGATATGGCCACCAGTCAATTTCAATATTTTAAAGTAGAAGTAGATTAGTAACTTTGATTTTTCATGCTCCATCACTGGCAGAAGTAACATGGTTGACTCTTTTACCAGCCTGTTATACAGATCAAACAAAATGTTATCAATTTTATGGCCAATACCATGCAAAGTGCATTAATCGAAAACTTTTATCCTCTAGACCAGGGGTCGGCAACCTGCAACCTTTGCAACTTTTTGCGCGGCCCGCCAAAGCACCAATATAACTTTAGGAAAAATCAACAAACTTAGAGCGTAAGCGTGCCAAAATGTGGCCGGTGACAAAAATGCGCTACAAACAGAAGCATAGTGGGAAACCTATATTACTGGGCAAGTTTAATCCCCACTCCCCAGCGAATACGACGTCTCGCTTAGCAAGTGTAGCATTCTTTCTAGTGATGGGCATAATCGGATGATTTCAATAATCAGAATGTTCCATTTCGGAATGTTTATAAAATGTAATAAGCTGCTGCGCAACCGAGCATCGTTCTCGATGCCTGGACAATTCCAAATGCGAAAAAGAAAACCAGCAAGCGGGGCAAACCACGCCCAGGCGGCTTGAAACTAGTCAATCTACAGGCTGTGGGATCGCCATTGTTCCAGACACGCATCTACGCGTCACTACGCGCGCCACATGCCAGGCGTGTCGCTCCACAGGCCGTGTAATGCCACCTTAACAAATACAAACTCTTCTGTTGTATACATAAAAATGTTAATAACAGAAACAGCATTAGAGATATTCAAAGCGATTTCCTTCATTTTCCATATACAGCATCATTTTTGTTCGATATTAAACATTTTGTAAAAGTTAAGCGCTTCTCTCAAAATAGCTTAGGTTATATTATTAAGTATCAAGTACGCAAAATGGAGTTTAAGGGGACGAATAGTTTTTAAAGACGAGGTGATGAAGGAGCCGAGTCTTTAATGAGAGAAGTCCCCTGAAACTATTTTCGTATGTGACAAATACAAGATTTTTGGCTATCAACTCTGCAAATTGTCTGCTTTATGTTTCAGTCCTCTAAAACCCATTAAAGTACTCAATCCAGTCCGCTAATAGTTATTTATATTACAAGGCCGTGAACTAGGACTTTTTTTATGAGAATGAATATTATTTAGCGAGGCGCACACGCCGAGCCAAATAATCATTCGAAAAAAAAAAAATAGTTCACGGCCATGTAACATACAAAATTTTGTGTGCAACTGTTAAAAATTACCAAAATTGAAGTTTCGATCGAATCTTTACATAAAATTAAATTTAGCAGTGTGCTTTGGTATGGTAACTAGGGCTTGCGTAATTTTATTAATTGTCATTCATATTTAATTGAAAGTGGTGCTGTTTTTTGTGCTTTTTAAGGAAAATGAGCAGTGAAAGTGAAGACGATTGCTTTCCTAATACTCCGCCGCAAAGGAAGTAGTTTCGAATTTATTACCTGAAAAATCGAAAAAAAATTACGAAGCCACCTATCGACTATTCAAGGACTGGTGTGGCGAGAAAAAGGTTAGAAATATTTCTGAAAGTGTGCTTTTGGCATATTTCGACAATAAATAGAAGAATTGTAAACCATCAACGACATGGTCTGCATATTCCATGTTTTTTGAAGAAAAAATCAGTAGGGTACCGACCAAAAAAGTCACGTACATTGTCAGGAAAGCAGATTAAGCAGTTTTTGGAGGAAGCCGATGATGACAATCATTTGCTAATGAAGGTAATTAAAACAAAATGCCGCTGAACGTGTGTATAATTTTTTTTAATTTTAGGTAGTTTTGATTTTTGGAATCTCAGGAGCTATTAGAAGAGAAGAATTGACAAAGCTGACTGTTAATAATATAGAAGATCGAGAATGCGTACTTGTTGTACCCATACCTGACTCCAAGACACATCAAGAACGAACATTCACAATAACTCGTCAGGATTATATTCAACTCTACCGAAAATATTATGCTCTACGTCCTACTAATGCGACTAGTCAACGTTTTTTTTAAGATATACCAGAGGAAAATGTGCTAATCAGGTTGTCGGTATACATAAAAAAATTTGAAAAATTCCAAGTATTATTGCTAAATTTCTGAAGCTGTCAGATGTGAAAATGTATACCGGCCACTGTTTCATAAGATCATCTGCTACTCTTTGAGCAGATTTTGGAGCAGATATTACAGAAATTAAACGTCATGGTAATTGGAAGAGTAGCACAGTTGCAGAAAACTATATTGAAAATTCAATTGAGCAAAAAAATAAAACGTAATAAAATATTAAATTTTCATAAAGAAAAAAAAGACAGTACTTCTCTTGCTCCAACTAGCTTGCCAACATCATTTAAAATTTTAAATGAAACAAATTGCGCCTCTACTAATGCTACTCCATATTCCTCTGATATCAATGTAAATAATGCTAGCGGTAAAACATTTAATTTTTATTTTAATAATTAAGAATCTTTTGTTCAGTATTATTATATGTATAATTAACAATGTTTGTAATCACATATTAATAAATAACGTTCGAATTATCTAATAAAAGCTAATTTCATTCAAGATCATGACCCGTAAAAAAAAAGTCTTTGTCGGTCGGTAAAAAAGTTTTTTTTTACGTTGTCAAGGCTTTATTTTACTATAAACAAATGTGCTATTTCACGACTTAAAGTCAAGCAAAAAAAGTGACGTTTTTTTACAGTTGCACACAAAATCCATTAAGGTACTATTCCGCTAGTCTGTTAAAATAGCATTTTGTGGACTCAAACAAGCCTGTTAAGTGTCATTTTGCGGAGCGTGTACAAAAATGATTTTTTTTTAAATCTACAGCCCTCTACAGGATAAAAGTTTTTGATCAAAAGGTACCAAACGTTCATACAATGCAGTGTAGTCTAGGATTTAAAACACTGCATTTTCAAACAATAATTAATACAAAGCTATGTGGAGACCTATGCTCATATAAGTTTTACCAACAAATTTTGAAAATTCCACAAAATATACCAGATCTACTTAAAAAAGTTGTAAATAAAATTGCCAGTGAGAAATCACAAATACTGATGATGGCCTAATTAAATTAAAACATCTGAGATTATTAATCCTTTTTTAGACGACCACGTATGAAAGTAACATTATCGCGACAGCAGCCTACTACAGAAAGTTGACAATTTCATACACTAGCACGATATTATATCGTGCTAGTCATATCGTAACGGCACAAAGTTATTCACATCACGGCCTGCTTAATTGTGTGACAAACGTCACTTTGACGTTTGTCACACAATTAAGCAGACCGTGATTCAAATAATACAGAGTACAGACGCTTTTGCTTTATTCGTTGCTCTGCTTCCAACAAGCTCTAATTTTTTATAATTGTAACAATAATAATATAACGATCAATTTTGCAAACGAAATAAAAACAATTCTTAAAAATAGAATTTACTTTGAGTGGTCGTCTAAAAAATAGTGTTCAATACTCTCCCGAAAGTGCAAAAATCTGTGCTCGTGTTTTAGATCCACTCGGGCTTCGCTTCGCTACGCCCTCGTTTGTCTAATCAACACTCGCACGATATTTGCTACTTTCGACGCTTGTCATGAAAATAACTATAGCATAACTAGGAATGATTGTTTCTATGTTGGAAGTTTATTATTAGCATAAAATTAAAACAAAACGTAAGGCAGTAAAGTAATTTTTAATAACTATGAAAATCACAAGTAATTATAACAAACAGTTGTAATTTTAGTTACGACTTTCTATGTGAGACAAAACAGTAACTTTCTATATGAGACAACACAGAGTACACATCAACCATTAATGCTCATTCTTTACCGCTTACAAGAAAAGCAATAGAATACATGAAATTCTGTGCGTTTGCGTCTATACTAACTACAAAAAAACAAAATTAAAATAATCAACAGTCCTGTAGATGCAAAAACAAAGTGAAACTAATCAGTAAACAAGCTATAATTAACCACTGTACAAAATATGCAGCAATTCTGAGTTACTTTATGCCAAACACCAAAGAAAGAAAACTGTATAATTACATTAATATAATACAGGGTAACAAAGCCTGGCCCAAAAGCAAGTTAGTCTAATACCTCCACGATGTATTATAAGCTTTGCCAGTACCTGTAGATCCAGTATAATACGACGACGAAGGTTGTAACGTAGGCACTACATTGTTCTGTATTGGAGCGGTGGGACCTCGTTGCATAACTCCCGTGCTTGGTAAATAGTTTGCTTGCATGGTTGGATCATATGCCATATATAGCTGCTGTCCTTGTTGAGACTGTTGTTGATATGCTTGACCTGCTCCACTGGCTTTTGTTCCTGAAAACATACTTGCAATTAATAAACTGTACTCTTAATTAATTTATATGTTAATTGAAACATTTCTTCTACTCTTTTTAGAAAAATCAAGGAATAATGGACAACAATAATACAGACAGATCAATAAAAAAACCAATTAGGGCAGGCTGTGATATGTGTGATATGTGTTATACGTTTGGCAGTACTGAAGTGTATTGTCAGTCTATGTCAAAATCAATATTTGCAGGTTAAGTTTTACGTCAGTCTGTGTCAAACAACAAACAAAACTTAACCTGCAAATGTCGAATTTGACATAGACTGACAATACACTTCAGTACTGCCAAACGTATAACACATATCACAGCCTGCCCTAATTTGGTTTTTTATTGATCTGTCTGTATATACATCACACTGGATTTCATCTAACAATACACTTTTAAATGCAGCACTTGGATAAACAGTTCAAGCTGATTTTTAGGAATAATTTCCTTGGTATCTTAGAAAACCAAACTATTATTACAGTCTATGAGAATATTAGTTGAAATTGTTCATGGAAGTCATAAACTATAAAACTTTGATACATATTTGTCTGTCTCTAGCAGGAAACCAGGTTTCAGAACAGAATAGCGGATAAACACCAATTTAAGTTACTCCAGTGGTACTGGTGGTCTGTATACAAGAAAATTGTCGTATAGACAAATCAGTAATATGCTAAATGCATAATATATTTTGACAGAATTTAAAAATTCCGAAAAAGCAAACATACATTGGACAACTGCACAAAACCCCTCCCCCCCAGAAACCGTTCAAGGTGATTCAAATCGGTATTTTGACATCAAAGGAACCAACAGTGAGTTTGATTTTTGTACGCTAAATTTCCTGACTATGCACATTGGGGATTGGTTGACATCTCCCCTCTACTTTCTGAACGCCTGCGCATCTCCGGGAACGTTTCACCTTGTATTCATTACACCATGAAAAAACAGAGATAAAGAAGTTTGTATCATAGTGTCAGTCGTAGAAAAATAATGTACGATACATGACCGGAGAGCGTTTTGCAGGTCTCCCAAAGCTTCCAGTGGGCCCTAGAATCTACTTCGTTCGACCTGCAAAACATTACTTTCCTGACTGGTAATGTCATTTACTATTCTTCACAAAATTCTTTGCAGAATTCCAACAAATTTATGTGTGCTTTCAATTGCTTCTGTGTTTTCCCATACTAGAGCTACATCAAGCTTCGAAGAAATGTAAACATGCTGGTAACTTGCAACACTTTGTAAGGTCTATATCTCACCACTATTATCCCTTGCCTAATTGAATTGGAAACACTACCATGACTAAATGAGCAATGGTACCAAACAGACATAGTGGACAGCAAAATTTCAAGGAGCGCTCTTAAATTAGTTTGTAGTACAAGTTTGGCCCAAAACCACAGTAGTGGATATTATTTTTTCATTTTGATACATAGCCCGTCCACTTTTTCATGCTTTTTTGTAAAAAATTAATTAAACTAAACGTATAAATTAATAAGAATGTACGTACCAATAGCGCTAATTTGTTGAGTGCTAGGTTTGACAGTAGCTGACATAAGCGAATTGGAAGTAGATGATATAAGAACAGTAGTTGGGTTATTAAGCTGCTGGCTTTGCCCAAATGGACCAGTAGCTGGTAGGCGATAATTATTCAGATTCTGGTAAATATCAGGAGGTGCTTGGGCAGTAGGAGGGGGATGCGGCTGAGCTCCTTGCAAGTACATGGACTGAGCAGAATACGGACTGGAAGCTGTTTGGCCAAGACTGTAAGGGTTGGGATACTGAGAATACTGCGATCGTCCCTGCCCACCCAACACCTGAGATTGGTCAATCTGAAAGGCACCATAAAGGCCACTTTGGGCTGCTTGTATCTGCTGCGTCGAGTTGAACAACACAGTAGGTGGCGAAGGAATGGCAGACATTCCATACTGGGTACTACCGCCAAGATTGGGCTGTAACAATTAAGTTTATATAAATAATATGAAACTTACTGCCGCTGCAAACTTCCATGTTTTGTCTTAAAAATGCATATTTTGTACTACTATAATACAAGATTTTTTCTCTCTATTAAAAAACATGTAAACATTTCGCCATTTCCTTAATTAATTCTACAAAATGCTAAAGTACTCGGATTTTTAACTCATAATCAAACTTTCTACGAAGTTACCGTTTAAGATAATGAAGTTTGTTTCCATACATTTTATCGATTGCCATAAACAAACTTTTTGCACTTATATCATGAATAGCTATTTTCTAATCATATTAAATAATATGTAGAGTCCTTGTAATAAAATTTCATTATCTTACGATTAAATTGTTATGAAGCAGTGTTATCAATTATTTTTAATCTAGGTTATGTTAGGTTTATGTATGTTCGAGATATTTAAAAACGTAGGCAACATCCTTGGACGTTAAATAGGAGTGTATTTATTACAAAAATTACTCGTACGTTGATGTATCTGACACTAAAAAAAGTCAAACAAACATCAATGTCAACATCAAATGTCATTGAGGAACAGGAACCCTAACTTTGGCAACCCGGGCCAGAAAGGCATCCAAACATTTCAAAAAATACCTATTTTTAACAAGCAAATTACGTATTTTGAGAAATTTTATCTTGTTCTTATAGTGGTACGATTATGACCTCATAGATCAGGTGATACTGAAATTTCTTTACAAGGACTATATATTATCGATGCGTGTTTAATTCAAAAAGTTATCAATTTTTCAAGCAATGGAATAATATTTCATTATTCAACTGTTGTCAGTTGATCATATGCCAAGTTTTTCATTACTCATCAATATATCATAAAAGTGAAACATAAATCTCTGATAAATCCAAATTTTAAACCTTACTGTAGTCAGTTACAAAATTAATAAAAATAAATTATTTTTATGTCATACCAGTATATTCATTACTCCCTAGGGACATTATGAAAAATAAACATTGTTTCCATGGATACAACTTTTATTTAAAAAATTAAAAAGAAAAACTTGAAAAATGTAATTCAAAATCACTTTGATATGTTAAAACTGGTAGGACATAAAATGCCGAAGGCATTATGAGCTAAACGGCCGCGATCGTTGTACACACCTCAGGCTAAATAAAGGCCTTCGGTTTGTACACTAACACCCATATGCATAGGCATTCGCCAGCGGCGCGCCGGTTTTGACAGAAACTGACACAAAATCTAACCTGCTAACCTCAAATTTGACATAGACGTACAGTGCCGCCAACATACTATTCATAACGAAACTCCGGCGAGTCGCTGGCGAACGACTATGCATACGGGTATAACAATCTTGGGCGCTTATTTTGCTCATAATGCCCTTGATACCTTAATAACTACAATACAAGTAGAAAAAGTATAGCATGTTATCAAACACCCTCACTTGGACAAATTACATATTTTATCCTTGTGAATGTCGAACTGTAAGATATAACGTAGTATATCACACATGAACGAAAAACCATTATAAGTTCCTGAGAATTACCACACTCGCATATGATGACTTATTTTACCCACTTAGAATGTAATGTATTGGGTGATTCATTTAGAGGTACCTTTTCCAGTCGAGATTTTATGACAGATCAAACTGTCAAACTGCCATGGTATTTTTGTTCAGTATTGTATGACATTTCATCATGGAAAGATTTAGCCCGGCACAGCAGCAACAAATTATTCAGCTGCATTACAAAAATTAGCATTCTACGAGGAATGTGCCGTTGTCGTTTTAGTGTTTGGGCTCTTGAAAAGCTTGAAGAAGATTCACTGTTTCTGTTTTCGACCAAAATTTTCTTCAGCGATGAAGCCCAGTTCTAGCTTAATGGCTACGTCAATAAGCAAAATTGCCGTACTTGGGCTGAAGAGCATACCGAAAAGGTTCAAGAGCTGCCATTATATGCAGACAAAACAACGGTTTGGTGTGGTTTATGGGCTGGTGGAATCATCGGCCCATATTTCTTCAAAAATGAGACCGGCCGTAAGGTAACTGTGAATGGCCCCTGTTATCAGTGACTTTTAATTTCTCGCACAGTAACCTTAAATGCAACACTGCTCCTGTCAAGTGCCATCTATGAATAGACTTCTGTAGCATTTTGAGCAAGCTGCACCATTTTTTGTGTTTGACAGCCATTGAAAGCAGACAATCTCGTGAATTTTAACGAAAATGAAAAAAAGTGAACTTTGTGTGCTGATTAAGCATTATTTTTTGCGTAAGAAAACCATCACCGAAACCAAGAAAAGACTTGATAAATACTACGGGGACTCTGCACTGTCAATTTCAATGGTTAAGAAGTGGTTTACTGAGTTCCGTTGTGGTCATACCAGCAGAATCAAGTGATGCCCAACGTTCAGGTCGCCAAAAAGAGGTCGTCGTGTCATCCATGGAATGATATTGGATGATCGGAGAAGGAAAGTGCCTGAGGTGGCTGAGGCTGTCGACATCTCAACTGAGCGGGGGTACATCACATTTTACATGAATATTTGAACATGAAAACATGACCACTTCAAAGGAGTGTTTGGCGATGTTCAGCCGCTATTCGAACAAGTTTTTGAGCCATTTCATTAGACCGTAGACGAAACATGGATCCATCACACACCAGAGACCAAGGAACAATCAAGACAGTGGGTTTCTCCAGGTGAACGTGCACCAAAGAAGGCCAAGGTGGGTTTGTCGGCCAACAAGGTCATGGCCACAGTTTTTTGGGATGCACGCGGTGTCATTCACATAGATTACCTTGAAAAGGGTAAAACGATCACCGCCGAATATTATTAAAAGCTTTTGGACAGATCCGATATTGATCTGAAGCAGAAACGACTGCATTTGGCAAAGAAAAAAGTGCTGTTCCATCACAACAATGCACGGGTGCACACGTGTGTAGTCACCATGGCAAAAATCCATAAATTGGGCTACGAACTGCTACCCCATCCAGCATATTCTCCAGATTAAGCCCCCTATTTCCTGTTTCCGAACCTGAAGAAATGGCTGGGCGGTAAGAGATTTGGGTCGAATGAAGAGGTCATCACTGAAACAAACTCCTATTTTGAGGGCCTTGAGAAAACCTATTATTTGGAAGAAATAAAAAAATTGGAAAAACGGTGGACTAAATGTATTGAGCTAAAAGGAGACTATGTTGAAAAATAAAATGCTTATTTGCCGAAAAAATATCTTTTATTTAAAAAGTTGCTGACTTATCACACCACCCTCGTAATGGACTATTTGCTGCCTGAAATTGAAGCCCGTGATCTTGACAACATTTGGTTCCAACAAGACGGCGCTACTTGCCACACAGCCCCTGAAACCATGGCATTATTGCTAAAGCAATTCGGTGAACAGTTAATTTCACGCTTCGGACCGGTGAACTGGCCACCTAGATCATGTGATATTACACATCTAGACTTTTTTCCTTGGAGTTACGTAAAGTCCAAAGTCTACATGGATAAGCCGGCTACGATTGAGGAATTGGAAGCCATTCCATAAAAATCCACTCGAAATGCTCGAACACGTCATCGAAAATTGGAATCTCAGAATGGACCATGTTAGCCGCAGTTATGGGCAACATTTGACAGAAATAATCTTTTGTATGATAATAAAAATTACACGATAAAATTTACTTAGTTTTTTATGTTTGAAAAAAGTACTTATGAATGAATCACCCGTTACTATTTTATACATAAACTGAAGCTTTTCAAACAGAAGTGACTGAAAAGTACGACTTTTTGATCATGAGAAAAAATATGTTTTCTAGACAACCATCAAAAAAAGGGGACATTCGCGAATTGCTATCAATGCACGAAGTTTGCCATTTTTTAACGTGTTAAAATGCATTTCGCGCACTGCATCGCGAAATAATATTGATATTCTTGTTTGACAGTTATAGAAAAAATATTGTTTGTATTACTTACGCGAAGTGTTTTTGTGAGTTCGAATTACTTAAGTGGCATTCTCACGCACAAAAACACTCACTTCGCGCACAAAAATTACTATACTAGGCAGTTGTATACCTCTCAATGTAGACTGTAAAAGTAAGTAATATTATTGCCATACCTGATAGCTGAGATGTTGATTTGACGTATATGGCTGTGGTGGTTGGCCGAGACCTACCCCTGCTCCAATTACAGGCTGCATAGGTGGGGGAGACAATGGATGCCCAACTATACCGGGGCCAACCACAGCCGAATGCTGCTGATGAGCACCTGATGCATGAACTGCCTGACCACTAGTGCCAGCTACTTGTTGTGTAGGTTTGACCTAAAAAAAAAAAAATAAATAAGTTACAATTACAAAAAATATGGTAAATTTCTTTCTAAACAATAAACAAATTTAAACACAATTTAAATAATTCAGATATTTATAACATTGGTTTACAAATTTGCGTATGTTGGCTGGGGTTTGAATTATAATAGGTCCTACTGCCTAAATATGTTGTGCTGTCATATAAAATATGGCTTAGATAATTCTTTCTATCGCATCCAGATACATCACAATTGAAGAAATAAAAATGTTGTTTTTTTACGAAGGTATTTAACTTTATTGTATTTAGTAATTCTAAATTGTTAGAATTGCATTTTCATATATCAAAAAATGCATAAATTCTGAAACTTTCATTAATCAGACCTTTGACTCTTAGTTTAAAATCGTTTTTCTTTTATGTACAAAGGGTTTTCAGCAAGTTCACAAACTTAAATGCCCTAACTTTTCTCTTATTGTTTATTTTTCAGCTATATATATAACCCATCACACCTTTGTCCAAGAGTGCACGATTTGAATGCAGATGTCGGACTGAGTCAACATACACAGTAGTGTCTTTGTCAGTTCAACATATGGTCAAAATAGAGATAATACGCTGAGCATATACTGTTTCTTTAAAAGTATGCATAAAATTAAATAATGCAAAGTTTTTCATTATGTAAAAAACTCCTTAAGAATTACTTATTTTCCCTGACTTGGCTCTGTTTTCCAGGTTGCTGGAAACCTGGTACAGCGCTAAATTTATCTCTTTCTAAACACCATCTGTAGTCAACTTTCACGCTTGTATTCCACCTTCCCTTGTACTTCTACTTCTGTTCCTTTGTGTTTTCATGGAATCCCCTTGTTTTTGAAAAAGAATGAAGATGTGCATGCAAAAATAGAATTTTGATGCTTCATATGGCGACTTAAATTGCGAAGCTTTTCGAGAAGATTTTGAACGATTTCCTAGAAAGTTCTTCATTACACTTTTAAAAACAATCCAGGCTTTCCTCTCAATGTCAGTTTAATAAATGGCTAGTTTAAAACCAATATTCTAATTTGGAGACCAACGAAGATACGCTCCATAAGTTTTGCTTCAGGAACAACCAATATGTAACAAAATACGTAAGGACTGTTTATACACTTTTTGGTTCCTATACTAAAACGAAACTAACATACAATAAAAACTCAAGATAGATTTTACAGGAGTACTAAGACCGCGTAATGAAGATGCAACTTATATACCTTTTATGGTTAGGTGAACTGTGCAAAAAATTCACTACATGCTCAGACAAGTTTAAACATGTGCAATCTGTTGTAGAGGGTCCGGTAAAGAAACCTCCCTTATTTGGAGAGGCCGCTGGATGAGCTGTGGTGGGGATACGGCTGTGGAGGAGATATTGATAGATAGCGATGTACGTGCCGTTTTCAGCGAGCACAGGCTTGGCTTAGACAACACCATGCTTTTGCTGTGGTGAGTTTCTTCGTAACGGTGGTTCTGTGATTACTACACAGCGTTCAGTAAAAAGGAAGGCCCTTCGTGTGCCCTTTTGTTTTATATCAAATTAATTGATCTAAGTTGATAATCAAATTGATTGACCTAATTAAATTGATCAATGAAACGGCCCAATTAAATTGATTGATCCAATTAAACCGCGGATCGAATGCTCTAATTAAATCCGCAGATTAAATTACACATATCACAATTATCCACATATGAAATTTGATTTTATCGCTGGAATTACGCATCGGCCATCTTTGTTTCTATCCACCTGACATAATTTTTAAAACACGCCCTTGTAAAATGGCACAGTATATGTTATTCGCAAATAAATATATTTTTTTCTGTATCTTTCTTCGTTTGCTTGTAACTACCTTTTGCAATAGGGGAGGTCTTTTTGCCGGACCCTGTATTTGAGACACATCTTTGATATAGGGTTATAAAACTTGTAAACCATTGCGGAAACTATAGTTAGGTGCACATTTGCCCATATACGTAAGTAATATTTTATTAATGAATTGATGAAACAAACAGACTTCAGTTTAGTAATCAGTAAACGTGCATAAATAACTGACACATACTTTAACTCAAACCCCAGATACACTGTAAACCAGTGTAATCTATACAAGCAATTCTACAACCTAACATACCTTGCAAACATTTGTGGTATTATTTGAAGTGGGTTGATTTGGAGAAGAATTGTATGCCTCATGGCTGTCATCAGGTGTATCCCCACCTTTGCCAAAAGCGCTGGAAGGATCCAGTGAATTAGGATCTGGACCAAACGAAGTGGAGAAACTGGAGTTCGAATCCTCTTGCCCCACAGAATGTTCAATCACTGTCGGCATAGTTTCCCAAACCTTCTTCACTGAAGCAATTTTAAAGTTCAATGCATCTGCAGTTGACGGCGATATGGTGTTGTTGGCACTTGTAATGGCATGCATGGATCGTGGCATTCCCATATTCTTCGAACTCTTATCTTCTGTCAAATGAGATAATTCTGATTCGAAGAAGTCAAGCTTCATATCAGCACTGTCTTCTTTCGTGAACGCCAGCTGCATCTGTATGGAATCTGATTGCTTTTCATTTTTGTTTAATAAATCTCTAATAGGTTTGTTAAAACTTGAAATTACTGCTTGTTCAATGCCAGTTTCTTCAAGCTTATTTGGACATGATTTATCTGATCGTGTTGGACGTGCTCCCGGTGCAGATTTGAAATTTGTATTTTCAAATATAATCGTATTTACTGGAGGTGTAGCACCATCCAATACTGTTTTTTCTGATAAATGTCCAGACTTCATTACCTGCAATGGTTATTTTTGTATCAAGTTCACGATATTGATGATTTGAGTGTGTGAGAATATTCACGTTAGGTAGAAAAATGCTCAACTAACAAAATCAATATTACCAAAAAGATTTTGAATTGTCAAACATTCTACCTCTCATTCTCATAATTAGAAATTCTACCTTGTGAAATTAGTACATCGGTAACTATTGCAAAGGCAACGTTATCATTGTCAGGAATTAATATTAGCAATTGATCTAGCTGTAGCTATACATGGTGTCCCATTTTTAACAAAATGCAAATCTCTGCTATTATTATAGCTAGAACAAAATTTTTTACACATTACAGAGCAACACAATAGTGAAACTAGAATAGAATTTCTTGTTTTCAAAAAATTACAATTTCTATTCAATGAAGAAATGAGAAAAAGTTCTTATTAACCAGACGCCTGGAAATGCTTCATTAGGGAAATTGAACCGCATGAAGTTGGTGAAGAATGAGCAGCTTTTCACTTATAGAAAGTAAACAACTTATGATATTACAAAGAAATTTTGCAATAATGACCGACTACCTACTAAACTAATAAAATGTTGTAATATTTTAGTACGGTTTCAGTTTGCAGGAACCTAATGAGTCGTTTCCCAATCTGTGGTCGTAGGAACTTTTGTCCTCATTATAGCGAGTAAATTCAATGCCAAACATGGCCAAGTCGTTCAGTTACACCCTACATATCGCTTATATTTCTTCAGATATACCTTAATTAACTTTAACCCTTCAGTACCAGTTTACGGTCTGTGAGACCGAGCAAACACATGATGCAGTATATTACTTAATGTTCTAGCGTTAGTTTACCGCCCATTTCACTACCTTCCTATATATTGCCATTGAAGATCCTTATGCAGTTTTGAGTTCGTGCGTGCAGTAGTTTAATAGTAATTTACGATACAAGTGCGTAAAGCTAGTCTTTAGGCACGAGTGGGGTAGAGTTAAAACGCGAGTGAGCGAGCGCTTTAAGCCCCACCAGTGACTAAAGATGCTTTACGCATGTGTATCGTACAATATTTTATCTACGATAGACTCTACATGTAAATTAGAATTACTAGCAACCGGTCCTAATTTAGAGTGTTTTAAAAATTTTAAAACACGTTGCTACTAACTACGTGCCTAATGAAATTTTTTAAGTACGTTGCTATTAACCACGTAAACTAATGAAAACATGTTATTAAACAGTCGTTTTACAAACTTAAAACTGCCAACTAAAAGGCAATTTTACACACTGTCGTAGATAAAAATTATTTATAATTTCGGTTTCAGAGACCGAAGCGGGTACCCGAGTTGTTTTTATTTTTACCTTTGATATACCACTAATGTGAGGAGAAGGAAGTATTTTCGGCATTTTTAGTAACACTGTTATACCAAAACATTATTATAGTCATGGCAGATTTTATGAGAAAGAACAGGCGCGACTAGAACAGACGATGCGAGATATAATAGCGGAGGAGGATGTCGACAACGCGTTTTCTGATGATGTGCGATTGTCTGATGAAGATAATTTATTGGAAACTAGGGAAATGAACAGTGACACTGAACAGGAAATATCTGATTATGAAGACATTAGTGAACAAGAAACTAATGCCATAAGATATCTCATTATTTTTATGCAGGTGGCAGAGGGCGTCGGACTGCGAGACCGGTGCGGGTACTGATGTCTTACAATTTTGAACGGGTACTGGAGGGTTAATAATAAACACTGCTGGAGCCTGTGGTTTGAATCTGATGACAGTTGTTAAAACCCGTAACCACACAAATATTTAACAATTGCTAAATACGTATTTTGACAGCTAAGCTGTCATTTTCAATAGCCTTGGAGATAAACTAAACACGACAAAGTTGGCCGAAGATACGCTCTTCACCAAATCAGCTTCGAAAGTCAGCACTCCAAGCGGCCAATCAGGTGTCAACTTCTTTAGAGCGTAAAGATCAGAGTGGGGAATGGGTCCCCCATCATTGTTCAAAAGTTTATTATCTTGATTCTAAAAATGGGCAACTTTCAAAAGAATTTGGTTTTGTTGAAGTTAACGTCTTTACAATACCCAACGAAAAGCACATCAAAATTCCGTTTCATCCAGCTACAAAGGGTACGAAATGTATTGGGGAATCCAAAAGAAAATCTTCAATGTTCCCATTGTGATTCTAAATATATTGGGCAAACACGTCGTAATTTTGGTACTAGGTTTAAAGAGCATTTAGCTCATTTTAGATTCAACTGATTTGAAAAACATATTTATAAAACGGGTCATAGTATTACGGCAACTGACCTAAAAAGGCATTAATTTCAACAAAGCCAAATTCTTTTGAAAGTTTGACCGTTTTTAAGAATCAAGATAATAAACTTTTGAACTTTACACTCTGATCTTTACGCTCTATTGAAGTTGACACCTGATTGGCCGCTTAGAGCACGCCCTCCGGGTCAGACAGTATAAACAGCTTCAGAATGCGCTGGAGTGCTGACTTTCGAGGGGGATTTGGTGGAGAACGTATCTTCGGCCAACTTTATCATGTTTAGTTTATCTCCAAGACTATTAAAAATGACAGCATAGCTGTCAAAATACGTATTTAGTGATTCTTAAATATTTGTGTGGTTAGGAGTAGTAATATAGAAATTATAGCAATGTTTCTTATGTAATGTATATCCGGTGGGCAATGAAATTAAAACACCAACAGCCAGTCTTATAAAGACCACTAATCTGAGGTTACTTTAATTCGTTTTTAAAATAAACAAAAACGCATCAAAATTTGTTTACTATTGAATAAAATATCATAAGCACTAATGTTTAATCTGACAGGATAACTCGAATCGTGGCTTAATATTCGTCACTATTGGACTAATAGCAATAGCAATGTTGGTAAGGCTTGTGAGTGGATTTTACTTTAATTGCCATCAATGTTGCAAATGCTGATTTGTACAAATAGATGGTAGCAAATGGCAGAAGATCTCAGAGCCAGTGTATATAGGACAGTACCGCCACGTCCGCCATGTTTATTCCTCTAACATGTGTGTCACTTTGAGGTTTGTAGCACAATTCCGTCAACGTGACGTTTGTTGGCAATCCAAAACTTTACTTAAAATTGGCAAGACTGTAAATCTATGTTAAATTCGAGATTAGCAGGTTAGGTTTTGCATCAGTTTTGATACAAACTGACGCACAACATAACCTCCTAACCTCAAATTTGACATAGACTTACAGTCTTGCCAATTTCAAGTAAAATTTTCGATATAACTCAATTAGTCATTGCTGATGGGATCAAAATGGCGACAATGGTGGCATTTTCACGGATCAAAGAATGGTGGTACTCTCCTATATATACTAGCTCTGGAAGATCTACTATAGCTGGTTCTGATAGTTTTGGAAATTCTGCCTTAACACCACACATAAGGGTGTTCCATGTTTTTTTCTTGAAAATTCGCATTTTAGGTTTGCATCACACAAAAGTTATGGAAATTCTTCCTGAGCTCTCAAAGGGAGATGTTTTACATTTTCTATTTCCACGATAAGAGGGTTTTGAATCTAATTTAATTGATTGTCTAATTTCGGTAGAAAAAATTTCTAAAAATTGCTTTCCAAGCTTATTAAATGATCAATTATGACCTCCTTAATCAAAACATAACTTAACATATTACACTGGGCAATGAAAATGTATTTTTTTTTAGTTGCCAAAAATGCTTGAACAAATTTCGAGTATTTGGAAGGTGATAAATCCAAAAATGACAGTTGTTCTATCGAATTGGCTTTAGTTTTTGAGATTGCTACCATGAGCACCAGTCGTCTATTAATGTTGACCTAAAGATGGTGAACTACTTGCTTGATTAACAAAGTGGATCGACGAGGTACCCCTGTTTCATCTGCATGTAGGATACAGGGCAAAGCAAAATCCCTGGAGAAAGTGACGTGGCATTTAAGGGAAAATATAACTGTAGGTGCAGCGCATGTCATTAACGAACAATTGGTTGACAGACAAAATCATTCTTCCACCACTTCATAGAACGCTTAGATTAAGGCTGTCCTCACACTGAGACGACGCGATTACGACGCAACTGTCAAGAAACTCATAAGTAAGGCCCGGATTTCTAGGCATTTGCCTACTCGATTGTGATGCAGGCAGCTAAATAATTTTTATACTAAAATCTGTTTCGTAAGCTACAGATGATTTTAAGCCATATTTTATTTTGCCTAAACTGCCTATTTTGCACATTTAGTGCCTATTTTTAGTTTCAGTGCTTAATTGACTTATTTTGCGTTTTTACACCTATGATTTGGTTTTTACATTAATTTTCGTTTTTGTTTAAAATATTTTTAGAAATATTTTACAGAAAATGTTTAACCCAAAATTTAAATGCAGAACATCTGTACAGTTATTTATTCTTGGAATTTACATCACCAGTTAAACAGGTAAACCATGCTGGGTTGCTATCGTAATCCTTTTAAGGGTTTATCTTTTTAATCCCTGCATTGTCGAGCGCTTACCTTATCTTTATATGCGGGTTGTTACTGTAGACCAGTTCTCCTTAGAAAAATACTTAAGAAAGAGAACCTTTATGTACTGATATCAGCAGAATAAAAAATTACAAAAACAATTAAAAGAAGCCCCAGGGAAAAATGCAAAGATAGTTTCTTCGCTACTAGAATCTCTTAAAAAAACAGTATATTAAGAATTGCGAATTGGCGATTCAACAATATTACCAAATAAAGTTAGAAGTTCAGATCTTCAAGTTTACAAGTCTGCACCAATTACTTCCTGTGACAGCATTATACACAAATTTTTTAAACCAGAGAAGAAGTTTTACACCGAAAAATCAGAAAAAGTGTTAGTTTGTTATGTTTAATTTGAAGGCGTTTGTATGTAGGTATAGACTTTACATTATTTTATTCTCTTAGTGTAAGAAGCAATAAATATAATATGTCTATGATAATATTATTTTTAAAGTATTTCAATAAAATAAATTATTAATGATTTTATCAAATTTTTAGGCTGTTTAACATATTTTAGTCATTTGCTACTAATTTTTCCCACATTTTTTATTATTTTTTTGTGCCTAGTTAGCTGCCTATTTTGACTATTTGGTGCCTATATAATGCCTATAATCTATATTTTGATGCCTATTTGCCTGCCTATTTTGGACTTTTTTAATGCCTAGAAATCCGGGCCTTACTCGTAAGCCATAACCGCGTAGCGATTGTCCTATGGGTTTATGTACTTCACTGCACACTGCTGCGATTGCGATGCGATCGCAATGCAACTTGCACAAAATAATTGCTCGCGACCGCCAGTGCCAATCGCAAAGCGAATAGTTGCGTTGAAGTTGCGAGGTGAAATGTAAGGAATGTCAAACTAGTACAAAAATTTCCTTGTATCGACGATTTAACCTTTTCCACTAGTACATTAAAGCTCTCTTTTGACATTCGGTAGCATGATTTTGCTCATGTTGGGAGAGCTCTCTTGTTGCGATAAAATAAAAATATTGCACTTTTTATTATTTTTGATATAGGGGTGGACTTCCATTTCGATTTCCTGTCCTTATATCGTATGTATCAGTAAGCTACAACCACGTCATTATCATCATCATTCGAAAATATTTTGCACCAGACTGAGAACAATAGTTGCTTTGATGTGCATAACACAAGTTGCCGTCGTGATCGCATTGTAGGTATGTCGTAGTTGCGTCGTAATCTCATCGCAGTCGCGTCGGGCCAGTGGACGGAGAGCCTAATGAATCAATTTGGTAAGGTGTTGGACAAAGATGGCGATTGCTTCAAATACATTTGTAGATCGATTCTTGCACTCAGAATTGAAAAAAAGGCAGGAATCTTCTGTGATCCTCAAATTCAAAAACATAAGCTGCTAACCTCAAATTTGACATAGACACAGTGCCACCAACATATTATTCATACGTTGTATAACCATGACCATTCAAAAATGTTCGATCATTTCTGAATAACTCCCAAGGGATTTTTTCAAATATTTCTCCCTTATTCTCATGGTAACTATGGAAATACATGCAACGTCTTAGCAACCATACATTGAGGCAATCCTTTATGTTGCTTACATATTCTTTAGTTTAAATATGACATGACACTTATATGACATTTTGAAACTTCAAACTATTTTTACTAATATGCTATTATCCATTCACAAAACTCATGAACTGTCGATGTCAAATGTTTTAAATATTTACTGAGTGTACCTGGAGATTACAGTTTTTTTGGGAATGTACTTCGGTTCTAGTGATTTCTAGTAATATCGAGAGATCCAAAAAAAACTGTTCCTCAGCGGGCTGTGGAAATTCAACGTATGAATAATATGATGGTGACACTGTACGTCAATGTCAAATTCGAGGTTAGCAGGTTAGGATTTGCGTCATTTTGTGTCAAAACTGACGGAAATCCTCGAATTTGACATTGACGTACAGTGTCACCAACATATTATTCATACGTTGAATTTCCACCGCCCGCTGAGGAACAGTTTTTTTTGGATCTCTCGATATTTAGAGTAAGGTTTTGTTACATGTGTCAAAAGTAAAAACTATTTTCTTCTAATTTTTCCTTGTAATAATCAACTATAGCATGTTTTCCCTTTCCAATAATAAAACTCTCTTTCGTTTCTCTTCCATTGCAATCGAAGTGTATGCACAAAAATTAAAGAATTTGGGAGGTTATTTTTTACAAGAATGTATGACATAAGTCAAATTTTTAAATTTCTAACATTTCAGTGCTGCCAAAATCAGCAAGCAGAAGTTCCAAAACAGAATTTAAACAAGGTTCCAACTTGACGCAGTTTTGACAGTTCACAAGTTTCGTGAATGGATAGTAGTAATTTGAAAAATCCCTTGGGAGTTACGAGTAGCTTTTCATATTTTGTATCTATGACGAAAATGAACAATATCATGTTGCTAGTAGATAAATATCTATTATAATAAATTAAAAAAAATTCATGTACGAGTTTTGTGTAATGATTTTCAAAATATAAACGCAGATGGCACACTTGCCTGTAATTTTGCCCATACCAATAGTAATGATTAATCATGTTGTTTCCTCTTGGCGTGTGCAGAATTATTTGTAATATGTCTCGCCCTTGTACATTACCTCCTAATGACAATTCATAAAGTACCGACTGTCTTAAAATGAATTACATCTAGTATGCTTGGAATTTCCCATAATGCAATCCAAAACTTTACTTAAAATTGGAAAGACTGTAAGTCTATGTCAAATTCGAGGTTAGCAGGTTAGGTTTTGCGTCAGTTTTGACACATACTGACGCAAAACATATCCTGATAACCTCAAATTTGACATAGACTTACAGTGTTGCCAATTTCAAGTTAAGATGTAAATCATTTTAAGACACCCGGTAAAACAATGCTGCATATAAATAAGGTAAGTGGGCATACATTTCGTAGACAAATGCATAATCCTTGTCACTGACATTTTATAGACAGTGATTAATATCGCAACGTGATCATAACAGCGATGAAGACTTCCCGTAATAAACACAATGAGAATATTTCCAAAGCTTGGGAAAGAAGAACAAAATCATAACTTCACTTTGTAGCAAATGTCAAATGACCAGCTTCGTATTTTCTGGTGTTAGAATCTAATTTTTCTCAGTTTTCACCAAATACCTTAATATATTAATATAGGAAACTCACGTTTTAAACAAGTCTCGGGTGACGACAGCGCCGCGTTGCGGCAAGGAGTGTTAAAAAGTGTCAAATGAGAGTGTTTCTGTAGGATTAATGTGCTTTTATTAAGAGAAAAACGCTCGAAAACATAATGATTGGCGGCATATGCGCTGTGTATGGGTGTTGTAATGCCACTGTGAGAAATTGTTCGAAATCATTCTTCAGGTTTCCGTTAAATAAGGAAATGTACGGGACAGAATAAAAAACCAGAAAAAGCCCAGTGAAACGTAAGCTGTTTCAAAAAGAATCTTCTGTAGTAGAAGCTGTCACTCAAGAAGTACCTTTATTGTTCTGCTCCGAATAAAAGAAAAAAATATTGCATGAATAAATTAGTATGAGAGCATTTGCACCTTAGTTTTATTTCCTTACTGTTTTCTATTCATAATTCGTTAGTACTAAGGTAAGTATTATTGTTATTAAATGCATTCATAATTAGTTACTATTTAAACTTTGGCCTCAAACAAAATAATGCAAAACAAGAAATACATACAAAGGTACAATTACAGAAGTTTTAGGAAGTGGGTAAATCCGACCATAGAATTAATAAGAAATGAAGTAGTTTTCACATTATTACTATAAAGCATTAAACATATTTATTGTTTTGTGTTTTATTTTGCAAAATTGTAATAGATAAATGGGTAAAATTCTCGTTATTTTGACGTACCTCCACGCCGGACTGTGTAGATGGCGCTGTTTTGCGTGTCCCTCCTACGCAAATGCAAACGGGCGGCGAGTTTCCTGTATTACTATATTAAGGTATTTGTTTCCACATATTACAACAGTTATTTCAGTAACTATGGCGATATCGATTATACAAACCTTTGTATAACCGGTGTAATACCCTCATACAATCGCAATCCCATAGCCTTGAAAAATGTGACAGACATACTAAAATATTAAAACCACATAATCGAATTAAAAATTTGATAACACAAAATTATTAAATTTACGAATCTCCTGTTTACTTTCTTATTTTATTTATTTTCTTTATTCATGGTATACGGGTGTGAGAGCGAGGATACGGAAGCTCTGACCTTCCCCCTTGCACGCCTAGCTCCTCCATGGGGTGCTAGTGCCTCACCATTATTATAGTCTAGCTGTATACGACTCGACAATCGAAAATTATCGTGACTAGACATATTGACGTTGCCCCAAAATTTGAGGTAACATTTTCTTTTGTCACTGCATAACAGAACACTGAAACTGTCTTATCACTAACTTGAATACAAAATCTTAAAAATCTGGTGTAATACACGCACACAACTTACTTTTACAGTGATCTTATAATTAGCCAAACATTTGATTTAAAATTTTTAAGCATTTGTCAAAATTTTTCAAAAATTACATTTTACAGAAACCGTACAAAATGGCGCGTTAGTTCAAGAGACAAATTTTCTCTAAAATTTAAAACTAAATTCAAAAATGTAATAATATACTGGGTGTTCTACTTAAAATAGGTGTTAATAAAAAAAAATAGGAAAAAAACAATCAAAAGAAACCCATTTTAGAAGTATTCAACTGGAAAATCACCTATCTCAAATCAATACACATTAAAAATTTAATAAAGTTTAAAAAACATCGTTAAAGCCGTTTTTGAAAACAATCGAAAAAAAAACTGAAAAATCGCAAGAGTAAGCACCATACTTCCGGTTATGTGATTTTCTTTAAAAGCTTGCTGTTGCATCTAGATAGTACACAAAATTGATATATGAAGTTTCAAAGTCTTACCTCTTTTCCTTTTTGACATATTCTGTTCACACAGACAGACAGACCAATGAACAAAATCATGTTATTTGGGTTCAGAGGACTCTACAACGTGAAGATCTGTTAAAGACTCAATGTCCTTTATCGTAAAAGGCAGTAAAAATAGCATTGAAGGAAATGAAACAAGCAATTTATCAATGCTTTCAAAGTTAAACGGAATTTTCATTTTGACTCGCTCCGAAAACAAAAATTCTAATTCAATTTTCATGATAGACTCCATAATGTGTAAATTATTTCCTCCTAGCTGGGCCACCCAGTACAATTCATTTTCATTTCACAGGCAATTAATTTGTAAATATCTGTTGATTCTTTTAATAAAATGATAAATAAAAACTAAATCAGCTACTTTATTTTGCATAATTATTAATTAGTTTTATGTCTGAAATAAATAGCATGAAGAAACTTTTTACAAAACCGCAAAAAAACATTTATTAAAACCATGAAAAAAATCATATTTTAATAATTGTCATGTAACAAAAACTGGATCTGAAAAAACTGCAAGCTTTGCATTTTAATAATAATACAGTGGAACTTTTTTAACGAATCGCTACATCCAAGAAAAAAATTATTTCATAAAACAGAAATTATTTAAAACGGCATAGCAGATGCGCCTAGTTGTTTCAAAAATAGAAATTGCATTTTTACTTGTTTCCAGACGTCTTTGTACAACTGAATCTTTGTTTTTAAGTTTTAACTTCAATGAATAACAAAAGGTCTTGATAATGACAATTTCTTAGTTAAAGTGTTGGTTATTTTAAACCTATAAAGATGAAATTGAAAAAATTCGATTCAGACAAAACTTTTGTCAGTTTTTATATTTTTGTTTATTCATATTTTATTTCGTAGAGTACAAATCACATGGTAAATTATTTAAACGGCAGAATCTCTGTAAGAAATTTGATAAACAGGGAATTTTATACAAAGGACATTCGTTATGAAGTTCCACTGTATATTATGTAAAAGTCAACTTTTTTGAACAGTTGCAGCAGTAATAATCTTGATACATTAAATTTACAAATAAAAAGTGTACTACCTTATCAATATTGGGACTGTTGCTTTGGCTTGCTGACTGCTGCGGCTGTTCCAAGGTTTTAGACGTGTCCATTCCCACGGACAATATACCATCCTGTTCTGTTCGAAGATGAGCACTAAGCGGCTTCTCCCATGCATTGGATATTCGTCCAGGTGCAGCAGTTTGTCCTTCTTTCAAGCCATACACATTGATGTTATGATTAACTTTATTCATATCATTTACGTCACACATACCTTGCTGCATCTGTGCTTTTTGTAAGCGACTGTTTTCTCGTTGCTTTGCAAATCGAGGAGGTAGCTTATTTTGACGAGAACGATCAAACTGGTTTTTATTTGTTAATTGCGGCACAACAGAAGGTGGATTAACAGGAGTATCCATTAATGATGGTATATTTGCTATCTGTTGTGGAGTCAATTGAGTGGCAGAACCATTGGGTTTCTTCCGTTCGCCTACTAATTTACAATCTTTTTCATTTTTAATATTGGGTTTAGCCACTGGTTTATCATCGCAAGATTTCTGTCTTTGTCCAGTCTTTTTACTTTTAACCTCTTGGAATCCATCAGAATCACAAACTGTAGAAGTTTTATCCTCTACGTCTAAATCATTCTGCTCAATTTCCTCAACATTGTCTTTACCTTTGTAACTTTTATCACCAACTATTGCAAACTCGCCTTTAGTATCATCTGACTTGGCACCGTCCTTTTTCACGCTTCCATAACTAGATTTCAATGAACCACTGGAATTTTGTCTTACAGTGGCATTTTCTACACGTGGGTTATAACTACTACGCTTATCAGTAGAAAATCGTGGCGGTTGATTGTTACGACGACTTATATTGCTAGCACTGGAAGATCGATTAATTCCTGAAGTACCACTTAAAGAGGGCTTGGAACCAAATTTACGAGACTTTGGTTCTTTCTGTCCATTTTCATCTGAATTGTCGGACGTATCACAATTATCATTAGCGATATTGTCGTCACTTTTAGGTTTCTTCGAACGTTGCACACTTGATGCACTCTTCGACTTAGTAGAATCAGATCTATCTTCAAATTTCTTGAATCCTGTAGAATCCTTAGTCATGCTGCGTGAACTGCCAATGATTCCAGCAGATAATGCTTGCTGATTTTGCTTGGTCTTTTCATCTGAACTTGCAGTATCAGTAGCTCCGTCATCATTTAATGACTTTTTATCTCGATCTTCAAGTTGCCCAAAGGGGCTTTTGGAAGGTGGCGGACCATAACCGTCAATTCTTTTACTTAAACCGCCACCACGACTACGGAAATTGCCTGCACCTCGACCATGCCGTGAAGGTTCCCCTCTAGGAACATAATTATCTCGTCTACCTGAATCATATTTACGATCAGAACTAATGGGTTTATCTTTTGTTTCTTTATTCTTTTCATCCTTCTCAAACTTTTTGCTCGACTTTGGGCTACGCTGAGACATACGTGTGCTGCGTTCATCCTTGCCGCTTTCTGTAGAAACAGACACTTCATCGATTGATACATCAGAGTCAGTTCCATGCCAATCCCCACTTTTTGACGATTTCTTTGGACCTCCACTCCGAGAGCCCCTTCGAGAATCGCTTTTTTTAGACCAGCTACTGCGATGATATACACAACCACTTCCCCAACCTTGATTTCGCGGGTCTCCACGACGCCGATTTGCAGCTAGACCTCTCTTATCGTCCTTATCTTTGTCATGAAGTCCTTTTTCACCTTTTTTGTCGTTTTCATCAAGTTTTTCTTCTTCTTTAATAGAGTCCACAGAAGACGTAATTTTGTTAGTTTTGTCCAAAGCATCCATGAATTTTGGATTTTCTGGAGCTATTGTATTTGGCGATATAGCGTCTGCCCAAGCTTTCGAAATACCCGATTCTTCGTTATCCGTATCCTCTTTAGTTTTTACATCTAGCCAGCCTTCATCAACGCTTTTCTCAGTTAACTGCTCGTCCTTCTTGGTATCTAAATTCCTTTTCTCTGGTATGTAACCACGTTTAAGTTGGGTTAGATTTTTCTTTTCAGATTTCAGATCCTCCGCTTCTATCCTTTCTTTTGTAATTGGCCCAGGCACCGCTCTTCGGTCCTCTCTGAAATGTTCTTTCCTTCTATCATCATATGTTGGTTCAAATGGTGTATCTGCCCATGAACCGTGATACTCGCGAGGTTCAGAATCACGGGTGGACTCTCTTGAATGGCGTGATTCTCTAGAGGTGCGTGAATCCCTACTATCTGGGCGTTGGGGTCTTTCAAATCTATCTTGAAACTTGTCATCATACTTATCACGACGATCACTGCGACTTTCATCACTGCTATGACGACTTACACTATGTTCATCAAATAAATCCTGCTGGGAACTTCTCTTTTCAGGCTTCGCTTCTTTTTCCCACTTATCATCGTTCCTTTCTCTTCTATAATCAAAATCGTTACCTCTATATTCACGACCTTCTTCATATTTATTATCATTCTTGTGGGTAGCATCAGAATATGATCGGTATGATCCACGATAGCTTTCTTCAGTTCCAAGTTTTCTATTATCTTTACGTTCATCTTCTTCTTTACTTTCAAGTTCATCCACATCTTGTCTTGTTTTACGAATACTGTTAGATTTGCCAAAGGCTTGATTTTGCTGCCAACGAACATCATATTGTTCTGCGAATGGAACCCCTGAACCTTGAGGCTGAGGACTCGAGCTTGCATTGTTTCGCAGCTGTTGCTGCTTTTGAAACCGGGGAGGTAAATTGGACTGGAACTGTTTAGAAAAGCTCGGCCCACTTTGTTCTCGTACATCCCGTTCTCCTCGATCTCTCGAATCCCTATCTGCACTGCGTGTTTCTTTGCGAACAAAAGTACGACCTTCAATTTGCGTTAGTTTACGAAAATCAGAAGTGTTTTCACGGTATTGCCCTTTATTTCCAGTATTTTCAACTGGAGTACGGGATCGGCCTTCTTTATCTCTTTCCCAATCAGGTACCGGAATTGGCACAGGAGTAATAGGTTGCGGCGGTACTGCCGATGGGTTGATGGTACCTTGGCTATCGTCCAGCTCCTTGTCGTGCTTACTACGATTAATTTTTTCTTCCAGCTGCTGCAATTTCTTTGCAGCGGCTTGTTTAGTTTCCAAAAACCGTTTTTCCTCCTCTTCTTTGCGTTGTTTAGCTCTTTCTATGACCATAGCAACTTCTTCGGACTGCTGGCGGCGGCGTTGAATCCATACCTCATCTTCTTCATTAGAACGATTTCGACCTCCCTGTGATGCAGTCGGTTGTGCATTGGACCCTGTTTTAGAGGCACTCCAATTCTTTGAGTGTGCCTCCTGTATATTGTGTTCAGTCTTATCGTGTTCCTTATGAAAAGAAGCTTGTCGGTTATGTCTATCCGCCTCTGCCTCGTCATCGCTAAAAGCTAGTTTTTGACTGCAATGCAATAAAAATAATTTTAAAAATTACGAAACACAGAGCAGTTAACATTATTACTTATAATCGATATCATCGTGAGATGCCCAGCCAACATCTCGGGTCATATCATCCATTCGGTTTAGATCTTCTTCCCTTATGATAGGTCTATGACCAAGCTCATCACTGTTATCACCAGAACGATTAGTTCCACGATTTTCTGGTTGACGATTACGACCACTATTCATGGCTGCTCCAGGAATATTAGTAAAATTAGGACCACCATGTCCATTTGGGGCAAAATTACCTCTGTACATCTAAAGATAGAAAAAAAAAGATAAATCGTACTATCTACTGCAATACTTCAATATAATTGTATTAAAATGTTTTGAGACACTAGGAGCTATATTGGGAACTTCGTAGGATGTATTTACATTAATTTTCAGTTGAAAGGTAGAAAAAAGATGTTTTAGTGGCAGTAAAATACTTAAGTCAAAAGTAATATATTAGAAAACCATTTTGCCTATTGTGTATTGCGGACTCAATTTCATTCAACATTACATTTTCTTGTCAACAGTTTTGAACCTTTTTCTCTTTAATTCCATTTTTTTTTAAATATTTACTTTTTTTCTATAGCACATGTTAAAGTGTGCTTTTATCAACTCAAAACAAAAGGTCAAGTTTTACTTTAACAGCAAGGGTAGATAAAGTAGCACTTTAACATCAAGGATAGATAAAGTAATTTAATTTTCTAACTTTTGTTTAAATTAAATATGACAGCTTCGTATTATCGTAGCAACCAAATCTAGCTACTGACATTTTGAAATGTGATTAACTGTCAATATTTTCTTTTGAAATTGTAAAAGTTTTTGTTATAGAAAAAAGTATTGTATTATACACGACGATAAAAGTTATTTCTATCCACTCTTGAATCATTAACGTCTCGACGTTAAACGATCCACTCGTAGATAAAATTTAACTTTATCGTCTTGTATAATAAATTACTATTAAATAATATTAAAGAAAATTTTAGCTTTGTGATCTACTTGAAAATATTCGTAATTCTGTCGTATCACATATACATTTTTTATAGTTGTGAAATGTGAATTTAATTTTTTTTTAAATAATAATAAACTTCAATTTAAAAAAAAACCAAGTCAGTTTCCATTTTGTGATATGTACAGTCGTGTGCAAATAAATCTGGGACAGTGTTTTTTTCACATGCAGATTCAGTTAAGAATTGAAGAATATCTCCATGGATTTTCTGCTATCAGAAAGAGTTACATTAAACTTTAACAGGTACTGAAACCCGTAACTCTCTCTGATAAGAGGAAATCAATGGAAATATTCTTCAAATTCTTAACTGAATCTGCATGTGAAAAAAACACTGTCCCAGATTTATTTGCACACGACTGTACATAATATTTTTTTTTATATCCTCATTTTGTTGTAATTATTCCAACCTTTTGCAAAAACTCTTCGATAACCCAACTCACTCTTTGCAGTATTCACGTAAACATTAGCACCTCCCCCTGTAAAATGACTATGCACTTACGAACATCTACAGCTTACAGGTTCTAGATTGAAGCACGGTGAAAAGCAGAACTAATGCTAGAATCTAGTAATTTCCAAGTTTTGTATTGGTAACACTTGACATCTATCATATTGACATTCAATTGTTAACCTTATTTAAGCTAAATGACATAATAAATTAGAGGCATACTCAACATTGTGGTATGGCGCATTTCAAAACAGAATTAACAACACACAAAAACAGCAACAATAAAAACAGAAATAACAAAACACAGAATTAACAAAATCAACAACAACAGCAATTTCCACACTTTAAAACACAAAGAATCTGTCATATGACGTTAGTCACTGCGCAAACGAAATCCCTCTACTCACCGCTACTGATTACTTGTTATTTAAAATATAACCAAACTCTGCATGTTTAACAATTACTTCTTTCCACGTATTGCTAATTCAGCGCCTTTCATGGCCTACCTTGAGAATCAATCTAGATTCTGTAAGCTGTAACCCTAAATTTAGTCAAGTAAGAAGGCAACTCACCATGCAGCAACTTAAATATAAAATCATACAATTAAGCTCTACCAGATTTTCACCATTCATCCCGAAACAGTTGTACATAAGGAGTATATATTATTATTATTATTATGAGCCTATTAGGTCCCACTGTTGGGCAAAGCCTCCCCCTCTTTTTTCCATTTCCTTTTGTCTGTTGTCTTGTTCCACCAAAGCTTTCCTCCCATTTGTTCAATTTCTTCATCCCATCTAACTTTTGGACAACCTCTCTTCCTGTTTCCTTCCCTTGGTATCGATTGTGTTAATCACTTGGCCCATCTCTCATCTGACATCCTGCCTAAGTGTTCTGCCCAGTTCCATTTTAACTTTTTACACTTCACTAATACGTTTTTGGTCCGTGTTTTGTTCCGAATGTCTCTTAAGCTCACTTTGTGACTTAGTTTAAGATTTAACATTGATCGTTCCATTTTCGACTGTGTTGTTTTTAGTTTATTGTGTAATTTTTTTGGTCAAACTCCAAGTTTGAAAACCATATGTCGGAGTTGGAGTTTTGATAATGCACATGTTAAACACTTTTCGTTTTAATGAAATTGAAATTTTATTTTTAAATATGTTTTTTAAAGACCAGAAGTTCTTCCAAGCAAGATCGATTCTTCTTTGCACTTCTCTTTCAGTTGTGTTGTCAAATAAAATTAATTGTCCAAGGTAGATGATGTCTTTTACGTATTTAACTTTTTGTCCGTCCAAGATGATGTCTTATGATTTCCTGTTCTGTCTTCTGATTTCCTGTTCGTTATAACGCTAGTTTTGTCAAAGTTGATTTTTAGACCAACCTTGGCACTTTCGATACTTAACTCTTCTAGCATTTGCTTTAGTGAGGTTCTGCTCTCAGCTAACAATACTATGTCGTCCGCAAATCTCAGGTTTGACAGTTTTTTCCATTAAATGTTACACCTTGCTTTTTCCAATTTAAGTTTCTAAATATTTGCTCTAGTGTGCAGGTGAAAAGATTTGGCAACAGAGGATCGCCCTGGCGTACACCTCTTTCTAGATGGCAGTATTCTCCCTCTCTTTCTAATCGTATATTTGCCTTTCCTTGATTGTATATTTCTTCTACCGGGTGTCTTAAAAAGAATTACATCTAGTATGCTATGAACTTCCCATAATGCAATCTAAAATTTTATTTGAAATTGGCAAGACTGTAAGTCTGTCAAATTTGAGGTTAGCAGGTTAGGTTTTGCGTCAGTTTTGACACAGAATGACGCAAAACCTAACCTGCTAACCTCGAATTTGACATAGACTTACATTTTTGCCAATTTCAAATAAAATTTTAGATTGCATTATGGAAAATTCAAAGCATACTAGATGTAATTCTTTTTAAGACACCCAGTATAATTTTGATGTATTTTCGAGGAATATTTTGTTTTTTGAGTGCTTCAAACATTGGCAGGTGTTCAAGGCTACCAAATGCTTTAGAGTAGTCAACGAAGGCTAAATGTATAGGTTTATATATTCACTACACTTTTCGATTGTTTGTTTTATTGTCTGTAAGTGGTCAGTAGTGGAGTAACCACTTCTGAAACCGGCTTGTTCTGGAGATTGGTTTATATTGAGTGTTTTGATGATTCTTTCTTTTATGATTGTTGCAAATAATTTATAGGTTGTAGAGATTAAACTTATATGCCTATAGTTTTTTATTTCGTCCCGGCTTCTTTTTTTATGTATTAAAATTATAGTAGCACTCTTCCACTGCTCTGGTAATTTCTCTTCAGACAATATTTTGTTATAAGTAGTTTTAGGATTTCAACGCCGTCTATAGGTAAGGCTTTTATATCCTTGTTGGTTATTCCGTCCGGTTCTGGTGTTTTTTCTCTGCCTAATTTAGTTATTACTTTCCGTATTTCATCAGTTTCTATTGGTTGCCATTCCTCTTTTGTCTCTTCCAAGGTTTCTTGTTTTTCAGCTTTGTTTGTTTTATTGTCGCTCTTAAATAGGTCTTTATAATATTCTGTTGCTATCTGTATTATTTTCGTTCTTGATTTTTGTGTTTCCCCAGTTTTGTCTTTTAGTTGACTTATCCAGTGTTTTCCATTCTCCAGTTCTTTCGTTAGTTTTCTAGTTGAGCCAGTTTCTTCAATTATAGTTTCAATTTTGCTCTTTTCATAGCTGCTTAAGTCCTTTCTGATCTCCCTTTTAACGAGTTTATCTAGTTCAGCATATTCTATTTTCGCTTTACTATCTGTTCCTTTTTTAAATATTTCCCTTTTGTTAATTAAGTTCTTGGTTTTTTGTGATAGTTTTTTGTCTTGGGTCCTTCCCTTTTTGGTAGCTTGCTTTTTTGTTTCATTTATGGTGTTTTCAATCCAGTTGTATAATTCTTGCATCTTGGCTATTTTTTCCAATGTGTTCTTGCTTTGTAATATTTTTTCTTTAATTCTGTTTCTAAATTCTTCTTCGTCTATATATTTGTCTTTTGCTCCAGCTTTATTCTTTGAAATCTTTCTTTATCTATTTTTTCTTTGTTAAATATCAGTGTCGTTCGTAACCTGTGGTCGCTGTTCATTTCAAACTGGTTTATTATGCCTGATTTTCTGACCATTTCTTTATTTGTAGTTAACATAAAGTCAATTTTGTTTCTATATATACCATTAGGAGATTTCCATGTCCATTTCTTGCCTGATCTAGCTTTAAAGGAGGAGTTTGTTATATATAACCTATGTTTTATTGCGAAGCTTACTAATTCTCTTCCCCTATCATTCTTTTTCCCGTAACCAAATAGACCCATAATTTTTTCATCTCTTACTCGATGCCCTACTTTACTGTTAAGGTCTCCCATAATTATTACATTTCTTGTTTTACTTCTTGCTTCTTCTAATGCTATTTCGAAATCACTGTAAAACTTATCCAGCTCTTCATCTGACACAGACTCTGTTGGGGCATACACTTGTATGATTACTAGTTTTTGGTTTTTACTTAAATTTAAAGTTAGTGCAGCTGCTCTTTCTGTATACCCTTGTAATTCTTCTACCTTGTTTTTTAGTTTTTTACTGTTGTAAAACCAGACTCCGCCTTGGCCTTTTCTTTCTCCTTTGGTGAACAATAAATTGCCGGTTTTTCTTTGAACTAGTTTTTCTCCTTCTCTTCTTGTTTCAGCAATGCCTAATACATCATAGTTGATTTTTCTTAATGCTTGTTTGAGTTCCTCTAGTTTAGCTTCTCCTTTAAGTGTATTTACATTAAATGTACATACGTTCAGTTTTATTGTTTTTGTTTGTTCTTTACTCTCTCTTCTTTTATTGTTAGAAGATGAGGGGGTTCAATCTCTTACCTCCTTCTTGATCAAACTTCTAGGAGGTGTTATTCTAAAATTTGTTTGAGTTTTAATAATTGTTTCATTGTCCGTGGTCTTAGCATTGGTTGTCAACATTAATAATTGATTGAATTGTGCGATTTAGTTTCCGTTTTTTGGTGGTGGTGTTTTGGGTACTTCGTTGAAGATGGGCTTCAGTAGCGTTTGCATCAGTTCCTTTTTTCTTCCACCTGCTTCCTTCCTTCCTATTTGATCTAATTTTTCTTCTGTAATTTTCTTTACTTCCTGCTCTATGTTAGCATCAGTTGTTGGTGACGAGTCGTGTTTTGTCCGTTTTTCACTAGTGTTCCTGTTCGCGGTGACTTTATTTTCATTTTGAAGTTTTTCTAGAGAGTAGCCATTATTACCTATTATTAGCTTGTTGTTTCGGAGAAAGGCTTTGTAGCCTTTGTTTCTAGCTTCTAGCAAGTATGGTTTTAATTGTTTTATTATATGAGCCCACTAGATGCAAAACTCTGCATTTACACTGTTAGTGAATTTGTGCTAGAGGCAAAAAACTGTTAGGTTGTTTTTACTACATTACTTGACCAGCAAAAGTGGCCCACTAGATGTCACTACCACCAACTGAGATCGTACCACCAACTGAGATCGTATTATCTGATTTTGCTTGAAAATGTCCCAGTTTTAATGTAAACTGTGTTTTAAAAATGAACTTACATAGTTTTGCATCTGACTTATAGTTTCACTTAATTTTGCATCTGAATAATGGCCAAATTTTGAAAGTTAATTAAAGTTTTACCTTTACCAATTCATAATTGACTATGTACAGATTGTTTAATTAACACAGTACGGTTGGCGTCTTAGAAATCGGGACAATACTATGTTACATTTTGCATGTATTTTTAAGCGTATACACTGGAATTTTGCAGTTGTTTTAATTGTTATGTAATTTTTCAAATGTTGCGTCGTTTGGTTGATAGTGTGATTCCAATACAAAAAAATAATAATGAATCAAATATTACAACACAACATATTGTGTGGCCCGATTTCTAAGGCGCCGATTACCTAAAATTATATTTTTTATAGAACTATTTTTATTTTTTGCGTTAAAACAAAATAAAAAATAACAAAAGGTAAAAGTACACAAATAATTTTAGTTTCACTTAATTTTCGATGAAATTTTGGTTGTCTCATTTCTTCGTCTGTAAGCTTCTTTAGTACAATCAATAATTTTATGGAATTCTAAGTTTGGGTCCCTTTTTCCAATAAATTCAGTAATGATTCTTTAACAAAGCATCGACAAACGGCTGCCATATCAAGATATCAACAAGTGGACAGGGTCATGTAACGTGAATTTTGAGTTTTAATTGGTCAAAATAAAAACACACAGTTTTGCATCTGACATCGATTTTTACATGCCTATACAATGTAAAATACCGAGTTACGCATCTTTAATATTTCATCATGCTATGCTCCTTAAAACAACGCATCCATTGATACCAATATCTAATTTTTTGTATTTTTTGCAAATACCGAGTTTTGCATCTAGTGGGCTCATATCTAGCGTTACTTTATCAAAGTCTTCACTTATTCCAAGTTTTGTACCTTGGAGATTTTTAAAGTTTTTCATAATTTCAGTTTTTACGAGTTTAGTAGTTAAGCCTATTTTTATTGGCCTAGTTTTTCTTGCATGCCGATTTCCGATCCTATATATGAAAGTCAATTTCTTTCATAGTAGTGTTTAATCCCATGCCTGTGGTAATATTTATAAAGTCGTTTAAAAGTGAATCAGTGTTTTCTTCTGGCTTTTCTTCACAAAAACAATGGTCATCTAGTAAAAAACAACGATTAATCAATTAATGACATTAGTGACATAAGAATTTGTTCTTTTATGTTTAAGAAAATCCCGCTACATAACGAATTCTCCAATGCTGTAAGGTTCGTTATGTCACAGCATTTTTGTAAGTACAAAAGACAAAAAACTGATGTCACCAACGTCATTAATTGATTTCTTGATGTTTACTAGATTACAATCGTTACCCATTGTTTTTGTGATCATGGCTACTTGATAATTGCACATCTTAATGACAACCAAAAACCTTTGATGGGCATTTTAAGGTAAACGGTTGCTTTTAGGCTTAAGAACTAAGAATACATTATGTTATCCATGACTAATCAGTGTCCCATTCTTTTTGGGACACCCTGTATATCTACCCTGTATAAAACTTTATTTGCATGGAAACCTTAGCTGGTAAGAACTGCAGTACACCATGTTTCTTCTTTAATAAGTCACTTGATGGTATTATTATAAATTAAAAATTGATCTTTTCCAAAATAAACAAACATGCATAACTTAGGCGTAGGTAACTAGATTTATTTTGCTTATTTCATTGGTGTTTAATATTTAACTTTAAGACTAAGCACTATCAAAATCAATAACAAAACAAAAACAGGTCGTCGTTAAAAAAAAAATTCGATGACGTCATAACTTTTAAAACAAATGACATAGCAACATAATGGTGGTTGTAGTGTATGTCCTATAATTACAATCGTTATACCCCTTCAAGATTTTTTCACATGTAATCTCATAAGAGCATGAATTCTTTCTGGAAATTATGTTTCGTGCATTCCAACAACGTCCTAATTTTCCCTCGCGTCCCGCTCGGGCTAATTAATACGACGTTGTTGGAATACACTCAAAAAAATTTCCGGATATGAATTGATGCTCGAATGCAGATTCGGTAAGAAAATCGTAACGACACAAACCCTCACAGATAGGTTGGCTACAAAAAATTTCCAAGAAATTTTCATAAAAATTAATATTAACAAAGTTAATGAATTTATCCGTTACTTTATTTCCACACTGTATACAGATTGGTGGCGGTTTGTGCAAACATACGGACAAAGTACATTACAATTGAGTTTCCACGGTAGGCATCTTGATGTAGTGTACTGTCAAGTCACATTATTACTGTATTTGTGTTACTGTTCCTGTTACATTCACTTCGAGACTTAACTTGCACTGCTTTTGTTACTCATCAACTCTACTCTTTTTTTACAATCAACTACATAAATTACTCGGTTTTGTTACTATCTGGAAGTATTCTACATTTAAATAAAAAACAAGGTGCATTACAGTGTAAAAGAGAAATTGCCTTGCATGTTCCTATGTTCGTACTTTCCGCCACCAATCTGTATATATATTTTAGTTCTGAAATGAAATTGAAAAAATATACAAATAGGCACAATGCTTCTATAAGTTCAATGCCGCCATATTGCTTGCAATAATTTAATAGGATCTGATTAAACACTCTTAAAAAAAAATACATTCATACAAAAATAAGGAACTTACAAAAGGAGGTATCAACCCACGAAACTGCGGAGGTAAAGGCTGTTGTTGATTTGGGCCGACCTGGCCCGAGAGCTGTGGTGGGGGTCCCAGCGGGACCGAGTTGCTCCTTGGGATGGGCTCTGCTCCGGGACGTGAACCACCCTGTATCCAAGATCCTTCTGTTTGCGGTCGCAAGCTTGGGCCAGGGCCATACTGAGTGTCTGCGCCAGTACGCGGAGGGGCGCCATCGCCAGCGGACAGGCTGGGGAATTCGTGCTGGAATTGTGGACTCTGATAAGGAGGAGGTTGCAAAAGATCTGAGCCGCTCATGACAGAGCTCCATGACTTGTCTGCGGTAACAGGCGTGGCAGTAGGGGTGACGTGATTTTTGTTTGGTGGGGGAATAGGGGCTACTACTGGCAAAGCACTCACAGGTGGTGTACTCAGTTGGGCATTGGCAGGGCTTGAACTGGTTGTATTCGAATTGGTTACAGTTGAAGTCTGTCGATAAAAATACAAGATTATTGAAAAGATAAATAGTAATAGTTACCATCAGTGCAGAAAAATTAACAAACGTAAAATTAAAATTTTTTTTGTTCATGTAAAAACACTTCGTATTAATATAAGTTGAAATGTCATTCGGTGCCTTCAAAATTCATCGGTTTTCATCATTTTTGAGATATTGGTACTTTCTTATTTTTTAAATGCACAACAAAGGGAGCTATCGAGAGATAAAAAAAAAACTGTTCCTCAGCGGGCTGTGGAAATTCAACGTATGAATAATATGTTGGTGACACTGTACCTCAATTTCAAATTCGAGGTTAGCAGGTTAGGATTTGCGTCATTTTGTGTCAAAACTGACGGAAAACCTAACCTGATAACCTCGAATTTGACACTGATGTCATATTATTCATACGTTGAATTTCCACAGCCCGCTGAGGAACAGTTTTTTTTGGATCTCTCGATACATCATTTAAAAGAGCTTACTTTTACTAAAATGGCTAGATCTAATTTATTTCTGTAATAGTATTCAGCATTAGAATGAGCAAAAAATTCTGGAATACTGTAAAGAAATTGTAGGGCAGCCACCAAAAATAATGAAGAAACATGAAAGACACAGATGATACGGTATGCGACTGACGGCCCAACATATCAGATACAGTCGCCGCATCTGAACAGACCGCGATTCTGTATCCCGCATACTGTATCTCGCATACGGAATCCACGTGTGTATGGGGTCTAAACATCTACTACACCAAAATAGTTAAAAAAAGGTTACGTGCAGAAATGAAAGTCCAATTAGAAGAATAGGCAGCCTTCCAAACCACAAGACAAACCCAAGACTACATATACCAGGTGCCGACTTGCACAACGCACCATAGGAATTTGCATAGTAAATTCTTTATATTAAATTATTTGCTCACCTAATTACTTTAGAGCTAAATTGTAAATATATTTTTTGTAGAGAAAAAAATATTGCATCCATTCATACTGTTGCTATCAATTTTTCATTTTCCGGAACCGAAGGATGCAAAAAATCAAACTAGCATTTTTACAAAAATCAGGGATGCCATGGGATTATAGAAACAAACCAATGCACAACGTGAGTGCATGTGGGGCGATCATCCATCTGAAACGAAATCTCTTGGTCTCTAGCAACGCTGACCACCATCGAAGCTACTTCCAAGGCACCACAGAGTTTTAAAAATTGATTTATCCTATTCAGGAAAATGGAAAATTGTTAACATTAGTATGATTGGTTGCAGTATTTTTTCTCTACAAAAAATATCTTGACAATTTAGCTCTAAAATAATTGAATATAAAGAATTTACTATACAAATCCCTATGGTGCGTCGCGCAAGTCAGCATCCGGTCGTACAAATTCGGTATACATTGCGACACTAAACAGAAAAAGTTTTGTGAAAAACCACGCTTATATCCGACTTTTCTAGACTTAACTGCAGTCTTTGATATAGTTCCCATACAAAACATATGGAAAGCTCTATAAGCAATGGAAATACCGCCAAAATTACAAATAATTAATTGGCGTGCATGTATGCAGAAACAAACAACGCAGTAACACTAAAAAACAGCAATTTTTTAAAATAGAAAAAAGCATGAAGCAGCCTTAGTACATTCTTGTTTATAATTTTCAACAACCAGATACTAAGGAAAATAAAAACAAGAATGAGACTATCAACGATACATGACTTATCATCGGTTAAAACTTTTTTTTTGACGAAGTATATGCTTTCTTTGACCAAAGCTAACATAAAAAACAAACGAAGATGTGGACCATCGGCTCGAAAGAAAAACGAATGTAGATAAATGTAGAGAAAAGTAAAATTGACCAAATAACTAGGACAAAGGAAGATAGAGAGGAGGTTGACAACATAAAAAAAGTGGAAAAACTATAGAAGTAGTGAACTGCTATGACTCTTCACAAATAAGGGTACAATCGACAGAGAAGTATGGAACAAAATACAAAAAACCAATAGTGCCTACTATCACAATAATATTATGATAGGTACAAAGCAATTACAAAATAACACCAAAATACGAATCTACAGAACCGTATATGTACCTACCAATTATGGAGCCGCAACGTAGGTTATGCTAGACAAATACATCCAAAATAACATCAGCGGAGATGAGATACCTAAGGAAGGTGATAGAAAAAACAAGAAAAGACAGTGAGAAACAGGCTGGGGTATGGTCATATAAAAAAAATTAAAAGGATACCCTGAAGAATAACAGAAATGGAGATATACCGGGTGATCATAAATGGTTGTGATTTTTTTTCTTAGGTTGGCACTGTTAATGTGCTGTCAATTTTGGTGGCACTGTAAATCTATGTCAAATTTGAGGTTAGCAGGTTAGGTTTGCCATCAGTTTTGACACAGACCGACGCAAAACCGAACCTGCTAACCTCGAATTTGACCGAGACTTACAGTGCCACCAAAATTGACAGTAGGGTAACCAACATTAACAGTGCCAACCTAAGAATAAAATCACAACCATTTATGATCACTCGTTACATAAAAAGAAAGACAGACATAGGATACTATCGCAACGCTACATGAAAGAGATCTAGCACAAAAATGAGAAAAAACAGTAACTGTACTAAACAACACGGCTGGAAACAAGAAGAGATTGTTTAAAATGAAGAGAGAATTCCAGTTAAAACCCTTGGCTGTACTGGCACAAATTTCCATTAATTTAACTGTGTTCATATTCTTTATGGCTTTCGAAACCCTAATGATGAGCCATGAAATTTAATAGTTTTCTACTCATACAGATTCTATTTAAAATTTTAGCTTATTTTAGGTAAGTACTTTTTCTACTTGGCATTTTCAAGTGCAGTAAAAAAATCAAGTTACACTCAATGGCTTATTGTGATTACTGTATATTTAAGTTAGCTTGTTGTATTATGGCAAACACAAATTTAAAAAAAAAATGAATTTACTACTATTAAGTAAATTATTAAACTCTACTTCATTATGTTTATGTATAAGCCCTTTACCTGTAAAAAAAAATAATTAAATTGAGGAGGCTTTCGTACATTTGAATGTCGTTTAATTTAAAATTTTCTTTAATTATTAGTCCGTTACTAATTGCTAAAAGTGGCGGATCATAAATACCATTATTTTAACATAATTACGGTTGATCCACTTTTAAGTATTTTACCTGGCAAATATTTAAAAATTAGCTTACAAATATTTTGTTTATGCTTATCGCTCTCCCATTAAAGACTTAATATAAAGAAAAATAATCGTCAGCATAAACCTAACTAAATGAATATAGCATATCCCTGTCGCTCAAAGAGGTACAGTTCTTAACATTAAAATACCTGCTAGATGAGCATATGGAAGGAGTCAGTTCATTCCGGAAATCTAATCAAAGCAGCTGAATGGGGAATCAATGCAATAGTAGAACTCGTTAAGTCTGTAGGAGCGGAAGGTTTTGATGATATGAATGTTAAGGATATTCAAGAAGTATTGGTAAAAGAGCTTGTTGAAGCTAAATGGCATCTGAGCTAAACCAAATCAATTGGATATCACAGATGAAAATCTGAAGTTTAAAAATTTACCCTATAAAAAGACAGAAAGGCATAAACTGAATAGAGTAAATGGAATTCTATTTTCCGAATATAGATCTTTCCACTGAAAGAAGCGCAAAATCCCAAAAATCCCAGAGAGCTTCGCAATAATTGTTTAGCTCCATACTATAAAATTTAGAACAATCTGTTGAGAAAAGAGTAAACGAAAATAACAGATTTATTAGAAAAGTTAACCATAGAAACCACGATACTGCACAAAAAACCTCAGAAAATAAAGACGGCTAGTTTTATGAGTTTTTGGAACCTAATATTGTTTTTTGTAGTAGTTTTTAATCCCGTATAACATCACTTCGCATAAGACCAATTTTTTTTAGAAACCTAACCTAATAATACTAACAATAAATATTGTGCATTTTCATACCACATAAATACTGAGTATTTTAAAAATATCTTTAGCTTCTAAACAAATTCTCAACAAAATTAGAGTTTCTAAAAACATTTCTGCAACTCTAAATCAATAAAAAACTAAACTTACCGATGGTGGGGTAGTGGTAGAAGGAGAATTTGGGTCCTGCTTCCCCCATCCTGCTCCACCCGAAGGTACAAGAGAAACAGCTGCGTCACTTCCGGTATGTTCAGATTTCAAGGAAGGGAGATTTGCAGGAGGCCGGCGAGCTGTGGGAACCTTACCCAAACTTTGCATGCCATGTTTACGTGGTAGTGTATTTTTTTGCTGTTGAGTTTCTAAAGGTTCGGTCTGAAAACGTTCAAAGTTATAGATATTTCCTGAAAGTAAAAAAAAAACTTACCGTGTAAACTTTATATAAATTATTGATATCCAATGACTGAAACTTGGACTTTCCTTTCTCCCCTTTGGAGGCCAGGCCTGGCAAAGTAGACATGCTGTCTGCACGCAACCATTTAGATCTGCAGGACCCAGCGAACGAACCTTATTTCTACAAGGAAAAAGTAATGTCCTCGTTTGAATAATTTTTCTAATACCTAAGCTACATATATTTCAAACCTTACTTGTACATCAAAAAATTATAAAATTTCGATCGTAGCCTTACATTGAAGCATGTGCAACTTCACTTACACAAGGAATAATAAGTTTCCATTTATTTGTTTTATGAAAATTTTACCAAATATGTTTGCACATATACAATTACAGCAATTCGACAAATACATAAATTCAATAATTATCTATTCAACGAAACAAATCTTAAGTCATAATAAAAGTTCCAATATTCACTCCGCTTGATAATTACTTTCTTAAATAGAATTAGGTTTGTTGGTCCGTTAGAAATTGTGTAATTTTTCTGCGATATCAAACAATATTTAGATTATCGGCAGATTTCGTTACACTGTTCAAGCACTAGTCAAAGCACACACAACACAAAATTTTGCACTTTATTTTATTTATTCATACCTTCTATTCTTAGCCCTTCTAAGCTGCGTAATGATATTATAATAGCCCACTTAAAAGTAATATTCGAGCAAGTTTCATGATCTTGCACCATATATATATATCAAGTTCTGTAAATTGTACGGTACGAAACAATGCTAACAATACGCGCCTTGATAAATACGTGCTAAAAGTACAAAATGGTTTGAGAACATATTATGTATTTTAATTTCATTGTATCGCTTGCATACATTGATGAAAAGATTCCTACTTCAAGTAGAACGTGCCACAAAACTTTCCGTTGGGTACTATCAAAGGTTTGTTTATAGCGATTAATAAAGTGTAAGTACACTTGGATTGTAGCACTTTCTCAATTACCAGACGTAAATAATTTCGAGTAGGTTTTTACTAAACACATTACACTACACCTATGCTGGCGATTATTCCACGTACCTTATTTGTACAGAACACAAAGAGGATAAATGCTATAAATTGAGCACAATAGAACATAGCATTTCACTAAAACTGACTTGCTGCAAGAATTAAGTTTGGGTATGATTCATAGCAACATCTCACTCACCCTTCTGCTATCATTTACTATCTCTTTTAGTGTTCCAGAAAGAACATTGATGGCTAAATTATTGTAGCTTTACACTAGGGAAAACCTTGTACAATCTAAAATCTATTGTCTGACAAATTCCAGCAAGAAATTGACGTTAAAAGTAGGTTTTAATTCGCAAAATTAGCTTTCGTTTTGGCACAAAACCGATCTAGCGTACCGTGCTCTAAAAACAAAGTACTACTGCCAAACAAAAGCAGGCAGATAGTACACTTTAATTTTACCCGCGAGTTGTAAAAACTTGCAAAATTCACTGAAATTTGCTGATTTTGGTGCTGGAAAGAGTAAATGATTCAAATGTCCTAATAATACAATTACAAAAGGTACTACGTAAGCATAAAACATTGAACTTGCCCAACCCCAACTATGTGCCAAAAACTGTATGTAAATGATGACGTTTTCTGGGGGTTAAAAGCTAAATTTCTTAAATTTTCCAAAACTTTGACTTTACTTACACACTAGCACAAATTTTACGTCGGAAACAAAACGATATTAACAACGCACACGTAACGGGACACAGATAAATTTCCTATCCAAAACGAAAACATTGAATTACGAAATTCATCAACTACTTTGGTTTTATATAAAATTAAGCATATACCTTGGTCCGTCCAAATGGGTAAACAGTAAACAACAGGAAATTAATCCGAATAAACTTAAATTAGGACGGATGATCACAGATTTTATATTATTTCACCACTTTCTAATCTTTTTCACTTAAGTCAAAATGGCGTACGCCGACTACTACAGCAAATTTTTAATCAATAACCTGACGTCATCAAAAGTTCAACCACATGCGCCACCTACCGACGATAAACTCTAACTGGTATTCAAACTTCGACTTCTCGGTTGAACGTCCACGTAGAAGAATTGGTATATTAGCCCCAACTTATAAATATTTAATCATTAACTGAAAAATAGCTAGTCTCTCTTTTTTCAACGTTTCTCGAAGCAGGTTGTGTTTAAAATGCCAAAAAAGCTAAGGCTTAGTTTATTTTGCTGTATTTATGGTACATTTAACAAAATCTGGTAATAACTTTTTTCTGAAATCAGAGCGAAAATACTATTTTCGATCCGGAAATGCGGCCCGAAAATTGCATTTCCCTGACTAGTCACGAAAACATTTACACATTATTTTTGCACTTGCGGGCTAAAGTTGGCACTTTAGTAACTTATTTCAGGGACTAAAGTAGCTCATTTTATCTCTAGGGACAGAAGCAATTACTTTAGCCCCTAGGGACTAAAGTAAAAAATGTTACCGTATCTATGGTAATCTATGGTAAATTCGGGGTTAACAGGTTAGGTTTCGCGTCAGTTTTGACATAAACTGACGCAAAACCTCATCTATTAACCTCGAATTTGACATAATTGTGAGCTCTTGTCATAATGACTTACAGTGCCACCAACTTTAAAATTTAGCAAAGGCTACTAATTTTAAAATAATTGTAACTAAAATGTCAATAAATGACGTTTAAAAAAAACGGGTTTTCGTTTTAAATCTTCCTGCAACGTGAAAAAAATAGTATATGCAACTCGGAGAGAATGCTATTTTGCTTCAGTGCAATTTCTGACTCTCGGGCTTCGCCCTCGAGTCAGAAATTGTACCTCAGCAAAATAACGCATTTCTCTCCCTCATTGCATAATCTACTATTTCTAAGGTTTTATTGAATATGAATTTTCTGTTCCCTTAGAAACCGAGAAACGTACTACTAGATAAAGTACATTTTTTTCTATAATAATTTTCAAAGTCAACTTTCTAAGGGGATAAGTTGCATTCCTGCAGGGTCCCTAGTTTTAATAATGTTGGTACATAGATTTTTAGTTCTTTTCTTCCACTAAAAAAATGATTGTCATTTTGACAGATATATCATAATTTAATATCGCTTGCTTCATTTTTGCATTTAAAATATTTCTTGGTTTTCTTTCTTTTTCCGATTTTATTAATGATGATGATGATTCCATGTTAAAAAAAGAAATTTGGCAAGAGTTCAAATTAAGAAACTTTGACATTCAAAATTGACACATAACCATAATTTTGAAAAAGTTCTACCCTCACGAGGTATAAAAATTTCCTAGCGTTTTAATCACATATCTACCAACATTGTAACACTTTGACAGTTATTATAGAAAAAAAACGTACTTTAGGTACGTAGAAAATTGCCCATTCAATTTATTAAATTAATAAACATTAATTTTTATTATAATTGGGGATTTCAGGAAAAGTCTCGTCAGTAAAATGTCTCACTTGCCTCGGAGCCTTAAAAATACTCGGCACAAAGTGCCTCGTATTTTAATATGGCTCCTCGACAGTAATACAACATTTTCCCGACTCTTATGTAAATAACTATTTTCTGCGATCGTGTCAAAATGACAACTTTTTGCACAGTTTCTAGTGTCAAAAGTGACGTTTGTATCACTTTTAATATTAGCGCCCGAATTCGGTCTTTTTAGCATGTTGCCATTGGTGGCGTGTTTTAATATTATATTTTTAACTATTTTATTACAATGTCAATTTGACAGTTGTAAATTCCGAAGTCCTTTTCTACTAAATTTCAAGTTACAAGAGGTCACCATGCAAAAAAACTGCGTGTACAACATGTTTTGAAAGTCCATTTTTTCATTCATTTTCATTCATTCTGCAAATTCATGAAAAAAAGTATGACTTTCAAAACTAGTTGTACCTATAAATTACTATTGCAGTGGTCAAACAAATATCAACAATTACGTTAGGATATTTTTAAGGTTGGGTTACTACACTGTAAACAATGATGTTTTATCGGACTTTTTCCGCTGTCTAGCGGGTGTATATCACACGACGTTTCGAGAGTTTTGGATCTACTCTCGTCTTCAGTTGTTCCTAGTTAGTCCTGAGAAGGACTTATATTGTAAGTCTTTATACGTACACTCGTGCCTACCCCGGGATTTGAACCCAGGACCGCTGATCGCTGTGATTACTAGCCTGTCACCTTTACCACTAGGCCACCAGATCGGTTATATATATTTAGTTATATATAGCTTACCGCTGTATGCGCAGTAGACTATTTTTGTAATTCTCTGCACAGTAGTGGCATCCAAATGGGCTTTAGTTCTGCGCTAGCCTGGCTAATTGGTTCTACTGCCAGCGCTATGTATGTAGCTTCTTTCAGCTTCCTACAGAACCTGTAATAGTATATTACAGCCCGAGATGGGAAGTGTTTCATTACTGTCCAGAGATCAGCTATTATCTCGAGACTAAGGAAACTTCCTGTCGAGGTTTGTATACTATTTTATTCGCAACCACTTTATTCTAAACAATAATTGGAAAAATTATTAAATTATGATACGTCAGGTTGTGACGCGCATGAATGGATCAACGAGATTCCCAGTGTCCCTACCTACTCAGCGGTCGGGAATGTACTTCCCGCACTTGAGCGGGAAGTGAGTGCGGGAAGTAGCGGGCTGAAATGTACGACTTCCGCCACTCAAATGAGGTCAGGAATGTTAGCATTACATATATGGTTGCGAGTAAACAATATTAGAAGTTACAGCTTGCCCAAAGTCGTGTTGAAAAAAGACTGTAGTGAGAATATGAACTTTTAAACCTCTTTATCGCATTTCATATGATATTGTACTACAGTTCTACATTCTAAATCGTTGAGTAAATTGGTATTTTGCACAATAGCAACCATTACAGCATAGCAACGGCGATTCGTTTTAGGTGTGGCAATACTCAAGTGTATTGTTTGTTTGTTTATTATGGACAGGTTTAGGCGTGCAGAGTATCAGGTACTTTAGAGGCCGACTGCTTTGGTCATATGGTCAAAGTCCTACTTAGAATTTTGCCGAGACTAAAGGAGATCCAACCCTAGCAAGGGATCTTTTAAATGCTACACACCGTAGTAGCATGGGACCCACGGCTTTACATCACTTCTGAATGATGGCATTTTATAAAGGTTTTTATCCACATTTTTTTATTTTTAGAAACCTCACCGGGACAGGGAATCGAACTCGCTACATTTAGATTAGTAGTCAGGATGCTTACCACTGAGCTACCACCCCCGGCTGTCAAGTGTATTGTTGGTGGCACTGTTAGTCTACATCACATTAGAAGTTATCAGGTTAGGTTTTACGCCACTTTTGACACAGACTGACGCAAAACCTAACCTGACAACCTAGAATTTGACACAGAAAATCTATTCAGGGCAGTAGAATAACCATTCTTAAATGATGTAACAACTTTTTTGTTACGAGAAGGCACTAAAGGAAAATCTTATGTTTAATTATTATATCACAGCCTCTAATTTATATAAAAATTTGGTATGCAATTTGAAAAGCTACTCCGTTGACAATACAAAAAGTCATTAACAAAAAACATAATTTGAATAAAATTTAATCAGTTGTATGAAAGCACTAATCTCATTAAAATAAAATTTGAGTGATCTTTTTCTGAAATTCTTATCTTTCTTGTTAAATCATTCGAGATTATCCACATTCTACATTTACTCCATTTAGCTACCCAGTTGACAATACAAAAGGGGTCGAGTGGGCTGCCGGACATCAGGGCTGACATTTAATTATGCCTCCTGGCAGAAGGTAGCTCGCAGGGAAGCTTGTGATCTGAGATTGCATCCTTCTCGTGGTGGCCCTGTTTAAACTAAATTCTTCGGATCTAGACCGGGAAGTCGATAAACTAACCCCAAGCTAAGATGGAAGCTATCGTGCCAAGAGCTGGATAGCACAGGGTTACAGCAGCGTACGTACATGAAACAAGTAGAGACACTCATGCAAAATTTTAAAACCTATCTAGAGTGCCTGGGACAGTAACTCAGGGGATATTTTTAAGCTTGACTATCAGATGGCAGCACAAAGTTCTACCAATCAGAACCAGTTACTGGCTCTGCTACCAATCATATGTGATAAAGTAGTGGCACCATCTGTTAGTACTTTCGGAAAGTACCCCCCAGGAGCGGTTCAAGGTCATCCAAATCGGTATTTTTACATCAAAGAAACCGACAGTGAGTGTCTCTGTTTAATATATGTACGCTGGTTACAGTGCCTCGAATGATGCCCATGAAATACCTGGCGCCCTTCCATGGCCTCTTAGCCTTACTCCTGTAACAGGCTCTGCAGGAGCGGACTTCCTTTCCTGCCTACTCGTGGTATTAATTATGGATAACGTTATTAACCCTAATATTCCTTCAGAGGAGGGATCTGCTGTATGTCTCACTCTGACCACCGCAGGAGGGTGCTCTCTACTGGAGCCTCTCCAGTACCACTCAATAAGGAGGGAACCGTTTCGGTACCCTCCTTAGTAGCCGATACTGCATCACAAAAAAAGCCTCTTACTAAGGGAAACCAGTGCGGTGCAGAAAGATGATGGTGTAAGAAGGCAAAGGCTAGGTTAGCTGCTAGTGACCAACCAGGCCCGTCTACAGGTTCTGGCATACAGCAGGAGCTTCTTACTAGAGGCACTACTGTCACAGACCAACCTCTCTGCTGGGGGCCCCAAGCGGGGCCGCTCAGAGAAGGAGACTCCTCCTAGTGCACAGAAAGCCGCAAAGAGGGTCCGACCCGGGCTGTCATACAGTCAAGCGACCAACAAAAATCTCAGGGTGGCCAATACATGGATAGGCTCCCAGATGAGGAGCCATTCCCAAAATATGACGGGTTCAGAAGGACGGAACAAAGGATCATTTTGGTCACATGCTTCGATGCCTTCTCCAAGATCTGGTTAAGAGAAGCAGTTAGTAAAATCAGCTTGGAGACAGGAATTGAACTCGCATTTTTAGAGGCGCTTCTGTCCCCAGACGGAGTAAGATGGTAGCCTGGATACCGGGAGTACCTGAAGACGAGGCAACCATCTTAAAAAGGTTAAAACGCCAGAATCCGGAGCTTCGGACCTATCTCTGGAGGATCCGGCATGCCAGACAGATCAAGTCCAAAGGGCTCAGGCTTGTTCTTGGCATGGACGGGTTCTCTGTGTTGGTTCTGAGGAAACTCGGCAAGAAGGCATATGCAGGCATGGTAAGGGTCTCCTTCTGGAACCTAAACATGCAAAAGAAAAGCTGCCCGGAGCAGAGCTCGAAGGCATGGAAGTATCTAATTCTGCTGCAGAGGAGCAGTAGTAGGAGTGGACATTTTTCCCTTAATGAATAACATCCATCTCCTACAAATTAAACTGCAACACAGTATAGCAGCATCCTATGCTCTGCAAAGAAGGCTTACAAATAATAACATTAATTAGCACTTATTCAAGAACCATGGGTGCGACATGGCTCTGTTTAGGGGCTATGTCTCAATAACGGTTCTCTGTTTAATTGCACAAATGCGGTTATACCGAGAGTTTGTATACCGGGTGTCAACGAATTTATTAGACAAGTCATAACTTCTAGAGTATTAGGTGTATCAAAATGAGATTTGGAATAGGTAAATGGTATAGGGAGAGGAGAGTTTTCGCTTATTTTTCACTTTCCGTTCACTTCCGGTTAACCGGAAATGACAAAAGTAAATAAATTATTATCCAGTATTTTGCTTAGAAATATATGCAAATAAATTAGTATAGTTAAATTTGTCACAAAATCCTCTTTTCGGAAAGTTCTTGTCAAAAAAGGATCGCCATTTGAAAAAAATAGTTAGACATGAAAATGTCTTTTTCCTATTTATCATACTAATCACTAAAACTTTGCGATTGTAATTTTCTGACATCACCTGAGGTCCTTAGATTAGTTTGGGTAACGGAAAAAATCCGACACCCATACAGTTTTGCAGAGCATTTAGAAAATTATTCTCCTTAAAATTTTTCGATCAAGTTGAAGGTGCAAACTGTATGAACGACATAAATGAATTGTTAATTAATGTTAATCCAAACTCTAAAGAACATTCAAAAATTTTGGTACAACACAATGTTTCCAATTACAAACCTATCAAAGTTTTTACTAGCGACTATCAAACCCTTCGAAGCCCAGAAGGAAACGGATTGGTATATGTAGCTGGGTATCTTCTCAAAAAATGTTTAATTCAGCATAGTTGTGATGTTTGTGTTGGTTTCGTTAATTTGGCAAAGGATCTTGCAGATAAAGAAACCGTGTTTTGTAAACTTAAATCATATACAACCACTAACGTAACTCCTTTTGGTGGTTTGACAATATATATATATAATGCGAGCTGTGTTACGGTTGACGCCGTCTCTCGCTTCCCATTCACCAGGCCCGTCTGTCATTCCAGTCATTATCTTTCAGGCCTCGTGCTTTCATTGCCTCTAACACATCTTGATACCAGCAATACCTTCAAAAAATTTTGCAGTGCAAATAATATTTATGGAAAATACGTTTACTGAACATTTTAACAGCGTTGCTGGAAGAAAAGGAATTGGCAACTTCTTTAAAGAGAAATATTCACAAGTCGATTTAAATGACCCCTGTAAAGACTTTCCCTCACAATATTTTATATATTTGTATGTAGGGGTTTGAATTTATTTTACTTTAAAATTTATCAATCAAGATATAAAAAATACCAAATCAAGGCAGTCAAATGTTAAAGTTCAAATCTTGAAACACCTTTAGATTGTTGTATGTAATTATTATAGAAACCACCAACGATGAGCCCTGCGTCATCACACGCTGAATTTAGTAACGACAACCATGCATGTATATTTGTTCACAAACTCCATGCGCACAACAGTGATAGCATTATAATAAGCGTGTGTTATGATTCAAGTGCTTATTTGATTAAAGTAATTTAAGTCACATACGCGCGTCGTCACTAAAACGTCAACTGTCAAATAATACTTGTGAAGCCTTGTTCGTTTTTTCGGCGTTTTATAACTACGTTTTCAGGTTATTATTTACGATTTGATACAAATTATGTGTATGAAAGGTAAGATGTTACGTTCGCAATCTCAGTAGCTCTTATTAAATTTATTGGATTACTTCGAACGAGAGAAAGAAAATGGGGGTCATCTAATTCCATTGTCATGTGTACAAGAAGTAAATAAAATATAATTCACCTAATTATATTTCACATCCATTGTTTATTTGTAGAGGGCAGCGGAAGCTCTAGGCATTAGTGTTTCTACTGTGAAGAGTCAAGAGTCGTTCTAGTATGAATCCAGTTTTATGTAGCCCTGGCAAGAAAAGACCACGTAAAAAGTTAAAATCTACTGATTTACCGGATTCCTTGAAAATGGTTATAAGGGACACCATATACACGATGTATTCGAAAAAAAGCACGTTGCCATCAATTCCCTGAATACTGAAGTGAAAGAAAGTCATATTTTACTCAGTAATACCAGCTTAAATCGAGTTCTACATGATATCGGTTTTAATTTCAAGAAAAATGATAACCGTAGAGCACTAACTGAAAAAGAAAGTGTTGCTATTATGCGGCTCCAGTTTTTAAAACGTTTCATGGAGAATCTAAATTCACCTCATCCATTGCAAGTAGTCTTTATGGACGAAACGTGGATTTATTCTAAAGGAAATTCTGGAAAGTTCTGGCAAGGTTCAAATATTCGCAGTGTTAAAAAACCCGAAGGTTATGAAGGAAAACGTTTTATTGTGGTTAATGCTGGGTCTAAATTAGGGTTTGTCGAAAACGCATCCCTATTATTTGCAACAAAATCTTTAAAAGAAGACTATCATGGGGAGATGAATTCAGAAACCTTTAAAAATGGCTCATAAACCATTTAATTAATAATTTGAATGAGCCTTCATTGATAATATTGGACAATGCTTCTTACCATTCTGTTTTAATTGAAAGAAATTCCTCAACTTCCTGGAAGAAAGCCGATATCATAGAATGGTTGAATACAAATTCCATTAATCACGATCCAACTTCATTTAAAACTGAATTACTCGTACTAGCCAAATCTCACAAAAAAGAAAAGCGCTATGAAGTAGATGAAGTTATGGTCATGATGTTTTACGTCTACCACCATATCATTGTGAATTCAATGCCATTGAATTAACATGGGCACATGCAAAACAATATTACAATAATCACATCGGCAGGGATGGTTATGGTGATGATCGAGTTCTTGCAATGTGGAAGAAAGCATTAGAACAATGTACCAAAGACGTGTGGAGTAATTGTGTACGTCACAGTGAAGAAAAAATTAGAACTTGGTATGAGCGTGAAAGGATTTTAGATGTAACTGTTGATGAACTAATCATTCATGTTGGCAACGACTCAAGTGACTGTAGTTTAAGTAGTGATAGTGATTAAGAATTGTAATTATTAATATGTTTACATTGAATTGTTTTTTGTAGAATTGCGTTGCGGAAGAAATACAGTTGTATATTTATTGGTTAGATTATTATATCATTTGAAATTGTGTATTGGTAAATGATTTAAGTTGCATATAACCTTAGTCATCATAAAAGCAAATAAACGCAAATAACTAAAACAATATAATAAAAAATGGATTTTTACATTTCTTAGTCAAAACGAAAATAATCACACTGACAGCTGTTTGTTTCCCGGATAAAGCGCCACCTATTGGCTCCTGATTGCTTGAGAATACAACTGACGCTAATTTGACTAGCAAGTAAAATCTTACATCATACGGATAGCATTGATGACGCAGGGCTCATCTTTCGTGGTTTCTATAATACTTATTTTAGTTTTGAGACATTTATTTTGTATTACAGTGTAATTATTTGTATTTTTTACGTATAATTAGAATAGAATTTGATACTGACTGCTAATGTATATAAGTATGTAAATAAACATAAAAAATCTGCATTAACTGAAGCTATATGCAGGCCCCTTTTACAATTTTAGCTAAAATTTATACTAAAATTTGTAATATAGTTTTTGATATTTTTATTCATCATCATATTACCCATAAACATTTTTTTTCCACATACTATTTTAAGTAAAAATAATGTTATTTTTTAGTAATTCAACTGACGTATACAAAGTATAAAATAAAACTGTTTTATTACACAATTTGTTTATTTTTTATTAAATTTTTATTTGTAACAATTAAATTCTTAGTTTTATTAATTATTACCTATTTATGTTTCTAAAAACACAAATACAACGATTATTATTACGTTTTTAGACTAACGTTGACTTAACTATAGCCAATGAGTACAAAACATGTATATTCTTTTGACTTACTTTTCGCCTTACCCCGGTATACACCCTATCTGCAGGTGAGAACGACAAGTTGTCGGCACGCGTTTGAAGTGCAATTTCGCTTGTAAATGCCGCGAGTGACCCATCTTATATATTTATTCTGTAATCTTTGCTACTAGTTTGTTGAAATCTGCTGCATGATAGGTAGTTGCGACTACACGATAGCAGATGGCACTTTGAAAACCGACATAAAAACGCATTTTTTCACATATTTTAGAAAAGAATGAAATGATATACGAAAGTATTAATGGATTCGATTTTTTTGAAAAACAATTTTTAAACGAAATACATCCAATAATTTTTATTTTTTGGTAATATATCGATACGTTTTTGGCTTTTGCTTTAGGTTACAGTAAAATTAAAAAATATTCATAAGAAAGTATACATACCTTTCTAAGTCTTTAGGACAGCGAAAAAACAAAACAACGATACTTCTAAATTCACTGAAGCAACCTTCCACTGAACAGTAACTAGGCATTTTTATTACAAAATACTTAAACGCCGTGCTATCACACGAACAAGACGACCGTTACCACTCGAGAAACACCCGTATACTGCCGGGCGATCGATAAGGACTGTGAACCACTGGCGGCAACCCGTTTTAGAACGCTCCGATTCGTCGAGTGGCCCATCTTATATTTATTCTGTAATCTTTGCTAGTAGGGTCAAAAATAAATATTCTTAATAATCCTCCTACTCCTTTGTACGTTGTATAAAATGTGTTTCATATTTCGCTAGCACGTTTCTTTCTATGTAAAGCCAGGAACTTTTCAGCACATCTTTGTATATCCTGCAAAAGTCACATATGAATTTGAGACTCGTATTGTAAGTGTATGTAGTACTTCAAACAATGTTTAATAGTAAAAATTCTTAAGAACTGAAATTTCAAACTCCTTTTTTGGAACGTTGGGGGTCCAGGAAAGTTGAATTTCAAGTTGTACACTAAGATTTTCTGTGAAATATAATGATTCTAATAATGTACTGAAGTTAATTCTGTCATTTATGTAATGGTACGATACATGAAATCAAAATTACGCACCGACTTGACGACTTGGGTCCGCTATATAAGTTGTAATTTTAGTCGCATTTTAATTTATAATAGGTAAAATTTCAGGTATTATCAAGCTCTACAAGTTTTATAATGGCTGTTTTTTTGCTAAATAGGTTAAGAAACGAAATACAAACGAAGAAGTGCGATAAAAAATCTCGGCCCGTTCATGCTTTCCTTTCGCGTTCGATATCTCCACTAATACCGATCGGACGTGGAAAAGTAATTAAACATTAATTGTAAAGCATAAAAAATCTAAATAAAAGGTGTACTTCATTTTCACGTAGCGTTAATGGGAACCAAGTTATTGCAAAAAAATCAATCGCACTTTTTTTTTAAGATGGCGGAAATAGCACATAGGAAATCTTGTGGTGGCTGGCAATTAGCAAGAGAATAATCAGAAATAGCCTCAATACACTACAGAGATTGAACTGTTTAGGCATAACAGGAGCAATGCGCACTGCTCTCATGGCAGCTCTGGAGGTGCTTCTGGGGCTTCCGCCCCTTCACTTAGTGATTGAGGCGGAGGCTAGGATGTCAGCCTACAGACTGAGCCAGGTTCAGATGTGGGCCATGAAGGAGGATAAGTGGGACACTCAGGGATCATCAAACACTTTGAGAAAGCCCCAGAACTTCTCACAAGGAGTGATTTGATGGCTCCGCTATATATGTTCCACAAAGCATTTCAGGTACTCATCCCTGTTACAAATGATTGGCGTCAGCAACAGCGTCTTCTCACTCCAAAGGGGCTTGTTTGGTACACAGACGGCTCCAGGATGGTGGGGGGATCCGGTGCTGGCATCTACGGCTATAGGCCAAGGGTTAAACTCACTGTTGCCCTAGGAAAATACACCACTGTATTCCAGGCACAGATATTTGCCATCCTAACCAGTGTCCAGGAGAACCTTCAATGAGGTTATTCCAATCTGCATATCTACATCTGCACAACCAGTTAGGCAGCACTAAGAGCATTGTGTTTGCCCAAGATCAACTCCTGCTTGGTGCTAGAATGTTACCAGACACTGAATAGACTCGGTAAAAAAAACTGGGTCAAACTACTATGGGTACCAGGCCATAGTGTGCTCTAGCCAGAAGGGGTTCTCAAGAGCCACTCATCGGCCCTGAACCGGCCTTAGAAATTACTCGTGCCACTGCAAAAAGACAAGTTGAGCATTGGCTAAATAACCAATCCAGTGCCAACTGGGCTGCGATACCAAGACTACGTGAGGCAAAATTCCTCATTGGGGAAATGTCGCCTGGTAACACCTTCACTCTCCTGTCAATGAGCAGGAAAAATATTAGGATAGTGACTGGTCTACTAAGAGGACACGGTAACCTACAGAAGCACATTTACAAATGGAATAAGGTCACTATATCAATAAGGTACCGCCATTAGTGATTTTTTATATCTATCCTTGTCGCACAATTTTCTCCAACTGGGGATAAAAACACATAACCTAACAGATTCCTCACTTTACAAGTGCCATTACACCAAAAAGAAAATCGCCAAAAACTAGTGTCTTCCCTATTGCACTTGGGAAATTTGTATTTGTTATCCTTATCTCACAATTTTCTCACATTCTCAAGCGAGGAATGGAATAGCGGTACCTTATTGATATAGTGACCTTAAAATGGAATCGCAAATGATGCCACCTGTTGGAAGAAATCTCAATTCATGTTCTATGTCAATGGGAGCGTTCAGATGACCGCAGCAGCTGAGTTGCTGACTTAGCGGTGTTTATTGAACAGTTCCGCTGTTTATGCACTGACTTCCAGCAATGCTCATTATTCCCAGCGGAAGTTATTTGTGCTGACTTGCCCAGCGGTTCGGACGCTAGTGGTGGTGGCAACGTATTTTGGATATTTATAACCTAAAATCTATCACTTTCAATATTTTTGGAATTCTTGATTTTCGTGTCAGTAGTGCTATCTAAAAGTGAGGTTAAGCAGGACCTTCCACAAAAGTAGATTTTACTCAGTTTTATGTGGTTTTATGATACATCACAGCGGTTTGTTCAGAAAATCGGTAACCGCTTACTTTCAGTGTAGTCAGCGTTTATTACTGCTGTTTTACAGCAGCTGTGTTGTCTGAACGTGCCCAGTGTGTAGCTCTCCTAACACTAAGACATAAACATTTTGGAGCCGGCCTGGTAGAACCCCAGGCGTTAAGGGACGTTCCTATGGGTAGGATCCTTTCCTTCGCATTGGAAATCGGCCTCTTCGAACGAGTCCCATAAAAAATTAGGTGGGAAGCACAATGGACCAAAAGGTCTGTGTAGCTAACAACCAGCTCCGCCAGAAGAAGATAATATAAAGTCATTAACTAAAAACATAATTTGAATAGAATTAAATCAATTGTATGAGAGCACTAATCTCAGTAAAATAAAATTTTAGTGATCTTTTTCTGAAATTCTTATCTTTCTTATTAAATCATTCGAGATTATCCATACTCTACATTTACATATGTACAACCGTTTGTGCTCTTGCTACTTATTTTATTACTTCAGTCATGTTTACACAAACATGATTCCAGCTATTTGTTAATGTGTAAGGTTACATTAAAACATAAGTTGGCCTAAAAATCAACCGACATACATCACAATTAAATACACTGTTTTGATATATGTAATTGTTAAGTGTATCAGTTTAATTTATTGGCTCTATAGCTCATTATTTTTAGGAAAGATTCGTTATTTAGTATATTAAATATTAAAATAAATACAACACTTCTAATACAATGGTTTTTACATTTGGTATGAAGTAAAACTGTAAAAAGCAAACTTAAACATATTCCACCAAACAACTGCATTCTAAAGCTGTTTCAGTAATATACGAAACTGTTTATATGTTTTGGAAAAACAGATTTTTGGTAAATAACTATAGGAGTAACACAAATTTAACTGTAAATATCCAACTCAATCCCCATAACTTTTTCTAACACGTGTAGAATACAGCCCAAAGCACAACCATGCTCTATGTAGAAGGATCCGCACATGGTTGATTTGTTTTTAATAGCATCACGTGGGTGATACATTTGATCTTGATATTCTTGATTGTTGCTCTCGCCTGCACTCCTCAACTTGGCGCTCTAGCTGCTCTTTTAAAACAAGTAGTTCTCTAATACGCTGATATACAGGATCCTGGAAATACAAAACTGGTAATTCTCGAACTTTTAAGATAAGAGGTATTATATAAAATTACCTGAGTTCGCATGCTAGGATTCCAGCGGCAATAGTATGCTTTCCAAAGTTTAATGTGTCGAATACTTGCGATAGGTATTAAGACCTGTTGTTGGTGAGTATTAGCCCAATACAAGGGATTACGATATAAATCCAATTGGCTGTTGGTGTAGGACCACAAGGACACTGTTTGTTCTTTAACACCTGAAAGGAACATGATGAGTAAGTATAATTTTCTATTGATTACATAATTACATTAAAAACCTATGATAAAAAAAAATGCTACTATAATTCATGTAGAGCTCAGATATAGTAAACTCAAAGGGGAATTTAAAAAAGTTCATTATAAACGACCATTTGCTATAAAAGTCAAAACTAACAAAACAACGTTTTATTCAACATTTAATTACATCTAAATGTTAGACATAAACAAAAAACAGAATCCCATCTTTGATAGTAACTGCAGACACCACAAATTATTCATTAACAGTGTTTACTTAGTACAAAGATAGTAAAAATACGTCAACCATAAGCAAACAAGGTTTAAGTAACGAAACTGCTACTGGATTCCACTTAAAATATGTAAAAAAATATCCACGAAGTGTTTTGCTTGTTCGGCGTGGTCACCTGAACGACGATCATTCATGACCTAGTTTATTATAACTTAATGCCCATTTTATCACTGACCATTCGTTTGTTATATTCAAACATTCGCTATAAACGCGTTCCTTATAAATAAACCTAAATGCACTTAAAAGCATAGAGTTTTGATTGGGATTTTCATTTTTGTAAGTTATAAGTAAGTGTTCATTATATCACGGGTTGCTATATTTGCTGTATTTTATTCACGATACAAATAAATAACTGAAAGTAGATCTGTATGTTTATTATAATTATATATTTTCACTTATAATACCATTCTTAGTCAAAGTTATGTCGAATACTTTTGCAGTGGTATCACAAATGTCCATTGCGCTTAGGTTTAATTAGGACGAGTGCGCTAGCACATGAGTAGTGATACCACCGCAAAAATATTCTACTTAACTTTGACTAAGAATGGCATTTGAGAGAAAATTCACCGAATATAACTGTAAAAAATCATTTTGAAAGCAAGTTTTTACGTGAAATTGAGATTGCTGTGAGTTCGTTTCCATAGGAGCAACCAAAACGAAAAATTATAATAACTGTCATCACATCACTAGTGGTTATGTTGAAAAATTATGCCGCTTGGAACCACTAGTGGTTATGTCAATATAATTCTTTTTTATTGGCTGAAAACATTGGTCTATTTGAATTATTTGACAAATGTGTTGAATTTTCTATAAATATCTTAATTTAAGAACAATCCATGCTTGTATTCAGTTTATTACACTGCTGTCATAAGCAAGAAGGCGGTATCCACAAAAAACACGTTTTGAGATAAATGGCGAAACATAACTTATTGATATTTCTTCACTATGCGGTACATGACCGTGGATTTTTTGTATTATAAGTATGAATTTAGTTGCGTTTTATATAAAAAGAAATAATATTCACCATTTATATTGAAAATAAAAAAATTGTAGCGAAAAAATATAGATACCGCCTTTTGACTTTAAATTGCAACAATCGACCAAACACTAAATACAGATTGAAAAAGCGGCATCTACTTAACAATGTTGTATACAACATGGTAAGTGCTTGTCAATTCAAGGTCGACAGATTACGCAGTTGGCAGTATTTGCACATTTGTGACCACGAAAACAAACAATAACGGCAGTATCTAACAAAACAAATGAAGAAGCCGGCTACTCCACGCAGATACCGCTTTTCACTTTTGCATTTTGCACATCTAAATACATTGTCTGTAATTCCTACCTTCTTGAATTCGTTCCCTTTCACTATTGCACAGGAATGTTCCAAATCGACAACTATATAAGTGGTCCAAAATAGTAATGAGAAAGTACTCATTAAATTCAAAGGCATTTGGAAATTGTTGCGTGATCTGCCAGACACAGTCAACAAACTGAAGGAAAACTGGTGACCGATCTGCATCCGAATGATGATCATCACCATGACCAATTCGCTAAAACAAAAATGTGTAACTGATTATTTTAGAATTATGTCATCTATATGCTAAAATAATAGAAGCTATATTAGACCTACATTTTCAATATAATCCTTATTATTTTTTTATCAATTTTAAACAAATTTGAGCAATACCAGTTCTTTACGATAGTCAAATGCAACCAATGATATTTGCAAAAATCGAATAAAGTTTGAGTTGAAACCACAGTTGTGAAAGTAGGTAAAGTAAGGCAGTCGTCGAAGGCGTGCTGCTAACCACATCAGCTAGTACGCCGTTAATGGTGTGCCAGATTGACTGGGTTTCGGAAAGAGATATTTCGGCGACCCTGACTCGCCTTGTCTCAGGCCATGTTCTTAGATGGAATAAAGTGCCCGAATTTTAACTTTATGTAGCAGATTATTGCATTACTAGTTGTAGCCCGCGGTGCATGCCGCATTTAAAGTTTCACCCGTTAGTATGAGATGCACACAGATCTTCCTGTCACGAATGCCACCCGAACTTTCATCGGGCGGGAACCACAGAAAATCTATTTGTAAAGGTGGGTTTAAGCGAATCATCGTTTGGACTCATTCAGCAAGGAAATAATAAACCCTCCATATCATTAAACGAAATGTACTTGTGTTAGTAGTTTTAAAAAACATAAGCAATAGGCATAATAAGTAATTGTTTTCTGTGATAATATCGCTATTAAAAGTAATGGGAAGTTTGTCTACATAAATCCGAAAATAGTAACCGTTGAATGCAACCAACCATGGTACTTTTGTGTGTTTAACACGGCATGTAGTGTTGTGCATTATTATATAGGTATGATGATTGAAAAATTGCTTTGTCATCAGTTATTAATGACCACAACGTTGGAAATATCCATATTGAGCTAAAAAAATTGTCTTCTGCAATGTCGAGTATTTACAACGAACACTTCAATTAATGTTTATGTGGTAGTGATCAGGGTGTTAAAACAAAATTAACTCTATATATGTTGAACAAAAATGTTGAAAATTTATATAATCAATGTTATACAGATTGGTGGCGGAAAATGTGAACATAGGCAGTCAAATGTGTTAGAATACAGTTTAGGGGCTTTGTATACGTTACACAGAAATAGACTTATCTCTGAACTTCATGTATGTCCATTTAGCAGGGTAACGTTTGTCTTACAGTTCAGCATGCCGTGCACAGACCAACACCTAAGAGCATGGCTGGCTGTAGTAAAAACAACTCAAAATGGCTGATGTTTTAAAATTGACCACACTATATGTCGCCATAGAGTCCCTGTATAATATTTATTAATATACAGGAACTCTATGTCGCCAGCGGATTTATGCATTTATAGTGCAGTTTCCCGTATTATCTTTTAGCGTATTTGCTGTATCAGTGGTTTAGCTTTGCAACTAATTCCTGTTAAGTGTCAAAATGTGTTTTTCGTCATTTTTGTTTGTAATTTTTAATCAGAATGTATCTCAGCGTATACTCCTAGAACTAAACACTTGCACCATTAAATTTTCAGTTTTCGGGATAGAATAAGTGATTATTTGTTAACAACATTCAAGCATTATTCCCAGAATTAGGTATATCCACAGCTTAGTTGAAATTGTAGAAATTATTTTTATCTACGACCACCACGAAAAGTAGGCCTTTTAGCGCTAGCTTGTTTTACTAAAAGTGACGTTTTATAGTTTACCGTGTTTAAAGAAATCAGCTGTTTACTTTAAGCGCATGTGTGGTATAAAGTGAAGTGAGGTTATAAAACTACAATTTCGAACTGGAAGTGAAGTTGTAAAGTTATTCTAGTTGCTTCTTGCGTTACAGGTAAAGTGTTTTTGAAATAATTAAAGCGTTATGTTATAAATACAGTCAGATGTGGAGTATTAATAATTACATTCCGTAACTGATCTTGACTACTGTCATTCGCAAAAAATCGTCCGCGCGGCATGGCCTACTGTTTATTATGACATAAATTAGAAGTGTCGTAGATGCAAACCTTTGTTAAATCGATATTTATGGATTAATAACAGTAAAATTAAGGTCGTAGATAAAATATTGTATGCAACGCTTGCTAAAAGTCGTTTATGCACGAGACATGAAAATTATCATTTTCATGTCACGTCAACTTTTAGCACTTGTTGCATAAATAGCTATTCTATGCCCCTGTTCCACTATAAAAGTGTTTATAAAACGGTTTTACAAACAGGATTTTGATAGTGTGACAACCAACAGTTTTATAAAAACGTCACCGAATTACTGGTTGATTGTGTCTTTATTTTGATGACGTCGCGTAAAGGTTTTTTAAAAATTCTTTTGGAATAGAACGATTTCTACAATTTTTTTAAAAGGAGGCATTTCATTGGATGTTGACGGTTAAGCCCAGTCTACTGCGCATTTAAAAAAGAATTTTTGAATTATTACATTTTTCATATTACAAACAAATATTCAGGATAGAAGCATAGAGCTATTCTAAAGTTACTTGGGGACTGTAAACTACTGTAACTCTTCTATGAATTAGCTAATTTTATAAATAAAAACACATTTAGAATTGTGAACAACCGGGATTTATTATAAAACATACAAATTAAGTTAAATGTTGAATATGACCGCCATTTTCCTGCACAACGAAAAAAAGCCATTCCTCTAAACTATGTACAGAATTTTGCAACATATCTTGTGAAATTGCTATTTCAATTTTTGTAAAGTGGTAGGATTAGTTGATATCGGGTGACCTGGCAGGCCAAACATTAGAAAAATATCTGCTAATTATTGGATTTTTAAAAACATTTTGAAAGAAAATTTTCACTGGATTGTAAATGGTGCACCATCTTGCATAAAAATAATATTTTCTATGTCATAATTTTGTAATCTAGGAATAACAAAATGTTGAAGCATGTTGGAATAACGATTATGATTAACTGTCACGGTTTGCATTCGCCTATTGGTAATTTCTTCATAAAAATAAGGTCCTATAATAAACTGGGAGATAAAACCACACCACACTGTAACTTTCGAGTCATTAGGTCCTTGTTGAACGATAGTATGAGGATTATTCTCGGACTAAATCCTACTATTTTGAGTGTTTACATCACCATTTAATTGAAAATGTGCTTCATCTGACCAAAAAATTTGGTGTGATACACACACACAACTTCCTTTTACAGTGATCTTATAATTAGATTTTTAATTTTTAAGCGGCAATAAGGAAGGTGGCCAGAGAGGAAAGAAACAACGGCAGAAAAACAAGAGTAGGATACAGGAAAATCGAGATAGACGGAAGAAATTGTATATGGAGTAACGAGGACAGTGGAGGGCTCAAAAGCGGCAGCAATCCGGATCTAAAAAAGTAAGTAGGAGAGAAAGGGACGGAACAACGGCGACGACAGACTTGGCAAAGGAAAAGGACATGAGACAGAACACGGAAAAGACTTTAACAAGAATCCGGATTAGAAATAAAACAGGTAACAAGAAGTAAGACGAACATAACAGATTGGAAGAAAAACTAGGCATAGGCACATGGAACGTTAGAGGAATCAAAGGCAGAGTTAGAGCTGGAAGATGAATTTGTAAGGTCACAACTAAGTGTACTGGTAGTTACGGAAACGAAAAAGAAGGGAAAAGGTCACTACAATATGAAGGGCGGGACAAGACTGGTACAGTGGCGTGGACGAAAACGAACACACGAACTCAGGGGTAACATGCCTCATAAAGAAAGAACTGGTGCACAAAGTAACACAGTGGAGTTTCACTTCGGACAGGGTGATGTTCATAGAGATAGCAAACAAAGGCTCACACCTATCCATTATAGCTGCCTATGGCCCAAATGAAAATGAGTGCAAAGAGAGAAAAGAAAGATTCTGGGAAGAGTTACAGGAGGAAGTAGACAAGGGTAAAGGAATGGTAATAATCTGTGGCGACCTCAATGGAAGGGTTGGAACGAAGGACGAAACATCTTTAGAAGTACTAGGAAAGTTTGGGAAAAAAACCAGAAACGTGAACGGAAAGAGAATAATAGACTTCTGCATACAGAACAGCATGGCCATAAGGAACTCATTCTTCCAACACAAAGAGATCCATCAGATAACCAGATGGGAACGAAATAAAAATGATAAATCTATCATTGACTATATTCTAGTGGAGAAGGAGAACCTGTCCGAGATAAGAGACATCAAGGTCAAACGAGGCTATGAAATAGGTAGCGACCACTTCCTTGTTACAGAAACATTCAAACACAAAACCAAAACAGGGGCAGAAAGAGAAAAATTTACAGACAAGATAACCATAAGGACACAAAGACTAAAAATCGACCAAGTGAAGACCCATTTCCAAAACACAATGGACAAAGAAATAGAAAAAACCAGCCAACGACCGCAACCAGAGAGTACAGAGGAGCTGTGGAAACGGTTTAAAGATATAAGTTTAAGGGCAGCAAAAGAAGCATGCGGCACAATGAAAATATCCAGCTCGCAGAAACGAACACCGTGGTGCAATGAACAAATTAGAGAGGAAATCAAGAAAAAGAAACGAATATGGAAGAAGTCACTAGGTAATAACGACCCGAACACCTACCAGGAATACAAAACACAATGCAAGAAGGTGAAAAGAGCCATAAAGTTAGCCAAAAAAGAGAGCTGGGAAGACTTCGGGCGAAAAATGGAAGAGGACTATAAGGGCAATCAAAAACTGTTCTACAGAGTCCTGAAGAACATGAGAAAAGAACAGAACAAGAGGACCTTATACGTCAGAGATAAGAACGGTAAATTAACCACCGACAGAGACGAAATAATGAACTGCTGGTTCGAGCACTTTAAGGAAGTCTTAGGGGGAGTGCAAAGTACAGAAAAGAGCGTACACGGACTAAAGAAAGAGGGCGAAGTAGAACACGACATAGAGTACGAAAAAGTAAAGAGAGCCCTGTCACAAATGAAATATGGCAAAGCCGCCAGAGACGACGGGATTGGGACAGAGATACTTAAAGCACTACGAGAAAGTGGATCCAGACTACTACTCAGAGTGATCAGAGCAGCATGGAGAAATAAAGACATTCCGACAGATTGGGAAGCTGCCGTAATCGCACCCATCTTTAAAAAAGGCGACCCAACAAAGTGCGACAACTACAGAGGGATCTCGCTACTGAGCCTCTCGAGTAAAATATACGAGAGAATTCTGGAATCCAGACTGAGAAGAGAGCTGGAAGGAAAAATTTCAGATGCTCAACATGGTTTCAGAGCAGGCAGAGGCACACAAGATCTAATTTTCTGCCTACGAGAACTTATAACAAAATCCCTCACACACAATAAGGAGTTGTATATGTGCTTTGTAGACCTGCAAAAGGCCTTTGACAGTGTTCCCAGAGAAAAGATATGGCAAGTACTCGATGAGAAAGGAGTCAGCAGAGAATTAGTGGAGGCAATCAAGGCACTTTACAAAAATTGCAGTAACTATGTAAGATACAATAACAGTGAATCCAAACAATTCCTAACCACCAAGGGGGTGAGGCAAGGGATAGAACTGGACGGGGTAACGCTGAAACAAGTGAACACGTTTAAATACTTAGGGGTCAACACCGACAAGGCAGGAGATCTGGAGAGTGAAATAAACAACAGAATGGGCAGTGCGGCTAAGGCCTACCACGCGATGGGGAAACCATTCTTCGGGAAGAAAGAGATCACTAAAGACACAGGGGTAAAAATTTTTAACAGTGTAATAATACTAATCCTTACATACGGGAGCGAATCGTGGTCACTTACTGATAAGCTGAAATCGAAACTCCAAGCAAGCGAGATGAGGGTGCTAAGAAGGATTGAGGGGGTCACGCGCCGGGATAGAGTAAGGAACGAGGAAATCAGGAGAAGACTAGGAACAATACCGGTGTTAGAGACAATTGAAAGTAACCAGCTGCGGTGGTTTGGGCACATAGTGCGGATGCCGGAGGACAGAATAGTTAAAAAAGTGTGGGAGATGGGGATATATGGAAAACGGAGCAGAGACAAACCCAAGAAGACTTGGAGCGACAGCGTAGCCACGGCTATAAAGAAAAGGCGTCTGCACTGGTCTTCAGCGAAAGAACTCGCAAGAAACAGAAAGGAGTGGAAAAAATGGCACAAGGGGTCCGTGATGGTGCCCCGCACACCTTGACACCCGGTAAGGGTATAAGAGAGAAGACTAAGTAATGTTTAAGCATTTCGCAAAAATTTTCAAAAATTATAAATTCTACAAAAACCATACAAAATAGAGCGTTAGTGCAAGAGACAAATTTTCTCTAAAATTTTAAGCTGAACTAAAAAATGTAATATACCGGGTGTTCTATTTAAAATAAGAGTTAGCACACATCAATTCACATTAAAAATGTAATAAAAATGTGAAGTTTGATAAATATCTTTAGAACCGTTGTTGAAAAAATCGAAAAAAACTGAAAAATCACAAGAGTAAACACCTACTTCCGGTTATGTGATTTTCTTCAAAAGCTTGCTGTCTACATAGTACACAAAACTTATAAATGAAGTTTCAACGTCATACTTCTTTTCGTTTTTGAGATATTCTGTTCACAGACAGACAAACAGACACACACACAGACAGACAGACACACAGACATACCCAATTTGGGTTCAGGGGACTCGAAAACATGAAGATCTGTTGAAAACTCAATTTCGAATTTCTGGGGTGAATCCAGTACTTCCTCTATTGTAAAAGGAAGTAAAAATGTTATCTATCTACTGGGGATTTACCTGAATTTATGCTAAAGCACGTAAAGCATATTCATATCTATGTTCTTTATCTCTGTCCTTGAGTTAAAAAAAAATTTGCAACTTATATGGGTACATATTGAGAACTTTTCTGAGAACGCACCATACCGTGGTATAACTCATTTGAAGAGACTTTGCAACTCGAGATGCACTGGATATTCCATATTCATTAGTGGTAGCTAATTCATGAGTTCGCTGAAGAACTTCAGCAACAGTTGTGACGTTTATTTTGGTCTACCAGTTCTTTTCTTATTTAAAACGGAACCAGACGTTTCAAATTTTTAAATCGTTTGCATTTCGAAACATTCACAGAGCATTCGAAATGCTCCTTTGACATTCATAGTAGCACTGAATCAAACTAATTCGAACACGAATATCTAAAACCATGTTATGACATTTATGTACACAAATAGCGTGATACTTTGACATAGAGAGATTATTATTTCATTGAATTTTTTTGGTAAACAAAATTTAAAACAAAAGACGTATGTGCACTATATTTAAATCCCAATCCTTACTGAGTATAAAACTGCCATCAACTTTTAAATAAGTGAGTATATGATTAAGCTACAGCAATTCAAAGTCCCCAAATAACTTTCGAATAACCCTATACTTTAAGATGCAATATTAGAATTTAAATAAACTTATATCAAGTTTAAGAACTGTTTTCTAAGCGACAAAAATTTAATATGTGATAATTACTTACAATTACTATAAATGGAATGAAATCTGCGTGAACTTTTGGCGATGAGTTATCTCATGTTTTTTGAAATTTCGTATTACTTCTCCAATTTAAATTAAAAAATAGTTTTTGGTGGGGTGCTGGTTTAAAATAAACAATTTAAAGCAAGGTAAGCTCTGTGAATCGAATTAATATTGTTTTTATTATAGTAATATGATTAATTTAACCTTAAAAAACACTAGCTACTTAGGAATTTTCAAAGTGAAATGGAAGAAGTCTATTTCGTATCTTAATAAAAGTGTTGTTAAAGTATTTCTTAAAATCGGAAAGTTAGATCACATCATTTTGGTATCACCTTGAATCATAAAGGAGTTGCTGTATTTACACTTCAACGAACAATAATTAATGGTGCATTTACGACACCAATAAGGGCATATTATGTTATTAGGAGTAAAAGTGATACTTTGTGTTGAAACAAATCTTTAGCTTCGTCTATTTGTTTCGCCCATTAACCATCTATTTCAGGCCAGCCTGTATATTTTCACTTGAGTTATAATTCGCTGTATTTCACATAATATCAAATCTTGTTCCGTGCAAGAATACCGATTTTGGTTTTCCCGAAATTCACTTGTTATTGCTCCGCTTCAGCTGGCAGCTGTTTCTTCGCGTAGCGGTAATTCGATTTCTGCATTCCATTGAAGCAACTTGCTTCCAAGAAGGCATTTTTGCGTGCTATTTGCACCGTAGTTATTTAACTTCGTTTGAGAGCTGATAACTGAAATCAGGTATGATTGCACTAGTGATGGAAAGTTTCGATACTTTTGCGGACTCGTTCCTTCCAATCCCATTCCGCAAGTGGATCGAGTCCATCGGATTCGATCCTCGGATCGACATCGAAATTGAATGTGCATTTCGGACACCCGGGCCCTTCGGTCATTCCGGACCCGGAACGAACAACGCGCGTATCTTTGTTTTGGTGAGTTTTCACGCAGTCGGTATGTTTATTTACATCAATTGGGCACATACAAAGCCTCCAAAAGCCATAAATCACTGATAACTGATAAAAAAGCATGCAACTTCAGCCGTATCATGTGTCGCCTGTCGACGTCGAGCCTCTAAAACGAACACCATAATCATTTGCTGTTCCCCATCAACACATTGTATTGTATTCTGTATTGAAATGGATTGAATAACGGAATGCCAAAGGAATGAATGTCCGCGAGGATTGAAGCCTCGCGACCTTTTCGTTCCTCGGAACGATTCCGGACCGAAACTTGGACTCGATCCAAATCGATCCTGCCCCGGATTCGATCCTTTGTATCGAATCCGACCGGATCGACACATCGCTAGATTGCACTGCCTTGTTTGGTATTCAAATAGTAATTTTCCCTTTTCTTAGCTCTTAATTGACATTTTGAACCCACAACTTCAATCTGGGCGCGTTTAAATGACAGTTTGAATCCATCAATTCATTCTGAAAACCAGCCGCGCCGATATCGATTTAGTCAAATGAGTTCAACCTCAATCATTCCCACCTGGAATTAATTGCTGCTTCAAACACGGGACATGAAGACAACCCTGGGGGGTAGTTCCGACAGCATTCTGGACCAGTTTATCTTCTGCATGTAACCGACTTTTTATAATCCAGGTTAGTTCTTATTTCAACGTTTATCGCTCACCCCGGCCACAGAAGTGATTTTGGTTCGGCTGATTACAACAGCTCTCCGTCACAAATAATAAATATAAATTTAATTGCCAATGGTTGCAATATTTAAAATTTATTCTATTATAGAACTTTCATTTTAAAGTTTATTAAGCAATTTCTGTAAAAGGTGCGTACACGCCGTTTGCAATTAGAAACCGAGTTAATGGTTAAAATTTATGACTGTGGTAAGCTTACCCCACGATTGAATTGTGTTTCAAATTTAATCTGAGAACTCAAAAGGGGTTCACTTTTTTCTGTCGTGCGTGCTGCATTTTTAAGCATAATTACAGTACTGTATTATACATATTGATTCTATTAAAATCAATTTAAAGATTTATTACTGATGTTGCAAGACAACTATTAATTGATTATTAAATAAACTTTAGTTGTTTGTTATCACTCTATTCTTTACTTGAAATCTGTAGATTTCTGGCGCCCTGTGTTTTTTATTAAAAGAGCTTGCAGAAGTACAGCTGATGATTAGAATCTACGACCCAAGGCCGCTGAAATTTGAGTTAGCTAGGGCCATCGCGGTAAGTAAAGAGTTTTCAGAGCTGCCGTGGTGTATAAACGGTAGGGCAGTTGATCTGCGATTTCTACTACCTTTGATTATTATTAGTAATCAATCGCAGGTCGGTTTCTTTATTGTTTCAGTGTGGCAAGATCGGACGCATTTGATTGACGAGTGTAAGTGAGTCAGACAAGTTTGGGCAAGGCACATAGTCACTTTTACTCCGAATAGCATATACTATTTTATTTTGAAACGCCCGATTTAATATTAAATACAGAATGTATATAAAAAATTACGATTATCGAGAATTGACGTCTACGTCAGTTTTGCAACAATCAAGAAGGCCCATGTTCAATATATTCGAACGCTAATCAAGTTTTGAAGCACTTTTACTCTGCCGGCGTAAAAGTAATCACTTTTATGCCTAGGCATAAAAATAACGCATTTACCTTATTAACCAAGTTGTCACTTTTATGATGTTTGAAAATAAAATCGTTTTTTTGACACATCTGATGCTTTTTAGGGGATTTTCTGTTAGCAAAACTTACAGTGCCTTTATATAGACAGTGGCGACAATGGGGTGTCCTATTTTTGATTGGCTCCCTATAGCACGTGGTTTTAGCCGCCATGTTTAGGCTAAATCACCTGCGATTCGTGTTATACTTTTGGCAGTACTGAAATGTATTGTCAGTCTATGTAAAATTTGAGGTTAGTAGGTTAGGTTTTGTTTGTTATTTGACACAGACTGACGTAAGTCTTAACCTGCAAATCTTGAATTTTTTCAGTACTGCCAAACGTAAAATATGTATCACAGGCGACTCTGATTACGAATTTAAATGAACACCCGTTAAAAATTTGCCTGAATATGGCGGCGGGGGCGTGGTTTAGTTGTATTGTCGCCACTGTCTCATATAAAGGCACTGTAGCAAAACTAGACGTTTGGCTCCCTAGTTGGTTATCAATGGCAGTGGGAAGAAATATAATAATTAATAGCAAACCAACAAGCATTAAATATTTTTGATTACAGCTGAATACAAGGGATAGTTTTATCATAAAATGTGAAAGTGTCAAAAATATCATATGTATAACTCTTGAGTGTCATTTCTTCCCTTGGACGATTATTGCTCCCCCTGACGCTTGCGCGTTAAACTACATCCACAGTTGGAACGTTACACTTTCCTCCTTAGCATTACAAATGGCTATTTTTTTAATTTTTAACTTCTAAGGATTCTGATTTCACAATCACATCAACTTCAAATACAGTAGTTAGAAGTATATGAGTTAAATATTAGAGGCGAGAGGTTTAACAAAGAAAATATTTAACACATTTAATAATTTTGCACTGGTATATGGATAATTTATATTTAATGGCAATAACCCTTTTCATTTTATAATTACATACTTTTATAATCATCATGTAAAATTTCATAATAAATTTACCGACAGTACAGAAGCAGAAGTTTTAAAAATGTACCATGTTCGTTTATTCAGAATTTTCATTTGAAATGTGTAAGAATTCCGCAATTATCTATTTTTTTAAATTCTTATATTTTCAACTGAAAAAAGCACTTGAATACCATAAACAATATCAAAATACCTATCGTGGATATGAAGAGAACCAATAAATTTGGCAAATCGCTTCAATTATTTTTTTTGCACTACAAACCTATTTTTAGTTGTTTTCTGGAGTAAGGACAATGAGAAAAAAATGTCAATTTTTATATTAGTTAAGACACATATCTAATGCGGGTGTGAGTGTTGGTTAAAGCCATTATTAATTATTATTTGTGAATAATAACTCTATTGCCTTCTGCTTGCATAAAAAATGATTTATGAAATGAAGATGTTACAAGTGTAATGTGTATTACTCATATACATAATTGATACCTGTTGAAATTTATGTCCAAACGAAAGCCATTCCTTTTCAATAAGCACTTCAAATCCTTTAATAGTACGATAATATGGATCTAGCATCAACATGGAAAGAGCGGTGAGTTGAGCAGTACGATCCCAGCCATCAGAACAATGCACCAATACTGATGTTTTATGATTTTCCACCTATAAATTAAAAAATCAACACTTAGCATATTTTTAAAAGTAAATAAATTTACAATTTTTTCAAGTCTAGATCATTGAAACGCAAAAGATTTATAATTGTTCTTTATTTTTAAAAATGTGATAGCTCATCTCTAACTAAAATAAAAAAAAGTTTGAGTACTTTTAATTATACGGTCAACATTTCACTTTAAAAAAAATACTAAACTTTATATGTATCAATGAAAAATGTACTATCGTTATTTGTTATGTTAAGTATATATGTGAACTTACTTTGTCAACAATCCGCACTGCTCCTGCAAGTATGCATTTGATATGTTTTAACCAGTACGTAGACTCGACACCCGACAACCATCGAGTTTCTTCTATGTTAGGGAAACATAATTCCTTTAGTTTTCTGAGAGACTCTCGCATAACATGAATATTATGAATATCCAGAAACACTAACTCGGCGTTTTGATAGGCATCTTCCGATTCATAGCTAGAATATGAACATATTTACTATTATATTATTAAAATTTTAAAGTGCTACTGAAAGTAATAATAAAACTAACGAAGGTACATACCCTCCTCCCTTTGCCTTATTAGCTATAGCATTAGCGCTAGGTCTGGCATCCATAATAAACATCTTATGCGACTGAGCATTGGCATCCATTATTAGCTGAATATACCGTTCGTCTTCTCTACAACGTTTCCCACTTACCTATATATCAAAGAACTGCTGTTTTTTAATGAAAACATTTGAAAAGAAGGGTATAAAAAAAAAGGAGTTAGCAATTCAAGAAGTACTTCAAAATAATTAATTTTTTATAAATAAAAATTAATTTTAATATTTATCCTTTTATATATTTATAATTTATTGGGTACTATTATTTTATTTAGTTACGGTGATTTAGCTTTAAGCTGAAAAATGTATTTATTAAAATTATAATATAAATTATAGATTGAAATCATCTGAACTCTAATAACTAAACAACTAATTTGAAGACACAAAAAGTACATTAAATACATTACCCCAACTAATGGTTGTGAACAACGAGTAATAGTTGCTTGTGATTCTGTATGAATCCAACTAAGAACAGGGACACGTCCACGACTTCGAAAACTACCAACTGTACGAATATCATCATCTGTTGCCTGTGCTGGTATAGCCCATACTGCAGGATAACTATCGCACACCTCATAATTTTCATTTATTTTAGTTATCTTCCACATATCATTATTTACGCCCTACAATAACACTAGATTAAGAAAATAGTAATTTGTGAAGGGTTATATAAAGAGCAACAGATTGTTCTTTTTACAAATGTCAATGTATCTTATTTTTGCTCTCCTTTCAATCAGAATCTTTATGCAACTACATAAATGAAAACATGGCAACTTCACAAATATTATAATATATTAAAATTAATAAAACACTAATATGTAGTTTTTTTTATAATAAACAACTTTAAAAAATAGTCGCAACCAAATAAAATAGTAAGTGGAGACAGTAGGGGTCCAGTATTACTGAAAATTCATAGTGATATTTAAAAACCAGTAATTCTGAAACCTCAAAAGATAGCAATATTAAAATTCATTTTAAATATTCATCACATACCATTCTTTTCAGTTCAGCAATTGGTTCATATACATTCCACCCATTTTCAGCAAATATTTCTGCATATTCAAACGCAAATAACTTAATTTTATGGGAAAGTGGAAAAGCAAATTGTTGCAGCTTTTCAAATACATCTCTTCGAGAATGATTTTCTTGTTTATGTGCAAATCGAAGGTTGCGCATGTCTTTGCAAAATACTTCTATACCATATGCATTCTCGCCCCGAGATGATGCTCCACCAACCTTTTCAATACGTGAAACCTGTAAATATGAACTACATTGCAGTTAAAAATACATATATTTCTTTTATTAGTAACAAAAAATTATGAGTTCGAACAAATCCTTTCCGTATAAAAATAATTTTCATGGTCATTATTCTTTTCTCATCTAGAAATATTGATAACTTTTAAGTTTTAAGTACAAGATTTGTCAGGCCATTTTTAAATTGGCTTCTTGGAGTATTTTTTATTTAGTAATCACAACTTCGCTATATATAGGCTTTCCAATCACGTTTCTACGTGTGCTAGTTCAGCAAATGGTGTTCAGGCAGTTATTGTTTCACAATTTCAAGCAACTGTAATGGCCACTTTAATTTTCTCGTTCATAATTATTTGCCTTGGTTTATTCAGAATTTTCGAAATTGCGAACCCAGCTTTGTTCTAGAAAGTTCGAGTGATTGTTTCTCGCCCCGTGATTGGTCACAGCTGCACGTCACGAGGCGAGCGCGGCTGTCTGGGACCGGGTGTTGTGATTTTTGGAGAGTTCTGAACGGGCCTAAGAGTGAAAGGTTGTGTCTTGGGCGTGAGTGCCGATGGCCACTGCCGCTTGTTACTGTTCGTAAGCCTGGAAGGCATATTCGTCCAACACATGTTGGGATCCTTTTTTGTTTGAGCGTGCGAACTTCAGGCCTCGCAAATTTTGTGATTGCCCAAGGGGGCCCTACACTTTTTTCCCTGATGATAATGGGGGATTCTCGGGACAGCGTGCCACCCACATCTTCAAGCCACGGCTCATATGACTCTAGCGATGAGCGCCCTGTTTCTCGCCAATCAGCTTTCAAGTGAATCCGTTAATTAAGGTAGAGTGTTGTATTTGAATTTATAATTAGTCATACATTGTCGCAGGCCTGCAGGCGGCTTGTATTTGAACTTAAATTAGTCATACATTGTCACAGGCCTGCAGGCGACTTGTATTTGAAATTAAATTAGTCATACCTTGTTACAGGCCCGCAGGCGACTTGTATTTGAATTTAAATTAGTCATACATTGCCACTGGCCCACAGACGGCTATCTGCAATGTTTAAATTAGTCATACATTGTCGCAGGCAGGCAGGCGGCTTGCATTTGAATTTATAATTAATCATACATTGTCAGAGGCCCGCAGGCGGCTTGTATTTGAATTTAAAATTAGTCATTAGAGATAAAGCGTCCCCAGCTAGGTGTAGTTTAGCCCGTATATTATGATTAAAGCTGGCAAATGCATATTATCTATAATTGATATTCCAGCGAAACTTTTTGCATATGTATACTAATTATGTAAAAACAAATAGCTTAAGCCAAGTTTCATTTTGCATATTTATATGTTTTTGAGCATACTTTCTGAATTTTGCATATTTGGTTACATTTAGCAATAATTTGTATTTGTAACTTTTTGAGATTTTCTCGGAAAATTTACTATTTTATTAAATATATTAATAAAATTTTTGTGTGCGACTGAGATATATACTTTCACTTTCTGTCGCTGGAGTGTAGTGCGCGTATCAAAATAAGCAGAGGAAAGGGGAAGTTCCTGTTAAAATCTTTGACTATACAGGGTGTTACGGAAATGAGTGCAAATATTTTAACCAGTGATAGAGCTCACCAAAATGAACAACTTTTCCATCTATTGTTTTTAATTTAATCAAATATTTTTTCAATCATTTATCTCCCCTAAATTTGACGAGCTGCTTGGTAAGCAAATCTAAGTTAAAGGTGAAGGACACAACCATATTAAAACTGCAAAGTTCTTGCACAAAAAACATGCGGTAAATAACTTACCTACCTCAATTGATTAGGTACGTTGGTGAACAGATGTGAACTAAAAGTTTTATCAGTACATATGCAGTTTTTGTTGGCTTGCATATCAAATAAATGTTTTTTTCTTTTGTGTCGTTAAATTAAAATATTAGTCCATAGGCGGGTATGCATTTTTAGAGTAAAATTGTTTTGAAATTTAACTCAGCTTTTTTGGGCGTTTTCGAAAAAATAATAAATAGAGAAGTTGTTCAGTTTAGCGAGTTCTATTACGAGTTAAAATATTTGCACTCATTTCCATAAAACCCTGTATAGTCATGAACTGCCAGCAACTCTCACTTTTCCCATAGAAGCAATGTAGGTATAATGAATCAGCCAACATAGAATCCATTTCAAGAGTCGAACTTCGAGTGTTGGGTGAATAATAGTCTGGCGGGGTTAGGGGAAATCTCATTTTTATGTTGGCTTACAATGTGAATTTGGCATTGAAAATCCATGTTTATATAGTCAAATGTTAAAACGAATAAGGTCTTTGAATAAAAACTAGAGAAATAAATATACTCATGCAAAATTACTAACATTTTTACATTATTTAGAATACTTCTACTTATTTAAAAAAATAGAGCATATTTTGTGCATATCGTCAACAAAATTTATGCATATACACGGTTTTCAAAGTTAAATCGGCACTATTGCTAACTTCGTTATTATTGGAGCTACAAAGTCAGTTAAATAGGCAAACTAGTAGTATTTTTTTCGCCAATTGCGATGGTGAAAACAGAATCAAAATCGAACAACGCGTTCGCGAGTTATATCAAAAAGTTAAATTTTTTTAAATGGGATACTCAGTATACAATATTCACAATTGATAGGAAATTGAATTCTGAACAAAAAGTGTCCTATGTCCTTTTATCCTAATGTCATAAATGACAAAGGTATTAATGATTTTTCAAATTCGTCAAGGTGGCTGTGTTAGTGGCAATTTTGCCTTATCATAAAATAGAAATTCAAAAGAATATCCATGAAGTGAAACAATATCGTTTATTTCAAATTATTCTATAAACTTATAAAAACAAAACTCAAATTAGATGCTCAAAAACATCACCCTCTTGGTCCAAGCATTCTTGAGCCCGCTTGTAAATGCTTCTAGTGGCCCTGGCAATGACATAACTCGCCAACGCGATGTTCGATTTTGATTCCGTTTTCACCATCGTAATTGGCGAAAAAAAAAACCTACTAGTTTGCCTATTTAACTGACTTTGTAGCTCCAATAATAACGAAGTTAGCAATTGTGCCGACTTAAGTTTGAAAAACGTGTATATGCATATTTTCGTACATTTGAGTGCATATAATTATCAGCTTTAATTATGATATATGTACTCATGGTATGTAACGATTTTATTCACATGTATGAAGACCAATAGATCGGTTATTGAAAGATGCCTTATGATTTCCCAACGTGTTTGTGCATGCTTATTTTCAGATTATATTATTTATACACTGTGTCCGATTTTATGTGAAGTGGAGCTTGAAAGTAGTTTAGAAACATCACAGATAGGTCGGTGCACTTGTCGCTACATGTGTTGGCAGTCGTTGGCTATATACTAAAATCCTACCCCGTTTGGTTTTTGAGTTTCGGTTAAGCGTGGGTCTCAAGTTTGAATCTCGTGACGCCCATTTATTTTGCAATACCCTATACATACCGTCACGTTTGCCCTGTGGTGTACCGTTTCTAGGACCACGCCCATCTACCTGAGCGTATCAAGCCACGGCCTTTAGCCAGGGTAAGTGATGACAGTTTCCGGACTTGTTGAAGCAAGGGGCACTCCCCCACCCTAGAGTGTCTTTAAAATCATTTGATACCGTAACAGATTCACTAATAGTTTCAACTTCACAGTACTTCGTCTTTTTGTAAGATGCATTCTCTATGTTATACGACTTCTTAATAGTTGTGATAGATCGTTGCAGATCTAGATTTACAATTCTGTGGCTCAAAATGATAATATGGGTTATTCTATAAATTACAAAAATGTAAACCTTTAAGAGTATTTGTTTATCTTTTATAATTATTGACTGTATGGGTGCATTTGTATTTGTATTTGGTGCTTAGTAGATGTTAACACCTCAGCACAAATCTTTTCAATAATGATAATAATAATAATAATATCTATGAATACTGAACATATGTAAAATAATAAGTAGGATTAAAATAATAAGAGTAATAAAGCAAGCCTCAAGAATAAGTAACCAATGTCGGAATTTAAACTTAATGAGATGAGTTATGACACAATTATTAATGTTAGGGTATAACTGGACACCGCTTGAGCTAGACTTTGTATTCAAGTTCTGCTTATGGTAATTCTAGATAGAGGAGGAGCGTTAAACATGAGGTTCGAGCTTACACCTCATAAAAGAAGACCTCATGAACATTCGAAGGGCAACGACTTTAAATTTCTTTCATGAAATGTATTATCCATATACAAAGATCTAGAGCACTCATAACACTAATAAAGTTTAACATGACACATCATGCTTAATTGATATACTAGGCCTGTAATAGATGAGATTACTTAACACAGGAGTAATACAGAAGAAGCTACATAGAACCTGACCAAATAATAAACTCGTCATGATTAAAATGAAGCAAATAAAAACACAAGGCCAAAAAATTAAAGAAGTGGCAGATTATGAAGAATATGCAGCTTGCATTGAAAAGAAACAGAAATATAAAACAAAAGTACAAAAAATCCTAGAAAACAGTGGACAACGCCAGGAAGTAGAGTAGTTATGGAATTAAATAAATAAGGCCATTATGACAGCAGCAGATTCGCTAACAAAAGAAATCCTAAGATAAAAATGCATAACGACTGTTAAACGGGTTGCCTATATTTACAATTGCAAAACCATTCCATAAGAAGGCAAACGTGAGCAGAGCAGCGCAAATTCTAAGATCCTGACACGGCCATATTGCATGCTATAAGTTTGCTACGAGATAGGTGGCATAATATACCACCAATTTAATAACGTGGGTGTCAAGTAAATGGAACATACTCGTATGTTAGTGCTTACAATATGCATTTGCTGATCCGACAACACTGCTGAACCAACAAGTTAGAAATCTGTAAAATGTTTCTGATTGCCGAGAGATTTCATTTGTCGGCCATTGGATAGGTGGTCATAACTAGCGACTTCAATGAGATGGCCGTTTATCGTGTATAAGGCCAATATTGCTGTGGCTAAGCCTCTTACCACTATTTACTCTATGCTACGTGTAAAGTAAAGTTCGGGCACTTCATTCCATGTAAGAACATGGCCTGAGACAAGGCGAGACAGGGTCGCCGAAATATCTCTATTCGAAACCCAGTCATCTGGCACACCGTTAACGGAGTACTGGATGATGTGGTTAGCATCACGCCTTCGACGACTGTCTTACTTTCCCTACTTCCACAGTGTTGTTTCGGTACCCAATTTTAAAAGCGACTGGATGGGCCGCCCGCCAGTTGCCAGATGTCGGGATTGAACCCCGTACTGTGGTACCGCAGCTTGACGCCCTACCCGCTTGGCTACGCTGGCGACATGCTATGTGTATTTTTTCAAATTTATCTGTTTATGAATGAACAAGGCATACACATTTGACGTATTAACCTTAGGACGAACGGCATTATTTATTCTTCAGTATATCTTGAATTTGCTTCTTGCAATATTAATAACTGTAGGTCAATTATGAACACTGTAAGTGCAAAAGTCTAGAGCAAATAGACGTTGATCCACATACAGAAGAAACTTTCCAAATAAGTAAAAAACAAGAATGACAAAACCACAGAAATGTCAACACAGGAAACAAAAGATACTAGCCAATCAGAAATGGAAGAACTGGGACAATTGATGTTGAGTATACAAAAAGACCTAAAAGTAAATAACAAGGAAATAATGAAAAACAATGGATAACTAGGAGATTAAAAAAAAGAAGTAACAAAAAATAATGAATAAGAAGACTGAAGGTAGACATGATTAATGGAACCATTATAGGTAAATTAGGAAGAAGATATTAAAAAGAGCATGAAAAACTAATACAAGAAAAGTTAGGAGTTAACGTAGTTGTCAATGTAGCTTATAAAGTGGGTAGGAGGGAAGAAAAGAAACCTATAATATGGGGAGTGAGTGCTTGAGAAACCAAGAAAGCTATAATGGAGAACAAGCAGAAACTAAGAGAGACAAAAATAAATATACAATGACATGATTTGGAAAAAGAGGAAAATACAATAGTTGATAAGAGAGAAAGCAGTAGAACAGCGAGAAAAAAAACCTTTGTGAAAATAAGCTACTTGAAATTGCCAACAGAAAAATGTCACTTCCAGAAATATTGTTTCTCAACTCTGCTAATTTATTGTGAAAAGGGTACCCATAACCAATTGCATCTATTGCAGCAAATGCCAATTCATTATTTAAGGTTGATTCTAAAGTTTGCATATCCCAGTTCTTATTGCGTAAGTGGATCTAATACAAAGGAGTTAATATTCTAGAACATACTGAAATTAATAAAGTCTTTAAATTTTCATAAACACTTTCAATATCTACATGTGTGCTTTGAAATAATACGTTAGTGTCATGTAATTTTTTCAAAATGGGTTTTAGAAACAGTAAATATAAATAATTTCTGTTGTTCTTGTATATGTTTGCTAGTGTCTGAGCAGTGTAACATTTCTCGTCCACACCAGAAATTTCAAAATTAGTTTTAAGTTCAACCCACTGATTTATTATTTTTTCTATGCATTGGTATCTGCTTAACCACCTTGTTTTTGCTGGTTGATTTAGCTTAAGAGGTTTTCCTCCATTATTTATAAGGCTATACACGGCTTGGTAGTTTAATTTTCTTAAACAACTGCGAGAAAACCAGGAATAGCTTTCTCTGATGGAAAAAGTCCAAATGTGCTGGTAACTGTTTAACAGCTTTAGAACTGCACAGATGAAGTGAATGGCATACACACATCTTCTTTTAGTCTTGTATACAAGGAATTAAACTTACCAACCATGTTATTAGCCCCATCAGTACCCAATCCTATCAATTTCTTATAATCTAGTTTAATATTTTCTAAAAATAATTTTAACGATTCAAATAATCCTTGAATTGTGGCTCTCGTTACTTCGTACATTCCCAAATATTCAGTCCTCGTACTAAATGACTTGTAACTATAAAATCGCACACGCACTGCCATGTACTTATTTACTCCTACATCTGTAGATTCATCAATAATTAATGAAAAAGGTGATGAACCAACATCATTCACAATTTCCGTCATTAAGGCTGGAGATATCACATCCATGCTATGCGCACTGCTATACAACTAAATGTTTTATTTAGTTTAGTTGCCGCACATCTCAGCAGATGACGCTTCTAAGAAAATTCGATTAAGGTCACTAAATCACGTTAGCTACGCTAACACAGGTAGGGAAACACCATTGACAAGTTTAAAAAACGAGTTTGTCAGTGTCAAATTTACCATAGGCGCTACTAGTAAGGTCATAAATAATTTTTCTTATTAGTAATATATCCTTCGAATGCGATGCCACAATCCTTTCTCTAGGTTGTAAGTTATGCAGATCATCGTTTTTAACCGCAATTTAAAATGTTTTTCGTCTACTGACCCTGAAACTTGAAGATCTGAAGAAATATTAAAGGTATTTTTTTACGATTACAGGTTATTTGCCTAAATTATGCCCTGAAGAGATGATTGTGATCTCGGATTCCCTAGTTCTCCCGACAAATTTTGTCAAAACGTATATATATATAGCATTATGGTTTGTATTTGCTACGTTAAAGGTTGCCTGAACAACAGCATAAAAGGGTATACGCTGTTTCAAGTTCCTGAAGGTAATTTAAACTGCAATATTTAGCAATACTCTTTAATGAATTAGTTATTGCAAATTAAGGACCAAGAAATAGCATGAAACGGCAGGAGTGGTTGAAAGAAATAAATAGACCACTAGAAGACATGCATCATTTACGTGTACGTGAGGTGCCGAATTATTGGAATGCAGCGAGCGGTACAAAATATTTGCTGAAGCTTTATATTTGTGATAATTATTTCTAAAAAACTAAAGAGATAAAAGTTAATAAAAACCTTCAGCAACTTATGCTCTTATTTTATTGTAACAATCATTGTTAAAAATGCTTTTTATTTTAATTTATTAATTATTTAGGCTATGTTAATATGATTGAAATTGTTTATATGCTTGGTAATAAATTATTTAATAGTCGTCAAGAAGTATATAAATAATTTCAATCATATTAGCAATACCGTAAATAAAATACTAATTTATTTTCTGGGTTTAAATTTCCCGCGTTCCCATTTAGTTGCCGCACATCTCGGCAGACGGCGCAAAACGATGACAACTTTTATTGAGAAGTTTCCATTCTATCTGATTATATTTCCTATTATCACATCCTTTATCTAATAGACTTGTCCGTCTGGGACGCTGTTTCAGCAGCCAAACCGTAAGAGATAGAGAAAAAAGTTATTAAAGTTACATGTTTGGAATGGTCATGTCAGGTCAGGAACCGAATTTCAGTCTCTAACACTAATTATTATCGTAATTATCCTAATCCGAACTTTTTAGGTTAGATTCTAGGCAAATTTTATCAAGGCGAATGCGACTGGTAGTTTGCTACCAACAATGACGTCATATACTTACGTGGGGTGAATACGCGTTCTATTTGCAAAACGGTTTTTTTTATTTTATTAAATGAGACATTTGTCTCACTGGACTGCTAGTTTTTAATAATTGCAGAACACTTACTTCTATAAAGTTTTTTTTTTGTTACTCTAAGAGTATTTACAATATCTGTTAGGTGATCAACACTCTTAATTGTGGAATGCATAGCCACATGAACAGCTAACTTTAATTCTTCTGGTTTCAGTTCTGTTGAAATATTTGCCATAGTAATAACACCTACAAAAGTACCAATAACAATAAAGGTATTGTTGCACCTATAATAAATATTTTAGACCGGGTGCGACATCCCTAATATGAAGTGATCCAACTAAAATATTTTTGGTTGCTTGATTAATTTTTATTTTAATTTTTTTATATGTTATTCCCATATACATTAGCAGTTCAAAACAGGTCTTATTTTATTTTTATCCTAACCAGCTTATGTTAACTTAAATATCATCGGACTGGATTGTGTTAAAGCATTGTAACAAAAACAATTTTCTTCAGTAAATTCTCCTCTTTATTTTTGGTCCTTTGCATTAAAAGCCTTACTTTAATCGTAATAAGGGAAAATGGACTTTAACAATTGGTATACAAAATTAACAAATTCCACTTTTTAGAACTTAGATTTTCAATGAAGGGGTGAAATATCAAAGTTGTTTTTTTTAATTACAATTAGCTATGATAAGAGCACTCACCATAGCTAGAGTAATAACATTGATTAATAGGCCAGTCGACAAGTACATTAATAGCGGGAACGGACAAGCTGGAATACATTTTAATCTGTTTTGTTGGGACTCAGAAACTATGTATTAGTTTTGCACCCCTTGACAGGCCCGGATTTAAGCGCCATGCTTAAAAAAAAGGTCAAAATCTTGATATTTTTTATAATATTAGTGAATATCTCGATTACTATCAACTTTTCAGCAAAATACGTAGTCATGAAAATTAAAGAAGAGTAAATTCTCTACAAAAAATGGTCCCTGCATTTTAGGCCTCGAAATATATTTTTTTCTAGCATTTGCGTTCGATGCAACAAACATTCTTTTTTCGTACTATATACGATTTCTATTAATCATGTAAAGAAATCATGTCGCTCACTTTATACTCGCTTTCACACCAATTAGAGGTGGAGTACTCGGCGCGTTTTTTAAAGTGGTATCATCAATAGGCCTACTCCACTACGCAAACTTTGCTAACTTCAAGTTTCTTTTGAAGTTGACGGCTCATCAATTTTTTTACCTTTTTGATGTTGGTGGTGGTTCAAAATAATTCTCAATATCGCATCGTACAGGACTGATTTTTTAGTTTTACGCATTCCTTTCTCATTGAAGAGTGAAAGTGGATAAGGAGCTAGTTCGTATTGAAAGTAATCCTCTAACTGTTTCTCAGATGTTCTAGATGGTTTTTTTCTAATTTTACCGGGGGTACTTGTACTGGTCTTATGTTTAATTGCCATAGAAAATACATTGACAATCTATAAAAGCATGTGCATGTTTTCAAAAATGGCTGCAATAAAAAAATTAGCAAATGCCCTTAGAATATCTAGCTTTCGACGCCTATAACCTCGAAACAGGTAGTCGCACGAGAAAAATGTCTAGAACATTTCTTGTAGATAATTTACTCTCCTTCAATTTTAATAACAATATATTTCACTCTAAAGTTGATGGAATTTGCCCTTTTTTTCTAGATGGCGGCCAAATCCGGGCTTTCTAGGGGGTGCAATTTTAAGAGTAATTTCTTAACACGAAATCAAACAAATTAAAATTAATTCCAGCTTGTCCGAATTGCTCCCGCTGACAGCCATTTTAAACGACTTATCGACTGGCCTATAATATTTCCCTTTTTTTGAAATTTTTGAATATTGAAATTTTTAAATTTTTTGAAAGATAGCGGTACAAACAGTAGCATTCAAACCAATATGGACATAAGGTCTGACGTTATTGGGAACACCAGCAAACTCAACCATCCAAGTAATAGAAAGGTTTCAGAAGAAGTGCGGATATTTGAGGCGACTTAAAAGTGATCGCAGTGAGAGGTGAAAGATGCTTAAGCAAATTGTCATACCACCCTAATGCTTGCGCAGTGAATCTGCTTGACAATAGTGCACAAACTTATAGACTAAACAGGTTTAAACCAGTAGATTTGCCATATAGAAGTCTTCTCAGGCAGATTAAATCCATCAAATTTTAATTTTTTTCTAAAAAATGATTGAAAGTAATATTATTGATACCCGTTTTATGGGTAAAGAATTTTTAAAATCGTCAAGCTCATATTGTTCTAATTTCTTCAATAGCAGCAAATGATTTAGTTTCCTTTTCAAATAACCATTTACTTACTCGTTTACTTTGGTGTTTTGTAGTTGCAGTGTCATCATCATCATCATCATCACCCAGCCATTTACTTCGTCCACTGTTGAACATAGGCCTCCCCTAGGCGGTTCCATTTATCTTTGTTTTGCGCTGTCTGTAGCCAATTTGTTGTTATTCGCTTTATACCATCAGTCCAGAGCGTTGGTGGTCTTACTTGGCTTCGCTTATCTACTCGCAGTCTCCATTCTAGTCATTTTCGTGTCCATCTCATATCTTTGTCTGGCAACGTGCCCAGCCCATCTCCACTTTAGACTAGCTATGCGTGTTATAACATCTGTAACGCCAGTTCTTTTCCGTAGATCTACATTTCTGATCTTGTCCCTCAAAGTTACTCCCAGCATCGATCTCTCCATCCGTCTTTGTGTCACTTTTTTAGTTTCAATGTTGTTGTTTTGGTCAGAGTTAATGTTTCAGATCCGTATGTGAAGACCGGAAGCACACATTGGTCGAATGCTTTTCTTTTCAAGCTTATGGGAATGTCACTTTTAAATATATCACACATTTTTCCGTATGCAGCCCACGCCAAAGTTATTCTTCTTTGTATTTCGCATGTTTGATTGTCTCTGTTCAGCTTTAGTTCATGTCCAAGATATATGTATTTTTCTACTAATTCTATTTCGTGACCTTTCACTTCGGAATTTTCCGAGGGGACTAGATTTGTCGTGAATTTAGTTTTTCTAAAATTCATTTTGAGGCCAATTTCTGTACATGCTACGTCTAGTTCATTTAACATATCCTTCAGTTTCCCCAGTTCGTCAGGTATGATAACTATGTCGTCTGCATACCGGAGGTGATTCAGATTTTCACCATCTATTGTTATGCCTTTGCAGTTCCAATCGAGCTTTTTAAAAGCGTACTCCAATGCCGTTATGAACAGTTTCGGGGACAGTGTGTCCCCTTGTCTGACGCCCCGATTTATTTTTATTTTATCACTCTCTTCCTGTAGTTTTACTGTCATTGTTGCATTTTTATATATGTTAGTAATGAGTTTAGTATAGCGGTTGTCAGTAGGGTTTTCGTTTAGAGCTTCCAGCACACTATCTAGTTCTAGAGTATCAAACGCTTTATGAAAGTCGACAAAAACAAGCGTTAAAGGTCTATTATACTCTATAGATTTTTCCACTAGTAATTTCACAGCTTGTAAGTGATCGTTTGTTCCATAGTTGGAGCGGAATCCAGCTTGCTCTTTTGGCTGATAAAAATCTAATTTTCTCTCTAGTCCTGATGTTATAATTCTTGTAAAGAGTTTATAAATATGATTTAGGAGGCTAATAGGCCTAAAGTTTTCAAGGTCCGTTTTATCGCCCTTTTTATATAGGAGTATAGTTACTACGTTATTCCATTTTTCTGGTTTTTTGCGACTATTTAAACATAAATTAAAAAGCATTTTGATTTTCATAATCAGTTCTTGTCCTCCGATCTTAATGGCTTCAATCATAATGCCATCTTTGCCTGTAGCTTTATTTGGTTTCATGTGCTTCAACGCTTTTTGAATTTCGTAGGTGGTAATTTCTGGCATAGCTTCTCAACCTTGGTTAATTATTCTTTTTTTAAGGGCTTCTTCTATACCTGACTGATCTTGTCGTTGACTGTTATAGAGATTTTCATAGAAATCTTGCACTATTTTCAGTAATTCTTCCCTGTTCGATGACACTTCTTGTTTGTGGTTTTTCAGCTTAGTTATTTCGCACTTCCCGTTATTGAGTTTTCTTTTTAGGACTTTTAGGCTTTTATTTTTTTCTATGGTTTGTTTAATCTTGTCAGTTTTGTATCGTCGTATATCTGATCTTATGGCTTTTGTAATTTTTCGGTTCATTTCTTTTAATTCTTGTTTATTGATGTTTATTTGACTTTTCATTTCTCTTCTTTCTTCTAGTAGTTGTTTGCTCTGTTGGCTTATTCCTTTATCTTTTTATTTTTTTGGACAATATTCCTTCTGACTGTCATTGATAGCTGAAGTAATCTTGTCGTTTAAACTATCCACGTTTTCATTTATTGATATGTTTTTTAAATGGTTGCTAATTTTATGTTGTATTTATCGATATTATATGGATCTGTCCAAGTTGGTGACATTTTCTTTTTAATCATTTGGTATCTCTCTTTACCCAGGCAAATTTGAACTGTTGCCCTTACCATTCGGTGATCGCTGCCTGTTGAAAATTTATTTATAACTGTTACATTCTTAATTATGTGTTTTTTATTACTAATTATGAAATCTATCTCGTTTCTTGTCTTTTCGTCAGGACTTTGCCATGTCCATCGTCTATGCTTTTTTTTTATAAAAGTAACTATTCATTTGATACAGGTTATTTTGGAGTAGGAAACTCAGCAAGGTTTCCCGTCTTTCGTTTCGACCCTGAGTTCCAAATTTGCCCAGTGCTGTTTCTTCATTTGATTTCCTTAGTCCTATTTTAGCATTAAAATCGCCACACAAGATGGTAAAGTGTGCCGGTTTATCATTTAGTGCAATGGAAATATCGTCGTAAAATGTTTCAATTTCATCATCTGAGTGGTCAGATGTTGGGGCGTAGACCTGAATAATCTTTAAATTGTATCCTTATTTAGTTTTAGTGATAGATATGTAACTCGATTGGACACATTTTTTACATATTCTATGTTACTTGAGTGTTTTTTATGAATGAAAAAACCAACTCCTCCAATCGATGTAGCTTCATTTCCAATATTATACAATAAATGTCCTGTTTTTAACGTCTTTAAAAATTCACCACGTTGTCTTGTTTCACTCACTCCTATAATGTCCCATTTAATCCTTGACATTTCATTCTCCATCTCAAGAAGTTTCTCTTCTGATGACAAAGTCCTAGCGTTGTAAGTTGCTATGTAAAGACTAAAGAGTAAGGGGCTTGCAACTTTTTTGTTCTGAGAGTGGTTTTATTTTACAATTTAATCGTTTGGGATATATTGCAGTTGGTATCACCGAATTTTTGCCTCCCCCAGAATCCTTGAGGCAGACCTCATTTGAGGTGTGGGACTGAACACCCACCTGGGGTACCGTTTTCGCAGTTTTAAAACTCGCCATGTTGTATTAGGGGGTAGTTTGCCATAATCTTCCACGCTGGCAAGGCGGGTTGGAGGATGGTAGGGATATTGGGGAAAATAGGATGGGATTTTGTAGTGTATAATGATTATTTGCCATGATGTATGCTAAACATAGCCAAATACAATGCAACTTTTTGTCATTTCTTCTGGGCATTTTCTCACTAACATAGCATCACTAAAAACTTTAAAGCCTTAAACTACAAACTTTTATCAACACCAAATTCCACAGTTTTGGTAAACTCTGCGGATAAGTCAATGTGTATAGCCGGCTATTCTGTTTCTGTTAATAAACTAAACTCAATATTCGGCGTTTAGCAAGTAAGAAATGAGTTTCAATCAAAGGAATGTCACTCCTATACCATTTTCATGTGATTTTATTATACAGTGAAATAATTCATACATAAAAAATACATTCAATTGCAATTCGAATTAAAAAATTTAAAATATATATTTTTTTCAGTGATGTCATTTAATAATAATTCAAGATTTAAATGAAAAATCCTTATTAGAAAAGTAAAGGGTAGTGTCATATTTACAGAAAGTAAGAAAAGGCAATGTTTCCACTAGGGTTTCCAGTCCTGGGACCACAGCCAGCCCAGGCGAAGTCCCGGAACCATGTCAACATGCGTGCGTATACTCGATATCAGAGAATTAGGACGGGTATTCACTGGCGTACGGCGTATTACTCACGCCTCTTGCACATTCTGCATTATTTGCGTAGGCAGGAAAGGAATTGTTTTCGGTAGGTTAGAATTAAAACCTATGTGTTGTTTCAGCCACATTTGGATATCCTCTTCTATTTATGTATTTATCTGTTTCTTTTGTTGGATTTAGATATATTTTACGCGTAGTCGTCAGGGGCGTAACTAGGCAAACTTTTATTGTAAGCAAGCCAACATTTTTGCGCCCCTCAGTACACTAACGATACATGTGACAAAAAATACTAATGCTACTGTACGACTTTTACATTTATCTTCGGATATTCAAAAATATCTACAACATTTTTAATTCAAAAGTTTTAAAATAAACAACTAAATATTAAAATAATACAATGCAATACAAACAAAATAAGAACAAAAAACAAAATGATAAAACACAATTCTATTTTAAAAAACTACACAGTATTATGTAGTCAGTAGAACATTTTACAAATCCGTATATAGGTGGTGTACTTGGGTCTCTGCGTCGCCATTTCATCGGCATCAAATTTTTTTCCAAAAATCGGAACACTACTGCACCATTTATAACGCAACGATAAGCATATGCATTTATCAGTGAACGCGAGTTTGCATCCCACTGGCTGCAACGTTTTTCTTAATTTCCAAATTCATGTGATTTGCATTGCTATTTTGTAGATAATTTTGAAGACTTCAACCATAATTTAATCCAGCAAAAGTTGTTTTTCTTGCAGCGTTCTTTATGTATTAAAGACGTAAACATTTTCTTTCGTAATTTTTTATGTCCAATTTTTAAAAAAAATTTTGTTTTTACTTTTTTATTTGTGTGGAAGAAATTATTTTTTTCAGTGCAATTTTGGCGCCCCTTGCCGCTTGCGCCTGTAGGCGGGGGCCTACTCGACATCTACCTAGTTACAGCCCTGGTAGTCGTGTGCGTACGTAGTAACAGTAAGGTAACTAAATTTGTAGACTTTTAAAATTATGGGCAAAGAAGCTGAATAATTTATATTTTTGGGTTTTAAATATGTTCGTTATTTGTTTGCTAAAGCGTAACAATTAGAAAGAATTCCGATTCGCAACCTTCATTCTATATTAAAAAAAAATAACGATTTGAAGTCAATATGGCAACAATTTTATATATTGAAGACAAACAATTGGCGAAATGTAAAGTTTGTTCCTATAAAATTATCATAATCAGAGGCAGCTTGACGAAAGGATTACACAAGCACTTTGTAGTTCAAACAAAATCAAAAGATGAAGAGTGACAGACATTTTTAGTACCAGAAGAAAGCAATGAAGTTATAGATGAGCCCCAACGCAAATTATTTATCGGCACAGAAATACTTTATTTAACTTAAAACACTTGTTTTTCTTTGGAAATGGCATTTGGAAATTTCACCTGAACACTATTTCCCGTTCGGGACCATTTTTGGAATCTTCGGGACTAGTCCCGGGACTTCAAATTTTAGCTCGTAAGTCCCGAAAACCCTTTTGGTCCCGGGACTTGGAAATCCTAGTTTCCACCAAATGTCTTTTTTCACCATGTATTTACTTACATCATTCTGCTCAAGTTATTTATTGATGTAGATTACTCATTAATTTTGACTATAAATCAGAGTTTTTGCTAACAGTGCCGACTACCCTACACTACATGCTTCCTTAAATAATGTTATGCAATGCTATAATGTTCCAAAACAATTCCTTTAAAAACTGAGTAATCTATAACTTTAAAGCTCTTTAGAACACAAAGTTAAACCTGATACATCTTTTTTTTTTAAATATTACCTATTATTGTATCATGACTTCCCTCCTGCAACAACTAAAACGGATTTTGAATCATGTTTCTGATTTAATATAAGAACCACTATTGTGGCAGTATTTATAATTAAAAACGCCAATTAAATGGCATTCGACTACACATCAAGTATACTTGAACTAGCTCTACTACTTAACAATTTGTACTCCACAACGTTTGTGTGAATTTCAAATATACACTTGTATATTGTTTTACCTTTTTATCTATCTGGTTTTCGAATTTCATATAATTTTAATGTTACAAAAATTTTGAGTTTCCATTTGAAAAAATGTTTGATGTTAACTGGAAAATGAAAGACAATCTAAAAGTGATACAGTAAAATGTATGCTTTTAACAATAACATTTGATATGTTCAGCAAATTCTTAAAAAATTTAAATCATATACTTCCACATATTACACTCAAACAGTGCATTTGAAATCGTTTGAATAAGATACGGTGCAATTGAAATTGTTTATTTAATTTTTAATTCCATAACGGTTCACCATAATGTAATAGTTTTACATTATGCATGAAATAAGGGCTGATCTCAAAGTGTTGAGCAAAACAAACAAAATTTTTTTAATTACTTCATAAAAGTTTTACTTTAACTTTTCAAAATATTCTCCATTAGTGTATACACTTTTGCATCTGATAGAACAAGTTTTCAAAACATTTCTTCCATATAACTGAAGGTATGTTATTTATGTTTTTCAAGGCAACAACAGCTTCATCGGATGTTGTAAATTGCATTCCTCACAATTTATCTTTAACTGGATCAAACAAAAAAAGTCATTAGGTGCCAATCTAGGCTGTATGGTGGATGACCCATCAATTCAAAGGTTTACTTGTTTAAATACAATATTGTTTGAGCAGCAGTATGTGCACGAACGTTATTCTGATGTAAAATAACTTTTCCTTTTGGTCAATTTTGGCAAATATTTTGTGCAATAATACCCAGTGATGCAGTGACAATATTTTTTCGAGCTGTCGCTTGTGTTAGATTAACGAAAGGTTAGCATAACACTGACAGCTATTTTTCTTCGTAATCATTTATTATACACAGAGTGAGCCAATAGAAGAGTTCTGTCATAAGTACCTATGCGAGCATTTTGATGCACCTTGATTTGCTCGATATATTTCAACAGAGTTCACAGAGCATCAGCGTATAACAACAATGACAAATGAACAGTGGCATTATTTAATCTTTGCATATAAAAAGCTCTCGAGATCAAAAGTAAAAAAGGTTAAATATTATGAATGTCTGATTCAATGAAATTTACGTTTTAATGACAGCTGAACGTTTGGTAAATATTTTCCGATATCCATTATTCACTAGTTACGTGACTAAAACTTAATTTGCTCACTCTCCGTTCCTCGATGTATTTAACAAATGTGTCCAATGACATTAATTTGTTCCAAACAAATATGGCCCACTAGCTAGGCTCAAAAGCAAGAACAGTATACTAAGGACACACAACTCCCGTTTCGAAGCGGACCGCTAAAAGCTGACAAGTAAGGCGGCCGTGGTGTACAATTATTCATTCACAAAACTCGTGAACTGTCAATGTCAAACGTTTGCTGAGTGTAACTGGAAATTCGGACCATGTTTTAAAAATTAATAACACACTTGAAATACACTCCATTGGATTAACAACCGTAAACTGACTTTTAACCGCAATTACAGGTTAATTTAGCTCGCTTCCAACTCTCGAACGGCAGTACACGCTGTCGACAGCGCTGCGACGGCTATCCCCGACATAAGGGCCGCTTTTATATACAGCCGTCATAGGAAGTTGCATCTCCTTAGTATAGTCTTCTTGCTCAAAAGAAAGCGAGCAGCATTCGTAATTTACATGTCGAACTATGTTTAAAGGCATTGCAACTTTTTAATAAAATTTATTAATGTCTTACCACTCCCAATGGAACATCTATAACATTTGGCGTATCTCTATCTACTGATCGAAAATACAGTTTATAATTGGTAACTGTAAGAACTCCCCGGGCAGGTCCATAGTATGGGCACAAATAGGTTACGTCCCTTGCCTGTCCTGATACTTTTTCGCCAGGCAGTAAAGGTGGTTCATCTGGTCTTGTTGGCACAACAGTCTCTGTATTAGCAGCCTAAAAATATAATACATGCAATAACTATACACAGTAGCTTAACAGATAATTTTACTTTGATTACTTTTCTACGTTCTAGGGTGGAAACAACGTTTTCTGTCGAAGTAGAACTTGATGAACAATAACTTTTACTAGGTGACGTTTTGCCCCAACTTGTCTGGAAATTGCAGTGAAATAGTACCAGAATTCTTTAAAAACAGTTTTACTTACCGTTTCCTGTTTTGAATTTATTGAATTGGAATGAATAGAATCTAAGCTTAAATTCTTATTGTAATTAGCATTTTCTCTTTCTAAATTTAATAATTCTATACTCCCACGTTTATCCATATTTTGTACTATAGTATTAAAATATAAAATTTAGCATATCAATTAAGGTCCAGCCCAACCTCAACTGTTATTTTACATTGGATAACCTCAAATGTTAAATGACAGATGTCATAAATAAAACTATGAAATCATCATTGCGAGGTGCTTCCGTTACATCGAATTTTCTATTCGTCGTTTATTTAATAGTTAATTAGTTACATATAAGTAAATGCCCCTATAGTTTTTATCTACTTTGCGTTCGTACTGAGGCTATTACGATACTCCTTTGTGTATCGTCATATAGCGATGCTATAATAAAAATACTAAGTTTTAAAAGTTTTTGCTTAAAAAAGTGGCAAAGTAGACCATAGTTTTTTCCGCCAATCGTATTGGAATTGACACATTATAGTCCAGTCACTATGTCATTTTTGCTTGAAAGTGAAGGGAAATTTGAAATTTCTTTTTTGGGATATTGGTGAGGTCCAGCAAAGCTTAACTTCAAGTTGTCGACCAAAATTTCCTATGTGCTATTTCCGCCATCTTGATAAATGAGTGCGTTTGATTTTTTTGCGATAAATCGGTTCCCGTTCACACTACATGAAAATAGTGTAGAAATTCTTTTTAGAATTTTGAATGCTCTACAATTTATGTTCTATTACTTTTTCGCGTACGAGCGATATTTGTTGAGATATCGAACGCAAAGGAGAGCGTGAAAGGGTCGCGATTTTTTTTCGAGCTTCTGGGTTTGTGTCTCATTTCTCTTTCTATTTAGCAAAAAAGTAGCTATTATCAAACTTGTCGAGGTTGAAAATAGCTTCAATTTTACCTATTAGAAATTGATATGCGACTAAAATTACGACTTGTAGAGCGGGCCAAAATTGTCAAGTTGGCCCGTAATTTTCATTTCATGTATCGTACTATTACGTAGATGACATAACAAACTTCATTGCATTATTGGAATTGTTAAGTATCAAGTTGATATGGCAACTGCGCCGTGCGCGTTCTTTGAGTGCAGTCGAACTTACAATGTGTTGTTAATAACAGCAGTAGCATTCTAGCTCTCAACACAACAGCGTCCAGCGTGACGCTATGTGTAGCTAATAAATAAAGCATTTACAATTACCACGGCGGTGTTTTAAATGATTCCTTCAAGAGGATGACTACCCGCAAAATATCCATGGTCCTTCGAGCCGGATGACTACCCGCAAAATATCCATGGTCCTTCGGGCAGGATTAGCCAGAAAATACAAGAAGTAAGCCAGGAAATCGACGCTGGGTTACGTACACGCATTTGAAGATTATAATTCAAGGTTAGTCCTTTACCACATTTAAACCTATTTCCTATATCGTATACCTATCTCCTCGCATGTAAGATTGTCACGATGATATAAATAAACTCGATAATTTTCGTATAAAAATACAAATCGAGCTAATATTCAAATAAGATTATTACTCGGTTTCTCGTATAATTAACTATCGCACGAAAATAATCACGTTTTAGGGCCGATTCTACAATGCAAGTATATACCTAGAGTAAGCTATCCGAGGTATAATTGTCATAGTTTCCTTTGTTATAACAATCGTTTCTAGGGTATTTATTCTCTGGATAACTTTATCCTTGGTTTGTAGAACTGTCCCTAAGTGATTTACACGATTTTCTCAAGTTTATTCTCGTTTAAAAATAAAATCACGATGTCTGAAAGCGAACGTATAACCGCAGAACTCGATTTAAAACGCATAAGGTCCAACCCTTCAAGGGGGCGACTTATGTTAAGTATTAAGTTGATATGGCAACTGCGCCGTGCGCGTTCTTTGAGCGCAGTCGAACTTACAATGTGTTGTTAATAACAGCAGTAGCATTCTAGCTCTCAACACAACAATAGCGTCCAGCGTGACGCTGTGTAGCTAATAAATAAAGCATTTACAATTACCACGGCGGTGTTTTAAATGATTCCTTCAAGAGGATGACTACCCGCAAAATATCCAGGAATAATTACGTTTCATCAAGTAGATAGTATACAGCATTATATGATTGTATATTCACACTAATAATAATAATAATAATAAAGGTCTTTATTAAATTATTACAAAATTACACAGAAAAAATGTTGACTAAAACGTAATCTTGTCTTGGGCAAAGTTCAACTTGATAGAAAAACAGATCTATCCGCTGCTCTTCTACTTTTTTCTTTTTTTTTATTAAGGCTTTTTTGGGATCTTAGCCCATCCGCCACGTGAATATGTTAGGTACAGTAAATTACTTAACTTTTAACACGACCAAAATTTAAATAATTTAAATCTTAATTGACGCTTCACTCAAAAATTTTACCAGTACTTTATAAATATTTATATTGTTGGAACAAAGCATGCTGACCACATTGTCAGGTCATTTTGTATTTTAATTAGCCACCTAGGCTTTAGGGCAGCGTGCCCGTATGTTAAACCCTTTTAGTTACTTATTTGGCTTCATCGCCTAATTCCATAATAATGATTTTGCACATATTTGACCTCAAGCACAGTATTTCTCGTCATCCGGGGCACCCCTTTGTTGGTACTCTGACAATCGGGTGTTAACGCTCGCAGGATTTCCGAACCTTCTAGAATTTACGCTGTTGGTGTGACTGCGAGGCCTCGCGCTCTCTTTGTTACCGGAACTTATTTGTTTTATTGGGCGCTTCGCCATTGGCTGTCTTTGTCACCGGCACTTATTTGTTTTATTGGGCGCATCGCCATTGGCTGTCGAGGGTCACGTGGTAACGCCGTTTTGGCTCACGCCACTTCAAGCGTCGTAACGCCGAGAGCCGTCGATCGAATAAGAGGTCGGATAGTGTGTGTGTTCGTGCGGCGCTCCCGCCCTTGGCGGGGGCGTCAGCCTTTTCCCGTCTCGTGCTGCTTCAGCAAGTATGTGATAAACTGTTTCGCCTTAAGTGGCAGTTCTACTCAGGCGATTGAACAAGGGAGGTGTGTGTGTGTCGTTAACGGCAATCTTATTACGCCAAGGCGTAGGTGTGATGGAATTCCATGCCCGGTTCTACGTCGTCACGTAAGGGAGTGTTCCCTTTTTGCTCGTTGTGCCAGGATTCCGTTGAGGTAGGACATCACTTGGGCTAGTTTGGCCGTCGTAGCGGCGTTTGTTGAAGCGCCAGCCTTTGTCGCCATTTTGGGCGCATCCAGACCATTCACAAGTCGGCCGTTTTAGCGGCGGATGAAGTGCCACAGGCAACCTGTTTCCCGCAAGCTGGACCGCACGCAGATCTCTTGGATCGTCACCAATAAAATTAAGGTATTTGTAATCATTGAATCATACTAACTTCTCGTGCGCGAGCTGTGCGCTTAATCATGTGAATAACTGTGAAATCTTGTGCACCGTTAAAAACGTACCCTTCGCATCTTAAATTGTTGTCGCGAAGTGGCGTCGCTCGCTCATTTTTGATCTAATCACTTCCCTCACTTGGACTTTGCTGTGTTTGCCCAAATTATCATGTGAGCATTTTTATGAACAAACGTTCCCTCTGTGGGACTCATATGTCAAACTGCTTTTGATTTTGTACAGTTATGGGTGTTGTTTAGTAACCGTAGTGCGCCCATCTCTCTTTAGTCGTATAGTTTCATAACAGAAACGTCGTGATTATCAAGAATGCTGATCTGAAATATCTTTAACTTTTCTGCGCCACTTATTTCTATTTTGAGCTAGGTGGGCTGCTTCATGAAAGGGTGTGCCGGCTAGATGGGTTATACTATCCAACCATCTGGTTGGTGACCGTCCCCGCTTTCGCTTACCAGGGACATTTCCTTCAACGATCAGTCTCTCCATAGCGTTTGTTTGTCGCATCGTGTGGCCGAAGTAACACAACACTCGTTGATAGATCCTTGACGAAAGCCGCTGTGTTATGTTTACCTCCCTTAGAATAGATACATTTGTGCGATGAGCAGTCCAAGGTATACGAAGCATGCGTCGCCAGCACCACATTTCAAACGCATCTATTCGTTTTCTATCGTTTGTGAGTATCGTCCATGTTTCACCAGCGTAGGAGAAGATTGAGAATACTAGCGTATGTACAAGCTTTTTCTTTGTGCTAATGGTAATATTTCGGTCTTTCCAGATCTTCTGTAGCCGGGTCATTGCTGATTTTGCTAAAATAATGCGCCTTCTTATTTCAGCGCTCGATCCTCCCTGATTGGATAGCAGAGAGCCCAGGTATAGGAATTCGTCAACAATTTCACATCCTGCTATGTGTTGTGTGTTTGTGATATTGTTGTTTTCACGATCAACAAGCATAATTTTTGTTTTCTTGCGATTCAGTTTAAGTCCTATATCTTCACTAGCTCTTTCTACTTTGGCTATCAGTTCAGCTAGCTCTTCTTCTGATGACGCTACAAGAGTGGTGTCGTCGGCGTACCTCAAGTTGCTTATTTTACGCCCTCCTATAGAGAATCCTCCATTCCAGTCCTCGAGAGCTATTCGCATAGCGTGTTCAGCGTATATATTGAACAGGATAGGAGAAAGGATGCATCCTTGTCTTACACCAGCCTTTGTACGGAAAGACGCCGATGTGTTATTGTCTATCTTGACGGTACAACTGTTTGCCTCATACAAGGTTTTGATCAGATAGATAAGGTGGTAAGGGAGACCCATTTCTTTTAGAATTTTCCACAGCAGCTTCCATCTAACTGTGTCGAATGCTTTGTGGTAATCCACAAAGCATAGATAAACAGGGACATTGAATTCTCTCGACTTCTCAATAATTTGCCTTATGTTTAAGATTTGTATGCTCGTACCTTTGCCTTTAACAAATCCACATTGTTCTTCGGGAACTTGACAGTTCAAGAAGGCTCTAATTCTATTATGCAGGATGTGAAGCATAACTTTACTAGCGTGTGAGGTAAGTGCAATTAATCGGTAATTTTCACACTTCTTCTTTGAGCCTTTCTTGTAGATTGGTATGAAGGTAGAGCACGCCCAGTCTTTAGGCCATACACCAGTGTCCCATATCTTACGGCACAGAGTTAGTAAGGCCTGAATTCCTGTTTCTCCCGATGCTTTTATAATTTCCGACGACATTCCATCCGGTCCGGAAGCTTTTCCACTCTTAAGCATTTTTATGGCCATTTCTACTTCATCGCGTAGTATTGTTGGTTCTTTTTCCGAAAGCTGTAGGTTGGTATGTTGATTGGGAGTAGCTTGATCTACATCGTCATAAAGACTTTGACAATACGATTTCCATATGTTCAGGATCATATCAATTTCTGTGACAGTTTCACCTTTATCGTTATTTATTTCCCAGGTATTTGGTTTGAATTCTCTTGTGATGCGTTTTATTTTTAAGAACAGGTCTTTTGTTTGATTCTGATGGGAGTGTTCTTCTATCTCAGTACATATTTTCTGTATATAGTAATTCTTGTCTCTTCTACATCCGGCTTGAATTTGCTTATTCAGATCAGATAGCTGTTTTTGCCTCTCAATTGTAGTTGTGCCTGAGCATTTCAAGTGGGGTGCGCCCATCAGCTGATGCTTATTTATAAGAATTAACGCAATGTTTGCGGCACGCTTTGCTGCCCCAATGTAAGACTGGACCAATAGACGCTTATCTAATTAAGTGACGCTTTATTCTTGGTCGCTTTGTGCATGTTCTGTTTCACTGTGCGGGCATCATTGAGGAGATGAATGTACGGTGGAACCAGTGAGATCAGAGCGTGCAGGTAGGCTTGGTGGTGACATTGCCGTGGCTGAAAAAGCCCCACTTCATGATCTAAGTATTTTTGCCATCACGAAATCGTTGTGTGAGTTTATAATTCACGAGTACCCCTATCGACGGAGTGTCTTGAATACTTCGCCCCCGTCTAACCGCCCAGGCCCGGTTTTTCGGGTTAAGACAGGCTTGGTGGCGCCCTCGTAATTTTGACGTACCCTATATATATGCCTCAACACGCTTGCCCAGAACGTATCGTGTGACTCAAGCCCGACTCCCTGAGCGTTCCAGCCGTGGCCTTTAGCCTGTTTTTAGCAAATCTCAGGGCAAGTGTGCCAGTTTTCCAGGACTGATTCCGTGGTGCGATGGTCACCTTGGGTGGGTGTCGTAAAGTTGTTTTAATACCGTAACAACATTTAAGGGAAACGAAATACCCATTAACCTTAACTGCTCCATAAACTATGTGCGTTGTATATGATGTTTGGTGCACGCAAAAATAATGTGGTTCAAATCTGCCACTTCATATCCACATTCACATTTTATAGAATCTAACAAATTAATTTTATGCAAGTGAGCTGGAAAACAACCGTGTCCAAATTTCAGTCTTGCAACTGTCGAGTAGAAAAATCTGGATATGCTCCCTTGCTTATACCAGCGGGCATAATCCACTCTAGGATGAATCAAAGCATATTGAGTCATTCTTCCACTGTAAGACAATCGCCATCGAGTGTTCCAGTTGCGTCTGAGAATATCTGATTTGGCCAAAACGATTAGGTCTTGCCCAGACATGTTATTGTCGTCAATGGTATTTTTATGCACTGCTGCCTTAGCTAGCTTATCTACCTTTTCATTAGGTTGAATATTCGAATGTCCTTTTATCCAGAAAAAACGTACTTCGACCCCTTTAAGTTCAAGAAAACAATATTTGGATACTACCTCAGACACCAAAGGATGCCAGTTAGAGTAATGTTTTCTATGTCTGAGCGCTTGCAGTACACTTTGAGAATCAGACATAGGTAATTACAACATTATTAGCGTCAAGGGTACATGCATACTTAATCGCTTCTAAATTGCTTTCATTTCCGCAGAAAATATGGGCAAGTTGTCATTTAACTTAAATTGTTTTTGGATGTTATTGGTTGCATCATAATATGCGCCTCCACATTCATCTATAGATTTAGACACAGAAACCAGTTTATCGTTATATACATCTCCGTTATACGGCGGAAATACAATTTTAACTGGTTTAAGATACTGAAAAAAACTTTCTGTTGGGAATTTAGCTTTGGGAATTACCTCATCGAAAGACGACACGTACCTGTAAGCTTCCACTAGAAGTGGCAATGATCTTTTCGCCCAGAACCTATTCACCAAATCCAAAACCGAAAGGGTGTGAATATTGTTATATAGAGTATTTGAACTGCTAGTTTTCAGTTTTATAACATATTTAACAGCCATGAACTGTCGACGTAAATCCAATGGAGGTTCTTCCGCTTCTACGTGCAACGCTTCAATTGGAGTAGAACTCATTGCCCCAACACAAATACGAAGAGCCTTATTTTGAACAACCTTAAGGCGATTTAATTGTCCATTACTAGCGGAACCAAACAAAATACAGCCAAATTCGAGATGCGAACGAATGCATGCGTTATAAAAGTTGCGTGCGATTGTAACATCCGCTCCCCATCTAACCTTTGTCATCATACGAAGAAGGTTCAAATACTTCTCACATTTTACAGTAATGTAATTGATATGTTGAACCTAATTTAACTTATTGTCGATTATGAATCCTAGGTATTTAACGGATTCTTTAATTGGAAGCTTACTATCTCCTAAGATAATGGAATTTTCTGGAAGGTTCCTGTGTCGAGAAAAACATACCACATTCGTTTTTTGACTAGATAACTCGAAACCATTACGCTCTAACCACTTTTGTGTATGACTTACTGCCACCGAGAGGTTACTTTTGAGATTATCCAAAGATTTGTGAGACGAAACTATGCATATGTCATCAGCATATTGGATAGTTTTAACAGACGAATCAAAAATTTTGTGAAACTCGGCCGTATACAAATTGAAAAGAGTAGGACTCAAAATAGAGCACTGAGGCAGACCTATTGATACAATCCTGGGACCTATTAATTGATTTTTATTAGTCTTGATATACAACCTGCGATCTCTAAATAAGTTTATCTACGACAGTGTGTAAAATTGCCTTTTAGTTGGCAGTTTTAAGTTTGTAAAACGACTGTTTAATAACAGGTTTTCATTAGTTTACGTCGTCAATAGTAACGTATTTAAAAGATTTCATTAGACACGTTGTGAGTAGCAACGTGTTTTAAAATTTTTAAAACACCCAAAATTACGACCGGTTGCTGGTAATCCTAATTTACATTTAATTTTTTTTTCATATTTACAGTTTTTTCTAGATTATGTCGTAGATAAAATATTGTACGATACACATGCGTAAAGCATCTTTAGTCACTCGCGGGGCTTAAAACGCTCGCTCACTCGCGTTTTAACTCTACCCCACTCGTGCCTAAAGAGTAGCTTTACGCACTTGTATCGTAAATTACTATTGTTATATTCCGTGCCACAAACATTGGCAAACCTAAAGATATTAATTTGTTTTCCAATATATCCAAATTTACACAGTTATATGCATTTTTAATATCCAAGAAAATCGTGCTTAGATAATGGTTATGAGAAAAACTCCTTTGAATTTCTGTGATAAGATCGGTTAGAGCATCGATAGTACCCATTGATTTACGAAACCCATATTGCTGGGATGGGGAAATATTATTCACTGCCATCCACCATTCGAGTCGCCTCTTAATCATTTTCTCATATGTTTTAAGCACACACGATAATAAAGATATAGGTCGATAGGATGCTGCTTGAGTAGCATCGCAATCAGGCTTTAGAATAGGAACAACCACAACATTCTTCAAATCCTGGATTATTTCACTCTCTACCCACATGGAATTAAAAACTGATAATAGCACTTGCTGAATATTTGGTGGAAGTTCAAGATCAAAACATAAGGCATGTTATCAAACCCTGGGGCACTGTTTTGGGGAGTGCTTAGTGCTTGTTGGAGTTCTAACATTGAAAAAGGAGTACTTAAAAAATTATCATTATCAGAATTCGAGCAATAAGGTAATAGGTTACTGGCTGAGGGGGTGTCAAACGTTGAAGAAGACTTGGAATCCAGTCCTCGTTTGTATTTTTGACATGTACTCTAATCCTCTGAAATTTCCTAATCGACTGCCAAATGTCTTTACAAGGTGAATCTTTATTAAGACTGTTGCAAAAAGAAATCCAACCTTGTCGTTTCTTTTTCTTTAAAAACCTTTTTGCATACGCAAATGTTTCTTGGGCTTTGATGAATTTTTCTAGAGTTGCGTTATTTTTATACTGTTTTAGTACCTTTTTACGTTCCTCTACAATTTTGGAACAATCCTCGTCCTATCATGGCGGTGGTGGTTTTCCTTTAATGAGTGAGGGTTTCAGTTTTTTAAATGTATTTTCCGCAGCCTCCTCCATGATGTTTCGGATGAATATAAATTTGTCTTGCGCTGAGCGTAACTGAATGTTGTCAATATCCGAGTATATATATATATAGGATATGGTTGTCGATTGACTTTAAGAGTATGTTTCCAGGATTTTCGGACTTAGACGAACCGAAGAAGGTGTGGTGAGCATTGAAATCTCCACCAAAAATAAACGGGGAGGGAACCTGTGAGAATAAACTATCGTAATCGTTGTAGCTTAAGTTTGCATGATTTGGACGATAAATCGAAATAAACGATATCTTTACTTGCGGTAGAAATACACCACATATATTGACATTATTCATTTTATTTCGAAAGTTAATGGGTGTAAAAGAAATAGTTTTGTTGATTAATATTGCGGGGCCACCATAACCATCATTGCGGTCACATCTCTGAATATTATAGTTTTTTTAAAGATATTTTATACTGAGGCTTAAACCAAGTTTCACTAAGTAAGGCTACGTCGATGTTATATTCCACAAGAAACTTTTCTAAATTTTCCCTTTTAGCTGGGACAGATTGAGCATTCTACTGAATGATATTTGACTTAAAATTAGCCATTATAACTGCAAGAGGTGGAAACTCTCGTTGATGGAAAAATGTAATAGGTAAGCGATAAAGATAAGAAGACATAGACAGACATTTTAAACAATTACATCGGAAGACTCCGATGCATATCCCTGAGTATCTGTGTAACCATCTGTTTCATCTTGCGATGAACTAAGTTGACCTATTTCATACTCAAGAGTTTTTATTAATCTTTTTTATCAATCGTTTTAGCCGTGATTTTAGGGTATTTGAATTTACAACACGAATGCCCTTGACAATTAATTCTAATAGCGATTCAGATGTGAATGCCTTAGCAACTGTTAAAACATCTTGTTTGCCTTTGACGATTGTTAGGAATTCGCAAAATTTTTCAAAATTAATCACTTCAACGTCGTCGTCAAAAATTTTTTTAAACTCAGAGTATGAAGTACTATCATCTGAGATTGTGTTTTCCTTTAATCTTTTGGATTTCGGTTTAATAAACTCAAATTTCGATGTTGAATCTTTACTTTGCTCTACAGGGTCTTCTTGCTTATCATTTATTGAAACCTCATCTAGAGATATTATATCTGATTCTGTAGATGAGGGAGCTTGGCGTTTTACGGCCCCCGAATTTCTTACCAAACCGCTATGAACAACATCGGACCTATTGCTTAGTTCGTTAAGTTTCGTATTCGATCTAACTTCCTGCGTGCTATTATTTACTACTGACGTTTGTTCTCGGTCCCTATGAATATCGGCAGTAGTGTTTATCACGTTATTGTTGTCAGATAAAGTTGGACATTTAGTAGCAATGTGTCCTATTTTTTGCAAGTAAAACACCTAATTTCGTCCGTAGTAAAAAACATTCTAAATGAATTTTGTTTATATTGAACTAAGATAGACTCTGGTAAGAGATCATTTTCCTCGAGGATAATATAAACCTGTCTGCGGAAACTAAGGACGTGTTTATACTCTTGTTTATTCAGGCCAGCTCCTATAAAATTGATAGGAGACACAGTTTTTAAACCTAAACGTTTTATTTCTTTCTCTATTACTTCGTGCGGCAAGCACGGGGAAACATTAGAAATCACTATGCGTTTAGCTGGTGACACCAATCTACGAGCAGGAATAAAGGATTCGTTTATTGTTATGCCACCCTTGTTGGACATAAATAAATTAACTATTTCTTTTGAAGCTAAATAGATGCAAGTCCTGTTAGAAACAAGAGAGGCAAAAACCATGTTTTTTGGACTAACTAACTCCCCAACTGCAATGATGTAATCATTCTTTTGGGTATTTTGGATGGCATCTAAATTAATAGCTTGCTCACGATTGGGAAAAACAAATTTAGAACTGCTAAATTCTTTAACAACAGTCGCACTTACAAATAGCAACCAATATCACATAAATATTTTCCACGGCATTTAAAGCTAAGCTTGCGTGGATTTGATAAGTTGCAGTAACTAGGACGCAGAAAAACTACTTTCCAAAGCCACACATGTTAGCAGCTCCAAGTATTGGATCATACAGGCATTTGAAAACGTTTATTATCATACTATTGAGCTTTAAACAGCTTGAAACAGACCGGCAGTTGATATTTGATCGTATTAATCCTACAGTTTACACTACTATTATTACTAACTACTGCAAGTTGGCCAAGAGTTATTTATAATGCCAACCAGCACTTACAAATAGCAACCAATATCACATAATTGTTTTTCACGGCTTTTAAGTTAAGCTTGTGTGGATTTGGTAGGTTGCAGCAACTAGGACTCCAGAAAAGCTACTTTCGAACGCCACAAACGTTAGCAGCTCCACGTAATTTACTATACAGGCATTTTAAAACGTTTATTATCATACTATTGAACTTTAAACAACTTGAAACAGAACGGTAGTTGATATTTGATCGTATTAATCCTACAGTTTACACTACTATTATTACTAACATCTGCAAGTTGGCCAAGAGTTATTTATAATGCCAATCAGCACCAGGGGCGTGCTGGCAGAACAAAATCAGGCCGGGCCTAAACAGCAGAGCAGGCCAGGCCCAAACCAATTATTGCGTACGTGTGTCCCACCTAAGAGTCCAAGCTCTGTAGCGCATTTATTGAAAATATATGAACAAATTCTTGTAATTATAAAAGTTTCACCTAAGCAATTTCTTCGTCACTTAAAATTATTTCTAATCACATAAGGTGTCCCATTTAATTCTGGGTGGCACCTAACTTCATTTTTTTCAAATAGAGCATCCTGTTTATACCTATATTTTTTTGGTTATCTGAAGAAAATAAAGGTCATGTTCTTTATGTTTTTAATCGATACCTTTTCAGCAAATAATATTTTTTGCGAAAATTCAGACAGAAACGAGAATTTTAGCTTAGACCGCGTAGTATTTGTATATGAACACCCATCATTTTCTGGATTAATGTGCCTTGCACCTTGTGAAGTCGAGCAAAAACCCGCGCGATGGTCATGCTCTTTGGTAGCTCGTGTTGTTTGAGTATCTTGAGAACGGGGATACTTAGGCAGATTTGGCCGTTTTGCTGTTTGCTCACACAAAAGGCTAAAGAAGAATCCCTCTGGAAGGCTTAGCATTTCTACCTTACGTTAAAGGCTCGACTGATAAGATAGGACGTGTTCTGCAACGATGCAACATCAAAACTGTGTTCACGAGCAAGGAAACTTTGGGTAACGGCTTCAGATCGGCAAAAGACCAGATTCCAAGTTTAAAAACCGCTGGCGTATATCGCATTCCTTGTTCTTGCGGCTCAAGTTACATTGGAGAGACTGGTCGTTCAGTTGATCTAAGACTTCAAGAACAGAAAGGCGATTGTAAACACAAACGCATCACAAAATCAACAGTAGCTGAGCATACGTTTACAAATGGGCACACTTTAGAATTTGAGCACGCTAGAGTACTTCCCGCGAGTGATACGTGAAGCCATAGAAATAGAAAAACATCCAAATAATATCAACAGGGAAGATGACTTTAAGCTTAGTAAACTGTGGACCCCTGTGATACATGATCTAAAGCATTACAACCACTGTGCCGTATGACGCCACGCCCCACGGATTACGTTGCACTCGGACGACCAACCAGCGTTACGCCACTCCGCGCGCCTGGCACGGAGGACTATAAATAGCTCCACACCGACCTTCGGTTCTTTGTGCGACTTTGACTCTGATGATGCAAGCTGCAAGGTCTTGCAAAACGTTAGTGAATATGGATGCACAAACAGCAAAACGGCCAAATCTGCCTAAGTATCCCCGTTCTCAAGATACTCAAACAACACGAGCTACCAAAGAGCATGACCATCGCGCGAGTTTTTGCTCGACTTCACAAGGTGCAAGGCACATTAAGCCAGAAAATGATGGGTGTTCATATACAAATACTACGCGGTCTAAGCCGAAATTCTATGTTAAGAAGAATAAAGTTAATGAGTTCAGACTGTAGGTTTTCTTTAGTTACACTGTTATCGAAATGAGATAATGTTTCAGCCAACTTACTGAAGGCTTTTGATGGAATAGGGGTATCTTTAAATTCTTTAAAATTAGAGGGCGACAGAATATAAAAGATCTAAGTAGAGTTCTCTGTTTTTCTGGATTCCATGCTTTCAATGACACGATCCAAAATAAAATTGTGGACTTCAACAGTGAATTTTGAACAATCATTTTCAATCGGATTATCACGAGAAAATTCACCAGGCACTGTTTTTACTCTCCTGGAGCGTTTCGCAGGAAAGTTATGTTCCAATAGCACATCTGCACCTCTAGAATCAAATTCGTTTTCGATCCAGTCAATAAAGTTATCTGCTTCTAACTTAATGCTTGTCATATCCCTTTGAATAGATCTAAGTTGAACAAGAGCGGCGGAAACCAATTGTTGACGTTTTAAGAGATCTAATCCGCTAGTTTGTAAATATTTAGACGCGGGTTCAGTAATACTGAATACTCTGAGATAAATCTGTGCAATCAAAATTGTTTCATATTTTAATAATTGTTCCTTTACATTTCTGGCTTTCGTTCTAACATCGGGAGGTATATCTTGAGTTTCTTCAATTTTGATTAGTGTTATTATTATTTCTACGTACAACGCTGAGGTTTGAACCTTATATTTTTCGAAAACCCAGATTAAAGCTTTGTTTTTTTACCACCATCTCGTTTCCCCAATTACAATCTCTTGTTGGTTTGATTTGTTTCCCGATCACGCCACATATCCATTGTCTTATGGGATTCTTTAAAGAAAACTGCTAAACTGTTCAATAGAATGAAAAATTTAAGGGCGCAGGCCATCAGATCACTGACGGGCGCAGGCCACCGGGTATTCGCCCGGTGTCCCGGCGGCCCAGCACGCCCCTGATCAGCACTTACAAATAGCAACCAATATCACATAATTGTTTTTCACGGCTTTTAAGTTAAGCTTGCGTGGATTTGGTAGGTTGCACCAACTAGGACTCCAGAAAAGCTACTTTCGAAAGCCACCAACGTTAGCAGCTCCATGTAATTTAGTATACAGGCATTTGCAAACGTTTATTATCCTAATATTGAATTTTAAACAACTTGAAACCGACCGGCAGTTGATATTTGATTGTATTAATTCTACAGTTTACAGTACTATTATTACTAACATCTGCAAGTTGGCCAAAAGTTATTTATAATGCCAACCAGCACTTACAAATAGCAACCAATATCACATAATCGTTTTTCACGGCTTTTAAGTTAAGCTTGCCTGGATTTCGTAGGTTGCAGCAACTAGGATTCCAGAAAAGCTACTTTCGAACGCCGCAAACATTAGCAGCACCATGTAATTTAATGTACAGGCATTTGCAAACGTTTATTATTCTACTATTGAACTTTAAACAACGTGAAACTGACCGGCAGTTGATATTTGAACATATTAAACCTAAAGTTTACACTACTATTATTACTAACATCTGCAAGTTGGCCAAGAGTTATTTATAATGCCAACTAGCACTTACAAATAGCAACCAATGTCACATAATTATTTTTCACGGCCTTTAAAGCTAAGCTTGCGTTGATTTGAAAGGTTGCAGCAACTAGGACGCAGAAAAGCTACTTTTCATCACCGCAAACGTTAGCAGCTACATGTATTTAACTATACAGGCATTTGCAAACGTTTATTATCCTACAGTTGAGTTTTAAACAACTTGAAACGGCCCGGCAGTTGATGTTGAATCGTATTAATCCTACAGTTTACACTACTATTATTACTAACATCTGCAAGTTAGCCAAGAGTTATTTATAATGCCAACCAGCACTTACAAATAGCAACCAATATCACATAATTGTTTTTCACGGCTTTTAAGTTAAGCTTGCGTGGATTTGGTTGGTTGCAGCAACTAGAACTCCAGAAAAGCTACTTTCGAACGCCACAAACGTTAGCAGCTCCATGTAATTTACTGTACAGGCATTTGCAAACGTTTATTATCCTACTATTGAACTTTAAACAACGTGAAACTGACCGGCAGTTGATATTTGATCATATTAAACCTAAAGTTTACACTACTATTATTACTAACATCTGCAAGTTGGCCAAGAGTTATTTATAATGCCAACCAGCACTTACAAATAGCAACCAATATCACATAATTATTTTTCACGGCTTTTAAAGCTAAGCTTGCGTGGATTTCATAGGTTGCAGCAACTAGGACGCAGAAAAGCTACTTTCCAACGCCACAAACGTTAGCAGCTACATGTAATTTACTATTCAGGCATTTGCAAGCGTTTATTATCTTACTGTTGAGTTTTAAACAACTTGAAACAGGCTGGCAGTTGATATTTGTTACGGTATTAAAAGAACTTTACGACACCCACCCAAGGTGAGCATCGCACCACGGAATCAGTCCTGAAAAACTGGCACACTTGCCCTGAGATCGGCTAAAAATAGGTTAAAGGTCACGGCTGGAACGCTCAGGGAGTCGGGCGTGAGTCACACGATACGTTCTGGGCAAGCGTGTTGCGGCATATATATATATAGGGTAAGTCAGAATTATGAGGGCGCCACCAAGCCTGTCTTAACCCGACTAACCGGGCCTGGACGGTTAGACGGGAGCGGAGCACGCAAAATACTCCGACGATAGGATTACTCAAGAGTTGCGAGGTCAAATAACAATTTCGAGATTGCCTTATGCAAAGATTGTAATTAGGTGCCAATCCGACCGCGACTACGCAGCTGTCTCACCCACCTGTACGCTCAAAGCTTCCTCGTCCCGTCGCACAATAATCAGTACACTGAAGGGGGCGCTTATCTGAAACAGAACATGCACAAGTCGAAACAAAACAATAGTTCCCTTAACTAACAAATCATGTATTGACTCACAGGTTACAATGGGGCAGCGGAGTGCGTCGCCCTATATCTATAAATAGATTATATCTAAGAAAACACCAGCTGGCGCGCGCTCTAAACCTAGCGGCATATGTTGAACAGTAATGAACAAAGTAGCACTTGTAACATAGACAGTCTGTAATTTGGAATGAATGTACAAATATGCGGGCGCGACGCCTTATGCAGCAAACAGTAATGTATAAAGTAGCACTTGCAACATAGACAGTCTGTAATTTGGAATGAATGTACAAATATGACGACAGTGCCTTGTTAGATCATCTTTAAGTCCGGTCGTCATTTTAAATTTTGGGCTCGATCCGGCCCTGCCTGTTCTCTGCTTTGCAGCGCGTTTAGGAATTTGTACCTCGCAGTCCGTGTATCGGTTAAAAGTAATTCAGATAGTCACGCTTTGTTAGCAGAATTCCATTTTTAAATTCACCCTTTGTTCTTTGTTGCCTGCAAGGCGGATGCAGATTATCGTTTCTCAGTATTTCGCTAGTTTGAGACTTTTAACCTTCAAGTCCCGTGTGGATCGCCCAGTCAGCTTTCCTGCGTTTCTGTTGAAATTTTCCGTTACCTTCCTTCGTCTTCGCATATGCAAGAGAAAGATGCATATAGCACGCGTTGGTAGCCGTTGGGCTTTGGCCGCAGTTTGAAATTCAGTTCCGACCCGATCTTGCAGTATACAACGCGTGTTCTAAGATCGCACCCCCCCCCCCCCCCCTGACGGCTTCGCGTAATGCAGCCGTTGGGGGTGGCTTTGTTCTCGTTTCCGTCTTCTGCGTTAATTTATGTGTTTCGTTATTGGTGGTGCCTTATGAAGGAATCGTATGCTATCGGTACGAGGGAATATCAGTTACAACAGCCGTGGGGAATTGAAGTGAATCAAGTTTTAGTTAAAACGTGGTTGGAGTTCTTTACCGTCGGAGGATTGCGAGATCTTCTAAGTTGTCGCCATGGGCGGATTTGTTCACGGACTCCTAACCAGACCATCGTTAACTAAGCATGACGTGTATCGTTCTCGCTGTCGAGGGCTTTGCCCATTACCGCTGTGTACGTCGTCTACCCGTCTCGAGGGGATTATGATTGCATTCTACCGACCCCGTTTGCTGTCGTTACCATCTTTAATATCAAGGCTGAGTTCCGCATTCCATCTACTCTGGGATTCCCCGTTCCCGTTGTCGTTCATTTCTTCACGCATCTTAAGGCAGGTGCTTGAAAGGCAAAACACCCTACCGCGCCGACCGTCGATTACAGCCAGCTGAACTCCTACCAGGTAAACCATGCTTGTATTTTATGAAACTGTCGTGTATAACCTAGTGTTCTTTTCGTCAACGTTTTATGTAATTATCGTGCCTACTACATAGTGTTCTTTTCGTCAAAAAGTGTTGAACATTCCGGCTTAATATTACTGCTATAGTTAGTATTGTTGATTTCAAGGTCATGTCTGTACAGTAAAGTTTATTGTTGTTCGTATTGAAGTAACTTGTAACGTAAACGTATTGAAGTAACTTGTAACGTAAATTAGTAACTAACCCCTTTGATTATTTTTCTTGTAACTAGTCAAACATTTCATGTTCATTGTTACCTGCTTATTTTATTTACTATTTGAATAGAGCTCATTGTTAAGTACTGATGTCTTTGATTTGTGTTGACGATATTTTGTTTGTTGTTGTGTTCCTTTTCAGTTAGTTGTAAAGGAGTTTAGCAGCTGCTTCAGGAAGTTGTTTCGTCAAGGTAAGTCAGTGCCGTAGCGTGTTAGCCGATCCAAACTATGACGAGTTGTTAGTGGGAATTGAGCCCACACTTCTCCATTCAAGTGGGTTCGATTTAGTTAGTTAGAATGGAGTGGCGTCCTACATTTACCATCATTACACCCTTTTTGTATCGATGTACAGCCCTAACTCGAAGGTAGAAAAGAACCCGCCCTCCCGGTTGAGTTGAGTCGAGCAACCCTTCGTGTTACCGTCATCTAACGGGGTTAGGGCCTTGTAGTTTCGATCGATCTCCCGATTTTGTCGTTTTATCGTGTCGCGACTAACAAGTCCGGCTCTCGAGCGTATGATTTTGTTGTGCACGCTTGAGGGGTGGTTTGTTATGTCGTTGTGTCGTTTTTGTACGGTAACAGCCTGTAGGCACAAGAGATGTGACGGGCTCGCTCGCGGCGTCCCAATACAGCTCGTACGCGGGGCTTAATGCTCTCCGCGGGACAGTTACACTCGCGTTCACAGCGGTAATCAGTTCAAAGACACATACCTTAATATGTAGGCGGTTGGGGAGCTTGGTACAGTTGAGTTGCGACAGGCTGCAGTCTTAGATGGCAGGTACATTCGATGTTCGACGGCTATAGGGATGAGTGGACATCCGCCATACTGGCGACGTGAGACGCGTCAGGACGCGTACAGCTGGACGACGAAAAATGGGCCACTTTCGTTCTGCGGCACAGATCCTCGAAGGTCGAGATGAAGGGGCACGATCCCTTACTTACGGGAGCAGGAACTGGGCTCAAGAAGCACCCACGCTACGCCGAAAATAATTCGGAACTCACACACAACCACCACACGAACGCTCTCTGCAACGGGCTGCGATCAACTGCCACTTAAGGCGAAACCGTTTGTCACATACTTGCTGAAGCAGCACTCGACGGGAAAAAGACTGACGCCCCCGCCAAGGGCGGGAGCGCCGCACGAACGCACACACTATCCGACCTCTTATTCGATCGACGGCTCTCGGCTGAATGCCCAGCAAAAAGCGTTAGGACCCTTGAAGTGGCGTGAGCCAAACAGCGTTGCCACGTGACTCTCGACAGCCAATGGCGAAGCGATAAGATGAAACAAATTAGTGCCGGCGACAATGGTAGCACGCCGCAACGGCGTGTTTTCTAGAAGATTCGGAATTCTTGCGAGCGATAGCGCTCGGCTGCCAAAGCGCCATCAGAGGGGCGCTCCAACCGACGAGAAATACTGCGTTTGGGGCCAAATATGTGCAAAATCATGATTCTGGAATTAGGCGATGGAGCCAAATAAGTAACTAAAAGGGTTTAGCATTCGGGCACGCTGCCCTAAAGCCTAGGTGGCTATTTAAAATACCAAAATGACCTGAATCAAATGTGCGGAAGATGAGATTGTACTTGTGCGCAAGGATTGAAAATGGTTTTAACATAGCAACAAATTGCCCTAAAGGCGTAAAATGCAATTAAGCATCTACAACAGCAAAATGACTTAACATATTGGATCGTATTAATCTAACAGTTTACACTACTATTATTAAAAACATCTGCAAGTTGGCCAGGAGTTATTTATAATGCCTACTAGCACTTAAAAATTGCAACCAATGTCACATAATTATTTTTCACGGCTTTTAAAGCTAAGCTTGCGTGGATTTGATAAGTTGCAGTGACTAGGACGCCGAAAAACTACTTTCCACAGCCACAAATCTTAGCAGCTCCATGTATTGGATCATACAGGCATTTGAAAACGTTTATTATCATACTATTGAGCTTTCAACAGCTTGAAACATACCGGCAGTTGATATTTGATCGTATTAATCCTACAGTTTACAGTACTATTATTACTAACATATGGAAGTTAGCCAAGAGTTATTTATAATGCCAACTAGCACTTACAAATAGCAACCAATGTCACATAATTATTTTCCACGGCTTTTAAGTTAAACTTGCGTGGATTTGGTAGGTTGCAGCAACTAGGACGCAAAAAAGCTACTTTCGAACGCCACAAACGTTAGCAGCTACATGTATTTTACTATACAGGTATTTGCAAACGTTTATTATCCTACTGTTAAGTTTTAAACAACTTGAAAAAGCCCGGCAGTTAATATTGGATCGTATTAATCCAACAGTTTACACTATTATTATTAAAAACATCTGCAAGTTGTCCAAGAGTTATTTATAATGCCAACTAGCACTTACAAATAGCAACCAATGTCACATAATTATTTTCCACGGCTTTTAAAGCTAAGCTTGCGTGGATTTGATAGGTTGCAACAACTAGGACGCAGAAAAGCTACTTTCCAACGCCACAAAGGTTAGCAGCTACATGTAATTTACTATTCAGGCATTTGCAAACGTTTATTATCCTACAGTTGAGTTTTAAACAACTTGAAACGGCCCGGAAGTTGATATTGAATCGTATAAATCCTACAGTTTACACTACTATTATTACTAACATCTGCAAGTTGGCCAAGAGTTATTTATAATGCCAAGTAGCAGTTACAAATAGCAACCAATGTCACATAATTATTTTCCACGGATTTTAAAGCTAAGCTTGCTTAGATTTGATAAGTTGCAGTAGCTAGGACGCAGAAAAATCACTTTCCAAAGCCACAAATGTTAGCAGCTCCATGTATTGGAACATACAGGCATTTGAAAACGTTTATTATTATACTGTTGAGCATTAAACAACTTGAAACAGACCGGCAGTTGATATTTGATCGTATTAATCCTACAGTTTACACTACTATTATTACTAACAACTGCAAGTTGGCCAAGAGTTATTTATAATGCCAACCAGCACTTACAAATAGCAACCAATGTTACATAATTATTTTTCACGGCTTTTAAAGCTAAGCTTGCGTGGATTTCATAGGTTGCAGCAACTAGGACGCAGAAAAGCTACTTTCCAACGACACAAACGTTAGCAGCTACATGTATTGGATCATACAGGCATTTGAGAACGTTTATTATCATACTATTGAGCTTTAAATAGCTTGAAACATACCGGCTGTTGATATTTGATCGTATTAATCCTACAGTTTACAGTACTATTATTACTAACATCTGCAAGTTGGCCAAGAGTTATTTAGAATGCCAACTAGCACTTACAAATAGCAACCAATGTCACATAATTATTTTCCACGGCTTTTAAATCTAAGCTTGTGTGGATTTGATAGGTTGCAGCAACTTAGACGCAGAAAAGCTACTTTCCAGCGCCACAAACGTTAGCAGCTACATGTATTTTACTATACAGGCATCTGCAAACGTTTATTATCCTACAGTTGAGTTTTAAACAACTTGAAACGGCCCGGCAGTTGATGTTGAATCGTATTAATCCTACAGTTTACACTACTATTATTACTAACATCTGCAAGTTGGCCAAGAGTTATTTATAATGCCAACCAGCACTTACAAATAGCAACCAATATCACATAATCGTTTTTCACGACTTTTAAGTTAAGCTTGCCTGGATTTCGTAGGTTGCAGCAACTAGGATTCCAGAAAAGCTACTTTCGAACGCCACAAACATTAGCAGCTCCATGTAATTAAATGTACAGGCATTTGCAAACGTTTATTATCCTACTATTGAACTTTAAACAACGTGAAACTAACCGGCAGTTGATATTTGAACATATTAAACCTAAAGTTTACACTACTATTATTACTAACATCTGCAAGTTGGCCAAGAGTTATTTATAATGCCAACTAGCACTTACAAATAGCAACCAATATCACATAATTGTTTTTCGCGGCTTTTAAGTTAAGCTTGCGTGGATTTGGCTGGTTGCAGCAACTAGAGCTCCAGAAACGCTACTTTCGAACGCCACAAACGTTAGCAGCTCCATGTAATTTACTGTACAGGCATTTTCAAACGTTTATTATCCTACTATTGAACTTTAAACAACGTGAAACTGACCGGCAGTTGATATTTGATCATATTAAACCTAAAGTTTACACTACTATTATTACTAACATCTGCAAGTTGGCCAAGAGTTATTTATAATGCCAACCAGCACTTACAAATAGCAACCAATGTCACATAATAATTTTTCACAGCTTTTAAAGCTAAGCTTGCGTGGATTTCATAGGTTGAAGCAACTAGGACGCAGAAAGCTACTTTCCAAAGCCACAAACGTTAGCAGCTACATGTAATTTACTATTCAGGCATTTGCAAACGTTTATTATCTTACTGTTGAGTTTTAAACAACTTGAAACAGGCTGGCAGTTGATATTGGATCGTATTAATCTAACAGTTTACACTACTATTATTAAAAACATCTGCAAGTTGGCCAGAAGTTATTTATAATGCCTACTAGCACTTAAAAATAGCAACCAATGACACATAATTATTTTTCACGGCTTTTAAAGCTAAGCTTGCGTGGATTTGATAAGTTGCAGTGACTAGGACGCCGAAAAACTACTTTCCACAGCCACAAATGTTAGCAGCTCCATGTATTGGATCATACAGGCATTTGAAAACGTTTATTATCATACTATTGAGCTTTCAACAGCTTGAAACATACCGGCAGTTGATATTTGATCGTATTAATCCTACAGTTTACAGTACTATTATTACTAACATATGCAAGTTGGCCAAGAGCTATTTATAATGCCAACCAGCACTTACAAATAGCAACCAATATCACATAATTGTCTTTCACGGCTTTTAAGTTAAACTTGCGTGGATTTGGTAGGTTGCAGCAACTAGGACGCAGAAAAGCTACTTTCGAAGGCCACAAACGTTAGAAGCTACATGTATTTTACTATACAGGTATTTGCAAACGTTTATTATCTTACTGTTAAGTTTTAAACAACTTGAAAAAGCCCGGTAGTTAATATTGGTTCGTATTAATCCAACAGTTTACACTATTATTATTAAAAACATCTGCAAGTTGGCCAAGAGTTATTTATAATGCCAACTAGCACTTACAAATAGCAACCAAAGTCACATAATTATTTTTCACAGCTTTTAAAGCTAAGCTTGCGTTGATTTGAAAGGTTGCAGTAACTAGGACGCAGAAAAACTACTTTCGAACGCCACAAACGTTAGCAGCTACATGTATTTTACTATACAGGTATTTGCAAACGTTTATTATCCTACAGTTGAGTTTTAAACAACTTGAAACGGCCCGGCAGTTGATGTTGAATCGTATAAATCCTACAATTTACACTACTATTATTACTAACATCTGCAAGTTGGCCAAGAGTTATTTATAATGCCAAGTAGCACTTACAAATAGCAACCAATGTCACATAATTATTTTCAACGGCTTTTAAAGCTAAGCTTGCGCGGATTTGATAAGTTGCATTAGCTAGGACGCAGAAAAATCACTTTCTAAAGCCACAAACGTTAGCAGCTCCATGTATTGGATCATACAGTCATTTGAGAACGTTTATTATCATACTATTGAGCTTTAAATAGATTGAAACATACCGGCAGTTGATATTTGATCGCATTAGTCCTACAGTTTACAGTACTATTATTACTAACATCTACAAGTTGGCCAAGAGTTATTTAGAATGCCAACTAGCACTTACAAATAGCAACCAATGTCACATAATTATTTTCTACGGCTTTTAAAGCTAAGCTTGTGTGGATTTGATAGGTTGCAGCAACTTAGACGCAGAAAAGCTACTTTTCAGCGCCACAAACGTTAGCAGCTACATGTATTTTACTATACAGGCATCTGCAAACGTTTATTATCCTACAGTTGAGTTTTAAACAACTTGAAACGGCCCGGCAGTTGATGTGGAATCGTATTAATCCTACAGTTTACACTACTATTTTACTAACATCTGCAAGTTGGCCAAGAGTTATTTATAATGCCAACCAGCACTTACAAATAGCAACCAATATCACATAATTGTTTTTCACGGCTTTTAAAGCTAAGCTTGGGTGGATTTCATAGGTTGCAGCAACTAGGAGGCAGAAAAGCTACTTTCCAACGCCACAACGTTAGCAGCTACATGTAATTTACTATTCAGGCATTTGCAAACGTTTATTATCTTACTGTTGAGTTTTATACAACTTGAAAAAGCCGGCAGTTGATATTGAATCGTATTAATCCAACAGTTTACACTACTATTATTAAAAACGTCTGCAAGTTGGCCAGGAGTTATTTATAATGCCAACTAGCACTTACAAATAGCAACCAAAGTCACATAATTATTTTCCACGGCTTTTAAAGCTAAGCTTTCGTGGATTTAATATGTTGCAGTGCCTAGGACGCCGAAAAACTAGTTTCCACATCCACAAATGTTAGTAGCTCCATGTATTGGATTATACAGGCATTTGAAAACGTTTATTATCATACTATTGAGCTTTAAACTGCTTGAAACATACCGGCAGTTGATATTTGATCGTATTAATCCTACAGTTTACAGTACTATTATTACTAACATATGCAAGTTGGCCAAGAGTTATTTATAATGCCAACTAGCACTTACAAATAGCAACCAATGTCACATAATTATTTTCCACGGCTTTTAAGTTAAACTTGCGTGGATTTGATAAGTTGCAGCAACTAGGACGCAAAAAAGCTACTTTCGAACGCCACAAACGTTAGCAGCTACATGTATTTTACTATACAGGTATTTGCAAACATTTATTATCCTACTGTTAAGTTTTAAACAACTTGAAAAAGCCCGGCAGTTAATATTGGATCGTATTAATCCAACAGTTTACACTATTATTATTAAAAACATCTGCAAGTTGTCCAAGAGTTATTTATAATGCCAACTAGCACTTACAAATAGCAACCAATGTCACATAATTATTTTCCACGGCTTTTAAAGCTAAGCTTGCGTGGATTTGATAGGTTGCAGCAACTAGGACGCAGAAAAGCTACTTTCCAACGCCACAAACGTTAGCAGCTACATGTAATTTACTATTCAGGCATTTGCAAACGTTTATTATCCTAAAGTTGAGTTTTAAACAACTTGAAACGGCCCGGCAGTTGATGTTGAATCGTATTCATCCTACAGTTTATACTACTATTATTACTAACATCTGCAAGTTGGCCAAGAGTTATTTATAATGCCAACCAGCACTTAAAAATAGCAACCAATGTCACATAATTATTTTTCACGGCTTTTAAAGCTAAGCTTGGGTGGATTTCATAGGTTGCAGCAACTAGGACGCAGAAAAGCTACTTTCCAACACCACAAACGTTAGCAGCTACATGTAATTTACTATTCAGGTACCTATTTGCAAACGTTTATTATCTTACTGTTGAGTTTTAAACAACATGAAACAGGCCGGCAGTTGATATTGGATCGTATTAATCCAACAGTTTACACTATTATTTTTAAAAACATCTGCAAGTTGTCCAAGAGATATTTATAATGCCAACTAGTACTTACAAATAGCAACCAATGTCACATAATTATTTTCCACGGCTTGTAAAGATAAGCTTGCGTCGATTTTATAGGTTGCAGTAGATAGGACGCAGAAAACCCACTTTCCAAAGCCACAAATGTTAGCAGCTCCATGTATTGGATCATACAGGCATTTGAAAACGTTTATTATTATACTATTGAGCTTTAAACAGCTTGAAACAGACCGGCAGTTGATATTTGATCGTACTAATCCTACAGTTTACAATACAATTATTACTAACTCTGCAAGTTGGCCAAGAGTTATTTATAATGCCAACCAGCACCTACAAATATCAACCAATATCATATAATTGTTTTTCACGGCTTTTTAGTTAAGCTTGCGTGGATTTGGTAGGTTGCAGCACCTAGGACTCCAGAAAAGCTACTTTCGAACGCCACATACGTTAGAAGCTCCATGTAATTTAGTATGCAGGCATGTGCAAACGTTTATTATCTTACTATTGAACTTTAAACAGCTTGAAACAGACCGGCAGTTGATATTTGATCGTATTAATCCTACAGTTTACACTACTATTAAAACTAACAACTGCAAGTTGGCCAAGAGTTATTTATAATGCCAACCAGCACTTACAAATAGCAACCAATATCACATAATTGTTTTTCACGGCTTTTAAGTTAAGCTTGCGTGTATTTGGTAGGTTGCAGCAACTAGGACTTCAGAAAAGCTACTTTCGAGCGCCACAAACGTTAGCAGCTCCATGTAATTTACTGTACAGGCATTTGCAAACGTTTATTATCCTACTATTAAACTTTAAACAACGTGAAACTGACCGGCAGTTGATATTTGATCATATTAAACTTAAAGTTTATACTACTATTATTACTAACATCTGCAAGTTGGCCAAGAGTTATTTATAATGCCAACCAGCACTTACAAATAGCAACCAATGTCACATAATTATTTTTCACGGCTTTTAAAGCTAAGCTTGGGTGGATTTCATAGGTTGCAGCAACTAGGACGCAGAAAAGCTACTTTCCAACGCCACAACGTTAGCAGCTACATGTAATTTACTATTCAGGCATTTGCAAACGTTTATTATCTTACTGTTGAGTTTTATACAACTTGAAAAAGCCGGCAGTTGATATTGAATCGTATTAATCCAACAGTTTACACTACTATTATTAAAAACATCTGCAAGTTGGCCAGGAGTTATTTATAATACCAACTAGCACTTACAAATAGCAACCAAAGTCACATAATTATTTTCCACGGCTTTTAAAGCTAAGCTTGGGTGGATTTCATAGGTTGCAGCAACTAGGACGCAGAAAAGCTACTTTCCAACACCACAAACGTTAGCAGCTACATGTAATTTACTATTCAGGTACCTATTTGCAAACGTTTATTATCTTACTGTTGAGTTTTAAACAACTTGAAACAGGCCGGCAGTTGATATTGGATCGTATTAATCCAACAGTTTACACTATTATTTTTAAAAACATCTGCAAGTTGTCCAAGAGATATTTATCATGCCAACTAGTACTTACAAATAGCAACCAAAGTCACATAATTATTTTCCACGGCTTGTAAACATAGGCTTGCGTGGATTTTATAGGTTGCAGTAGATAGGACGCAGAAAACCCACTTTCCAAAGCCACAAATGTTAGCAGCTCCATGTATTGGATCATACAGGCATTTGAAAACGTTTATTATTATACTATAGAGCTTTAAACAGCTTGAAACAGGCCGGCAGTTGATATTTGATCGTATTAATCCTACAGTTTACAATACTATATTTACTAAAATGTGCAAGTTGGCCAAGAGTTATTTATAATGCCAACCAGCACTTACAAATATCAACCAATATCATATAATTGTTTTTCACGGCTTTTTAGTTAAGCTTGCGTGGAATTGGTAGGTTGCAGCACCTAGGACTCCAGAAAAGCTACTTTCGAACGCCACATACGTTAGAAGCTCCATGTAATTTAGTATGCAGGCATGTGCAAACGTTTATTATCTTACTATTGAACTTTAAACAACTTGAAACAGACCGGCAGTTGATATTTGATCGTATTAATCTTACAGTTTACACTACTATTATTACTAACAACTGCAAGTTGGCCAAGAGTTATTTATAATGCCAACCAGCACTTACAAATTACAACCAATGTCACATAATTATTTTTCACGGCTTTTAAAGCTAAGCTTGCGTGGATTTCATAGGTTGCAGCAACTAAGACGCCGAAAAGCTACTTTCCAACGACTCAAACATTAGCAGCTACATGTATTGGATCATACAGGCATTTGAAAACGTTTATTATCATACTATTGAGCTTCAAACAACTTGAAACATACCGGCAGTTGATATTTGATCGTAGTAATCCTACAGTTTACAGTAGTATTATTACTAACATCTGCAAGTTTGCCAAGAGTTATTTATAATGCCAACTAGCACTTACAAATAGGAACCAATGTCACATTATAATTTTCCACGGCTTTTAAAGTTAAGCTTGCGTGGATTTGATAAGTTGCAGTGACTAGGACGCCGAAAAACTACTTTCCACATCCACAAATGTTAGTAGCTCCGGATCATACAGGCATTTGAAAACGTTGATTATCATACTATTGAGCTTTAAACAGCTTGAAACATACCGGCAGTTGATATTTGATCGTATTAATCCTACAGTTTACACTACTATTATTAAAAACATCTGCAAGTTTGCCAAGAGTTATTTATAATGCCAACTAGCACTTACAAATAGGAACCAATGTCACATAATAATTTTCCACGACTTTTAAGTTAAACTTGCGTGGATATGATAGGTTGTAACAACTAGGACGCAGAAAAGCTACTTTCCAACACCACAAACGTTAGCAGCTACATGTAATTTACTATTCAGGCATTTGCAAACGTTTATTATCTTACTGTTGAGTTTTATACAACTTGAAAAAGGCCGGCAGTTGATATTGAATCGTATTAATCTAACAGTTTACACTACTATTATTAAAAACATCTGCAAGTTGGCCAGGAGTTATTTATAATGCCAACTAGCACTTACAAATAGCAACCAATGTCACATAATTATTTTCCACGGCTTTTAAAGCTAACCTTGGGTGGATTTGACAAGTTGCAGTGACTAGGACCCCGAAAAACTACTTTCCACATCCACAAATGTTAGTAGCTCCATGTATTGGATCATACAGGCATTTGAAAACGTTGATTATCATACTATTGAGCTTTAAACAGCTTGAATCATACCGGCAGTTAATATTTGTTCGTATTAATCCTACAGTTTACAGTACTATTATTACTAACATCTGCAAGTTTGCCAAGAGTTTTTTATAATGCCAACTAGCACTTACAAATAGGAACCAATGTCACATAATAATTTTCCACGACTTTTAAGTTAAACTTGCGTGGATTTGGTAGGTTGTAACAACTAGGACGCAAAAAAGCTACTTTCGAACGCCACAAACGTTAGCAGCTACATATATTTTACTATACAGGTATTTGCAAAAGTTTATTATCCTACTGTTAAGTTTTAACTATACAGGTATTTGCAAAAATTTATTATCCTACTGTTAAGTTTTAAACAACTTAAAAAAGCCCGGCAGTTAATATTGGATCGTATTAATCCAACAGTTTACACTATTATTATTAAAAACATCTGCAAGTTGGCCAAGAGTTATTTATAATGCCAACTAGCACTTACAAATAATAATTATTTTTCACGGCCTTTAGAGCTAAGCTAGCGTTGATTTGGAAGGTTGCAGCAACTAGGACGCAGAAAAGCTACTTTCGAACGCCACAAACGTTAGCAGCTACATGTATTTTACTATACAGGTATTTGCAAACGTTTATTATCCTACAGTTGAGTTTTAAACAACTTGAAACGGCCCGGCAGTTGATGTTGAAACTTATAAATCCTACAGTTTACACTACTATTACTACTAACATCTGCAAGTTGACCAAGAGTTATTTATAATGCCAAGTAGCACTTACAAATAACAACCATTTCTCATATAACTATTTTTTACGGCTTTTAAAGCTAAGTTTGCGTGGATTTGATAAGTTGCAGTAGCTAGGACGCAGAAAAATCATTTTCCAAAGCCACAAATGTTAGCAGCTCCATGTATTGGATCATACAGGCATTTGAAAACGCTTATTATTATACTATTAGCTTTAAACAGCTTGAAACAGACCGGCAGTTGATATTTGATCGTATTAATCCTACAGTGTACACTAATATTATTACTAACAACTGCAGGTTGGCCAAGAGTTATTTATAATGCCAACCAGCACTTACAAATAACAACCAATGTCACATAATTATTTTTCACGGCTTTTAAAGCTAAGCTTGCGTGGATTTCATAGGTTGCAGCAACTAGGACGCAGAAAAGCTACTTTCCAACGACACAAACATTAGCAGCTACATGTATTGGATCATACAGGCATTTGAAAACGCTTATTATTATACTATTGAGCTTCAAATAACTTGAAACATACCGGCAGTTGATATTTGATCGTAGTGATCCTACAGTTTACAGTAGTATTATTACTAACATCTGCAAGTTTGCCAAGAGTTATTTATAATGCCAACTAGCACTTACAAATAGGAACCAATGTCACATTATAATTTTCCACGGCTTTTAAAGTTAAGCTTGCGTGGAATTGATAAGTTGCAGTAACTAGGACGCAGAAGAACTACTTTCCAAAGCCACAAATGCTAGTAGCTCCATGTATTATATCATACAGGCATTTGAAAACGTTTATTATAATACTATTGAGCTTTAAACAGCTTGAAACATACCAGCAGTTGATATTAGATCGTATTAATCCTACAGTTTACGCTACTATTATTACTAACATCTGCAAGTTGGCCAAGAGTTATTTATAATGCCAACCAGCACTTACAAATAACAACCAATGTCACATAAATATTTTTCACGGCTTTTAAAGCTAAGCTTGAGTGGATTTCATAGGTTGTAGCCACTAGGACGCAGAAAAGCTACTTTCCAACGACACAAACATTAGCAGCTACATGTATTGGATTATACAGGCATTTGAAACCGTTTATTATCATACTAATAAGCTTTAAATAACTTGAAACATGCCGGCAGTTGATATTTGATCGTAGTAATCCTACAGTTTACAGTAGTATTATTACTAACATCTGCAAGTTTGCCAAGAGTTATTTATAATGCCAACTAGCACTTACAAATAGGAACCAATTTCACATAATAATTTTCCACGGCTTTTAAAGTTAAGCTTGCGTGGATTTGGTAGGTTGCAGCAACTAGGACGCAGAAAAGCTACTTTCGAACGCCACAAACGTTAGCAGCTACATGTATTTTACTATACAGGTATTTGCAAACGTTTATTATAATACTGTTAAGTTTTAAACAACTTTAAAAAGCCCGGCATTTAATATTGGATCGTATTAATCCAACAGTTTACACTATTATTATTAAAAACATCTGCAAGTTGGCCAAGAGTTATTTATAATGCCAACAAGCTCTTACAAATAGCAACCAATGTCACATAAACAACGTGAAACTGACCGGCAGTTGATATTTGATCGTAGTAATCCTACAGTTTACAGTAGTATTCTTACTAACATCTGTAAGTGTGCCAAGAGTTATTTATAATGCCAACTAGCACTTACAAATAACACCCAATGTCACATAATGATTTTTCACGACTTTTAAGTTAAACTTGCGTGGATTTGGTAGGTTGTAGCAACTAGGACGCAGAAAAGCTACTTTCGAACGTCACAAACGTTAGCAGCTACTTATATTTTACTATACAGGTATTTGCAAAGGTTTATTATCCTACTGTTAGGTTTTAAACAACTTAAAAAAGCCCGGCAGTTAATATTGGAACGTATTAATCCAACAGTTTACACTATTATTATTAAAAACATCTGCAGGTAGGCCAAGAGCTATTTATAATGCCAGCTGCACTTACAAATAATAATTATTTTTCACGGCCTTTAGAGCTAAGCATGCGTTGATTTGAAAGGTTGCAGCAACTAGGACGCAGAAAAGCTACTTTCGAACGCCACAAACGTTAGCAGCTACATGTATTTTACTATACAGGTATTTGCAAACGTTTGTTATCCTACAGTTGAGTTTTAAACAACTTGAAACGGCCCGGCAGTTGATGTTGAATCGTATAAATCCTACAGTTTACACTACTATTACTACTAACATCTGCAAGTTGGCCAAGAGTTATTTATAATGCCAAGTAGCACTTACAAATAACAACCATTTCTCACATAATTATTTTTCACGGCTTTTAAAGCTAAGTTTGCGTAGATTTGATAAGTTGCAGTAGCTAGGACGCAAAAAATCATTTTCCAAAGCCACAAATGTTAGCAGCTCCATGTATTGGATCATACAGGCATTTGAAAACGTTTATTATTATACTATTAGCTTTAAACAGCTTGAAACAGACCGGCAGTTGATATTTGATCGTATTAATTCTACAGTTTACACTACTATTATTACTAACAACTGCAAGTTGGCCAAGTGTTATTTATAATGCCAACCAGCACTTACAAATAACAACCAATGTCACATAATTATTTTTCGCGGCTTTTAAAGCTAAGCTTGCGTGGATTTCATAGGTTGCAGCAACTAGGACGCAGAAAAGCTACTTTCCAACGCCACAAACGTTAGCAGCTACATGTATTTTACTATACAGGCATTTGCAAACGTTTATTATCCTACAGTTGAGTTTTAAACAACTTGAAACGGCCCGGCAGTTGATGCTGAATCGTATTAATCCTACAGTTTACACTATTATTATTACTAACATCTTCAAGTTGGCCAAGAGTTATTTATAATGCCAACCAGCACTTACAAATAGCAACCAATGTCACATAATAATTTTCCACGGCTTTTAAAGTTAAGCTTGCGTGGATTTGATAAGTTGCAGTAACTAGGACGCAGAAGAACCACTTTCCAAAGCCACAAATGTTAGTAGCTCCATGTATTGGATCATACAGGCATTTGAAAACGTTTATTATAATACTATTGAGCTTTAAACAGCTTGAAACATACCGGCAGTTGATATTTGATCGTATTAATCCTACAGTTTACACTACTATTATTACTAACATCTGCAAGTTGGCCAAGAGTTATTTATAATGCCAACCAGCACTTACAAATAGCAACCAATGACACATAATTATTTTTCAAGGCTTTTAAAGCTAAGCTTGCGTGGATTTCATAGGTTGCAGCAACTAGAACGCAGAAAGGCTACTTTCCAACGACACAAACATTAGCAGCTACATGTATTGGATCATACAGGCATTTGAAAACGTTTATTATCATACTATTGAGCTTTAAATAACTTGAAACATGCCGGCAGTTGATATTTGATCGTAGTAATCCTACAGTTTACAGTAGTATTATTAGTAACATCTACAAGTTTGCCAAGAGTTATTTATAATGCCAACTAGCACTTACGAAGGCCACAAACTTTAGCAGCTACATGTATTTTACTATACAGGTATTTGCAAACGTTTATTATAATACTGTTAAGTTTTAAACAACTTTAAAAATACCGGCATTTAATATTGGATCGTATTAATCCAACAGTTTACACTATTATTATTAAAAACATCTGCAAGTTGGCCAAGAGTTATTTATAATGCCAACAAGCTCTTACAAATAGCAACCAATGTCACATCAACAACGTGAAACTGACCGGCAGTTGATATTTGATCATATTAAACTTAAGGTTTACACTACTATTATTACTAACATCTGCAAGTTGGCCAAGAGTTATTTATAATGCCAACCAGCACTTACAAATAGCAAGCAATGTCACATAATTATTTTTCACGGCTTTTAAAGCTAAGCTTGGGTGGATTTCATAGGTTGCAGCAACTAGGACGCAGAAAAGCTACATGTAATTTACTATTCAGGTACCTATTTGCAAACGTTTATTATCTTACTGTTGAGTTTTAAACAACTTGAAACAGGCCGGCAGTTGATATTGGATCGTATTAATCCAACAGTTTACACTATTATTTTTAAAAACATCTGCAAGTTGTCCAAGAGATATTTATAATGCCAACTAGTCCTTACAAATAGCAACCAATGTCACATAATTATTTTCCACGGCTTGTAAAGATAGGCTTGCGTGGATTTTATAGGCTGCAGTAGATAGGACGCAGAAAACCCACTTTCCAAAGCCACAAATGTTAGCAGCTCCATGTATTGGATCATACAGGCATTTGAAAACGTTTATTATTATACTATTGAGCTTTAAACAGCTTGAAACAGACCGGCAGTTGATATTTGTTCGTATTAATCCTACAGTTTACAATACTATTATTACTAAAATCTGCAAGTTGGCCAAGAGTTATTTATAATGCCAACCAGCACTTACAAATATCAACCAATATCATATAATTGTTTTTCACGGCTTTTTAGTTAAGCTTGCGTGGATTTGGTAGGTTGCAGCACCTAGGACTCCAGAAAAGCTACTTTCGAACGCCACATACGTTAGAAGCTCCATGTAATTTAGAATGCAGGCATGTGCAAACGTTTATTATCTTACTATTGAACTTTAAACAGCTTGAAACAGACCGGCAGTTGATATTGGATCGTATTAATCTTACAGTTTACACTACTATTATTGCTAACAACTGCAAGTTGGCCAAGAGTTAATTATAATGCCAACCAGCACTTACAAATTACAACCAATGTCACATAATTATTTTTCACGGTTTTTAAAGCTAAGCTTGCGTGGATTTTATAGGTTGCAGCAACTAAGACGCAGAAAAGCTACTTTCCAACGACTCAAACATTAGCAGCTACATGTATTGGATCATACAGGCATTTGAAAACGTTTATTATCATACTATTGAGCTTCAAACAACTTGAAACATACCGGCAGTTGATATTTGATCGTAGTAATCCTACAGTTTACAGTAGTATTATTACTAACATCTGCAAGATTGCCAAGAGTTATTTATAATGCCAACTAGCACTTACAAATAGGAACCAATGTCACATTATAATTTTCCACGGCTTTTAAAGTTAAGCTTGCGTGAATTTGATAAGTTGCAGTAACTAGGACGCAGAAGAACTACTTTCCAAAGCCACAAATGCTAGTAGCTCCATGTATTATATCATACAGGCATTTGAAAACGTTTATTATAATACTATTGAGCTTTAAACAGCTTGAAACATACCAGCAGTTGATATTAGATCGTATTAATCCTACAGTTTACGCTACTATTATTACTAACATCTGCAAGTTGGCCAAGAGTTATTTATAATGCCAACCAGCACTTACAAATAACAACCAATGTCACATAAATATTTTTCACGGCTTTTAAAGCTAAGCTTGAGTGGATTTCATAGGTTGTAGCCACTAGGACGCAGAAAAGCTACTTTCCAACGACACAAACATTAGCAGCTACATGTATTGGATTATACAGGCATTTGAAAACGTTTATTTTCATACTATTAAGCTTTAAATAACTTGAAATATGCCGGCAGTTGATATTTGATCGTAGTAATCCTACAGTTTACAGTAGTATTATTACTAACATCTGCAAGTTTGCCAAGAGTTATTTATAATGCCAACTAGCATTTACAAATAGGAACCAATTTCACATAATAATTTTCCACGGCTTTTAAAGTTAAGTGTGGATTTGGTAGGTTGCAGCAACTAGGACGCAGAAAAGCTACTTTCTATGGCCACAAACGTTAGCAGCTACATGTATTTTACTATACAGGTATTTGCAAACGTTTATTATAATACTGTTAAGTTTTAAACAACTTTAAAAAGCCCGGCATTTAATATTGGATCGTATTAATCCAACAGTTTACACTATTATTATTAAAAACATCTGCAAGTTGGCCAAGAGTTATTTATAATGCCAACAAGCTCTTACAAATAGCAACCAATGTCACATAAACAACGTGAAACTGACCGGCAGTTGATATTTGATCGTAGTAATCCTACAGTTTACAGTAGTATTATTACTAACATCTGCAAGTTTGCCAAGAGTTATTTATAATGCCAACTAGCACTTACAAATAGGAACCAATTTCACATAATAATTTTCCACGGCTTTTAAAGTTAAGCTTGCGTGGATTTGGTAGGTTGCAGCAACTAGGACGCAGAAAAGCTACTTTCGAAGGCCACAAACGTTAGCAGCTACATGTATTTTACTATACAGGTATTTGCAAACGTTTATTATAATACTGTTAAGTTTTAAACAACTTTAAAAAGCCCGGCATTTAATATTGGGTCGTATTAATCCAACAGTTTACACTATTATTATTAAAAACATCTGCAAGTTGGCCAAGAGTTATTTATAATGCCAACTAGCACTTACAAATAGGAACCAATGTCACATTATAATTTTCCACAGCTTTTAAAGTTAAGCTTGCGTTAATTTGATAAGTTGCAGTAACTAGGACGCAGAAGAACTACTTTCCAAAACCACAAATGCTAGTAGCTCCATGTATTATATCATACAGGCAATTGAAAACGTTTATTATCATACTATTGAGCTTTAAACAGCTTGAAACATACCAGCAGTTGATATTTGAATGTATTAATCCTACAGTTTACACTACTATTATTACTAACATCTGCAAGTTGGCCAAGAGTTATTTATAATGCCAACCAGCACTTACAAATAACAACCAATGCCACATAATTATTTTTCACGGCTTTTAAAGCTAAGCTTGCGTGGATTTCATAGGTTGTAGCCACTAGGACGCAAAAAAGCTACTTTCCAACGACACAAACATTAGCAGCTACATGTATTGGATCATACAGGCATTTGAAAACGTTTATTATCATACTATTGAGCTTTAAATAACTTGAAACATGCCGCCAGTTGATATTTGATCGTAGTAATCCTACAGTTTACAGTAGTATTATTACTAACATCTGCAAGTTTGCCAAGAGTTATTTATAATGCCAACTAGCACTTACAAATAGGAACCAATTTCACATAATAATTTTCCACGGCTTTTAAAGTTAAGCTTGCGTGGATTTGGTAGGTTGCAGCAACTAGGACGCAGAAAAGCTACTTTCGAAGGCCACAAACGTTAGCAGCTACATCTATTTTACTATACAGGTATCTGCAAACGTTTATTATAATACTGTTAAGTTTTAAACAACTTTAAAAAGCCCGGCATTTAATATTGGATCGTATTAATCCAACAGTTTACACTATTATTATTAAAAACATCTGCAAGTTGGCCAAGAGTTATTTCTAATGCCAACAAGCTCTTACAAATAGCAACCAATGTCACATAAACAACGTGAAACTGACCGGCAGTTGATATTTGATCATATTAAACCTAATGTTTACACTACTATTATTACTAACATCTGCAAGTTGGCCAAGAGTTATTTATAATGCCAACCAGCACTTACAAATAGCAAGCAATGTCACATAATTATTTTTCACGGCTTTTAAAGCTAAGCTTGGGTGGATTTCATAGGTTGCAGCAACTAGGACGCAGAAAAGCTACTTTCCAACACCACAAACGTTAGCAGCTACATGTAATTTACTATTCAGGCATTTGCAAACGTTTATTATCTTACTGTTGAGTTTTAACACAACTTGAAAAAGGCCGGCAGTTGATGTTGAGTCGTATTAATCTAACAGTTTACACTACTATTATTAAAAACATCTGCAAGTTGGCCAGGAGTTATTTATAATGCCAAATAGCACTTACAAATAGCAACCAATGTCACATAATTATTTTCCACGGCTTTTAAAGCTAAGCTTGCGTGGATTTGATAAGTTGCAGTGACTAGGACGCCGAAAAACTACTTTCCACATCCACAAATGTTAGTAGCTCCATGTATTGGATCATACATGCATTTGAAAACGTTGATTATCATACTATTGAGCTTTAAACAGCTTGAAACATACCGGCAGTTGATATTTGATCGTATTAATCCTACAGTTTACAGTAGTATTATTACTAACATCTGCAAGTTTGCCAAGAGTTATTTATAATGCCAACTAGCACTTACAAATAGGAACCAATTTCACATAATAATTTTCCACGGCTTTTAAAGTTAAGCTTGCGTGGATTTGGTAGGTTGCAGCAACTAGGACGCAGAAAAGCTACTTTCGATGGCCACAAACGTTAGTAGCTACATGTATTTTATTATACAGGTATTTGCAAACGTTTATTATAATACTGTTAAGTTTTAAACAACTTTAAAAAGCCAGGCATTTAATATTGGATCGTATTAATCCAACAGTTTACACTATTATTATTAAAAACATCTGCAAGTTGGCCAAGAGTTATTTATAATGCCAACAAGCTCTTACAAATAGCAACCAATGTCACATAAACAACGTGAAACTGACCGGCAGTTGATATTTGATCGTAGTAATCCTACAGTTTACAGTAGTATTATTACTAACATCTGCAAGTTTGCCAAGAGTTATTTATAATGCCAACTAGCACTTACAAATAGGAACCAATTTCACATAATAATTTTCCACGGCTTTTAAAGTTAAGCTTGCGTGGATTTGGTAGGTTGCAGCAACTAGGACGCAGAAAAGCTACTTTCGAAGGCCACAAACGTTAGCAGCTACATGTATTTTACTATACAGGTATTTGCAAACGTTTATTATAATACTGTTAAGTTTTAAACAACTTTAAAAAGCCCGGCATTTAATATTGGATCGTATTAATCCAACAGTTTACACTATTATTATTAAAAACATCTGCAAGTTGGCCAAGAGTTATTTATAATGCCAACTAGCACTTACAAATAGGAACCAATGTCACATAATAATTTTCCACGACTTTTAAGTTAAACTTGCGTGGATTTGGTAGGTTGTAACAACTAGGACGCAGAAAAGCTACTTTCGAACGCCACAAACGTTAGCAGCTACATATATTTTACTATACAGGTATTTGCAAAGGTTTATTATCCTACTGTTAAGTTTTAAACTACTTAAAAAAGCCCGGCAGTTAATATTCTATCGTATTAATCCAACAGTTTACACTATTATTATTAAAAACATCTGCAAGTTGTCCAAGAGTTATTTATAATGCCAACCAGCACTTACAAATAACAACCAATGTCACATAATTATTTTTCACGGCTTTTAAAGCTAAGCTTGCGTGGATTTCATAGGTTGCAGCAACTAGGACGCAGAAAAGCTACTTTCCAACGACACAAACATTAGCAGCTACATGTATTGGATCATACAGGCATTTGAAAACGTTTATTATCATACTATTGAGCTTCAAATAACTTGAAACATACCGGCAGTTGATATTTGATCGTAGTGACCCTTGTAATGTTACATGCAGTCTGCATGGCACATTTATTCATATAAAATATATCCAGATAGTTAATTTAAAAAGTTTATGTACAATCGATATGTTGTGAATAGTTACGGGTAACCAAAGAGAAGTAAATAAACAATATTATAAAAAAGTTCAATTTTGAAACTCGACTCGAGACGGTCATATTAAAACCGATGGTGGTTCAATCCCAACCAATTGGTATTTTTATTTGAATTTAAGTAAAAGATCATTACACAGAAAGTATCTGGTAATGACACAAATTAAATTCAACAAATCAAACCGTCTATCAAGTCGACATAATTGAAGTGTTTTCAATTTCATATTGAAGTTATATTACCAAGTAAATAACTTACAATATACTTAACGTAGAGTCAGTGTTTACGTGAGTGTTGTGCATTCAATTGAGAAGTGCTATCTGAGAGATAGCAACATATCCAAAGAGCTTTTTGGAAGGGGATTGGAGATTTCAACCAGCCAGTTACTGTTAGCTGTCCTGCTTCGTTTGCAGAGGAATTCTATAGGTTGCTGATCAGGTTACGCTAAAGCGACGCTAAGGTCAGTGTTTGTTTCATAACTTTTCGAACAACTTTTGGGAATACTTCAAGAATATTTAAATTGTGTGTTTAATATTAAGGAAATTGTATTTAGAACTAAGAATTATTATTATTTATCTAAATTCTTTTCGTGTTCTGAGTACTCGGCGAGTTTAGGCCATTATATTTTGAAATTATAACCTTTTTGATTTAATTTAAGATTGGGATTTGTAAATTAGGGATTTTGGGTTTTAAATATTTATTAAAAGTTATATAAAACAAACTGACTATCCTTACGTCATTGATAAGTCAATAAGCATATATGAATGTCGTTAAGATATTTAAAATATCAGTAAAGACCTGGAAGTAACTGTAAAATTACTTTATATATTAATCAGATATTTGAACAAGCAGTAATACTTGTTATTAAGAAGCACCATTCAGCTGAGGGTAAGGAGTATTTCTTTAGCTTTACTGACTAGCCGGAGCAAATAATTAAATAATTAGAAAGATATAACTGAACAATATTTGTATGTCAAATATTGACGTTTGTGAGGTAAGTTGTATATTAAATTTATCATATAAATAAGTGATATAACACCGCATAGAGTTGTGCTATTACACCCTACAGTTACAGTAGTATTATTACTAACATCTGCAAGTTTGCCAAGAGTTATTTATAATGCCAACTAGCACTTACAAATAGGAACCAATGTCACATTATAATTTTCCACGGCTTTTAAAGTTAAGCTTGCGTGGAATTGATAAGTTGCAGTAACTAGGACGCAGAAGAACTACTTTCCAAAGCCACAAATGCTAGTAGCTCCATGTATTATATCATACAGGCATTTAAAAACGTTTATTATAATACTATTGAGCTTTAAACAGCTTGAAACACACCAGCAGTTGATATTAGATCGTATTAATCCTACAGTTTACGCTACTATTATTACTAACATCTGCAAGTTGGCCAAGAGTTATTTATAATGCCAACCAGCACTTACAAATAACAACCAATGTCACATAAATATTTTTCACGGCTTTTAAAGCTAAGCTTGAGTGGATTTCATAGGTTGTAGCCACTAGGACGCAGAAAAGCTACTTTCCAACGACACAAACATTAGCAGCTACATGTATTGGATTATACAGGCATTTGAAAACGTTTATTTTCATACTATTAAGCTTTAAATAACTTGAAATATGCCGGCAGTTGATATTTGATCGTAGTAATCCTACAGTTTACAGTAGTATTATTACTAACATCTGCAAGTTTGCCAAGAGTTATTTATAATGCCAACTAGCACTTACAAATAGGAACCAATTTCACATAATAATTTTCCACGGCTTTTAAAGTTAAGCTTGCGTGGATTTGGTAGGTTGCAGCAACTAGGACGCAGAAAAGCTACTTTCGATGGCCACAAACGTTAGCAGCTACAAGTATTTTACTATACAGGTATTTGCAAACGTTTATTATAATACTGTTAAGTTTTAAACAACTTTAAAAAGCCCGGCATTTAATATTGGATCGTATTAATCCAACAGTTTACACTATTATTATTAAAAACATCTGCAAGTTGGCCAAGAGTTATTTATAATGCCAACAAGCTCTTACAAATAGCAACCAATGTCACATAAACAACGTGAAACTGACCGGCAGTTGATATTTGATCGTAGTAATCCTACAGTTTACAGTAGTATTATTACTAACATCTGCAAGTTTGCCAAGAGTTATTTATAATGCCAACTAGCACTTACAAATAGGAACCAATTTCACATAATAATTTTCCACGGCTTTTAAAGTTAAGCTTGCGTGGATTTGGTAGGTTGCAGCAACTAGGACGCAGAAAAGCTACTTTCGAAGGCCACAAACGTTAGCAGCTACATGTATTTTACTATACAGGTATTTGCAAACGTTTATTATAATACTGTTAAGTTTTAAACAACTTTAAAAAGCCCGGCATTTAATATTGGATCGTATTAATCCAACAGTTTACACTATTATTATTAAAAACATCTGCAAGTTGGCCAAGAGTTATTTATAATGCCAACTAGCACTTACAAATAGGAACCAATGTCACATTATAATTTTCCACAGCTTTTAAAGTTAAGCTTGCGTTAATTTGATAAGTTGCAGTAACTAGGACGCAGAAGAACTACTTTCCAAAACCACAAATGCTAGTAGCTCCATGTATTATATCATACAGGCAATTGAAAACGTTTATTATCATACTATTGAGCTTTAAACAGCTTGAAACATACCAGCAGTTGATATTTGAATGTATTAATCCTACAGTTTACACTACTATTATTACTAACATCTGCAAGTTGGCCAAGAGTTATTTATAATGCCAACCAGCACTTACAAATAACAACCAATGCCACATAATTATTTTTCACGGCTTTTAAAGCTAAGCTTGCGTGGATTTCATAGGTTGTAGCCACTAGGACGCAAAAAAGCTACTTTCCAGCGACACAAACATTAGCAGCTACACGTATTGGATCATACAGGCATTTGAAAACGTTTATTATCATACTATTGAGCTTTAAATAACTTGAAACATGCCGGCAGTTGATATTTGATCGTAGTAATCCTACAGTTTACAGTAGTATTATTACTAACATCTGCAAGTTTGCCAAGAGTTATTTATAATGCCAACTAGCACTTACAAATAGGAACCAATTTCACATAATAATTTTCCACGGCTTTTAAAGTTAAGCTTGCGTGGATTTGGTAGGTTGCAGCAACTAGGACGCAGAAAAGCTACTTTCGAAGGCCACAAACGTTAGCAGATACATCTATTTTACTATACAGGTATCTGCAAACGTTTATTATAATACTGTTAAGTTTTAAACAACTTTAAAAAGCCCGGCATTTAATATTGGATCGTATTAATCCAACAGTTTACACTATTATTATTAAAAACATCTGCAAGTTGGCCAAGAGTTATTTCTAATGCCAACAAGCTCTTACAAATAGCAACCAATGTCACATAAACAACGTGAAACTGACCGGCAGTTGATATTTGATCATATTAAACCTAATGTTTACACTACTATTATTACTAACATCTGCAAGTTGGCCAAGAGTTATTTATAATGCCAACCAGCACTTACAAATAGCAAGCAATGTCACAGAATTATTTTTCACGGCTTTTAAAGCTAAGCTTGGGTGGATTTCATAGGTTGCAGCAACTAGGACGCAGAAAAGCTACTTTCCAACACCACAAACGTTAGCAGCTACATGTAATTTACTATTCAGGCATTTGCAAACGTTTATTATCTTACTGTTGAGTTTTAACACAACTTGAAAAAGGCCGGCAGTTGATATTGAGTCGTGTTAATCTAACAGTTTACACTACTATTATTAAAAACATCTGCAAGTTGGCCAGGAGTTATTTATAATGCCAACTAGCACTTACAAATAGCAACCAATGTCACATAATTATTTTCCACGGCTTTTAAAGCTAAGCTTGCGTGGATTTGATAAGTTGCAGTGACTAGGACGCCGAAAAACTACTTTCCACATCCACAAATGTTAGTAGCTCCATGTATTGGATCATACATGCATTTGAAAACGTTGATTATCATACTATTGAGCTTTAAACAGCTTGAAACATACCGGCAGTTGATATTTGATCGTATTAATCCTACAGTTTACAGTAGTATTATTACTAACATCTGCAAGTTAGCCAAGAGTTATTTATAATGCCAACTAGCACTTACAAATAGGAACCAATGTCACATAATAATTTTCCACGACTTTTAAGTTAAACTTGCGTGGATTTGGTAGGTTGTAACAACTAGGATGCAGAAAAGCTACTTTCGAAGGCCACAAACGTTAGCAGTTACATATATTTTACTATACAGGTATTTGCAAAGGTTTATTATCCTACTGTTAAGTTTTAAACAACTTAAAAAAGCCCGGCAGTTAATATTGGATCGTATTAATCCAACAGTTTACACTATTATTATTAAAAACATCTGCAAGTTGTCCAAGAGTTATTTATAATGCCAACTAGCACTTACAAATAGCAACCAATGTCACATAATTATTTTCCACGGCTTTTAAAGCTAAGCTTGCGTGGATTTGATAAGTTGCAGTGACTAGGACGCCGAAAAACTACTTTCCACATCCACAAATGTTAGTAGCTCCATGTATTGGATCATGCAGGCATTTGAAAACGTTGATTATCATACTATTGAGCTTTAAACAGCTTGAAACATACCGGCAGTTGATATTTGATCGTATTAATCGTACAGTTTACTGTAGTATTATTACTAACATCTGCAAGTTTGCCAAGAGTTATTTATAATGCCAACTAGCACTTACAAATAGGAACCAATGTCACATAATAATTTTTCACGACTTTTAAGTTAAACTTGCGTGGATTTGGTAGGTTGTAACAACTAGGACGCAGAAATGCTACTTTCGAACGCCACAAACGTTAGCAGCTACATATATTTTACTATACAGGTATTTGCAAAGGTTTATTATCCTACTGTTTAGTTTTCAACAACTTAAAAAAGCCCGGCAGTTAATATTGAATCGTATTAATCTAGCAGTTTACACTACTATTATTAAAAACATCTGCAAGTTGGCCAGGAGTTATTTATAATGCCAACTAGCACTTACAAATAGCAACCAATGTCACATAATTATTTTCCATGGCTTTTAAAGCTAAGCTTGCGTGGATTTGATAAGTTGCAGTGACTAGGACGCCGAAAAACTACTTTCCACATCCACAAATGTCAGTAGCTCCATGTATTGGATCATACATGCATTTGAAAACGTTGATTATCATACTATTGAGCTTTAAACAGCTTGAAACATACCGGCAGTTGATATTTGATCGTATTAATCCGACAGTTTACAGTAGTATTATTACTAACATCTGCAAGTTTGCCAAGAGTTATTTATAATGCCAACTAGCACTTACAAATAGGAACCAATGTCACATAATAATTTTCCACGACTTTTAAGTTAAACTTGCGTGGATTTGATAGGTTGTAACAACTAGGACGCAGAAAAGCTACTTTCGAACGCCACAAACGTTAGCAGCTACATATATTTTACTATACAGGTATTTGCAAAGGTTTATTATCTTACTGTTAAGTTTTAAACAACTTAAAAAAGCCCGGCAGTTAATATTGGATCGTATTAATCCAACAGTTTACACTATTATTATTAAAAACATCTGCAAGTTGGCCAAGAGTTATTTATAATGCCAACTAGCACTTACAAATAATAATTATTTTGCACGGCCTTTAGAGCTAAGCTTGCGTTGATTTGAAAGGTTGCAGCAACTAGTCCGCAGAAAAGCTACTTTCGAACGCCACAAACGTTAGCAGCTACATTTATTTTACTATACAGGTATTTGCAAACGTTTATTATCCTACAGTTGAGTTTTAAACAACTTGAAACGGCCCGGCAGTTGATGTTGAATCGTATAAATCCTACAGTTTACACTACTATTATTACTAACATCTGCAAGTTGGCCAAGAGTTATTTATAATGCCAACCAGCATTTACAAATAACAACCAATGCCACATAATTATTTTTCACGGCTTTTAAAGCTAAGCTTGAGTGGATTTCATAGGTTGTAGCCACTAGGACGCAGAAAAGCTACTTTCCAACGACACAAACATTAGCAGCTACATGTATTGGATTATACAGGCATTTGAAAACGTTTATTTTCATACTATTAAGCTTTAAATAACTTGAAATATGCCGGCAGTTGATATTTGATCGTAGTAATCCTACAGTTTACAGTAGTATTATTACTAACATCTGCAAGTTTGCCAAGAGTTATTTATAATGCCAACTAGCACTTACAAATAGGAACCAATTTCACATAATAATTTTCCACGGCTTTTAAAGTTAAGCTTGCGTGGATTTGGTAGGTTGCAGCAACTAGGACGCAGAAAAGCTACTTTCGAAGGCCACAAACGTTAGCAGCTACATCTATTTTACTATACAGGTATTTGCAAACGTTTATTATAATACTGTTAAGTTTTAAACAACTTTAAAAAGCCCGGCATTTAATATTGGATCGTATTAATCCAACAGTTTACACTATTATTATTAAAAACATCTGCAAGTTGGCCAAGAGTTATTTATAATGCCAACAAGCTCTTACAAATAGCAACCAATGTCACATAAACAACGTGAAACTGACCGGCAGTTGATATTTGATCGTAGTAATCCTACAGTTTACAGTAGTATTATTACTAACATCTGCAAGTTTGCCAAGAGTTATTTATAATGCCAACTAGCACTTACAAATAGGAACCAATTTCACATAATAATTTTCCACGGCTTTTAAAGTTAATCTTGCGTGGATTTGGTAGGTTGCAGCAACTAGGACGCAGAAAAGCTACTTTCGAAGGCCACAAACGTTAGCAGCTACATGTATTTTACTATACAGGTATTTGCAAACGTTTATTATAATACTGTTAAGTTTTAAACAACTTTAAAAAGCCCGGCATTTAATATTGGGTCGTATTAATCCAACAGTTTACACTATTATTATTAAAAACATCTGCAAGTTGGCCAAGAGTTATTTATAATGCCAACTAGCACTTACAAATAGGAACCAATGTCACATTATAATTTTCCACAGCTTTTAAAGTTAAGCTTGCGTTAATTTGATAAGTTGCAGTAACTAGGACGCAGAAGAACTACTTTCCAAAACCACAAATGCTAGTAGCTCCATGTATTATATCATACAGGCAATTGAAAACGTTTATTATCATACTATTGAGCTTTAAACAGCTTGAAACATACCAGCAGTTGATATTTGAATGTATTAATCCTACAGTTTACACTACTATTATTACTAACATCTGCAAGTTGGCCAAGAGTTATTTATAATGCCAACCAGCACTTACAAATAACAACCAATGCCACATAATTATTTTTCACGGCTTTTAAAGCTAAGCTTGCGTGGATTTCATAGGTTGTAGCCACTAGGACGCAAAAAAGCTACTTTCCAACGACACAAACATTAGCAGCTACATGTATTGGATCATACAGGCATTTGAAAACGTTTATTATCATACTATTGAGCTTTAAATAACTTGAAACATGCCGCCAGTTGATATTTGATCGTAGTAATCCTACAGTTTACAGTAGTATTATTACTAACATCTGCAAGTTTGCCAAGAGTTATTTATAATGCCAACTAGCACTTACAAATAGGAACCAATTTCACATAATAATTTTCCACGGCTTTTAAAGTTAAGCTTGCGTGGATTTGGTAGGTTGCAGCAACTAGGACGCAGAAAAGCTACTTTCGAAGGCCACAAACGTTAGCAGCTACATCTATTTTACTATACAGGTATCTGCAAACGTTTATTATAATACTGTTAAGTTTTAAACAACTTTAAAAAGCCCGGCATTTAATATTGGATCGTATTAATCCAACAGTTTACACTATTATTATTAAAAACATCTGCAAGTTGGCCAAGAGTTATTTCTAATGCCAACAAGCTCTTACAAATAGCAACCAATGTCACATAAACAACGTGAAACTGACCGGCAGTTGATATTTGATCATATTAAACCTAATGTTTACACTACTATTATTACTAACATCTGCAAGTTGGCCAAGAGTTATTTATAATGCCAACCAGCACTTACAAATAGCAAGCAATGTCACATAATTATTTTTCACGGCTTTTAAAGCTAAGCTTGGGTGGATTTCATAGGTTGCAGCAACTAGGACGCAGAAAAGCTACTTTCCAACACCACAAACGTTAGCAGCTACATGTAATTTACTATTCAGGCATTTGCAAACGTTTATTATCTTACTGTTGAGTTTTAACACAACTTGAAAAAGGCCGGCAGTTGATGTTGAGTCGTATTAATCTAACAGTTTACACTACTATTATTAAAAACATCTGCAAGTTGGCCAGGAGTTATTTATAATGCCAAATAGCACTTACAAATAGCAACCAATGTCACATAATTATTTTCCACGGCTTTTAAAGCTAAGCTTGCGTGGATTTGATAAGTTGCAGTGACTAGGACGCCGAAAAACTACTTTCCACATCCACAAATGTTAGTAGCTCCATGTATTGGATCATACATGCATTTGAAAACGTTGATTATCATACTATTGAGCTTTAAACAGCTTGAAACATACCGGCAGTTGATATTTGATCGTATTAATCCTACAGTTTACAGTAGTATTATTACTAACATCTGCAAGTTTGCCAAGAGTTATTTATAATGCCAACTAGCACTTACAAATAGGAACCAATTTCACATAATAATTTTCCACGGCTTTTAAAGTTAAGCTTGCGTGGATTTGGTAGGTTGCAGCAACTAGGACGCAGAAAAGCTACTTTCGATGGCCACAAACGTTAGTAGCTACATGTATTTTATTATACAGGTATTTGCAAACGTTTATTATAATACTGTTAAGTTTTAAACAACTTTAAAAAGCCAGGCATTTAATATTGGATCGTATTAATCCAACAGTTTACACTATTATTATTAAAAACATCTGCAAGTTGGCCAAGAGTTATTTATAATGCCAACAAGCTCTTACAAATAGCAACCAATGTCACATAAACAACGTGAAACTGACCGGCAGTTGATATTTGATCGTAGTAATCCTACAGTTTACAGTAGTATTATTACTAACATCTGCAAGTTTGCCAAGAGTTATTTATAATGCCAACTAGCACTTACAAATAGGAACCAATTTCACATAATAATTTTCCACGGCTTTTAAAGTTAAGCTTGCGTGGATTTGGTAGGTTGCAGCAACTAGGACGCAGAAAAGCTACTTTCGAAGGCCACAAACGTTAGCAGCTACATGTATTTTACTATACAGGTATTTGCAAACGTTTATTATAATACTGTTAAGTTTTAAACAACTTTAAAAAGCCCGGCATTTAATATTGGATCGTATTAATCCAACAGTTTACACTATTATTATTAAAAACATCTGCAAGTTGGCCAAGAGTTATTTATAATGCCAACTAGCACTTACAAATAGGAACCAATGTCACATAATAATTTTCCACGACTTTTAAGTTAAACTTGCGTGGATTTGGTAGGTTGTAACAACTAGGACGCAGAAAAGCTACTTTCGAACGCCACAAACGTTAGCAGCTACATATATTTTACTATACAGGTATTTGCAAAGGTTTATTATCCTACTGTTAAGTTTTAAACTACTTAAAAAAGCCCGGCAGTTAATATTCTATCGTATTAATCCAACAGTTTACACTATTATTATTAAAAACATCTGCAAGTTGTCCAAGAGTTATTTATAATGCCAACCAGCACTTACAAATAACAACCAATGTCACATAATTATTTTTCACGGCTTTTAAAGCTAAGCTTGCGTGGATTTCATAGGTTGCAGCAACTAGGACGCAGAAAAGCTACTTTCCAACGACACAAACATTAGCAGCTACATGTATTGGATCATACAGACATTTGAAAACGTTTATTATCATACTATTGAGCTTCAAATAACTTGAAACATACCGGCAGTTGATATTTGATCGTAGTGACCCTTGTAATGTTACATGCAGTCTGCATGGCACATTTATTCATATAAAATATATCCAGATAGTTAATTTAAAAAGTTTATGTACAATCGATATGTTGTGAATAGTTACGGGTAACCAAAGAGAAGTAAATAAACAATATTATAAAAAAGTTCAATTTTGAAACTCGACTCGAGACGGTCATATTAAAACCGATGGTGGTTCAATCCCAACCAATTGGTATTTTTATTTGAATTTAAGTAAAAGATCATTACACAGAAAGTATCTGGTAATGACACAAATTAAATTCAACAAATCAAACCGTCTATCAAGTCGACATAATTGAAGTGTTTTCAATTTCATATTGAAGTTATATTACCAAGTAAATAACTTACAATATACTTAACGTAGAGTCAGTGTTTACGTGAGTGTTGTGCATTCAATTGAGAAGTGCTATCTGAGAGATAGCAACATATCCAAAGAGCTTTTTGGAAGGGGATTGGAGATTTCAACCAGCCAGTTACTGTTAGCTGTCCTGCTTCGTTTGCAGAGGAATTCTATAGGTTGCTGATCAGGTTACGCTAAAGCGACGCTAAGGTCAGTGTTTGTTTCATAACTTTTCGAACAACTTTTGGGAATACTTCAAGAATATTTAAATTGTGTGTTTAATATTAAGGAAATTGTATTTAGAACTAAGAATTATTATTATTTATCTAAATTCTTTTCGTGTTCTGAGTACTCGGCGAGTTTAGGCCATTATATTTTGAAATTATAACCTTTTTGATTTAATTTAAGATTGGGATTGTAAATTAGGGATTTTGGGTTTTAAATATTTATTAAAAGTTATATAAAACAAACTGACTATCCTTACGTCATTGATAAGTCAATAAGCATATATGAATGTCGTTAAGATATTTAAAATATCAGTAAAGACCTGGAAGTAACTGTAAAATTACTTTATATATTAATCAGATATTTGAACAAGCAGTAATACTTGTTATTAAGAAGCACCATTCAGCTGAGGGTAAGGAGTATTTCTTTAGCTTTACTGACTAGCCGGAGCAAATAATTAAATAATTAGAAAGATATAACTGAACAATATTTGTATGTCAAATATTGACGTTTGTGAGGTAAGTTGTATATTAAATTATCATATAAATAAGTGATATAACACCGCATAGAGTTGTGCTATTACACCCTACAGTTACAGTAGTATTATTACTAACATCTGCAAGTTTGCCAAGAGTTATTTATAATGCCAACTAGCACTTACAAATAGGAACCAATGTCACATTAATATTTTCCACGGCTTTTAAAGTTAAGCTTGCGTGGAATTGATAAGTTGCAGTAACTAGGACGCAGAAGAACTACTTTCCAAAGCCACAAATGCTAGTAGCTCCCATGTATTATATCATACAGGCATTTAAAAACGTTTATTATAATACTATTGAGCTTTAAACAGCTTGAAACACACCAGCAGTTGATATTAGATCGTATTAATCCTACAGTTTACGCTACTATTATTACTAACATCTGCAAGTTGGCCAAGAGTTATTTATAATGCCAACCAGCACTTACAAATAACAACCAATGTCACATAAATATTTTTCACGGCTTTTAAAGCTAAGCTTGAGTGGATTTCATAGGTTGTAGCCACTAGGACGCAGAAAAGCTACTTTCCAACGACACAAACATTAGCAGCTACATGTATTGGATTATACAGGCATTTGAAAACGTTTATTTTCATACTATTAAGCTTTAAATAACTTGAAATATGCCGGCAGTTGATATTTGATCGTAGTAATCCTACAGTTTACAGTAGTATTATTACTAACATCTGCAAGTTTGCCAAGAGTTATTTATAATGCCAACTAGCACTTACAAATAGGAACCAATTTCACATAATAATTTTCCACGGCTTTTAAAGTTAAGCTTGCGTGGATTTGGTAGGTTGCAGCAACTAGGACGCAGAAAAGCTACTTTCGATGGCCACAAACGTTAGCAGCTACAAGTATTTTACTATACAGGTATTTGCAAACGTTTATTATAATACTGTTAAGTTTTAAACAACTTTAAAAAGCCCGGCATTTAATATTGGATCGTATTAATCCAACAGTTTACACTATTATTATTAAAAACATCTGCAAGTTGGCCAAGAGTTATTTATAATGCCAACAAGCTCTTACAAATAGCAACCAATGTCACATAAACAACGTGAAACTGACCGGCAGTTGATATTTGATCGTAGTAATCCTACAGTTTACAGTAGTATTATTACTAACATCTGCAAGTTTGCCAAGAGTTATTTATAATGCCAACTAGCACTTACAAATAGGAACCAATTTCACATAATAATTTTCCACGGCTTTTAAAGTTAAGCTTGCGTGGATTTGGTAGGTTGCAGCAACTAGGACGCAGAAAAGCTACTTTCGAAGGCCACAAACGTTAGCAGCTACATGTATTTTACTATACAGGTATTTGCAAACGTTTATTATAATACTGTTAAGTTTTAAACAACTTTAAAAAGCCCGGCATTTAATATTGGATCGTATTAATCCAACAGTTTACACTATTATTATTAAAAACATCTGCAAGTTGGCCAAGAGTTATTTATAATGCCAACTAGCACTTACAAATAGGAACCAATGTCACATTATAATTTTCCACAGCTTTTAAAGTTAAGCTTGCGTTAATTTGATAAGTTGCAGTAACTAGGACGCAGAAGAACTACTTTCCAAAACCACAAATGCTAGTAGCTCCATGTATTATATCATACAGGCAATTGAAAACGTTTATTATCATACTATTGAGCTTTAAACAGCTTGAAACATACCAGCAGTTGATATTTGAATGTATTAATCCTACAGTTTACACTACTATTATTACTAACATCTGCAAGTTGGCCAAGAGTTATTTATAATGCCAACCAGCACTTACAAATAACAACCAATGCCACATAATTATTTTTCACGGCTTTTAAAGCTAAGCTTGCGTGGATTTCATAGGTTGTAGCCACTAGGACGCAAAAAAGCTACTTTCCAGCGACACAAACATTAGCAGCTACACGTATTGGATCATACAGGCATTTGAAAACGTTTATTATCATACTATTGAGCTTTAAATAACTTGAAACATGCCGGCAGTTGATATTTGATCGTAGTAATCCTACAGTTTACAGTAGTATTATTACTAACATCTGCAAGTTTGCCAAGAGTTATTTATAATGCCAACTAGCACTTACAAATAGGAACCAATTTCACATAATAATTTTCCACGGCTTTTAAAGTTAAGCTTGCGTGGATTTGGTAGGTTGCAGCAACTAGGACGCAGAAAAGCTACTTTCGAAGGCCACAAACGTTAGCAGATACATCTATTTTACTATACAGGTATCTGCAAACGTTTATTATAATACTGTTAAGTTTTAAACAACTTTAAAAAGCCCGGCATTTAATATTGGATCGTATTAATCCAACAGTTTACACTATTATTATTAAAAACATCTGCAAGTTGGCCAAGAGTTATTTCTAATGCCAACAAGCTCTTACAAATAGCAACCAATGTCACATAAACAACGTGAAACTGACCGGCAGTTGATATTTGATCATATTAAACCTAATGTTTACACTACTATTATTACTAACATCTGCAAGTTGGCCAAGAGTTATTTATAATGCCAACCAGCACTTACAAATAGCAAGCAATGTCACAGAATTATTTTTCACGGCTTTTAAAGCTAAGCTTGGGTGGATTTCATAGGTTGCAGCAACTAGGACGCAGAAAAGCTACTTTCCAACACCACAAACGTTAGCAGCTACATGTAATTTACTATTCAGGCATTTGCAAACGTTTATTATCTTACTGTTGAGTTTTAACACAACTTGAAAAAGGCCGGCAGTTGATATTGAGTCGTGTTAATCTAACAGTTTACACTACTATTATTAAAAACATCTGCAAGTTGGCCAGGAGTTATTTATAATGCCAACTAGCACTTACAAATAGCAACCAATGTCACATAATTATTTTCCACGGCTTTTAAAGCTAAGCTTGCGTGGATTTGATAAGTTGCAGTGACTAGGACGCCGAAAAACTACTTTCCACATCCACAAATGTTAGTAGCTCCATGTATTGGATCATACATGCATTTGAAAACGTTGATTATCATACTATTGAGCTTTAAACAGCTTGAAACATACCGGCAGTTGATATTTGATCGTATTAATCCTACAGTTTACAGTAGTATTATTACTAACATCTGCAAGTTAGCCAAGAGTTATTTATAATGCCAACTAGCACTTACAAATAGGAACCAATGTCACATAATAATTTTCCACGACTTTTAAGTTAAACTTGCGTGGATTTGGTAGGTTGTAACAACTAGGATGCAGAAAAGCTACTTTCGAAGGCCACAAACGTTAGCAGTTACATATATTTTACTATACAGGTATTTGCAAAGGTTTATTATCCTACTGTTAAGTTTTAAACAACTTAAAAAAGCCCGGCAGTTAATATTGGATCGTATTAATCCAACAGTTTACACTATTATTATTAAAAACATCTGCAAGTTGTCCAAGAGTTATTTATAATGCCAACTAGCACTTACAAATAGCAACCAATGTCACATAATTATTTTCCACGGCTTTTAAAGCTAAGCTTGCGTGGATTTGATAAGTTGCAGTGACTAGGACGCCGAAAAACTACTTTCCACATCCACAAATGTTAGTAGCTCCATGTATTGGATCATGCAGGCATTTGAAAACGTTGATTATCATACTATTGAGCTTTAAACAGCTTGAAACATACCGGCAGTTGATATTTGATCGTATTAATCGTACAGTTTACTGTAGTATTATTACTAACATCTGCAAGTTTGCCAAGAGTTATTTATAATGCCAACTAGCACTTACAAATAGGAACCAATGTCACATAATAATTTTTCACGACTTTTAAGTTAAACTTGCGTGGATTTGGTAGGTTGTAACAACTAGGACGCAGAAATGCTACTTTCGAACGCCACAAACGTTAGCAGCTACATATATTTTACTATACAGGTATTTGCAAAGGTTTATTATCCTACTGTTTAGTTTTCAACAACTTAAAAAAGCCCGGCAGTTAATATTGAATCGTATTAATCTAGCAGTTTACACTACTATTATTAAAAACATCTGCAAGTTGGCCAGGAGTTATTTATAATGCCAACTAGCACTTACAAATAGCAACCAATGTCACATAATTATTTTCCACGGCTTTTAAAGCTAAGCTTGCGTGGATTTGATAAGTTGCAGTGACTAGGACGCCGAAAAACTACTTTCCACATCCACAAATGTTAGTAGCTCCATGTATTGGATCATACATGCATTTGAAAACGTTGATTATCATACTATTGAGCTTGAAACAGCTTGAAACATACCGGCAGTTGATATTTGATCGTATTAATCCAACAGTTTACAGTAGTATTATTACTAACATCTGCAAGTTTGCCAAGAGTTATTTATAATGCCAACTAGCACTTACAAATAGGAACCAATGTCACATAATAATTTTCCACGACTTTTAAGTTAAACTTGCGTGGATTTGGTAGGTTGTAACAACTAGGACGCAGAAAAGCTACTTTCGAACGCCACAAACGTTAGCAGCTACATATATTTTACTATACAGGTATTTGCAAAGGTTTATTATCCTACTGTTAAGTTTTAAACAACTTAAAAAAGCCCGGCAGTTAATATTGGATCGTATTAATCCAACAGTTTACACTATTATTATTAAAAACATCTGCAAGTTGTCCAAGAGTTATTTATAATGCCAACTAGCACTTACAAATAGCAACCAATGTCACATAATTATTTTCCACGGCTTTTAAAGCTAAGCTTGCGTGGATTTGATAAGTTGCAGTGACTAGGACGCCGAAAAACTACTTTCCACATCCACAAATGTTAGTAGCTCCATGTATTGGATCATACAAGCATTTGAAAACGTTGATTATCATACTATTGAGCTTTAAACAGCTTGAAACATACCGGCAGTTGATATTTGATCGTATTAATCGTACAGTTTGCTGTAGTATTATTACTAACATCTGCAAGTTTGCCAAGAGTTATTTATAATGCCAACTAGCACTTACAAATAGGAACCAATGTCACATAATAATTTTCCACGACTGTTAAGTTAAACTTGCGTGGATTTGGTAGGTTGTAACAACTAGGACGCAGAAAAGCTACTTTCGAACGCCACAAACGTTAGCAGCTACATATACTTTACTATACAGGTATTTGCAAAGGTTTATTATCCTACTGTTAAGTTTTAAACAACTTAAAAAAGCCCGGCAGTTAATATTGGATCGTATTAATCCAACAGTTTACACTATTATTATCAAAAACATCTGCAAGTTGTCCAAGAGTTATTTATAATGCCAACTAGCACTTACAAATAGCAACCAATGTCACATAATTATTTTCCACGGCTTTTAAAGCTAAGCTTGCGTGGATTTGATAAGTTGCAGTGACTAGGACGCCGAAAAACTACTTTCCACATCCACAAATGTTAGTAGCTCCATGTATTGGATCATACAGGCATTTGAAAACGTTGATTATCATACTATTGAGCTTTAAACAGCTTGAAACATACCGGCAGTTGATATTTGATCGTATTAATCCTACAGTTTACAGTAGTATTATTACTAACATCTGCAAGTTTGCCAAGAGTTATTTATAATGCCAACTAGCACTTACAAATAGGAACCAATGTCACATAATAATTTTCCACGACTTTTAAGTTAAACTTGCGTGGATTTGGTAGGTTGTAACAACTAGGACGCAGAAAAGCTACTTTCGAACGCCACAAACGTTAGCAGCTACATATATTTTACTATACAGGTATTTGCAAAGGTTTATTATCCTACTGTTAAGTTTTAAACAACTTAAAAAAGCCCGGCAGTTAATATTGGATCGTATTAATCCAACAGTTTACACTATTATTATTAAAAACATCTGCAAGTTGTCCAAGAGTTATTTATAATGCCAACTAGCACTTACAAATAGCAACCAATGTCACATAATTATTTTCCACGGCTTTTAAAGCTAAGCTTGCGTGGATTTGATAAGTTGCAGTGACTAGGACGCCGAAAAACTACTTTCCACATCCACAAATGTTAGTAGCTCCATGTATTGGATCATACAGGCATTTGAAAACGTTGATTATCATACTATTGAGCTTTAAACAGCTTGAAACATACCGGCAGTTGATATTTGATCGTATTAATCCTACAGTTTACAGTAGTATTATTACTAACATCTGCAAGTTTGCCAAGAGTTATTTATAATGCCAACTAGCACTTACAAATAGGAACCAATGTCACATAATAATTTTCCACGACTTTTAAGTTAAACTTGCGTGGATTTGGTAGGTTGTAACAACTAGGACGCAGAAAAGCTACTTTCGAACGCCACAAACGTTAGCAGCTACATATATTTTACTATACAGGTATTTGCAAAGGTTTATTATCTGTTAAGTTTTAAACAACTTAAAAAAAGCCCGGCAGTTAATATTGGATCGTATTAATCCAACAGTTTACACTATTATTATTAAAAACATCTGCAAGTTGGCCAAGAGTTATTTATAATGCCAACTAGCACTTACAAATAATAATTATTTTGCACGGCCTTTAGAGCTAAGCTTGCGTTGATTTGAAAGGTTGCAGCAACTAGTCCGCTGAAAAGCTACTCTCGAACGCCACAAACGTTAGCAGCTACATTTATTTTACTATACAGGTATTTGCAAACGTTTATTATCCTACAGTTGAGTTTTAAACAACTTGAAACGGCCCGGCAGTTGATGTTGAATCGTATAAATCCTACAGTTTACACTACTATATCTACTAACATCTGCAAGTTGGCCAAGAGTAATTTATAATGCCAAGTAGCACTTACAAATAACAACCATTTCTCACATAATTATTTTTCACGGCTTTTAAAGCTAACTTTGCGTGGATTTGATAAGTTGCAGTAGCTAGGACGCAGAAAAATCATTTTCCAAAGCCACAAATGTTAGCAGCTCCATGTATTGGATCATACAGGCATTTGAAAACGTTTATTATTATACTATTAGCTTTAAACAGCTTGAAACAGACCGGCAGTTGATATTTGACCGTAGTAATCCTACAGTTTACAGTAGTATTATTACTAACATCTGCAAGTTGGGCAAGAGTTATTTATAATGCCAACCAGCACTTACAAATAACAACCAATGTCACATAATTATTTTTCACGGCTTTTAAAGCTAAGCTTGGGTGGATTTCATAGGTTGCAGCAACTAGGACGCAGAAAAACTACTTTCCAACGACACAAACTTAGCAGCTACATGTATTTTACTATACAGGTATTTGCAAACTTTTATTATCTTACTGTTAAGTTTTAAACAACTTGAAAAAGCCCGGCAGTTAATATTGGATCGTAATAATTCAATAGTTTACACTATTATTATTAAAAAATCTGCAAGTTGGCCAAGAGTTATTTATAATGCCAACTAGCACTTATAAATAGCAACCAATGTTACATAATGATTTTTCACGGCCTTTAAAGCTAAGCTTGCGTTGATTTGAAAGGTTGCAGCAACTAGGACGCAGAAAAGCTACTTTCCAACGCCACAAACATTAGCAGCTCCATGTATTTTACTATACAGGCATTTGCAAACGTTTATTATCATACTATTGAGCTTTAAACAGCTTGAAACATACCGGCAGTTGATATTTGATCGTATTACTCCTACAGTTTACAGTAATATTATTACTAACATATGCAAGTTCGCCAAGACATATTTATAATGCCAAGCCGCACTTACAAATAGCAACCAATATCACATAATTGTTTTTCACGGCTTTTAAGTTAAGATTGCGTGGATTTGGTAGGTTGCAGCAACTAGGACGCAGAAAAGCTACTTTCGAACGCCACAAACGTTAGCAGCTACATATATTTTACTATACAGGCATTCGCAAACGTTTATTATCGTACTGCTAAGTTTTAAACAACTTGAAAATGCCCGGCAGTTAATATTGGATCGCATTAATCCAACAGTTTACAGTACTATTATTACTAACATATGCAAGTTGGCCAAGAGTTATTTATAATGCCAACCAGCACTTTCCAATAGCAACCAATGTCAGATAATTATTTTTCACGGCTTTTAAAGCTAAGCTTGCTTGGATTTGATAGGTTGCAGCAACTAGGACGCAGAAAAGCTACTTTCCAACGCCACAAACATTATCAGCTCCATGTATTTTACTATACAGGCATTTGCAAACGTTTATTATTCTACTGTTGAGTGTTAAACAACTTGAAACAGACCGGCAGTTGATATTTGATCGTATTAATCCTACAGTTTACACTATTATTATTACTAACATCTGCTAGTTGGTCAAGAGCTATTTATAATGCCAACCAGCACTAACAAATAGCAACCAATGTCACATAATTATTTTTCACGGCTTTTAAAGCTAAGTTTGCGTAGATTTGATAGGTTGCAGCAACTAGGACGCAGAAAAGCTACTTTCCAACGCCACAAACGTTAGCAGCTACATGTAATTTACTATTCAGGTATTTGCAAACGTTTATTACTTTACTGTTGAGTTTTAAACAACTTGAAACAGCCCGGCAGTCGATATTGGATTGTATTAATCCAACAGTTTACACTACTATTATTAAAAACATCTGCAAGTTGGCCAAGAGTGATTTATAATACCAAATAGCACTTACCAATAACACCCAATGTCACATAGTTATTTTCCACGGCTTTTAAAGCTAAGCTTGCGTGGATTTGATAAGTTGCAGTAACTAGGACGCAGAAAAACTACTTTCCAAAGCCACAAATGTTAGCAACTCCATGTATTGTATCATACAGGCATTTGAAAACGTTTATTATCATACTATTGAGATTTAAACAGCGTGAAACAGACCGGCAGTTGATATTTGATCGTATTAATCCTACAGTTTACACTACTATTATTACTAACATCTGCAAGTTGGCGAAGAGTTATTTAGAATGCCAACCAGCACTTACAAATATCAACCAATATCACATAATTGTTTTTCCCGGCTTTTAAGTTAAGCTTGCGTGGATTTGGTAGGTTGCAGCAACTAGGACACCAGAAAAACTACTTTCGAACGCCACAAACGTTAGCAGCTCCATTAGTTTACTATACAGGCATGTGCAAACGTTTATTATCTTACTGTTGAACTTTAAACAGACCGGCAGTTGATATTTGATCATATTAATCCTACAGTTTACACTACTATTATTACTAACATCTGCAAGATGGCCAAGAGCTATTTATAATGCCAACCAGCACTTACAAATAGCAACCAATGTCACATAATTATTTTCCACGGCTTTTAAAGCTAAACTTGCGTGGATTTGATAAGTTGCAGTAACTAGGACGCAGAAAAACTACTTTCCATAGCCACAAATCTTAGCAGCTCAATGCATTGGATCATACAGGCATTTGAAAACGTTTATAATCATACTATTGAGCTTTAAACAGCTTGAATCATACCGGCAGTTGATATTTGATCGTATTAATCCTACAGTTTATAGTACTATTATTACTAACATATGCAAGTTGGCCAAGAGTTATTTATAATGCCAACCAGCAATTACAAATAGCAACCAATGTCAGATAATTGTTTTTCACGGCTTTTAAGTTAACCTTGCGTGGATTTGGTAGGTTGCAGCAAGTAGGACGCAGAAAAGCTACTTTCCAACGCCACAAACGTTAGCAGCTACATGTAATTTACTATTCAGGTATTTGCAATCGTTTATTATCTTACTGTTGAGTTTTAAACTACTTGAAACAGGCCGGCAGTTGATATTGGATCGTATTAAACAAATAGTTTACACTACTATTATTAAAAACATCTGCAAGTTGGCCAGGAGTTATTTATAATGCCAACTAGCACCTAGAAATAGCAACCAATGTCACATAATTATTTTCCACGGCTTTTAAAGCTAAGCTTGCGTGGATTTGATAAGTTGCAGTAACTAGGACGCCGAAAAACTATTTTCCACAGCCACAAATGTTAGTAGATCCATGTATTGGATCATACAGGCATTTGAAAACGCGTATTATCATACTATTGAGCTTTAAACAGCTTGAATCATACCGGCAGTTGATATTTGATCGTATTAATCCTACAGTTTATAGTACTATTATTACTAACATATGCAAGTTGGCCAAGAGTTATTTATAATGCCAACCAGCAATTACAAATAGCAACCAATGTCAGATAATTGTTTTTCACGGCTTTTAAGTTAACCTTGCGTGGATTTGGTAGGTTGCAGCAAGTAGGACGCAGAAAAGCTACTTGCCAACGCCACAAACGTTAGCAGCTACATGTAATTTACTATTCAGGTATTTGCAATCGTTTATTAACTTACTGTTGAGTTTTAAACTACTTGAAACAGGCCGGCAGTTGATATTGGATCGTATTAAACAAATAGTTTACACTACTATTATTAAAAACATCTGCAAGTTGGCCAATAGTTATTTATAATCCCAACCAGCACTTACAAATAGCAACCAGTGTCACATAATTATTTTTCACGGCCTTTAAAGCTAAGCTTGCGTGGATTTCATAGGTTGCAGCAACTAGGACGCAGAAAAGCTACTTTCCAATGACACAAACGTTAGCAGCTTCATGTAATTTACTATTCAGGTATTTGCAAACATTTATTATTTTACTGTTGAGTTTTAAACAACTTGAAACAGGCCGGCAGTTGATATTTAATCGTATTAATCCTACAGTTTACACTACTATTATTACTAACATCTGCAAGTTGGCCAAGAGTTATTTATAATGCCAACCAGCACTTACAAATAGCAACCAATGTCACATAATTATTTTTCACGGCTTTTGAAGCTAAGCTTGGGTGGATTTAATAGGTTGCAGCAACTAGGACGCAGAAAAGCTACTTTCCAACGCCGCAAACGTTAGCAGCTACATGTAATTTACTATACAGGTATTTCCAAGCGTTTATTATCTTACTGTTGAGTTTTAAATAACTTGAAACAGCCCGGCAGTTGATATTGGTTGTATTGATTCAGCAGTTTACACTACTATTATTAAAAACCTCTGGAAGTTGGCCAATAGTTATTTATAATGAAAACTAGCACTTACAAATAGCAACCAATGTCACATAATTATTTTCCACGGCTTTTAAAGCTAAGCTTGCGTGGATTTGATAGGTTGCAGTAGCTAGGACGCAGAAAAACCACTTTCCAAATCCACAAATGTTAGCAGCTCTATGTATTGGATCATACAGGCATTTGAAAACGTTTGTAATCATACTAGTGAGCTTTAAACAGCTTGAAAAAGACCGGCAGTTAATATTTGATCGTATTAATCCTAAAGTTATACTACTATTATTACTAACATCTGCAAGTTGGCCAAGAGTTATTTATAATGCTCTTACAAATAGCAACCAATGTCACATAATTTTTTTTTCACGGCTTTTAAAGCTAAGCTTTCTTGGATTTGATAGGTTGCAGCAACTAGGACGCAGAAAAGCTACTTTTCAACGCCACAAACGTTAGCAGCTCCATGTATTTTACTATGCAGGCATTTGCCAACGTTTATTACTCTACTGTTGAGTTTTAAACAACTTGAAACAGACCGGCAGTTGATATTTGATCGTATTAATCCTACAGTTTACACTACAATTTTTATTAACATCTGCAAGTTAGCCAAGAGTTATTTGTAATGCCAACCAGCACTTACAAATAGCAACCAATGCCACATAATTATTTTTCACGGCCTTTAAAGATAAGCTTGCGTGGATTTGCTAGGTTGCAGCAACTAGGATGCAGAAAATCTACTTTCCAACGCCACAAACGTTAGTAGCTACATGTATTTTACTATACAGGTATTTTCAAACGTTTATTATCTTACTGTTGAGTTTTAAACAACTTGAAACAGCCCGACAGTTGATATTGGATCATATTAATCCAACAGTTTACACTATTATTAAAAACATCTGCTAGTTGGCCAAGAATTATTTATAATACCAACTAGCACTTGCAAATAGCAACCAATGTCACACAATTATTTTCCACGGCTTTTAAAGCTAAGCTTGCGTGGATTTGATAAGTTGCAGTAACTAGGACACAGAAAAACTACTTTCCACAGCCACGAATGTTAGCAGCTCCATGTATTAGATCATATGGGCATTTGAAACCGTTTATTATCATACTATTGAGCTTTAAACAGCTTGATCAAGACCGGCAGGTGATAGTTGATCGTATTAATCCAAGAGTTTACACTACTATTATTAAAAACATCTGCAAGTTGGCCAAGAGTTATTTGTAATGCCAAGTAGCACTTACAAATAGCAACCAATGTCACATAATTATTTTCCACGGCTTTTAAAGATAAGCTTGCGTGGATTTGATAAGTTGCAGTAAGTAGGATGCAGAAAAACTAATTTCCAAAGCCACAAATTTAAGCAGCTCCATGTATTGGATCATACAGGCATTTGAAAGCGTTTATTATCATACTAGTGAGTTTTAAACAGCTTGAAACAGACCGGCAGGTAATATTTGATCGTATTAATCCTACAGTTTACACCACTATTATTACTAACATCTGCAAGTTGCGCAAGAGTTATCTATAATGCCAACCAGCACTTACAAATAGCAACCAATATCACATAATTGGTTTTCACGGCTTTTAAGTTAAGATTGCGTGGATTTGGTAGGTTGCAGCAACTAGGACTCCAGAAAAGCTACTTTCGAACACCACAAACGTTAGGAGCTCCATGTAGTTTACTATATAGGCATTTGTAAACGTTTATTTTCCTACTAATGAACTTTAAACAACTTGAAACAGACCGGCAGTTGATATTTGATCAAATTAATCCTAGAGTTTACACTACTAATATTACTAACATCTGCAAGTTGGCCAAGAGCACTTACAAATAGTAACCAATGTAACATAATTATTTTTCAACGCTTTTAAAGCTAAGCTTGCGTGGATTTGATAGGTTGCAGCAACTAGGACGCAGAAAAGCTACTTTCCAACGCCACAAACGTAGCAGCTCCATGTATTTTACTATACAGGTATCTGCAAACGTTTATTTTCTTACTGTTGAGTTTTAAACAACTTGAAACTGCCCGGCAGTTGATATTGGATCGTATTAATTCAACAGTTTATACTAATATTATTAAAAACATCTGCAAGTTGGCCAAGAGTTATTTATAATGCCAACTAGCACTTACAAATAGCAACCAATGTCACATAATTATTTTCCACGGATTTTAAAGCTAAGCTTGCGTGGATTTCATAAGTTGCAGTAACTAGGACGCAGAAAAACCACTTTCCAAAGCCACAAATTTAAGCAGTTCCATGTATTGGTTCATACAGGCATTTGAAAACGTTTATTATCATACTAATGAGCTTTAAACAGCTTGAAAGAGACCGGCAGTTAATATTTCATCGTATTAATCTTACAGTGTACACTACTATTATTACTAACATCTGCAAGTTGGCCAAGAGTTATTTATAATGCCAACGAGCACTTACAAATTGCAACCAATATCACATAATTGTTTTTCACGGCTTTTATGTTAAGATTGCGGGGATTTGGTAGGTTGCAGCAACTAGGACTCCAGAAAAGCTACTTTCGAACTCCACAAACGTTAGGAGCTCCAAGTAATTTACTATACAGGCATTTGCAAACGTTTATTTTCCTACTAATAAACTTTAAACAACTTGAAACAGACCGGCAGTTGATATTTGATCGAATTAATCCTAGAGTTTACACTACTATTATTACTAACATCTGCAAGTTGGCCAAGAGTTATTTATAATGCCAACCAGCACTTACAAATAGCAACCAATGTAACATAATTATTTTTCACGCTTTTAAAGCTAAGCTTGCGTGGATTTGATAGGTTGCAGCAACTAGGACGCAGAAAAGCTACATTCCAATGCCATAAACGTAGCAGCTCCATGTATTTTACTATAAAGGTATTTGCAAACGTTTATTATCTTACTGTTGAGTTTTAAACAACTTGAAACAGCCCGGCAGTTGATATTGGATCGTATTAATTCAACAGTTTACACTACTATTATTAAAAACATCTGCAAGTTGGCCAAGAGATATTTATAATACCAACCAGCACTTACAAATAGCAAACAATGTCACATAATTATTTTTCACGGCCTTTAAAGCTAAGCTTGCGTGGATTTGATAGGTTGCAGCAACTAGGACGCAGAAAAGCTACTTTCCAACGCCACAAACGTTAGCAGCTACATGTATTTTTATATACAGGTATTTGCAAACGTTTATTATGTTACTGTTGAGTTTTAAACAACTTGAAACAGCCTGGCAGTTGATATTGGATCGTATTACTTCAACAGTTTACACTACTATTATTAAAAACGTCTGCAAGTTGGCCAAGAGTTATTTATAATGCCAACTAGCACTTACAAATAGCAACCAATGTTACATAATTATTTTCCACGGCTTTTAAAGCTAAGCTTGCGTGGATTTGATAGGTTGCAGTAACTAGGACGCAGAAAAACCACTTTCCAAAGCCACAAATTTAAGCAGCTCCATGTATTGGATCATACAGGCATTTGAAAACGTTTATTATCATACTAATGAGCTTTAAACAGCTTGAAAGAGACCGGCAGTTAATATTTCATCGTATTAATCTTACAGTGTACACTACTATTATTACTAACATCTGCAAGTTGGCCAAGAGTTATTTATAATACCAACCAGCACTTAGAAATAGCAAACAATGTCACATAATTATTTTTCACGGCCTTTAAAGCTAAGCTTACGTGGATTTGATAGGTTGCAGTAGCTAGGACGCAGAAAAACCACTTTCCAAATCCACAAATGTTAGCAGCTCCATGTATTGTATCATACAGGCATTTGAAAACGTTTATAATCAAACTAATGAGCTTTAAACAGCTTGAAAAAGACCGGCAGTTAATATTTGATCGTATTAATCCTAAAGTTATACTACTATTATTACTAACATCTGCAAGTTGGCCAACCAGCACTTCCATATAGCAACCAATGTCACATAATTATTTTTCACGGCTTTTAATGCTAAGCTTGGGTGGATTTGATAGGTTGCAGCAACTAGGACGCAGAAAAGCTACTTTCCAACGCCATAAACTTTAGCAGCTACATGTAATTTACTATACAGCTATTTGCAAACGTTTGTTATCTTACTGTTGAGTTTTAAACAACTTGAAACCGCCCGGCAGTTGATATTTGATCGTATTAATCCTACAGTTTACACTACTATTTTTATTAACATCTGCAAGTTGGCCAAGAGTTATTTATAATGCCAACCAGCTCTTACAAATAGCAACCAATATCACATAATTATTTTTCACGGCTTTTAAAGCTAAGCTTGCTTGGATTTGATAGGTTGCAGCAACTAGGACGCAGAAAAGCTACTTTCCAACGCCACAAACGTTAGCAGCTCCATGTACTTTACTATGCAGGCATTTGCAAACGTTGATTACTCTACTGTTGAGTTTTAAACTACTTCAAACAGACCGGCAGTTGATATTTGATCGTATTAATCCTACAGTTTACACTACTATTTTTATTAACATCTGCAAGTTGGCCAAGAGTTATTTATAATGCCAACTAGCACTTACAAATAGCAAACAATGTCACATAAATATTTTATTTGTTCCTCACTTGTAAACATCAATTTATCAAGTCACTGTATTCACTTTGAAAATGTTTCTTAACTGGCTAGCCAGTAAATTTTTTACTGGCTAGCCAGTTATATTTTACAAGCGTGCTCATAGATAAATGATAGCGTGCAAAGCCAGAGTTGTCTTCCTTAGTATGTGTCATATTGATTAATTTAGTTGCTTGTCAGTTTGACACTTTGATTAAGCAACTGCCATTGGGCAACTCATTGATCATGAGATGTCGATATTCCCAACACAATTTGAACCATCGAAACGTCGAGTGAGCTTCCATGAGTCAACGCCAGAGCGTAACGCTGAAGTTTCCCATCACGACAGCAACTTACAGCAAAAACTGAAGTCCATGGAACTGAGCGAGATTGTGAGACCTACAACAAGCTTAGATAGACAAGCTGGAAATTTACATATACCTACCACTGAAAGTCGGAGACATTCAGAGTGTTCTCGACCTGTGTAGAGCAACTTTATTCCAATCAGCAAGTGGAACATTCATTATGATGGTGAATCGTCCAGTTTAACAAGCTTCTTAGTGCGTGTAGAAGAGCTAAGAGAAGCACGTGGAATTTCAAAAGCTCAATTGCTTCAGTCAGCAGTAGAAATTTTCACTGGAGACGCACTGATATGGTACCGAGCAGTGAAGCGTACTATCATCGATTGGGACGACTTGATCAGCAAGTTGAAAGCAAACTTTCTCCCTCACGATTACGAGATCCGCCTTTGGGACGAAATTCGAAGCCGCACACAACACCCATCCGAAAAAGTGGTCGTTTATATAGCAACCATGGACAACTTATTCAGCAGGCTACCTCAACTTCCATCTGAAACTACAAGATTGGCAATAATTAAGAAGAACTTGCAGCCGTATTATGCTATGCAATTAGCATTACACCCGGTTTATACTATCACTGAACTTACTCAAACTTGTATGGCTTTAGAAGATGCCAAAATAGCTTCGACTAATTTTAAAGCACCTCCTACGCCTAACTCATACTTACTTGAACCAGAGTTAGCTTACTGCAAGCGTGCGGGAAAGCCACCGATTTGTGCAGTCGAAGAAAAGCCTCTGATTGACTTCAGCGAAATGGAGCTTCCAACAAACACTTCCCAGAACCACCTAGCCAGAGAGAAGACTAGTAATAAAATTACAGAAGCCCCAACTGCTATTGCATCACTTACTTGTTGGAATTGTTCCAAGTCAGGACATCGAGCCATGCAGTGTACTGCTCCTAAACGGATGTACTGTTATGGATGCGGGCAAGTAGGAGTAACCAGCCGCACTTGTAAGAGATGCTCGGGAAACGAGCGAGGAGCACGGTAGGCGACCGGACCCGGTGCTCTAAAACAAGGAAGAAGCCGGTCAATAATTTCAAACAATTTTTGTCGTCAAAGCCTGTTTCCAGATCGGATTATGTGGTGTTAACCATCGAAGAACCAGCACCCATTCGAGATCATTGGTATCGGAATCTGAGAACAAAAATTATGTCAAAACCATTGCAATTTCCACAGTGGCGAGTCGAAGATAATAAAATCTATAAATATCTCAAGTGTACCTACCCGCGATTGAGAGACAATAACAAAACATGGAAAGAAGTTGTGCCGAAAGAAAAACGCCAGGAACTCATCCATGAACATCATGACGCATTAACGGCATGCCATGCAGGCATCTTCAAAACCTACGAACGCCTGAAGAATCGCTTCTACTGGCCGAAAATGCGATCCGATGTAGTCAACTACATTCGAAGGTGTAAGATCTGCGCTGCCATGAAACCTGAACAGAATCGTCCAGCTGGTCTTATGGGACAGCGCCCGAATGTCACAAAACTTTGGCAGATGATTGCAGTAGATATCTGTGGTCCCTTACCTAGATCATCCAAAGGCTACAGTTACATTTTGGTTATTTCAGACCAACTTACCAAGTTTGTGCTACTGTTTCCACTCCGTCAAGCTACAGCTGCCGCTGTAACCAGATTAGTTGAGGAAAATGTTTTTCTATTCTTTGGATGTCCTCAGTACTTAGTATGCGATAATGGTGTGCAGTTCCGTTCACGAGAATTTATGCAGTTATGTGACAGCTACCATGTGAAAATTATTTACACTCCTGCGTATCATCCTCAAGCTAACTTCGTAGAAAGAGTTAATCGTGTCATCAGAACTATGTTGGCTTCATATGTTGCAGATAACCACAAGAAATGGGAACAACTTTTGCCTAAAGTGGGCTGCGCTATCAGGAGCTCGGTTCATGAAGTCACTAAAGTGACTCCATTCTTTGCCAACTTTGCACGTGAATATGTTCCTAGAAGTGATTATTTTAAATCAGGTGTAAAGGCTGAAACAGATAAATGTGAGACATCTGATAAACTTAAAGAGTTGGACAAATTACATCAAGATATACATAAGAGACTATTGAATGCTCATGCCAGATCTAAACAACGATATGACCTACGACGCAGAGAAGTGACATATAATGTGGGCGACAGAGTTTACCGACGCAATTTTGTGTTGTCCGACGCCACCAAACACTTCACCGCAAAGCTCGCTCCAAAATTTATTGGGCCTTTGATTGTACGAAGGAAATTATCACCTGTTACGTACGAGCTTCAAGATGAAGATGGGACATTTCGCGGCACATGGCATGTCAAAGACATAAAGCAACACCCGCCAGATGAAGAAAACTAGATTCTGTTGGATTGTCGTAACGAAGACAAATTTAGCTTTAGGACTTTGCATTCGAGTTTGGCGTTAGGATTTTGAATGTTAGGTTAGGCTTTAGGGACCAAGGGTTTTTTTTTTGTTGAACCTTTGGGTGGATGGTTGGGCTGCTTGAAGGGAGGACTCGCTGTTGGGGAACTTTATCATCTCGTTCTTTCCCCCTCCTTGTGGGACAGTGACGTTCCATCATACAGGAGTGAGACATTTTTGCAGTCTCATTTCCGGTGTTCTGCCATCTGGTCACTGTGGATGGTGTTTCAGTGTGTAGTCGATCCTGGGCTGCACACTTTCCTATTTATCCCTTCCTTCTGTTCTTTGGTTTTGCTGTTGTTCTTTTTATTTGTGTGGGTTCGAGCTTAGATTGTTGAAATTTATTTTGGATACCCCTTTGAGGTTTTCGATGTGTAGCTGATGTTGTCGGGTTGCCTTCAGCTGTACGTTTTGTGTTTATTTATGTTGTGGTATCCTTTCGCGCATGCGGATTCTTGTTTCACAAGCGAATCTCGTTCCTGGTTTACATTTTGTTTTCTTTTGGACGTGATTGGTGATTGAGGACGGTTTCTTTTGCGCTTTTGTAGTGTCAACTTTTGTTGGATTCATGAGCCGACTCTTTTGCTAAACCACGGTCCTTTTTCTGAATTCTATCTTTAACATTCCTTTGTAATTTCCCTTTTCCCTTTCGACTCCTATTTTGCGATTCTTTTAGGCTGCTTATCCTTTTCTAAATTATTTGGTACTGCCGTAGTTGTACGTGGTAATCTTTCTTTTGTGTTTGAGGTTTGTTGGATATCATCGTAATACCTGTAAAATTTCGAAGCTTCATTATGGTGCAGGCATAGGTTCTACGTCGGTAAATTCGGGGAATTTACCTATTTTTAAGTGAGGGGAGAGTCTGTTACGTGTAATTTTACATTTAGATACAGTTAAGGATTGTTTGGATAATTTCTTAGCTTAAATACATTCATAGTTAGATTCACCTGCATACGTTAGGTGTAGCTTTGGTTGCATACTCATTTTTGCAATTTTTGGGACTTTTGAAAAATCCTTGTTTAGGGAATTTTGAGTAACAATTTTGAAAATTGTTTTGATAGTACGATTTCCGGCGACCATTTTTAAGTTTTCCTTTTTGGAGCTGCATGTGATTTTTGGGAATTTTCACTTAAGTGGATTACATAGTTTCCATATTTCTTTGAGGAATCTGCCATCCAGAAATAGGAAATGGGTGTTATATTGCTAAAATGAATCCGACTGTATTGGGATAAATATATATTTCTGCAATTTACTTACTCGAGGCCACATTACAACTCTGGTATGTTAATTTATGGTTGCCGTAGAACATTTTTCGATAACGTCTCGTATTTAGGCCTCCTCGTCCTAGTTTGGCCTCCTCGTCCTAGTTTGGCCTCCTCGTCCTAGTTTGCTGTATCGTTCTCCGATTTTTCGGGATCTATTATGCCTGTGGCATTGTTGTTACTTGGCTAAGGCACCTGGAGCAACAATTCCGTTCCAATCCGAGCCCCTCAGCACATGTGATAGTTCGCATGCAAGGCTTCTCCCCATGGTGACTGCACTCGACTACGCTTCTCACCCGCAAAGTTAGATGAAGCCCTGACTCTTTGGAGGTTATTCAAGCTGGTGGACATCTTAATAGCTATCCCCCATAGCTGTTGATGTAGCGATCCTTCTGTGCACGATCCAGGTATCTACAACACCTAGTGTTATCTACCTTTTGGTGTTTATTGAACTGAAAATATCGTTCGTTATGGCACTATGATCTTTACTTTATGTATTGTACTTACCTAGGTATATGCTAGCGAAATTCATGCCGTTTTACATGCGGAATATTGTATAGCTTCGTTGTACATCACGTGCAATTACTTTTGTGTAATAGGATAATGTCATTCTATGCATTTAATATCTTTACGTTTGGTAGTACTGCTTTGGTTGCATTCAAGTTTCAAGTACTTGTCAGTGTTTCAAAATTTAAACCATTATTGGCGGAGGTCTCCGGAAGCATTAATTTGACATTTCACATAATATGAGCACCGTAAATACACCATTTTATGTGTATTAGCACTCCCCTAGGCGAAATGGTACCAATTCGAAGAGGTTCGCGACTAGATAGAGTATTTACCTGATTAATCAAGCGATTTAGAACTTACTATTCTCCCGCATTCCGGTATCGCTGTTTTTAATTATATTTAAGTCACTATCGTAGTTGATACACGGGTACTCGAACGAATTGCGATTATCGTAGTTACATTTTCGACTTTATTCATATAAAATCTTGTACATTACATACCACTAAGATTACATTTACAAACTATTCCATTTACATACTATTATCACAGAATTGTGTTGCCTTTTTCAAGTATGACACAGAATTTTGAAGGTGTACAAACTGTAAATAAATAACTAGGTTATTTCGAGTCTTGGTGTTTTGCTGTCTTTTATTATTTTTTTTTTGTGAAACAGCTAGTGGTTTAGGAATTTACACGGCCACCTGTAGGTTTTCTGGTTTGGACCGTCTCAAACCAGTGGCGCTTCCGGACAACCCACCCCATCCTGCTCAGGACCTAGCTTGGCAAACGTCTGCTACACGACTAGACGATTCCTGTATCACCCTGCTGTGAAGTATTTATAATATTTTTTTTTACGTGCGAATAAATTCCCGTATGTAGCAAATGTAATAAGGCATGTGCAAACGTTTATTATCCAACTATTGAACTTTAAACAACTTGAAACAGACCGGCAGTTGATATTTGATCGTATTAATCCAACAGTTTACACTACTATTATTACTAACATCTGCAGGTTGGACAAGAGTTATTTATAATGCCAACCAGCACCTACAAATAGCTACCAGTTTCACATAATTATTTCTCACGGCTTTTAAAGCTAAGCTTGCGTGGATTTGATAAGTTGCAGTTACTAGGAAGCAAAAAAACTACTTTCCAAAGCTACAAATGTTAGTAGCTCCATGTATTGGATCATACAGGCATATGCAAACGTTTATTATCCTACTATTGAACTTTAAACAACTTGAAACAGACCGGCTGTTGATATTTGATCGTATTAATCCAACAGTTTACACTACTATTATTACTAACATCTGCAGGTTGGACAAGAGTTATTTATAATGCCAACCAGCACCTACAAATAGCAACCAATGTCACATAATTATTTCCCACGGCTTATAAAGCTAAGCTTGCTTAGATTTGAAAGGCTGCAGCAACTAGGACGCAGAAAAGCTACTTTCCAACGCCACAAACGCAGCAGCTCCATGTATTTTACTATACAGGTATTTGCAAACGTTTATTATCTTACTGTTGACTTTTAAACAACTTGAAGCAGCTCGGCAGTAGATATTGGTTCGTATTAATCCAACAGCTGCAGTAACTAGGACGCAGAAAAACTACTTTCCAACGCCACAAACGTTAGCAGCTCCATGTATTTTACTATACAGGCATTTGCAAACGTTTATTATTCTACTGTTGAGTTTTAAACAACTTGTAACAGCCCGGCAGTTCATATTGGATCGTATTAAGCCAACAGTTTACACTACTATTATTACTAACATCTGCAAGTTAGGAAAGAGTTATTTATAATGCCAACCAGCACTTACAAATAGCAACCAATGTCACATAATTATTTTTCCCGGCTTTATAGCTAATCTTGCTTGGATTTGATAGGTTGCAGCAACTAGGACGCAGAAAAGCTACTTTCCAACGCCATAATCGTTAGCAGCTCCATGTATTGTATCATACATGCATTTGCAAAGGTTTATTTACTACTGTTGAGTTTTAAACAACTTGAAACAGCCCGGCATTTGATGTTGGATCGTATTAATGCTACAGTTTACACTACTATTATTACTAACATCTGCAAGTTGGCCAAAAGTTATTTATAATGTCAACTAGCACTTATAAATAGCAACCAATGTCACATAATTCTTTCTCACGGCTTATAAAGCTAAGATTGCTTAGATTTGAAAGGTTGCAGCAACTAGGACGCAGAAAAGCTACTTTCCAAAGCCACAAACGTAGCAACTCCATGTATTTTACTGTACAGGTATTTGCAAACGTTTATTATCTTACTGTTGACTTTTAAACAACCGGAAACAGCTCGGCAGTAGATATTGGATCGTATTAATCCAACAGTTGCAGTAACTAGGACGCATAAAAACTACTTTCCAACGCCACAAACGTTAGCAGCTCTATGTATTTTACTATACAGGCATTTGCAAACGTTTATTATCCAACTATTGAACTTTAAACAACTTAAAACAGACCGGCAGTTAATATTTGATCGTATTAATCCAACAGTTTACACTACTATTATTTCTAACAACCGCAGGTTGTACAAGAGTTATTTATAATGCCAACCAACACCTACAAATAGCAACCAATGCCACATAATTATTTTCACGGCTTTTAAAGCTAAGCTTGCGTGGATTTGATAAGTTGCAGTAACTAGGAAGCAAAAAAACTACTTTCCAAAGCTACAAATGTTAGTAGCTCCATGTATTGGATCATACAGGCATTTGCAAACGTTTATTTTCCTACTATTGAACTTTAAACAACTTGAAACAGACCGGCTGTTGATATTTGATCGTATTAATCCTACAGTTTATACTACTATTATTACTAACATATGCAAGTTGGCCAAAAGTTATTTATAATGTCAACTAGCACTTATAAATAGAAACCAATGTCACATAATTATTTCTCACGGCTTATAAAGCTAACCTTGCTTAGATTTGAAAGGTTGCAGCAACTAGGACGCAGAAAAGCTACTTTCCAACGCCACAAACGTAGCAGCTCCATTTATTTTACTATACAGGTATTTGCAAACGTTTATTATCTTACTGTTGACTTTTAAACAACTTGAAACAGCTCGGCAGTAGATATTGGATCGTATTAATCCAACAGTTGCAGTAACTAGGACGCAGAAAAACTACTTTCCAACGCCACAAACGTTAGCAGCTCCATGTATTTTACTATACAGGCATTTGCAAACGTTTATTATTCGACTGTTGAGTTTTAAACAACTTGTAACAGCCCGGCAGTTGATATTGGATCGTATTAATCCAACAGTTAACACTACTATTATTACTAACATCTGCAAGTTAGGCAAGAGTTATTTATAATGCCAACCAGCACTTACAAATAGCAACCAATATCACATAATTGTTTTTCACGGCTTTTAAGTTAAGATTGCGTGGATTTGGTATGTTGCAGAAACTAGGACTCCAGAAAAGCTACTTTCGAACGCCGCAAACGTTAGCAGCTCTATGTAATTTACTATACAGGCATGTGCAAACGTTTATTATCCGACTATTGAACTTTAAACAACTTGAAACAGACCGGCAGTTGATATTTGATCGTATTAATCCAACAGTTTACACTACTATTATTACTAACATCTGCAGGTTGTACAAGAGTTATTTATAATGCCAACCAGCACCTACAAATAGCAACCAATGTCACATAATTATTTTTCACGGCTTTTAAAGCTAAGCTTGCGTGGATTTGATAAGTTGCAGTAACTAGGAAGCAAAAAAACTACTTTCTACAGCCACAAATGTTAGCAGCTCCATGTATTGGACCACACAGGCATGTGCAAACGTTTATTATCCAACTATTGAACTTTAAACAACTTGAAACAGACCGGCAGTTGATATTTGATCGTATTAATCCAACAGTTTACACTACTATTATTACTAACATCTGCAAGTTAGGCAAGAGTTATTTATAATGCCAACCAGCACTTACAAATAGCAACCAATATCACATAATTGTTTTTCACGGCTTTTAAAGCTAAGCTTGCGTGGATTTGATAAGTTGCAGTAACTAGGACGCAGAAAAACTACTTTCCAAAGCCACAAATGTTACCTGCTCCATATATTGGATCATATGGGCATTTGAAAACGTTTATTATCATACTATTGAGCTTTAAACAGCTTCAAACAGACCGGCAGGTGATATTTGATCGTATTAATCCAACAGTTTACACTACTATTATTAAAAACATCTGCAAGTTGGCCAAGAGTTATTTGTAATGCCAAGTAGCACTTGCAAATAGCAACCAATGTCACACAATTATTTTCCACGGCTTTTAAAGCTAAGCTTGCGTGGATTTGATAAGTTGCAGTAACTAGGACGCAGAAAAACTACTTTCCAAAGCCACAAATGTTACCTGCTCCATATATTGGATCATATGGGCATTTGAAAACGTTTATTATCATACTATTGAGCTTTAAACAGCTTGAAACAGATCGGCAGGTGATATTTGATCGTATTAATCCAACAGTTTACACTACTATTATTAAAAACATCTGTAAGTTGGCCAAGAGTTATTTATAATGCCAACTAGCACTTACAAATAGCAACCAATGTCACATAATTATTTTTCAGGGCCTTTTAGATAAGCTTGCGTGGATTTGATAGGTTGCAGCAACTAGGATGCAGAAAAGCTACTTTGCAACGCCACAAACGTTAGCAGCTACATGTATTTTACTATACAGGTATTTTCAAACGTTTATTATCTTACTGTTGAGTTTTAAACCTCTTGAAACAGCCCGGAAGTTGATATTGGATCGTATTAATCCAACAGTTTACACTATTATTAAAAACATCTGCTAGTTGGCCAAGAGTTATTTATAATACCAACCAGCACTTGCAAATAGCAACCAATGTCACACAATTACTTTCCACGGCTTTTAAAGCTAAGCTTGCGTGGATTTGATAAGTTGCAGTAACTAGGACGCAGAAAAACTACTTTCCACAGCCACAAATGTTAGCAGCTCCATGTATTGGACCATACAGGCATTTGAAAACGTTTATTATCGTACTATTGAGCTTTAAACAGCTTCAAACAGACCGGCAGGTGATATTTGATCGTATTAATCCAACAGTTTACACTACTATTATTAAAAACATCTGCAAGTTGGCCAAGAGTTATTTGTAATGCCAAGTAGCACTTGCAAATAGCAACCAATGTCACACAATTATTTTCCACGGCTTTTAAAGCTAAGCTTGCGTGGATTTGATAAGTTGCAGTAACTAGGATGCAGAAAACTACTTTCCACAGCCACAAATGTTACCAGCTCCATGTATTGGATCATATGGGCATTTCAAAACGTTTATTATCATACTATTGAGCTTTAAACAGCTTGAAACAGACCGGCAGGTGATATTTGATCGTATTAATCCAACAGTTTACACTACTATTATTAAAAACATCTGCAAGTTGGCCAAGAGTTATTTGTATTGCCAAGTAGCACTTACAAATAGCAACCAATGTCACATAATTATTTTCCACGGCTTTTAAAGCTAAGCTTGCGTGGATTTGATAAGTTGCAGTGACTAGGACGCAGAAAAACTACTTTCCAATGCCACAAATGTTAGCAGCTCCATGTATTGGATCATACAAACATTTGAAAGCGTTTATTATCATACTATTGAGTTTTTAACAGCTTGAAACAGACCGGCAGGTGATACTTGATCGTATTAATCCTACAGTTTACACTACTATTATTACTAACATCAACAAGTTGGCCAAAAGTTATTGATAATGCCAACCAGCACTTACAAATAGCAAGCAATATCACATAATTGTTTTTCACGGCTTTTAAGTTAAGATTGCGTGGATTTGTTAGGTTGCAGCAACTAGGACTCCAGAAAAGCTACTTTCGAACTCCACAATCGTTAGCAGCTCCATGTAGTATACTATACAGGCATTTGAAATAGTATATTATTATATGAGCGATTATGACAGCCATTATTCAAGAAGATGACATTTGCGCCACAAGCCGAAGGCGCGTGGCGCAAGTCATCTGAGTGAATAATGGCCATAATCGCGAATATAATACGATATTTTATCTACTCCTATGCAATAGGAGCCTTGTGTTCATATTTTCGAATTATGACATTTGTGACAGCTGTTAACTTCAATAGTCATTTAATAATAAGAATGAATTTTGTGATTGGCTACAACCTATTGAATAATGAAAATAGAATTTTCTGATTGGTTGCAATTTGCAAACTATTGAATAATGAAAATAGAATTTTATGATTGGCTGCAAACCGTGAATTATGAATCATAATTCATGGCCATTGTGCAGTAGGAGTAGATAAACGTTTATTATCTTACTGTTGAGTTTTAAACAACTTGAAACAGCCCGGCAGTTGATATTGGATCGTATTAATCCAACAGTTTACACTACTATTATTACTAACATCTACAAGTTGGCCAAAAGTTATTGATAATGCCAACCAGCACTTACAAATAGCAAGCAATATCACATAATTGTTTTTCACGGCTTTTAAGTTAAGATTGCGTGGATTTGTTAGGTTGCAGCAACTAGGACTCCAGAAAAGCTACATTCGAACTCCACAATCGTTAGCAGCTCCATGTAGTATACTATACAGGCATTTGAAAACGTTTATTATCTTACTGTTGAGTTTTAAACAACTTGAAACAGCCCGGCAGTTGATATTGGATCGTATTAATCCAACAGTTTACACTACTATTATTAAAAACATCTGCAAGTTGGCCAAGAGTTATTTATAATGCCAACTAGCACTTACAAATAGCAACCAATGTCACATAATTATTTTCCACGGCTTTTAAAGCTAAGTTTGCGTGGATTTGATAAGTTGCAGTAACTAGGACGCAGAAAAACTACTTGCCAACCCCACAAACGTTAGCAGCTCCATGTATTTTACTATACAGGCTTTTGAAAACGTTTATTTTACTGTTGAGTTTTAAACAACTTGAAACAGCCCGGCAGTTGATATTGGATCGTATTAATCCAACAGTTTACACTACTATTATTAAAAACAACTGCAAGTTGGCCAAGAGTTATTTATAATGCCAAGTAGCACTTACAAATAGCAACCAATGTCACATAATTATTTTCCACGGCTTTTAAAGCTAAGCTTGCGTGGATTTGATAAGTTGCAGTGACTAGGACGCAGAAAAACTACTTTCCAATGCCACAAATGTTAGCAGCTCCATGTATTGGATCATACAAACATTTGAAAGGGTTTATTATCATACTATTGAGTTTTTAACAGCTTGAAACAGACCGGCAGGTGATATTTGATCGTTTTAATCCTACAGTTTACACTACTATTATTACTAACATCTACAAGTTGGCCAAAAGTTATTGATAATGCCAACCAGGACTTACAAATAGCAAGCAATATCACATAATTGTTTTTCACGGCTTTTAAGTTAAGATTGCGTGGATTTGTTAGGTTGCAGCAACTAGGACTCCAGAAAAGCTACTTTCGAACTCCACAAACGTTAGCAGCTCCATGTAGTTTACTATACAGGCATTTGAAAACGTTTATTATCTTACTGTTGAGTTTTAAACAACTTGAAACAGCCCGGCAGTTGATATTGGATCGTATTAATCCAACAGTTTACACTACTATTATTAAAAACATCTGCAAGTTGGCCAAGAGTTATTTATAATGCCAACTAGCACTTGCAAATAGCAACCAATGTCACATATTTATTTTCCACGGCTTTTAAAGCTAAGCTTGCGTGGATTTGATAAGTTGCAGTAACTAGGACGCAGAAAAACTACTTTCCGAAGCCACAAATGTTAGCAGCTCCATGTATTGGATCATATGGGCATTTGAAAACGTTTATTATCATACTATTGAGCTTTAAACAGCTTGAAACAGACCGGCAGTTGATATTTGATCGTATTAATCCAACAGTTTACACTGCTATTATTACTAACATCTGCAAGTTGGACAAGAGTTATTTATAATGCCAACCAGCACCTACAAATAGCAACCAATGTCACATAATTATTTTTCACGGCTTTTAAAGCTAAGCTTGCGTGGATTTGATAAGTTGCAGTGACTAGGACGCAAAAAAACTGCTTTCCAAAGCCACAAATGTTAGTAGCTCCATGTAAATTACTATACAAGAATTTGCAAACATTTATTATCATACTATTGAGCTTTAAACAGCTTGAAACAGACCGGCAGTTGATTTTGGATCGTATTATTCCAACAGTTTCCACTACTATTATTACTAACATCTGCATGTTGGCCAAGAGTTATTTATAATGCCAACCAGCACTTACAAATAACAACCAATGTCACATAATTATTTTTCACGGCTTTTAAAGCTGAGCTTGCTTAGATTTGATAGGTTGCAGCAACTTGGACGCCAGAAAAGCAACTTTCAAACTCCACAAACGTTAGTGGCTACATGTATTTTACTATACAGGCAGTTGCAAACGTTTATTATCCTACTATTGTTCTTTAAACAACTTGCAACAGACCGGCAGTTGATATTTGATCCTATTAATCCTACAGTTTACACAACTATTATTACTAACATCTGCAAGTTGGCCAAGATATTTATAATGCCAACCAGCACTTACAAATAGCAACCAATATCACATAATTGATTTACACGGCTTTTAAGTTAAGCTTGCGTGGATTTGGTAGGTTGCAGCAACTAGGACTCCAGAAAAGCTACTTTCGAGCGCCACAAACGTTAGTAGCTCTATGTAATTTACTATACAGGCATTTTCAAACGTTTATTATCCTACTGTTGTGCTTTAAATAACTTAAAAACTGACAGGCAGTTGATATTTGATTGTATTAATCTTACTGTTTACCCTAATATTATTATTACTAACATCTGCAAATTGACAAGATTTATTTATAATGCCAACTAGCACTTACAAATAGCAACCAATGTCACATAAATATTTTTCACGGCTTTTAAAGCTAAGCTTGCTTGGATTTGAAAGGTTGCAGCAACTAGGACGCAGAAAAGCTACTTTCCAACGCCATAAACGTTAGCAGCTCCATTTATTTTACTATACAGGCATTTGCAAACGTTTATTATTCTACTGTTGAGTTTTATCAACTTGAAACAGCCCGGCAGTTGATATTGGATCGTATTAATTCTACAGTTTACACTACTATTATTACTAACATATGCAAGTTGGCGAAGAGTTATTTCTAATTCCAACCAGCACTTACAAATAGCAACCAATGTCACATAATTATTTTTCACGGCTTTTAAAGCTAAGCTTGCTTGGATTTGATCAGTTGCAGCAACTAGGACGCAAAGAAGCTACTTTCTAATGCCACAAACGTTAGCAGCTCCATGTATTGGACCATACAGGCATTTGAAAACGTTTATTATCATACTATTGAGCTTTAAACAGCTTCAAACAGACCGGCAGGTGATATTTGATCGTATTAATCCAACAGTTTACACTACTATTATTAAAAACATCTGCAAGTTGGCCAAGAGTTATTTGTAATGCCAAGTAGCACTTGCAAATAGCAACCAATGTCACACAATTATTTTCCACGGCTTTTAAAGCTAAGCTTGCGTGGATTTGATAAGTTGCAGTAACTAGGATGCAGAAAACTACTTTCCACAGCCACAAATGTTACCAGCTCCATGTATTGGATCATATGGGCATTTCAAAACGTTTATTATCATACTATTGAGCTTTAAACAGCTTGAAACAGACCGGCAGGTGATATTTGATCGTATTAATCCAACAGTTTACACTACTATTATTAAAAACATCTGCAAGTTGGCCAAGAGTTATTTGTATTGCCAAGTAGCACTTACAAATAGCAACCAATGTCACATAATTATTTTCCACGGCTTTTAAAGCTAAGCTTGCGTGGATTTGATAAGTTGCAGTGACTAGGACGCAGAAAAACTACTTTCCAATGCCACAAATGTTAGCAGCTCCATGTATTGGATCATACAAACATTTGAAAGCGTTTATTATCATACTATTGAGTTTTTAACAGCTTGAAACTGACCGGCAGGTGATACTTGATCGTATTAATCCTACAGTTTACACTACTATTATTACTAACATCTACAAGTTGGCCAAAAGTTATTGATAATGCCAACCAGCACTTACAAATAGCAAGCAATATCACATAATTGTTTTTCACGGCTTTTAAGTTAAGATTGCGTGGATTTGTTAGGTTGCAGCAACTAGGACTCCAGAAAAGCTACTTTCGAACTCCACAAACGTTAGCAGCTCCATGTAGTTTACTATACAGGCATTTGAAAACGTTTATTATCTTACTGTTGAGTTTTAAACAACTTGAAACAGCCCGGCAGTTGATATTGGATCGTATTAATCCAACAGTTTACACTACTATTATTAAAAACATCTGCAAGTTGGCCAAGAGTTATTTATAATGCCAACTAGCACTTACAAATAGCAACCAATGTCACATAATTATTTTCCACGGCTTTTAAAGCTAAGTTTGCGTGGATTTGATAAGTTGCAGTAACTAGGACGCAGAAAAACTACTTTCCGAAGCCACAAATGTTAGCAGCTCTATGTATTTGATCATATGGGCATTTGAAAACGTTTATTATCATACTATTGAGCTTTAAACAGCTTCAAACAGACCGGCAGGAGATATTTGATCGTATTAATCCAACAGTTTACACTACTATTATTAAAAACATCTGCTAGTTGGCCAAGAGTTATTTATAATACCAACTAGCACTTGCAAATAGCAACCAATGTCACACAATTATTTTCCACGGCTTTTAAAGCTAAGCTTGCGTGGATTTGTAAAGTTGCAGTAACTAGGACGCAGAAAAACTACTTTCCACAGCCGCAAATGTTAGCAGCTCCATGTATTGGACCATACAGTCATTTGAAAACGTTTATTATCATACTATTGAGCTTTAAACAGCTTCAAACAGACCGGCAGTTGATATTTGATCGTATTAATCCAACAGTTTACACTACTATTATTAAAACATCTGCAAGTTGGCCAAGAGTTATTTGTATTGCCAAGTAGCACTTGCAAATAGCAACCAATGTCACACAATTATTTTCCACGGCTTTTAAAGCTAAGCTTGCGTGGATTTCATAAGTTGCAGTAACTAGGACGCAGAAAAACTACTTTCCACAGCCACAAATGTTAGCAGCTCCATGTATTGGACCATACAGTCATTTGAAAACGTTTATTATCATACTATTGAGCTTTAAACAGCTTCAAACAGACCGGCAGTTGATATTTGATCGTATTAATCTAACAGTTTACACTACTATTATTAAAAACATCTGCTAGTTGGCCAAGAGTTATTTATAATGCCAACTAGCACTTGCAAATAGCAACCAATGTCACACAATTATTTTCCACGGCTTTTAAAGCTAAGCTTGCGTGTATTTGATAAGTTGCAGTAACTAGGACGCAGAAAAACTACTTTCCACAGCCACAAATGTTAGCAGCTCCATGTATTGGACCATACAGTCATTTGAAAACGTTTATTATCATACTATTGAGCTTTAAACAGCTTCAAACAGACCGGCAGGTGATATTTGATCGTAATAATCCAACAGTTTACACTACTATTATTAAAAACATCTGCTAGTTGGCCAAGAGTTATTTATAATACCAACTAGCACTTGCAAATAGCAACCAATGTCACACAATTATTTTCCACGGCTTTTCAAGCTAAGCTTGCGTGGATTTGATAAGTTGCAGTAACTAGGACGCAGAAAAACTACTTTCCACAGCCACAAATGTTAGCAGCTCCATGTATTGGACCATACAGTCATTTGAAAACGTTTATTCTCATACTATTGAGCTTTAAACAGCTTCAAACAGACCGGCAGTTGATATTTGATCGTATTAATCCAACAGTTTACACTACTATTATTAAAAACATCTGCAAGTTGGCCAAGAGTTATTTGTAATGCCAAGTAGCACTTACAAATAGCAACCAATGTCACATAATTATTTTCCACGGCTTTTAAAGCTAAGCTTGCGTGGATTTGATAAGTTGCAGTGTCTAGGACGCAGAAAAACTACTTTCCAATGCCACAAATGTTAGCAGCTCCATGTATTGGATCATACAAACATTTGAAAACGTTTATTATCATACTATTGAGCTTGTAATGTTACATGCAGTCTGCATGGCACATTTATTCATATAAAATATATCCAGATAGTTAATTTAAAAAGTTTATGTACAATCGATATGTTGTGAATAGTTACGGGTAACCAAAGAGAAGTAAATAAACAATATTATAAAAAAGTTCAATTTGAAACTCGACTCGAGACGGTCATATTAAAACCGATGGTGGTTCAATCCCAACCAATTGGTATTTTTATTTGAATTTAAGTAAAAGATCATTACACAGAAAGTATCTGGTAATGACACAAATTAAATTCAACAAATCAAACCGTATATCAAGTCGACATGATTGAAGTGTTTGCAATATCATATTGAAGTTATATTACAAAGTAAATAACTTACAATATACTTAACGTAGAGCCAGTGTTTACGTGAGTGTTGTGCATTCAATTGAGAAGTGCTATCTGGGAGATAGCAACATATCCAAAGAGCTTTTTGGAAGGGGATTGGAGATTTCAACCAGCCAGTTATTGTTAGCTGTCCTGCTTCGTTTGCAGAGGAATTCTATAGGTTGCTGATCAGGTTACGCTAAAGCGACGCTAAGGTCAGTGTTTGTTTAATAACTTTTCGAACAACTTTTGGGAATACGTCAAGAATATTTAAATTGTGTGTTTAATATTAAGGAACTTGTATTTAGGATTAAGAATTATTATTAGTTATCTAAATTCTTTTCGTGTTCTGAGTACTCGGCGAGTTTAGGCCATTATATTTTGAAATTATAACCTTTTGATTTAATTTAAGATTGGGAATTGTAAATTAGGGATTTTGGGTTTTAAATATTTATTAAAAGTTATATAAAACAAACTGACTATCCTTACGTCATTGATAAGTCAATAAGCATATATGAATGTCGTTAAGATATTTAAAATATCAGTAAAGACCTGGAAGTAACTGTAAAATTACTTTATATATTAATCAGATATTTGAAAAGCAGTAATACTTGTTATTAAGAAGCACCATTCAGCTGAGGGTAAGGAGTATTTCTTTAGCTTTACTGACTAGCCGGAGCAAATATTTAAATAATTAGAAAGATATAACTGAACAATATTTGTATGTCAAATATTGACGTTTGTGAGGTAAGTTATATATTAAATTTATCATATAAATATTTCAATTGACGTACCAAGTGGGACGTTATGCTTCAAGCTTTAAACAGCTTGAAACAGATCGGCAGGTGATATTTGATAGTATTAATCCAACAGTTTACACTACTATTATTAAAAACATCTGCAAGTTGGCCAAGAGTTATTTGTAATTCCAAGTAGCACTTACAAATAGCAACCAATGTCACACAATTATTTTCCACGGCTTTTAAAGCTAAGCTTGCGTGGATTTGATAAGTTGCAATAACTAGGACGCAGAAAAACTACTTGCAAACCCCACAAACGTTAGCAGCTCCATGTATTTTACTATACAGGCTTTTGAAAACGTTTATTTTACTGTTGAGTTTTAAACAACTTGAAACAGCCCGGCAGTTGATATTGGATCGTATTAATCCAACAGTTTACACTACTATTATTAAAAACATCTGCAAGTTGGCCAAGAGTTATTTATAATGCCAAGTAGCACTTACAAATAGGAACCAATGTCACATAATTATTTTCCACGGCTTTTAAAGCTAAGCTTGCGTGGATTTGATAAGTTGCAGTGACTAGGACGCAGAAAAACTACTTTCCAATGCCACAAATGTTAGCAGCTCTATGTATTGGATCATACAAACATTTGAAAGCGTTTATTATCATACTATTGAGTTTTTAACAGCTTGAAACAGACCGGCAGGTGATATTTGATCGTTTTAATCCTACAGTTTACACTACTATTATTACTAACATCTACAAGTTGGCCAAAAGTTATTGATAATGCCAACCAGCACTTACAAATAGCAAGCAATATCACATAATTGTTTTTCACGGCTTTTAAGTTAAGATTGCGTGGATTTGTTAGGTTGCAGCAACTAGGACTCCAGAAAACTACTTTCCACAGCCACAAATGTTAGCAGCTCCATGTATTGGACCATACAGGCATTTGAAAATGTTTATTATCATACTATTGAGCTTTAAACAGCTTCAAACAGACCGGCAGGTGATATTTGATCGTATTAATCCAACAGTTTACACTACTATTATTAAAAACATCTGCAAGTTGGCCAAGAGTTATTTGTAATGCCAAGTAGCACTTGCAAATAGCAACCAATGTCACACAATTATTTTCCACGGCTTTTAAAGCTAAGCTTGCGTGGATTTGATAAGTTGCAGTAACTAGGATGCAGAAAAACTACTTTCCAAAGCCACAAATGTTACCAGCTCCATATATTGGATCATATGGGCATTTGAAAACGTTCATTATCATACTATTGAGCTTTAAACAGCTTGAAACAGATCGGCAGGTGATATTTGATCGTATTAATCCAACAGTTTACACTACTATTATTAAAAACATCTGCAAGTTGGCCAAGAGTTATTTGTAATGCCAAGTAGCACTTACAAATAGCAACCAATGTCACATAATTATTTTCCACGGCTTTTAAAGCTAAGCTTGCGTGGATTTGATAAGTTGCAGTAACTAGGACGCAGAAAAACTACTTGCCAACGCCACAAACGTTAGCAGCTCCATGTATTTTACTATACAGGCTTTTGAAAAAGTTTATTTTACTGTTGAGTTTTAAACAACTTGAAACAGCCCGGCAGTTGATATTGGATCGTATTAATCCAACAGTTTACACTACTATTATTAAAAACATCTGCAAGTTGGCCAAGAGTTATTTATAATGCCAAGTAGCAATTACAAATAGCAACCAATGTCACATAATTATTTTCCACGGCTTTTAAAGCTAAGCTTGCGTGGATTTGATAAGTTGCAGTGACTAGGACGCAGAAAAACTACTTTCCAATGCCACAAATGTTAGCAGCTCCATGTACTGGATCATACAAACATTTGAAAGCGTTTATTATCATACTATTGAGTTTTTAACAGCTTCAAACAGACCGGCAGGTGATATTTGATCGTTTTAATCCTACAGTTTACACTACTATTATTACTAACATCTACAAGTTGGCCAAAAGTTATTGATAATGCCAACCAGCACTTACAAATAGCAAGCAATATCACATAATTGTTTTTCACGGCTTTTAAGTTAAGATTGCGTGGATTTGTTAGGTTGCAGCAACTAGGACTCCAGAAAAGCTACTTTCGAACTCCACAAACGTTAGCAGCTCCATGTAGTTTACTATACAGGCATTTGAAAACGTTTATTATCTTACTGTTGAGTTTTAAACAACTTGAAACAGCCCGGCAGTTGATATTGGATCGTATTAATCCAACAGTTTACACTACTATTATTACTAACATCTGCAAGTTGGCCAAAAGTTATTTATATTGTCAACTAGCACTTATAAATAGCAACCAAAGTCACATAATTATTTTTCACGGCTTTTAAAGGTGAGCTTGCTTAGATTTGAAAGGTTGCAGCAACTTGGACAACAGAAAAGCAACTTTCAAACGCCACAAACGTTAGTGGCTGCATGTATTATACTATACAGGCAGTTGCAAACGTTTATTATCTTACTATTGTTCTTTAAACAACTTGCAACAGACCGGCAGTTGATATTCGATCGTATTAATCCTACAGAGTACACTACTATTATTACTAACATCTGCAAGTTGGCCAAGATATTTATAATGCCAACCAGCACTTACAAATAGCAACCAATATCACATAATTGTTTTTCACGGATTTTAAGTTAAGCTTGCGTGGATTTGGTGGGTTGCAGAAACTGGGACTCCAGAAAAGCTACTTTCGACCGCCACAAAAGTTAACAGCTTCATGTAATTTACTATACAGGCATTTGCAAACGTTTATTATCCTACTGTTGAGCTTTAAATAACTTAAATACTGACTGGCAGTTGATATTTGATTGTATTAATACTACGGTTTACCCTAATATTATTATTACTAACATCTGCAAGTTGGCCAAGATATTTATAATGCCAACCAGCACTTACAAATAGCAACCAATGTCACATAATTATTTTTCACGGCTTTTAAAGCTAAGCTTGCTTGGATTTGATAGGTTGCAGCACCTTGGACACCAGAAAAGCTACTTTCGAACGCCACAAACGTTAGTCACTGCATGTATTTTACTATACAGGCATTTGCAAACGTTTATTATCCTACTGTTGAGCTTTAAATAACTTAAATACTGACTGGCAGTTGATATTTGATTGTATTAATACTACGGTTTACCCTAATATTATTATTACTAACATCTGCAAGTTGGCCAAGATATTTATAATGCCAACCAGCACTTACAAATAGCAACCAATGTCACATAATTATTTTTCACGGCTTTTAAAGCTAAGCTTGCTTGGATTTGATAGGTTGCAGCAACTAGGACGCAGAAAAGCTACTTTTCAACGCCACAAACGTTAGCAGCTCCATGTATTTTACTATACAGGCATTTGCAAACGTTTATTATCCTACTGTTGAGCTTTAAATAACTTAAATACTGACTGGCAGTTGATATTTGATTGTATTAATACTACGGTTTACCCTAATATTATTATTACTAACATCTGCAAGTTGGCCAAGATATTTATAATGCCAACCAGCACTTACAAATAGCAACCAATGTCACATAATTATTTTTCACGGCTTTTAAAGCTAAGCTTGCTTGGATTTGATAGGTTGCAGCAACTAGGACGCGGAAAAGCTACTTTTCAACGCCACAAACGTTAGCAGCTCCATGTATTTTACTATACAGGCATTTGCAAACGTTTATTATCGTACTGTTAAGTTTTAAACAACTTGAAACAGCCCGGCAGTTTATATTGGATCGTATTAATCCTACAGTTTACACTACTATTATTACTAACATCTGCAAGTTGGACAAGAGTTATTTATAAAGCCAACTAGTACTTATAAATAGCAACCAATGTCACATAATTATTTTGCACGGCTTTTAAAACTAAGCTTGCTTAGATTTGATAGGTTGCAACAACTAGGACGCCAGAAAAGCTACTTTCCAACGTCTCAAACGTTAGCAGTACCATGTATTTTGCTATACAGGCATTTGCAAACATTTATTATTCTACTGTTGAGTGTTAAACAACTTAAAACAGCCCGGCAGTTGATATTGGATCGTATTAATCCTACAGTTTACACTACTATTATTACTAACATCTGCAAGTTGGCCAAAAGTTATTTATAATGCCAACCATCACTTACAAATAGCAACCAAATCACATAATTATTTTTCACGGCTTTTAAAGCTAAGTTTGCTTAGATTTGAAAGGTTACAGCAACTAGGACGCCAGAAAAGCTACTTTCCAACGCCTCAAACGTTAGCAGCTTCATGTATTGGATCATACAGGCATTTGCAAACGTTTATTATCGTACTGTTAAGTTTTAAACAACTTGAAACCGCCCGGCAGTTGTTATTGGATCGTATTAATCCTACAGTTTACACTACTATTATTACTAACATCTGCAAGTTGACCAAAAGTTATTTATAATGCCAACTAGCACTTATAAATAGCAACCAATGTCACATAATTATTTTTCACGGCTTTTAAAGCTAAGCTTGCTTAGATTTGAAAGGTTTCAGCAACTAGGACGCCAGAAAAGCTACTTTCCAACGCCTCAAACGTTAGCAGCTCCATGCATTGTATCATACAGGCATTTGCAAACGTTTATTATCGTACTGTTAAGTTTTAAACAACTTGAAACCGCCCGGCAGTTGATATTGGATCGTATTAATCCTACAGTTTACACTACTATTGTTAAAAACATCTGCAAGTTGGCCAAGACATACGAGGCTTGTTCAATTGAAACCCATCTTTAGTCCAGAAAAAATTTATTGGCAAATATATTTAGAAATAATTACCACTACAATTAAAGCACATATCCCATTGTTTCACCAACCGATGTATACCCTGCTTAAAGAATTCTTGTGGCTGCTGCTTGAAGAATTCTTTTACGGCATTTTGTACTTCTTCGTCCGACTGAAAACGATTACCTTTTAACGCCTTTTTCAGTGGCCCAAAGATGTGAAAATTGCAGGGCGATAAATCGGGACTATAAGGTGGATGCTCTAATATCCTCCATTTCTTTCGTTGTAGATTTTTTTTCACTACTTTGGCAACATGAGGCCGAGCATTGTCGTGAAAATCGCTGTCAAATACAAATGATAGGAACTAATCAGTGTGACGTTTACAAACACAACTAACATTGCAAAACGTCAGTTGAGTGATTACAATTGTTTCCAAGGCTAACCTGACCAAAGATGGGTTTCAATTGAACAAGCCTCGTATTTATAATTCCAACTAGCACTTACAAATAGCAACCAATGTCACATAATAATTTTTCACGGCATTTGAAGCTTAGTTTGCTTGGATTTCATAGGTTGCAGCAACTAGGACGCAGAAAAGCTACTTGCCAACGCCAAAAACGTTAGCAGTTCCATGTATTTTACTATAAAGGAATTTTCAAACGTTTATTTTTCTACTGTTGAGTTTTAAACAACTTGAAACAGCCCGGCAGTTGATATTGGAACGTATTAATCCGACAGTTTACACTACTATTATTACTAACATCTGCAAGTTGGCCAAAAGTTATTTATAATGCCAACCAGCACTTACAAATAGCAACCAATATCACATAATTAGTTTTCACGGCTTTTAAAGGTAAAATTGTTTAGATTTGAAAGGTTACAGCAACTAGGACGCCAGAAAACCTACTTTCCAACGCCTCAAACGTTAGCAGCTTCATGTATTGGATCATACAGGCATTTGCAAACGTTTATTATTGTACTGTTGAGTTTAAAACAACTTGAGACAGCCCGGCAGTTGATATTGGATCGTAGTAATCCTACAGTTTACACTACTATTATTACTAACATCTGCAAGTTGACCAAAAGTTATTTATAATGCCGACTAGCACTTATAAATAGCAACCAATGGCACATAATTATTTTTCACGGCTTTTAAAGCTAAACTTGCTTAGATTTGAAAGGTTGCTGCAACTAGGACGCCAGAAAAGCTACTTTCCAACGCCTCAAACGTTAGCAGCTCCATGTATTGGATCATACAGGCATTTGCAACCGTTTATTATTCTACTGTTGAGCTTTAAACAGCTTGAAACAGACCGGCAGTAGATATTTGATCCTATTAATCCTACAGATTACACTACTATTATTACTAACATCTGCAAGTTGGCCAAGAGTTATTTGTAATGCCAACCAGCACTTACAAATAGCAACCAATTTCACATAATTATTTTTCACGGCTTTTAAGTTAAGCTTGCTTGGATTTGGTAGGTTGCAGCAACTAGGACTCCAGAAAAGCTACTTTCGAACGCCACAAACGTTAGCAGCTCCATGTAATTTACTATACAGGTATTTGCAAACGTTTATTATCCTACTATTGAACTTGAAAAAACTTAAAACAGACCGGCAGTTGATCGTATTAATCCTACAGTTTACACTACTATTATTACTAACATCTGCAAGTTGGCCAAGAGTTATTTATAATGCCAACAAGCACCTATAAATAGCAACCAATGTCACATAATTATTTTTCACAGCTTTTAAAGCTAAGCTTGCATAGATTTGATAGATTGCAGCACCTTGGACGCCAGAAAAGCTACTTTCGAACGCCACAAACGTTAGTCGCTGCATGTATTTTACTATACAGGCAGTTGCAAACGTTTTTATCCTACTATTGAACTTTTATCGTATTAATCCTACAGTTTGCACTACTATTATTACTAACATCTGCAAGTTGGCCAAGAGTTATTTATAATGCCAACCAGCACTTTCAAATAGCAACCAATATTACATAATTAGTTTTCACGGCTTTTAAAACTAAGCTTGCGTGGATTTGATAAGATGCAGCAACTAGAACGAGGAAAAGCTACTTTCAACGCCACAAACGTTAGTAGCTCTTGTATTTTACTATACAGGCATTTCCAAACCTTTATTATCCTACTGATGTGTTTTAAACAACTTGAAATAGCCCTGCAGTTGATCTTTGATCCTATTAATCCTACAGTTTACACCACTATTATTACTAACATCTGCAAGTTGGCCAAGAGTTATTTATAATGCCAAAGACCACCTACAAATAGCAACCAATATCACATAAAAAATTTCCACGGCCTTTAAAGCTAAGCTTGCGTGGATTTGATAGGTTGCAGTAACTACGACGTAGAAAAACTACTTTTCAACTCCACAAATGTTAGCAGCTCCATGTATTGGATAATACAGGCTTTTGCAAACGTTTATTATCCTACTATTAAACTTTAAACAACTTGAAACAGACCGGCAGTTGATATTTGATTGTATTAATCCTACAGTTTACACTGCTCTTACTACTAAAATCTGCAAGTTGGCCAAGAGTTACTTATAATGGCAACCAGCACTTACAAATAGCAGCCAATATCACATAATTACTTATCACGGCTTTTAAAGCTAAGCTTTCGTGTATTTGATAGGCGGCAGCAACTAGGACGCCAAAAAAGAGACTTTCCAAAGTCACAAACGTTAGCAGCTCTATGTTTTTTACTATACTGGCAGTTGCAAACCTTTATTATACTACTGTTGAGTTTTAAACATCTTGAAACAGCCCGGCAGTTGATATTCGATCGTATTAATCCTACAGTTTATACTACTATTATTACTAACATCTGCAAGTTGGCCAAAAGTTATTTATAATGTCAACTAGCACTTATAAATAGCAACCAATGTCACATAATTATTTTTCACGGCTTTTAAAGCTGAGGTTGCGTGGATTTGATAGGTTGCAGCAACTTGGACGCCAGAAAAGCAACTTTCAAACGCCACAAACGTTAGTAGCTGCATGTATTTTACTATACAGGCAGTTGCAAACGTTTATTATCCTACTATTGATCTTTAAACAACTTGCAACAGACCGGCAGTTGATATTTTATCGTATTAATCCTACAGTTTACATAACTATTATTACTAACATCTGCAAGTTGGCCAAGATATTTATAATGCCAACCAGCACTTACAAATAGCAACAAATATCACATAATTGTTTTTCACGGCTTTTAAGTTAAGCTTGCGTGGATTTGGTGGGTTGCAGCAACTAGGACTCCAGAAAAACTACTTTCGAGCTCCACAAAAGTTAGCAGCTCCATGTAATTTACTATACAGGCATTTGCAAACGTTTATTATCCTACTGTTGTGTTTAAATAACTTAAAAACTGACTGGCAGTTGATATTTGATTGTATTAATCCTACAGTTTACCCTAATATTACTATTACTAACATCTGCATATTGACAAAATTTATTTATAATGCCAACTTGCACTTACAAATAGCAACCAATGTCACATAATTATTTTTCACGGCTTTTAAAGCTAAGCTTGCTTGGATTTGATAGGTTGCAGCAACTAGGACGCAGAAAAGCTGCTTTCCAACGCCACAAACGTTAGCAGCTCCATGTATTTTACTATACAGGCATTTGCAAACGTTTATTATCCTACTGTTGAGTTTTAAACAACTTGAAACGGCCCGGCAGTTGATATTGGATCGTATTAATCCTACAGTTTACACTACTATTATTACTATCATCTGCAAGTTGGCGAAGAGTTATTTCTAATGCCAACCAGCAGTTACAAATAGCAACCAATGTCACATAATTATTTTTCACGGCCTTTAAAGGTAAGCTTGCTTGAATTTGGTAAGTTGCAGCAATTAGGACGCAGGGAAGCTACTTTCCAACGCCACAAACGTTAGCAGCTCCATGTATTTTACTATACAGGCATTTGCAAACGTTTATTATCCTACTGTTGAGTTTTAAACAACTTGAAACAGCCCGGCAGTTGATATTGGATCGTATTAATCCTACAGTTTACACTACTATTATTACTAACATCTGCAAGTTGGCCAAAAGTTATTTATAATGTCAACTAGCACTTATAAATAGCAACCAATGTCACATAATTATTTTTCACGGCTTTTAAAGCTGAGCTTGCTTAGATTTGATAGGTTGCAGCAACTTGAATGCCAGAAAAGCAACTTACAAACGCCACAAACGTTAGTGGCTGCATGTATTTTACTATACAGGCATTTGCAAACGTTTATTATTCTACTGTTGAGTTTTAAACAACTTGAGACAGCCCGGCAGTTGATATTGGATCGTATTAATTCTACATTTTACACTACTATTATTAAAAACATCTGGAAGTTGGCCAAGAGTTATTTATAATGCCAACTAGCACTTACAAATAGCAACCAATGTCACATAATTATTTTTCCCGGCTTTTAAAACTAATCTTGCTTGGATTTGATAGGTTGCAGCAACTAGGACGCAGAGAAGCTACTTTCCAACGCCACAAACGTTAGCAGCTCCATGTATTTTACTATACAGGCATTTGCAAACGTTTATTATCCTACTGTTGAGCTTTAAACCACTTGAAACAGCCCGGAAGTTGATATTGGATCGTATTAATCCTACAGTTTACTCTACAATTATTACTAACATCTGCAAGTTGGCGAAGAGTTATTTCTAATGCCAACCAGCACTTACAAATAGCAACCAATGTCACATAATTATTTTTCACGGCTTTTAAAGCTAAGCTTGCTTGAATTTGATAGGTTGCTGCAATTAGGACGCAGAGAAGCTACTTTCCAACGCCACAAACGTTCGGAGCTCTTTTACTATACAGGCATTTGCAAACGTTTATTATCCTACTGTTGAGTTTTAAACATCTTGAAACAGCCCGGCAGTTGATATTGGATCGTATTAATCCTACAGTTTACACTACTATTATTACTAACATCTGCAAGTTGGCCAAAAGTTATTTATAATGTCAACTAGCACTTATAAATAGCAACCAATGTCACATAATTATTTTTCACGGCTTTTAAAGCTGAGCTTGCGTGGATTTGATAGGTTGCAGCAACTTGGACGCCAGAAAAGCAACTTTCAAACGCCACAAACGTTAGTGGCTGCATGTATTTTACTATACAGGCAGTTGCAAACGTTTATTATTCTACTATTGATCTTTAAACAACTTGCAACAGACCGGCAGTTGATATTTTATCGTATTAATCCTACAGTTTACATAACTATTATTACTAACATCTGCAAGTTGGCCAAGATATTTATAATGCCAACCAGCACTTACAAATAGCAACCAATATCACATAATTGTTTTCACGGCTTTTAAGTTAAGCTTGCGTGGATTTGGTGGGTTGCAGCAACTAGGACTCCAGAAAAACTACTTTCGAGCTCCACAAAAGTTAGCAGCTCCATGTAATTTACTATACAGGCATTTGCAAACGTTTATTATCCTACTGTTGTGCTTTAAATAACTTAAAAACTGACTGGCAGTTGATATTTGATTGTATTAATCCTACAGTTTACCCTAATATTATTATTACTAACATCTGCATATTGACAAAATTTATTTATAATGCCAACTTGCACTTACAAATAGCAACCAATGTCACATAATTATTTTTGACGGCTTTTAAAGCTAAGCTTGCTTGGATTTGATAGGTTGCAGCAACTAGGACGCAGAAAAGCTGCTTTCCAACGCCACAAACGTTGGCAGCTCCATGTATTTTACTATACAGGCATTTGCAAACGTTTATTATCCTACTGTTGAGCTTTAAAACCACTTGAAACAGCCCGGCAGTTGATATTGGATCGTATTAATCCTACAGTTTACTCTACAATTATTACTAACATCTGCAAGTTGGCGAAGAGTTATTTCTAATGCCAACCAGCACTTACAAATAGCAACCAATGTCACATAATTATTTTTCACGGCTTTTAAAGCTAAGCTTGCTTGAATTTGATAGGTTGCTGCAATTAGGACGCAGAGAAGCTACTTTCCAACGCCACAAACGTTAGCAGCTCCATGTATTTTACTATACAGGCATTTGCAAACGTTTATTATCCTACTGTTGAGTTTTAAGCAACTTGAGACAGCCCGGCAGTTGATATTGGATCGTATTAATCTACAGTTTATTATTACTAACATCTGCAAGTTGGCCATAAGTTATTTATAATGTCAACTAGCACTTATAAATAGCAACCAAAGTCACATAATTATTTTTCACGGATTTTAAAGCTGAGCTTGCTTAGATTTGATAGGTTGCAGCAACTTGGACGCCAGAAAAGCAACTTTCAAACGCCACAAACGTTAGTGGCTGCATGTATTTTACTATACAGGCAGTTGCAATCGTTTATTATCCTACTATTGTTCTTTAAACAACTTGCAACAGACCGACAGTTGATATTTGATCGTATTAATCCTACAGTTTACACAACTATTATTACTAACATCTGCAAGTTGGCCAAGATATTTATAATGCCAACCAGCACATACAAATAGCAACCAATATCACATAATTGTTTTTCACGGTTTTAGGTTAAGCTTGCGTGGATTTGGTAGGTTGCAGCAACTAGGACTCCAGAAAAGCTACTTTCGAGCGTCACAAACGTTAGCAGCTCCATGTAATTTACTATACAGGCAAACGTTTATTATCCTACTGTTGTGCTTTAAATAACTTAAAAACTGACAGGCAGTTTATATTTGATTGTATTAATCCTACAGTTTACCCTAATATTATTATTACTAACATCTGCAAATTGACAAGATTTATTTATAATGCCAACTAGCACTTATTAATAGCAACCAATTTCACATAATTATTTTTCACGGCTTTTGAAGCTAAGCTTGCATATATTTGATAGGTTGCAGCAACTAGGACGCCAGAAAAGCTACTTTCCAACGTCTCAAACGTTAGCAGTCCCATGTATTTTACTCTAAAGGCATTTGCAAACTTTTGTTTTTCTACAATTGAGTTTTAAACAACTTAAAACAGCCCGGCAGTTGATATTGGATCGTATTAATCCTACAGTTTACACTACTATTATTACTAACATCTGCAAGTTGACCAAAAGTTATTTATAATGCCAACTAGCACTTATAAATAGCAACCAATGTCACATAATTATTTTTCACGGCTTTTAAAGCTAAGCTTGCTTAGATTTGAAAGGTTTCAGCAACTAGGACGCCAGAAAAGCTACTTTCCAACGCCTCAAACGTTAGCAGTTTCATGTATTTTACTATACAGGTATTTGCAAACGTTTATTTTTCTACTGTTGAGTTTTAAACAACTTAAAACAGCCCGGCAGTTGATATTGGAACGTATTAATCCGACAGTTTACACTACTATTATTACTAACATCTGCAAGTTGGCCAAGAGTTATTTATAATGCCAACCAGCACTTACAAATAGCAACCAATGTCACATAATTATTTTTCACGGCTTTTAAAGCTAAGCTTGCATAGATTTGATTGGTTGCAGCACCTTGGACACCAGAAAAGCTACTTTCGAACGCCACAAACGTTAGTCACTGCATGTATTTTACTATACAGGCAGTTTCAAACATTTATTATCCTACTATTGAACTTTAAACAACTTTAAACAGACCGGCAGTTGATATTTGATCGTATTAATCCTACAGTTTACACTACTATTATTACTAACGTCTGCAAGTTGGCCAAGAGTTATTTATATTGCCAACCAGCACTTACAAATAGCAACCAATGACACATAATTATTTTTCACGGCTTTTAAAGCTAAACTTGCATAGATTTGATAGGTTGCAGCACCTTGACGCCTGAAAAGCTACTTTCGACCGCCACAAACGTTATTCGCTGCATGTATTTTACTATACAGGAAGTTGCAAACGTTTATTATCCTACTATTGAACTTTAAACAACTTCAAACAGACCGGCAGTTGATATTTGATCGTATTAATCCTACAGTTTACACTACTATTATCACTAACATCTGCAAGTTGTCCAAGAGTTATTTATAATGCTAACCAGCACTTACAAATAGCAACCAATGTCACATAATTATTTTTCACGGCTTTTAAAGCTAAGCTTGCGTAGATTTGATAGGTTGCAGCACCTTGGACGCCAGAAAAGATACTTTCGAACGCCACAAACGTTAGTCGCTGCATGTATTTTACTATACAGGCAGTTGCAAACGTTTATTATGCTACTATTGAACTTTAAACAACTTCACACAGACCGGCAGTTGATATTTGATCGCATTAATCCTACAGTTTACACTTACTATTATTACTAACATTTGCAAGTTGGCCAAGAGTTATTTATAATGCCAACCAGCACTTACAAATAGCAACCAATACCTCATAAATATCTTCCACGGCTTTTCAAGCTAAGCTTGCGTGGATTTAATAGGTTGCAGTAACTAGGACACTGAAAAATACTTTCCAGCGCCACAAACGTTAGCAGCTCCATGTATTGGATCATACAGTCATTTGCAAACATTTATTATCCTACTGTTGACCTTTAAACAACTTGACACAGCCCGGCAGTTGTTATTGGATCGTATTAATCCTACAGTTTACACTACTATTATTACTAACATCTGCAAGTTGACCAAAAGTTATTTATAATGCCAACTAGCACTTATAAATAGCAACCAATGTCACATAATTATTTTTCACGGCTTTTAAAGCTAAGCTTGCTTAGATTTGAAAGGTTTCAGCAACTAGGACGCCAGAAAAGCTACTTTCCAACGCCTCAAACGTTAGCAGCTCCATGCATTGTATCATACAGGCATTTGCAAACGTTTATTATCGTACTGTTAAGTTTTAAACAACTTGAAACCGCCCGGCAGTTGATATTGGATCGTATTAATCCTACAGTTTACACTACTATTGTTAAAAACATCTGCAAGTTGGCCAAGACATACGAGGCTTGTTCAATTGAAACCCATCTTTAGTCCAGAAAAAATTTATTGGCAAATATATTTAGAAATAATTACCACTACAATTAAAGCACATATCCCATTGTTTCACCAACCGATGTATACCCTGCTTAAAGAATTCTTGTGGCTGCTGCTTGAAGAATTCTTTTACGGCATTTTGTACTTCTTCGTCCGACTGAAAACGATTACCTTTTAACGCCTTTTTCAGTGGCCCAAAGATGTGAAAATTGCAGGGCGATAAATCGGGACTATAAGGTGGATGCTCTAATATCCTCCATTTCTTTCGTTGTAGATTTTTTTTCACTACTTTGGCAACATGAGGCCGAGCATTGTCGTGAAAATCGCTGTCAAATACAAATGATAGGAACTAATCAGTGTGACGTTTACAAACACAACTAACATTGCAAAACGTCAGTTGAGTGATTACAATTGTTTCCAAGGCTAACCTGACCAAAGATGGGTTTCAATTGAACAAGCCTCGTATTTATAATTCCAACTAGCACTTACAAATAGCAACCAATGTCACATAATAATTTTTCACGGCATTTGAAGCTTAGTTTGCTTGGATTTCATAGGTTGCAGCAACTAGGACGCAGAAAAGCTACTTGCCAACGCCAAAAACGTTAGCAGTTCCATGTATTTTACTATAAAGGAATTTTCAAACGTTTATTTTTCTACTGTTGAGTTTTAAACAACTTGAAACAGCCCGGCAGTTGATATTGGAACGTATTAATCCGACAGTTTACACTACTATTATTACTAACATCTGCAAGTTGGCCAAAAGTTATTTATAATGCCAACCAGCACTTACAAATAGCAACCAATATCACATAATTAGTTTTCACGGCTTTTAAAGGTAAAATTGTTTAGATTTGAAAGGTTACAGCAACTAGGACGCCAGAAAACCTACTTTCCAACGCCTCAAACGTTAGCAGCTTCATGTATTGGATCATACAGGCATTTGCAAACGTTTATTATTGTACTGTTGAGTTTTAAACAACTTGAGACAGCCCGGCAGTTGATATTGGATCGTAGTAATCCTACAGTTTACACTACTATTATTACTAACATCTGCAAGTTGACCAAAAGTTATTTATAATGCCGACTAGCACTTATAAATAGCAACCAATGGCACATAATTATTTTTCACGGCTTTTAAAGCTAAACTTGCTTAGATTTGAAAGGTTGCTGCAACTAGGACGCCAGAAAAGCTACTTTCCAACGCCTCAAACGTTAGCAGCTCCATGTATTGGATCATACAGGCATTTGCAACCGTTTATTATTCTACTGTTGAGCTTTAAACAGCTTGAAACAGACCGGCAGTAGATATTTGATCCTATTAATCCTACAGATTACACTACTATTATTACTAACATCTGCAAGTTGGCCAAGAGTTATTTGTAATGCCAACCAGCACTTACAAATAGCAACCAATTTCACATAATTATTTTTCACGGCTTTTAAGTTAAGCTTGCTTGGATTTGGTAGGTTGCAGCAACTAGGACTCCAGAAAAGCTACTTTCGAACGCCACAAACGTTAGCAGCTCCATGTAATTTACTATACAGGTATTTGCAAACGTTTATTATCCTACTATTGAACTTGAAAAAACTTAAAACAGGCCGGCAGTTGATCGTATTAATCCTACAGTTTACACTACTATTATTACTAACATCTGCAAGTTGGCCAAGAGCTATTTATAATGCCAACAAGCACCTATAAATAGCAACCAATGTCACATAATTATTTTTCACAGCTTTTAAAGCTAAGCTTGCATAGATTTGATAGATTGCAGCACCTTGGACGCCAGAAAAGCTACTTTCGAACGCCACAAACGTTAGTCGCTGCATGTATTTTACTATACAGGCAGTTGCAAACGTTTTTATCCTACTATTGAACTTTGATCGTATTAATCCTACAGTTTGCACTACTATTATTACTAACATCTGCAAGTTGGCCAAGAGTTATTTATAATGCCAACCAGCACTTTCAAATAGCAACCAATATTACATAATTAGTTTTCACGGCTTTTAAAACTAAGCTTGCGTGGATTTGATAAGATGCAGCAACTAGAACGAGGAAAAGCTACTTTCAACGCCACAAACGTTAGTAGCTCTTGTATTTTACTATACAGGCATTTCCAAACCTTTATTATCCTACTGATGTGTTTTAAACAACTTGAAATAGCCCTGCAGTTGATCTTTGATCCTATTAATCCTACAGTTTACACCACTATTATTACTAACATCTGCAAGTTGGCCAAGAGTTATTTATAATGCCAAAGACCACCTACAAATAGCAACCAATATCACATAAAAAATTTCCACGGCCTTTAAAGCTAAGCTTGCGTGGATTTGATAGGTTGCAGTAACTACGACGTAGAAAAACTACTTTTCAACTCCACAAATGTTAGCAGCTCCATGTATTGGATAATACAGGCATTTGCAAACGTTTATTATCCTACTATTAAACTTTAAACAACTTGAAACAGACCGGCAGTTGATATTTGATTGTATTAATCCTACAGTTTACACTGCTCTTACTACTAAAATCTGCAAGTTGGCCAAGAGTTACTTATAATGGCAACCAGCACTTACAAATAGCAGCCAATATCACATAATTACTTATCACGGCTTTTAAAGCTAAGCTTTCGTGTATTTGATAGGCGGCAGCAACTAGGACGCCAAAAAAGAGACTTTCCAAAGTCACAAACGTTAGCAGCTCTATGTTTTTTACTATACTGGCAGTTGCAAACCTTTATTATACTACTATTGAGTTTTAAACATCTTGAAACAGCCCGGCAGTTGATATTCGATCGTATTAATCCTACAGTTTATACTACTATTATTACTAACATCTGCAAGTTGGCCAAAAGTTATTTATAATGTCAACTAGCACTTATAAATAGCAACCAATGTCACATAATTATTTTTCACGGCTTTTAAAGCTGAGGTTGCGTGGATTTGATAGGTTGCAGCAACTTGGACGCCAGAAAAGCAACTTTCAAACGCCACAAACGTTAGTAGCTGCATGTATTTTACTATACAGGCAGTTGCAAACGTTTATTATCCTACTATTGATCTTTAAACAACTTGCAACAGACCGGCAGTTGATATTTTATCGTATTAATCCTACAGTTTACATAACTATTATTACTAACATCTGCAAGTTGGCCAAGATATTTATAATGCCAACCAGCACTTACAAATAGCAACAAATATCACATAATTGTTTTTCACGGCTTTTAAGTTAAGCTTGCGTGGATTTGGTGGGTTGCAGCAACTAGGACTCCAGAAAAACTACTTTCGAGCTCCACAAAAGTTAGCAGCTCCATGTAATTTACTATACAGGCATTTGCAAACGTTTATTATCCTACTGTTGTGTTTAAATAACTTAAAAACTGACTGGCAGTTGATATTTGATTGTATTAATCCTACAGTTTACCCTAATATTACTATTACTAACATCTGCATATTGACAAAATTTATTTATAATGCCAACTTGCACTTACAAATAGCAACCAATGTCACATAATTATTTTTCACGGCTTTTAAAGCTAAGCTTGCTTGGATTTGATAGGTTGCAGCAACTAGGACGCAGAAAAGCTGCTTTCCAACGCCACAAACGTTAGCAGCTCCATGTATTTTACTATACAGGCATTTGCAAACGTTTATTATCCTACTGTTGAGTTTTAAACAACTTGAAACAGCCCGGCAGTTGATATTGGATCGTATTAATCCTACAGTTTACACTACTATTATTACTATCATCTGCAAGTTGGCGAAGAGTTATTTCTAATGCCAACCAGCAGTTACAAATAGCAACCAATGTCACATAATTATTTTTCACGGCCTTTAAAGGTAAGCTTGCTTGAATTTGGTAAGTTGCAGCAATTAGGACGCAGGGAAGCTACTTTCCAACGCCACAAACGTTAGCAGCTCCATGTATTTTACTATACAGGCATTTGCAAACGTTTATTATCCTACTGTTGAGTTTTAAACAACTTGAAACAGCCCGGCAGTTGATATTGGATCGTATTAATCCTACAGTTTACACTACTATTATTACTAACATCTGCAAGTTGGCCAAAAGTTATTTATAATGTCAACTAGCACTTATAAATAGCAACCAATGTCACATAATTATTTTTCACGGCTTTTAAAGCTGAGCTTGCTTAGATTTGATAGGTTGCAGCAACTTGAATGCCAGAAAAGCAACTTACAAACGCCACAAACGTTAGTGGCTGCATGTATTTTACTATACAGGCATTTGCAAACGTTTATTATTCTACTGTTGAGTTTTAAACAACTTGAGACAGCCCGGCAGTTGATATTGGATCGTATTAATTCTACAGTTTACACTACTATTATTAAAAACATCTGGAAGTTGGCCAAGAGTTATTTATAATGCCAACTAGCACTTACAAATAGCAACCAATGTCACATAATTATTTTTCCCGGCTTTTAAAACTAATCTTGCTTGGATTTGATAGGTTGCAGCAACTAGGACGCAGAGAAGCTACTTTCCAACGCCACAAACGTTAGCAGCTCCATGTATTTTACTATACAGGCATTTGCAAACGTTTATTATCCTACTGTTGAGCTTTAAACCACTTGAAACAGCCCGGAAGTTGATATTGGATCGTATTAATCCTACAGTTTACTCTACAATTATTACTAACATCTGCAAGTTGGCGAAGAGTTATTTCTAATGCCAACCAGCACTTACAAATAGCAACCAATGTCACATAATTATTTTTCACGGCTTTTAAAGCTAAGCTTGCTTGAATTTGATAGGTTGCTGCAATTAGGACGCAGAGAAGCTACTTTCCAACGCCACAAACGTTCGGAGCTCTTTTACTATACAGGCATTTGCAAACGTTTATTATCCTACTGTTGAGTTTTAAACATCTTGAAACAGCCCGGCAGTTGATATTGGATCGTATTAATCCTACAGTTTACACTACTATTATTACTAACATCTGCAAGTTGGTCAAAAGTTATTTATAATGTCAACTAGCACTTATAAATAGCAACCAATGTCACATAATTATTTTTCACGGCTTTTAAAGCTGAGCTTGCGTGGATTTGATAGGTTGCAGCAACTTGGACGCCAGAAAAGCAACTTTCAAACGCCACAAACGTTAGTGGCTGCATGTATTTTACTATACAGGCAGTTGCAAACGTTTATTATTCTACTATTGATCTTTAAACAACTTGCAACAGACCGGCAGTTGATATTTTATCGTATTAATCCTACAGTTTACATAACTATTATTACTAACATCTGCAAGTTGGCCAAGATATTTATAATGCCAACCAGCACTTACAAATAGCAACCAATATCACATAATTGTTTTTCACGGCTTTTAAGTTAAGCTTGCGTGGATTTGGTGGGTTGCAGCAACTAGGACTCCAGAAAAACTACTTTCGAGCTCCACAAAAGTTAGCAGCTCCATGTAATTTACTATACAGGCATTTGCAAACGTTTATTATCCTACTGTTGTGCTTTAAATAACTTAAAAACTGACTGGCAGTTGATATTTGATTGTATTAATCCTACAGTTTACCCTAATATTATTATTACTAACATCTGCATATTGACAAAATTTATTTATAATGCCAACTTGCACTTACAAATAGCAACCAATGTCACATAATTATTTTTGACGGCTTTTAAAGCTAAGCTTGCTTGGATTTGATAGGTTGCAGCAACTAGGACGCAGAAAAGCTGCTTTCCAACGCCACAAACGTTGGCAGCTCCATGTATTTTACTATACAGGCATTTGCAAACGTTTATTATCCTACTGTTGAGCTTTAAACCACTTGAAACAGCCCGGCAGTTGATATTGGATCGTATTAATCCTACAGTTTACTCTACAATTATTACTAACATCTGCAAGTTGGCGAAGAGTTATTTCTAATGCCAACCAGCACTTACAAATAGCAACCAATGTCACATAATTATTTTTCACGGCTTTTAAAGCTAAGCTTGCTTGAATTTGATAGGTTGCTGCAATTAGGACGCAGAGAAGCTACTTTCCAACGCCACAAACGTTAGCAGCTCCATGTATTTTACTATACAGGCATTTGCAAACGTTTATTATCCTACTGTTGAGTTTTAAGCAACTTGAGACAGCCCGGCAGTTGATATTGGATCGTATTAATCTACAGTTTACACTACTATTATTACTAACATCTGCAAGTTGGCCATAAGTTATTTATAATGTCAACTAGCACTTATAAATAGCAACCAAAGTCACATAATTATTTTTCACGGATTTTAAAGCTGAGCTTGCTTAGATTTGATAGGTTGCAGCAACTTGGACGCCAGAAAAGCAACTTTCAAACGCCACAAACGTTAGTGGCTGCATGTATTTTACTATACAGGCAGTTGCAATCGTTTATTATCCTACTATTGTTCTTTAAACAACTTGCAACAGACCGACAGTTGATATTTGATCGTATTAATCCTACAGTTTACACAACTATTATTACTAACATCTGCAAGTTGGCCAAGATATTTATAATGCCAACCAGCACATACAAATAGCAACCAATATCACATAATTGTTTTTCACGGTTTTAGGTTAAGCTTGCGTGGATTTGGTAGGTTGCAGCAACTAGGACTCCAGAAAAGCTACTTTCGAGCGTCACAAACGTTAGCAGCTCCATGTAATTTACTATACAGGCAAACGTTTATTATCCTACTGTTGTGCTTTAAATAACTTAAAAACTGACAGGCAGTTTATATTTGATTGTATTAATCCTACAGCTTACCCTAATATTATTATTACTAACATCTGCAAATTGACAAGATTTATTTATAATGCCAACTAGCACTTATTAATAGCAACCAATTTCACATAATTATTTTTCACGGCTTTTGAAGCTAAGCTTGCATATATTTGATAGGTTGCAGCAACTAGGACGCCAGAAAAGCTACTTTCCAACGTCTCAAACGTTAGCAGTCCCATGTATTTTACTCTAAAGGCATTTGCAAACTTTTGTTTTTCTACAATTGAGTTTTAAACAACTTAAAACAGCCCGGCAGTTGATATTGGATCGTATTAATCCTACAGTTTACACTACTATTATTACTAACATCTGCAAGTTGACCAAAAGTTATTTATAATGCCAACTAGCACTTATAAATAGCAACCAATGTCACATAATTATTTTTCACGGCTTTTAAAGCTAAGCTTGCTTAGATTTGAAAGGTTTCAGCAACTAGGACGCCAGAAAAGCTACTTTCCAACGCCTCAAACGTTAGCAGTTTCATGTATTTTACTATACAGGTATTTGCAAACGTTTATTTTTCTACTGTTGAGTTTTAAACAACTTAAAACAGCCCGGCAGTTGATATTGGAACGTATTAATCCGACAGTTTACACTACTATTATTACTAACATCTGCAAGTTGGCCAAGAGTTATTTATAATGCCAACCAGCACTTACAAATAGCAACCAATGTCACATAATTATTTTTCACGGCTTTTAAAGCTAAGCTTGCATAGATTTGATTGGTTGCAGCACCTTGGACACCAGAAAAGCTACTTTCGAACGCCACAAACGTTAGTCACTGCATGTATTTTACTATACAGGCAGTTTCAAACATTTATTATCCTACTATTGAACTTTAAACAACTTTAAACAGACCGGCAGTTGATATTTGATCGTATTAATCCTACAGTTTACACTACTATTATTACTAACGTCTGCAAGTTGGCCAAGAGTTATTTATATTGCCAACCAGCACTTACAAATAGCAACCAATGACACATAATTATTTTTCACGGCTTTTAAAGCTAAACTTGCATAGATTTGATAGGTTGCAGCACCTTGGACGCCTGAAAAGCTACTTTCGACCGCCACAAACGTTATTCGCTGCATGTATTTTACTATACAGGAAGTTGCAAACGTTTATTATCCTACTATTGAACTTTAAACAACTTCAAACAGACCGGCAGTTGATATTTGATCGTATTAATCCTACAGTTTACACTACTATTATCACTAACATCTGCAAGTTGTCCAAGAGTTATTTATAATGCTAACCAGCACTTACAAATAGCAACCAATGTCACATAATTATTTTTCACGGCTTTTAAAGCTAAGCTTGCGTAGATTTGATAGGTTGCAGCACCTTGGACGCCAGAAAAGATACTTTCGAACGCCACAAACGTTAGTCGCTGCATGTATTTTACTATACAGGCAGTTGCAAACGTTTATTATGCTACTATTGAACTTTAAACAACTTCACACAGACCGGCAGTTGATATTTGATCGCATTAATCCTACAGTTTACACTACTATTATTACTAACATTTGCAAGTTGGCCAAGAGTTATTTATAATGCCAACCAGCACTTACAAATAGCAACCAATACCTCATAAATATCTTCCACGGCTTTTCAAGCTAAGCTTGCGTGGATTTAATAGGTTGCAGTAACTAGGACACTGAAAAATACTTTCCAGCGCCACAAACGTTAGCAGCTCCATGTATTGGATCATACAGTCATTTGCAAACATTTATTATCCTACTGTTGACCTTTAAACAACTTGACACAGCCCGGCAGTTGATATTTGATCGTATTAATCCAACAGTTTACACTAGTATTATTACTAACATCTGCAAGTTGGCCAAGAGTTATTTATAATGCCAAAGAGCACTTACAAATAGCAACCAATATCACATAAATATTTTCCACGGCTTTTAAAGCTAAGCTTGCTAGGAGTTGATAGGTTGCATTAACTAGGACGCAGAAAAACTACTTTCCAGCGCCACAAACGTTAGCAGCTCCATGTATTGGATCATACAGGCATTTGCAAACATTTATTATCCTACTATTGAACTTTAAACAATTTGAAACAGACCGGCAATTGATATTTCATCGTATTAATCCTACAGTTTACAGTAGTATTATTACTAACATCTGCAAGTTGGCTAAGGGTTATTTATAATGCCAACCCGCACTTTCAAATAGCAACCAATATCATATAATTAGTTTTCACGGCCTTTAACGCTAAGCTTGCGTGGATTTGGAAAGTTGCAGCAACTTGGACGCCAGAAAAGAGACTTTCCAAAGTCACAAACGTTAGCAGCTCTATGTATTTTACTATACTGGCAGTTGCAAACCTTTATTATACTACTGTTGAGTTTTAAACAACTTGAAACAGCCCTGCAGTTGATATTTGATCGTATTAATCCTACAGTTTACACTACTATTATTACTAACATCTGCAGGTTGGCCAAGAGTTATTTATAATGCCAACCAGCACTTACAAATAGCAACCAATATCACATAATTATTTTTCACGGCTTTTAAAGCTAAGCTTGCTTGGATTTAATAGGTTGAAGCAACTAGGACGAGGAAAAGCTACTCTCCAACGCCACAAACGTTAGCAGCTCCGTGTATTTTACTATACAAGCATTTGCAAACGTTTATTATTCTACTGTTGAGTTTTAAACAACTTGAAACAGACCGGCAGTTGATATTTGATCGTATTAATCCTACAGTTTACACTAGTATTATTACTAACATCTGCAAGTTGACCAAGAGTTATTTATAATGCCAACCAGCACTTACAAATAGCAACCAATATCACATAATTATTCTTCACGGATTTTAAAGCTAAGCTTGCGTGGATTTGAAAGGTTGCAGCAACTAGGACGCAGAAAAGCTACTTTCGAACGCCACAAACGTTAGTAGCTCCATGTATTTTACTATACAAGCATTTGCAAACGTTTATTATTCTACTGTTGAGTTTTAAACAACTTGAAATAGCCCTGCAGTTGATATTTGATCTTATTAATCCTTCAGTACTATTATTACTAACATCTGAAAGTTGACCAAGAGTTATTTATATGCCAACCAGCACTTACAAATAGCAACCAATATCACATTATTTTTAAAGATTTTTAGAGCTAAGCTTTCGTGGATATGATAAGTTGCAGCAAGTAGGACGCCAGAAGAGCATCTTTGAACGCCGCAAACGTTAGCAGCTGCATGTAATTTACTATACAGGCATTTGTAAACGGTTATTATCCTACCGTTGAATTTTAAACAACTTGAAACAGCCCGGCAGTTGATATTCGATCGTATTAATCCTTCAGTTTACACTACTAACATCTCCAAGTTGGCCAAGAGTTATTTATAATGGCAACCAGCATTTACAAATAGCTACCAATATCACAAAATTATTTTTCACGGCTTTTAATGCTAAGCTTGCTTGGATTTGATAGATTGCAGCAACTAGGATGCGGAAAAGCTACTTTCCAAAGCCACAAACGTTAGCAGCTCCATGTATTGGATCATACAGGCATTTGCAAACGTTTAAATCCTACTATTGAGCTTTAAACAACTTGAAACAGCCCGGCAGTTGATATTTGATCGTATTAATCCTATTATTACTAACATCTGCAAGTTGGCCAAGAGTTATATAGAAGCCAACCAGCACTTGTAAATAGCAACAAATATCACATAATTATTTTTCACGGCTTTTAAAGCTAAGCTTACGTGAATTTGATAGGTTGCAGCAACTAGATCGCGGAAAAGCTACTTTCGAAAGCCACAAACGTTAGCAGCTCCATGTAATTTACTATACTGGCAGTTTCAAACCTTTATTATACTACTGTTGAGTTTTAAACAACTTGAAACAGCCCTGCAGTTGATATTTGATCGTATTAATCCTACAGTTTACACTACTATTATTACTAACATCTGCAGGTTGGCCAAGAGTTATTTATAATGCCAACCAGCACTTACAAATAGCAACCAATATCACATAATTATTTTTCACGGCTTTTAAAGCTAAGCTTGCTTGGATTTAATAGGTTGCAGCAACTAGGACGAGGAAAAGCTACTTTCCAACACCACAAACGTTAGCAGCTCCGTGTATTAGATTATATAGACATTTTCATACGTTTATTATTCTACTGTTGAGCTTTAAACAACTTGAAACAGACCGGCAGTTGATATTTGATCGTATTAATCCTACAGTTTACACTAGTATTATTACTAACATCTGCAAGTTGACCAAGAGTTATTTATAATGCCAACCAGCACTTACAAATAGCAAACAATATCACATAATTAATCTTCACGGATTTTAAAGCTAAGCTTGCGTGGATTTGATAGGTTGCAGCAACTAGGACGCAGAAAAGCTACTTTCGAACGCCACAAACGTTAGTACCTCCATGTATTTTACTATACAAGCATTTGCAAACGTTTATTATTCTACTGTTGAGTTTTAAACAACTTGAAATAGCCCTGCCGTTGATACTTGATCTTATTAATCCTTCAGTACTATTATTACTAACATCTGAAAGTTGCCCAAGAGTTATTTATAATGCCAACCAGCACTTACAAATAGCAACCAATATCACTTAATTATTTTTAAAGATTTTTAGAGCTAAGCTTTCGTGGATATGATAAGTTGCAGCAAGTAGGACGCCAGAAGAGCTACTTTCGAACGCCGCAAACGTTAGCAGCTCTATGTATTTTACTATACAGGCATTTGTAAACGGTTATTATCCTACCGTTGAATTTTAAACAACTTGAAACAGCCCGGCAGTTGATATTCGATCGTATTAATCCTTCAGTTTACACTACTAACATCTCCAAGTTGGCCAAGAGTTATTTATAATGCCAACCAACATTTACAAATAGCAACCAATATCACAAAATTATTTTTCACGGCTTTTAATGCTAAGCTTGCTTGGATTTGATAGGTTGCAGCAACTAGGACGCGGAAAAGCTACTTTCCAAAGCAACAAACGTTAGCAGCTCCATGTATTGGATCATACAGGCATTTGCAAACGTTTAAATCCTACTATTGAGCTTTAAACAACTTGAAACAACCCGGCAGTTGATATTTGATCGTATTAATCCTATTATTACTAACATCTGCAAGTTGGCCAAGAGCTTTTTAAAACGCCAACCAGCACTTACAAATGGCAACCAATATCACTTAATTATTTTTCAAGATTTTTAAAGCTAAGCTCGAGTGGATATGATAAGTTGCAGCAAGTAGGATGCCAGAAGAGCTACTTTCAAACGCCACAAACGTTAGCAGCTCGATGTATTTTACTATACAGGCATTCGCAAACGTTTATTATCCTACTGTTGATATCTGATTGTATTAATCCTAAAGTTTACACTACTAACATCTCCAAGTTTGCAAAAAGTTATTTATAATGCCAACCAACACTTACAAATAGCAACCAATATCACATAATTGTTTTTCACGGCTTTTAAAGCTAAGCTTGCGTGGATTTGATAGGTTGCAGTGTAATATCCCGCCTTTTTTTGGGGATATTTTAATTTACTTTAATGCCTCGGATATGCTCTGAGTCGTAGAACACGTTCAACAAGATAGCCTTTGTATTTTTTAATGGCAAAAAGTACCGCCAGGCATTCCAACTCGGTGGGCAAATATCTGGTTTCGGCATCTGTGAGTGAGCGACTGGCGTACGCGATCACTCGTTCCTGACCTTCTAACACCTGGGTGAGGACGGCTCCCAAACCGGTAGTGCTTGCATCCGTCTGGAGGACGAACGGGACGGAGAAGTCGGAGCAAACGAGGATCGGGGCCGACGTCAGTGCCTTCTTCAGCCGTCTAGAGCCTCTTGCTGCGCCTTCGTCCATTGGAATTTAACTCCCTTTCTAAGGAGTTCGTTAAGGGGAGCGGCTATTCGGGAGAAATTCGGGATAAATTTCCTATACCAGGAGGCCATCGTCGGACCGCTTTTGGAGTTCGGGGAACTTCCATTGTCAAGATAGCCTCCACTTTTTCGAGGTTTGTTTGGATGCCTTCTTTGTTCACCACATGGCCCAGATACTTCAACTCGGACTGACAGAAGTTGCACTTACTGGCCTGCAACTGGAGGCCGGCATGGCGCAATCTTCGGAAAACCTCTTGGAGATGTACCGTCCTTGAGTAGGGATGATTTGACCGTCAGCCAACTGCACTTGGGTCGGGCTATGCTGTTTCTTAACTATGCCTTGCCGTCCAAGGAACTGCTGGAGGTTCCTCCCCATATACGATTTGGCGGCACCAGTGTCGATGAGGGCGTTGAATCTTCTTCCCTTGACAACTATTGGCATATACAACCTGGCGTCTATTGTGGCTGCGCTGGATGCAGGGGGTGCCTTCCGTTTATAGAAGCGCTTTACGTGCCTTAGCCACCTGGACGACTCGGGGGATTGGTTCGGACGTGTGAAGGACCTGGCCTTCGGGTGTCGAGAACGCCTCACAACTCTCGACGACCGGAAGCGTTTCCCGCCTTCTGGCATGGGCAGTCTCTTGTCAGCGTTCCGGTTTTGCCGCACCAGGAGCAGAAGAGCTTCGGCTGTCTTTGGCATCGCGCTTTCCAATGTTCTCTTTGACCGCACCTCCAACAATTCTCTGAGCGCTTGTAGGTGGTGTCGGTTGCCGTCTTCTTAGTTTCGGACTTCGTTGGCTCCTGCGGGCTGCCCTCGGAGGCTCGTAATGACGACACGGTGCGTGTCTTAAATCCCAGAGCCAAAGAGACTCTGGATTTGGTCGGCTGATATGCGGTTTCTACCATATACGCTTGGTTGACGATAGGAGGGGGTTGAAAGGACGTCTGTTACATTTGAAGAGCCTCGTACTCCTCGGCCATCTGCACAAGCTCGTCTAGCCTGCAAAAATCTTTCGTGCTTACGTACAACTTGTACTCCGGACAAAGGTTCTCGTAAATTCTTTCCAGTTGTTCCTGTTCACGGATGACTCCGACTCTTCGTAATAACGTTTGTAGGGAGGTGGTGAAATCGGCCACAGATTCTTTCTGGCCTTGAGTTCGATTGCGGATCTCTTCGGTCATGCGGAATTGGAACCGTGGCGGGAGGTACTGATTCTGGAAGGCCACTACGAAGTCTGCCCATCTTTTCCATTTTTATTTGTTGTTTCGGATCCACAACAGCGCTTTTCCTTTGAAAAGCTCGGGCAGGGCGGTCAGAACCTCTTGATCACGGAACTGATAGCATGCCGACAGTTCCTCGATTCTTTCCAGGAAGGAAATGTGGTCAGACGTGCCATCAAATTTCAGGCCCCACTTGCGGATGCTATGTTACATCTGCATTTCGCACGCGTTGTAGGTTAGCGGAAACACAAATATTACAATTTCAAGCTTAGTGTGTTCGTTATATTTGCTCTGGCATTTGCAGTACAAGAAATATGTTATTAAGCTCTCTGGCATACTAACTGGAAAAGCAGAAGGAAACTATCTAGTTTAAAATGCTGCCAAACCGTTTTGTTAGATGCTTAATAGGTACAGTAATCAACAACAACAGTATAATGCCCATTTACGTACTTAAAGACGCATTTGGCACACGTTATAGGTTGGCAGTGTAACAAATATTACAATTTCAAGCTTAGTAAATTCGCAAGATCTGCTATGGTAATTCTTGATTGCTTAGTATTGCTTGAATCTACTTGAACGTTCACTGATGGCATTTGCAGTACAAGAAATATGTTATTAATCTCTCTGGCATACTAGCTGAGCAAGCAGAGTGAAACTACCTAGTTTAGGATGTTGCGAAACTATTTTCTTAGATCCTTAATCTTATATTATAAGAGCCGATGCCGCCCGTCCGTAAGCAGGCGCGCGCACCTGCCGATCGCGCAGCAACACACAGCATGAAAGCGCACAAGTGGCAACGCGGCAAGCATTTGTATTGGTAACGCTGGCAGGGCCGGACGTAGGCTGGCTGCCGCCTTGAGCAAGCATTTTTATTGTTAACCGTTTCTTTACGCTGGCACGGCCAGACGTAGGCTGGCCAACGCGTTGTAGTAAGTATATACAGTAATTAACAACAACTGTATAATGCTCATTTACGGCGTTACAAACACATTTGGTACACGTTATAGGTTGCCGGAGACACAAATATTACAATTTCAGTACCATTTCCAGTACTAATCCTACAGTTTACAGTAAGTTTCAAGTTGGCCAAGAGCTATTTAAAACGCCAACCAGCACTTACAAATAACAACCAATAACACTTAATTATTTCTCACGGTTTTTAAAGCTATGCTTGCGTGGATCGAAGCCGGACAACTCGGCGCGGGGCCATCTCGGCGCCAGCCAACTCGGCGCGAGGCCATCTCGGCGTCGAATTCAAATTTGCAAACTACATTGTGCACTACGTAAGAAAATTATTATCAAAAAATAATAAATAAAGTGACCGCCAAAAAGTTGTCATCAAATGAAAAAAAAATATGGTGGTTGCAAAGTGATTACAAATGAGCCAAACAAAAGTTGTCACATGTCCGTTATTAGTAAAATTTTACGTTTTTTTTTAAATAATTACGAAGCATGCATTTACTAGTCAAGATAGAGACACATTTTACGAAAAACGTTTTCTGGCCTTGAGATTGTTCAGTCAGCTAAAACTACCACACAATAAAAAATCTCATTGAAATCTTGATTAAATTCCAAAAAATAGCACTTTTTGGATTTACACAATTTTGAAAAACGCCATTTTCTAAGTAAAGTGCTTTTTATATGACAAATATTTCTTTAATGTTTATTTTACAAATCAAAGAATTTTATTTTTAACAATTTTTTTTATTATGAAATAAAAAACTTTTTGAAAAATGTTTGTTTTTGCATAGCCGTCTTTGTTAAAAGTAAAATTCTTTGATAGGGGACCTAAACATAAAAGATAATGTGAGAGATCAAAGTTGGCAGAGGACTTTGAAATTTGGTATAGGAACCTAGATGTTGATTCTAAACAACTTCTCTTAATAACTTTTTGTCGTATTTGCTACATAAAAGACACGCTACTTTACAGTAATAGTTATTTACCTAACAAGTTCGTAATTTTCCCGAATGAACACTTTGTTTGCAGCACGACCGAAGGGAGTAGTGCGAATTCATCTGCACGTTGGCCAAGAGTTATTTATAATGCCAACCAGCACTTACAAATAGCAACCAATATCACATAATTGTTTTTCACGGCTTTTAAAGCTAAGCTTGCGTGGATTTGATAGGTTGCAGCAACTAGGACGCAGAAAAGCTACTTTCCAACGCCACAAACGTTAGCAGCTCCATGTATTGGATCATACATGCATTTGCAAACGTTTATTAGATTCTTAATAGGTACAGTAATTAATAACAACTGTATAATGCTCTTTTACGGCTTTACAAACGCATTTGGCGGAGACTAGCTTAGTGAGCTCGTAAGATCTGCTGTGGTAATTCTTGATTGCTTAGTACTGCTTGAATCTACTAGAACGTTCGCTAATGGCATTTTCAGTTCACAAAATATATTATTAAGCTCTCTGGCGTACTAGCTAAGCAAGCAGAGTGAAACTATCATGTTTACGATGCTGCCAAACTGTTTTCTTGGATTCTTAATGGGCACAGTAATTAACAACAACTGTATAATGCTCATTTACGGCGTTACATCTGCATTTGGCACTCGTTATAGATTGGCGGGGACACAAATATTACAATTTCAAGCTTAGTGTGTTCGTTAGATCTGCTGTGGCAATTCTTGATTGCTTTGTACTGTATAAATGTACTAGAACTTTCGCTAATGGCATTTGCAGTACAAGAAATATGTTATTAAGCTCTCTGGCATACTAACTGAAAAAGCAGAAGGAAACTACTAGTTGAAAATGCTGCCAAACCGTTTTGTTAGATTCTTAATAGGTACAGTAATCAACAGCAACAGTATAATGCTCATTTACGTACTTGGAAACGCATTTGGCCCACGTTATAGGTTGGCGGTGTCGCAAATATTACAATTTCAATCTTAGTAAATTCGTAAGATCTGCTATGGTAATTTTTGATTGCTTTGTATTGCTTAAATCTACTAGAACATTCACTGATGCATTTGCAGTAAAAGAAATATGTTATTATTCTCTCTGGCATACTAGCTGAGCAAGCAGAGTGAAACTATCTAGTTTAGGATGCTGCGAAACTATTTTCTTAGATCCTTAATAGGTATATACAGTAACTAACAACTGTATAATGCTCATTTACGGCGTGGAAACGCATTTGGTACACGTTGTAGGTTGCTGGAGACACAAATATTACAATTTCAATCCCATTTCCAGTACTAATCCTACAGTTTACAGTACGCTGCAAGTTGGCCAAGAGCTATTTATAATGCCAACCAGCACTTACAAATAGCTACCAATATCACATAATTATTTTTCACGGCTTTTAAAGCTAAGCTTGTGTGGATTTGATAGGTTGCATCAACTAGGACGCAGAAAAACTACTTTCGAACGCCACAAACGGTAGCTGCTATATGTATTTTACTATACAGGCATTTGCAAACGTTTATTATCCTACTGTTGAGTTTTAAACAACTTGAAGCAGACCGGCGTTGATATTTGATCTTATTAATCCTACAGTTTACACTACTATTATTACTAACATTTGCAAGTTGGCCAAGAGTTACCTATTTATAATGCCAACCAACACTTACAAATAGCAACCAATATCACATAACTATTTTTCACGGCTTTTAAAGCTAAGCTTGCGTGGATTTGATAGGTTGCAGCAACTAGGACGCTGAAAGCTACTTTCCAACGTCACAAACGTTAGCAGCTCCATATATTGGATCATACAGCCATTTGCAAACGTTTATTATCCTACTACTGAGCTTTAAACAACTTGAAGCAGACCGGCAGTTTATATTTGATCGTATTAATCCTACAGTTTACACTACTATTATTACTGACATCTGCAAATTGGCCAAGAGTTATTTATAATGTCAACCAACACTTACAAATAGCAACCAATATCACATAATTGTTTTTCACGGCTTTTAAAGCTAAGCTTGCGTGGATTTGGTAGGTTGCAGCAACTAGGACTCGGAAAAGATACTTTCCAACGTCACAAACGTTAGCGACTCCATGTATTGGATCATACAGGCATTTGCAAACGTTTATTATCATACTATTGAGTTTTAAACAACTTGAAATAGCCCTGCAGTTGATATTTGATCGTATTAATCATACAGTTTACACTACTATTATTACTAACATCTGCAAGTTGGTCAAGAGTTATGTATAATGCCAAGCAGCACTTAGAAACAGCAACCAATAACACTTAATTATTATAAAACAGTGTAGGTATACAGGTTTCCTAAATTGTACAGAACATGCCATTACCATGAATTGGAAAAGGTTCAAATACTATTTGCCATAAGAGTAACCGGAATAGAAAATGCAATTTTTACTTTGGTAGCTAGGCAACAAGTAGCTATGGTACCTACTTATTTCCTAGCTTCCAAAGTAAATATTGCATTTTCTATTTCGGTTACTTTTATGAATAGTAGGTATGTGAACCTTTTTCAATTCATGGAATTGCCATGTTCCGTACAAGTTTAGGCAACCTGTATATTATAAGGTAAAGATGTTTTTTTATGCATCTCTAATGAATTTCCAGAGTAAGTGGACTTATATAGCAAAAATCAAACTACAAAATAAAAACTTACCTAATTTCTTCTATACATTAACTCGATATGTCTATCTTTACATTGTTCAAATTTTTCAATCACTTTATTATTAAAATTCGCGATATTTGTAATAGTCTTTTTCAATAGACAGCATAGCCAGTGCAGACAATCTGTTTTGTAACATAGTGTTTCTCAGAAAGGTTTTTACACGTTTTAATGTAGAAAAACACCGTTCGGCTTCTGCCGTAGACATGGGGATGGTAATAACACTGGTCAACACAGTTTGGTTTTCTTATACATCAATATTGTACGTGTAGTTTGTCTTTTGTCATGCTGATTCTGAATCTGATTTTAAATTTGCTCCATCAAGTCAGAATTTTGAGAAATGTTCTTACATAGCTTTTTCATAAAACGCATTAAATTTTAAAAAATTTCAAAGTTACTTTTATACAGGGTGTTATGGAAATGAGTGCAAATATTTTAACCCGTAATAAAACTTGCTAAAGTGAACAACTTCTCCATTTATAATTTTTTCAAAAACGCCCTCAAAACTGAGTTAAAATTCAAAACAATTTTACTCTAAAAATGGATACCCGCCTATGGAATAATATTTTACTGTAATGACACAACACATAAAAAACATTACTTTGATATGCAAAGCAACCAAAACTGCATATCTCATCAGCTTCCTCCATTACCATTAGGTGTCGAGGCTTGTTTTGTTCCACAAATTGTCTTCCATTCCTTCCTGTTCTTAGCATTGTTTCTAGCTTCGTTCCAGCTATATCCTCTTGTATCAAGAGTTTGGGCTACTTCTTGGTTCCAGGTTTTCTTGGGCCTTCCCCTGTTTTTCTTCTTATCCCATCCTGCCTCTCATATTTCTTTCACTAAATTGGCGTCTTTCATCCTTGCCAGATGTTCAAACCAGCTAAGTCGTTTTTCGTGAATTTTGTCGACTATCGCAATAACTTGTAGTCTTTCTCTAATGGTTTCATTTCTAATTTTGTCTCTTCTGGTAATCCCCTCTATTTTTCTTAGAATTCGCATCTCCATTTGCGTGATTTTTGATTTCAAATTTTCCGTCATGATTCGCTCCCATATGTGAACGTTGGTACGAAAACTGTCATGTATACTTTTATTTTCGTTTTTTTATCACTTCTTTTTTGTTTAGGAAACTGGGTTTAACGCATGGAAGAGTTTCGTCGATGACTTTATTCTGTTTTCCACATCGGCTTCTATATTTCCTTTACTGTTAATTATGGCTCCCAGATATTTTAATTGATTTGTTACGTTTAGCAATTTCCCATCTATTATTAGATTTATATTTTCTTCATCCTTCGTAACCGTTAGGATTTCCGTCTTCTTTTGATTAATATTCATCCCGAATTCTCTTAGAACTTCTTGCCATATTCTAATGGATCTTTCCAACTCTTTCGTATTCTGTGCGACTAGTATGAGGTCATCTGCATACAGGAATTCTTTTACTATAATCGGCTTGAGGCGATTTGTTCCCACCTCTTATGAGTTCATTTACTGTTCTCGCTATTTCATCCATTACCGTTATAAATAATAAAAGGGCTAACTCCTTTTTGGGTATAAAAGTTTTTTGTGTAGCTGTTTTCTATACGAATTAAGTTGTCAGTCTGGTGTACATACTCTTAAATGCATTCAGAAGGTTGATCTGGATTCCTTTATTTTCTAACGCTTCCCAGATTCGGCTTCGTGGTATAGTGTCAAATGCCTTTTCTAAATCTATTGCACACAGGAAAACCTTCTCATTTCCGCTTAATACTCTTTCAGATATTTGTCTCAGGGAGAATATCCAATCCTGCGTGCCCCTTCCTGGTCTAAATCCTGCTTGGGCTCCCAGTAAGCTGGGTTCTATGTGTAGTCTTAATCTATTTTCCAATATTCTTTCATACATTTTTCCACCCACTGAGAGCAGAGATATTCCTCTGTAGTTATTACATAGTGTGACGTCTCCCTTCTTAAATATTGGAACTATTACTGCCAGCTTCCAGTCTTCAGGTACTATTTTTGTTGTCAATGCCATGTTCATTATCCTGAGTAGTATTAAGTTTTCTTCTTTCCCCATAAATTTCAGAAATTCAGGTTTAATTTCATCATATGCTTTTACTATTTTTAATTTGTTAAGAGCTTGTGTTATCTCGTTTATTTGTATATCTTTTTCTGGCTGTCACTTTCCTCGCCTTCTGCATCACTCACTTCCAACAATTCTAAATAGTGTTGTAGCCATCTAGTCATTTTGCGCCCAAATTCTTCCCATGTCTTCTGTTTCGCTTCTTTTATTAATAAGTTTACTTTTTTCCTTGTAATTTTCGTGGCCATAGTTACTTCCCGATTTCAAATATAGTTTCCATGCCTTCTTCGTTTCCCTCACTGCATTTTTGATCTGTGCGTTCCATCAGGGAGTATTTTCCCTGTTTTCGGTGTATCTAACTGTTCCACATATTTTTCTCGCTGCTTCCAATACTATATTTTTAAACGCTTCCCATAATTGTTCTGCTGCCTAATTTCGGTTTGATATGAGATTCTAAATTCCTCACTTTGTAATTTGTAACTTCTTACGTTTACCAACTCTTTTCTTCTCTTCTTCTCAGTATTCTTGTTCGTTTGTCCTTTATATCTAATTTCCACTAAGTAGTGGTCTGAACTTATTTCATAACCTCTCTTGACTCTTATATCATTTATTACATGGAGTTCTGAGTTCTTTGTTAATAGTAGATCTATAATGGATTTTTCTTGTCTACTTTTAATCTCTGGTATATTTGTGTATATCTTTGTGTTTGTAAAATGTATTTGCTATTATTAATTCATTTGTTTTACAAAAATCTATTATTTTATTACCATTTAAGTTCTTTGTTTGCTCTCCATGTTTACCAACCGCTCCAGCGCCGTTTTTGTAGTCGTTTCCTACCCTACCATTAAAATCCCCTATTACCAAATAATCTTCCACTTTATCCACCTAATCTTGTAGTTCTTGCCAATATTTTTCTTTATCATCTTTTCTATGATTTTCATTTGGACCGTAAACTATAAATATTGTGGTTTTTCTTTTATTTGTTATGTTCCATTGCAAACTCATAATTCTTTCATTGATAAAATTCCAATTTGATGCTAAATCTATACTGCCTATGTATTAGACACCCGACACCCTCTTTCGCCCATTCATCTTTTCCAACTCCACTGTATATGAACAAGTGTCCATTTCTTAAGGTACAAACTCCTTGGCCTTTCTTTTTCGTTTCCGTGAGAGCAATAAATTCATTCCTGTTTTTTCAAATTCTTCTATTAGCTCGTCCTCTTTACCATTTATTCCTCTTACATTCCAGTTACCAAATTTCCATTCATTTGTACATCTTTTTGTATTTCACATTCCCTCTAATATTTTTCCTTTGTTGCATGTCCTGATCCATTCCCATGGTCGCCACCGATTTTTCCCATCCTAAAATACTTTTCAGGTTTTCGCTTTATGGTTTATATCTATTTTTGTTATAGTTTGCTCTGATGGGCTCCAGCGCCACAATTCTCCTGTTAAGTCATTTTGTATTTTAATTAGCCACCTAGGCTTTAGGGCAGCGTGCCCGTATGCTAAACCCTTTTAGTTACTTATTTGGCTTCATCGCCTAATTCCATAATGATTTTGCACATATTTGGCCCCAAACGCAGTATTTCTCGTCAGTTGGAGCACCCCTTTGCTGGTACTTTGGCAGCCGGGTGTTATCGCTCGCAAGAATTCCGAACCTTCTAGAAATCACGCCGTTGAGGCGACTGCGAGGCTTCGTGCTATCTTTGTCACCGGCACTTATTTGTTTCATCTTATCGCCTCACGATTGGCTGCCGAGATATAGTCACGTGGGGACGCGACGGATGTGTCATGTTGCAGCGTTTCCCTCTTGGCAGTTGATCGCAGCCCGTTGCAGAAAGCGTACGTTTGGTGGTTGTGTTACCCAGGCGGCGTCCTTCGGCCCCTTAGGTGCCCGAGGACGCCTGCCGCTGTCCTTTTAGTATTGTTGCCGTGGAGGCCCTCTTTTCCGTTGCCCGTCTCGAGCTGTGGCAGCGAGCGCTGCGAGAATGGTTTCACCTTCGAGAGGTGTTGTGTTTGTGCGTGCTCCGAATTGTTTCGGCGTAGCGTGGGTGTATCTTGAGCCCAGTTCCTGCTCCCGTAAGTAAGGGGTCGTCCCCTTCATCTCGACATTCGAGGATCTGTCCCGCAGAACGTAAGTGGCCCATTTTCGTCGTCAAATTGTACGCGTCCTGACGCGTAGCACGTCGCCATTATGGCGGATACCCACTCATCACTATAACCGTCGAATATCGAATGTACCTGCCGCCTAAGACTGCAGCCTGTCGCAACTCAACTGTACCAGGCTTCCCGACCGCCTACGTATTAAGGTATGTGTCTTTGAACTGATTACCGTTGTGAACGCGAGTGTTCCTGTCCCGCGGGGAGCATTAAGTCCCGCGGGGAGCATTAAGTCCCGCGTGCGAGTTGTTTTGGAACGCCGCGAACGAGCCCGTCACGTCTCTTGTGCCTACAGGCACTGTCGTCATATTTGCCCGCATTTCCAAATTACAGACTGTCTATTTTACAAGGGCTTGCATTACTGTATGTTGCATAAGGCTTCGCGCCCGCATGCTGTGCGTTCATTCCAAATTACAGACTGTCTATGTTACAAGTGCTACTTTGTTCATTACTGTACGTTGCATAAGGCTTCGCGCCCACATGCTGCGCATTCATTTCGAATTTTAGGCTGTATCTTTGCACGAGCTTGCGCCTAGTGCTACCTTGTTTATTCTGTACATCTGTCGCTAGGTTTAGAGGGTGCGCCAGCTGGTGTTTTCTTAGATATAATATATATATATATATATATATATATATATAAAGATAGTCCCTCTCACAGCTTGTGTGGTTACATACACAGTAAAATGTTATTTCTTGACTGGGATAGTGTTTGGAAAAACTCCAATCTCAGTGCTACGCACAGGTACCAAGCTTTAATGGTTAGATTGAATTAAAACCACTTGTATGTTTCACCTGACGTTTCGTTTTTATTCAAAACATTATCAAAAGCTAACACCTTGTGGACCAAAACACATGTTTTATTAAAAGCATGTGAAGATATTCAAATTTGAACAAATTCATAAACAGGGGCAGTAGGCCACCAAGATTACAGACCTGGGCTGCACATGATATAAATACACTTAGTCATACATCTAGTCAGTTACACATTAAAAATTACTAGCACATTTAAAATTTGATTTACAATAATTTTATTAGCTATTTGACGGCCATGTTGGCCAAATAGCTAATAAAATTATTGTAAATCAAATTTTAAATGTGCTAGTAATTTTTAATGTGTAACTGACTAGATGTATGACTAAGTGTATTTATATCATGTGCAGCCCAGGTCTGTAATCTTGGTGGCCTACTGCCCCTGTTTATGAATTTGTTCAAATTTGAATATCTTCACATGCTTTTAATAAAACATGTGTTTTGGTCCACAAGGTGTTAGCTTTTGATAATGTTTTGAATAAAAACGAAACGTCAGGCGAAACATACAAGTGGTTTTAATTCAATCTAACCATTAAAGCTTGGTACCTGTGCGTAGCACTGAGATTGGAGTTTTTCCAAACCCTATCCCAGTCAAGAAATAACATTTTATATATATACAGTGTGGTCCATTAAGTGTGCAACAAATGGGACATTTTTTTATTAGTTGTAAAACCGAAATTTAAATACCGCTAAAAGTTAGTGCATGTTTGATAACCATATCAGATGCCCTTAGAATGGCTTCAAGTCAAACAATATACAGGGCAGGACAAAAAATATGTAATTCGTTCAAGAATAAAGTTACCTTATTTCAAAAAATATAGCAAAATTTTATTGAGAAAAGTTGTTTAGAATCAAAAGTTATGCTCAAATACAAAGTCACGGCCTTTTCTTCGAATTTTGATTCTTTTTTTGTAAAATTTTGTATTATCCCCGTATGATCCATATTTTTATTATTCTGATTTTATTAAGAGTTTTTCATATGTAAATTATTATTAGTAAAGCGTTTGCCTTGTTAAAAAGAATATTTGCGAAATTCTAAAGTTCTGTTAAATATCGTTGCAACAAACATGAAGTGGACGCTTACCTAAAAAAATGTAAATCCAAGTAAATTTTACAAATACGCTTGAAGTTGCTAAAAGTTATTTAAAAGGGATGTGGTTGTGGCTACTTTAAATACATATAAAATCAAAATAATAAAAATATGTATCATACGGGGGTAATACAAAATTTTCCAAAAAAGAATCAAAATTCGAATAGGAGGCCGTGACTTTGTATTTGAGCATAACTTTTAATTCTGAACAACTTTTCTCAATAAAATTTTGCTATATTTTTTGAAATAAGGTAACTTTGTTCTTGAACGAATTTCATATTTTTTGTCCTGCCCTGTATATTGTTTGACTTGAAGCCATTCTAAGGGCATCTGATATGGTTATCGAACATGCACTAACTTTTGGCAATATTTAAATTTCGATTGTACAACTAATAAAAAAATTTCCCATTTGTTGCACACTTAATGGACCACACTGTATATATATAGGGCGACGCACTCCGCTGCCCCATTGTAACCCGTGATTCAATATATGACTTGTTAATTAAGGGAACTATTGTTTTGTTTCGACTTGTGCATGTTCTGTTTCAGATAAGCGCCCCCTTCAGTGTAATGATTATTGTGCGACGGGACGAGGAAGCCTTGAGCGTACAGGTGGGTGAGACAGCTGCGTAGTCGCGGCCGGATTGGCACCTAATTACAATCTTTGCATAAGGCAATCCCGAAATTGTTATGTGAACTTGCAACTCATGAGTAACCCTATCGACGAAGTATCTTGAATGCTTCGCCCCGTCTAACCGCCCAGGCCCGGTTAGTCGGGTCAAGACAGGCTTGGTGGCGCCCTCATTATTTTACCGTTAGTTACCGACCCTCTGGCCGTTACCCTCAGATAATCTCGTTAAAGGACCCGCCCATCTCCACTGAAAGTCTAGCTCGGCCTAACTTGTTGCGGCGTGGGTGGCGGCCTAGGAGATATTTCGTCCCGATTTCGTCTCTTACGGCACGCGCCGGCCGTTTTGTTATTGTATGAGCCGGTGCGGTGTCGTAAAGTCAGTTTAAGACCGTAACACTCCATCTATTGTTATCTTTTGGTAGCCTATTTTTACATGCTTGCCTGCTTTCCTTTGTTCATTTGCTTTATCTCTTATTATTTTCTATATTTTCCTCTCTTTTTTAGTTTCGTCATTGTTGAAGAAGATTATCATCTGTCTCACTTCTTTCAGTTTATATTTATTTCTCGTCAAATGTCCCCATTTCTATCCTAACCATATTGTTGTTGATCTTTGTGACATCTTCGATTTTTAGGTCTATATTTAGGAAGTCTCTAATTACCTTTTCTGCTGCTTCTTTTATAATTTTCTTATCTTCTGTATCTATGGCCATCCCAGACATAATCATTTTATTTTTTTTCTTCTTTCTTTATCTATTATATCGAGTTCCTTTTGGAGTTTCTCGTTTTCCTGATGCACAGCATTCACTTTGTCTAACAAGAGCTCATTCAATTTTTTTATTTCTTCTCGATCTTTCTTTTGCTCTTCCCTCAGTTCTCGTAATTCCTTTCTCATTTCCTTAATATCTTCTTTATTTTCTTTTTGATCTCTTTTAATATCTTTAACTTATAACATCAATTATCTCATCATATCCTTCAAGTCCTCCATATCTTCTTTATTTTCTTTGTTTTTGTTTGTTGGGATTCTTTTAATTTTTACGCTCTTATTAAAAATAGAGAGGCTACCTTGCCGCTTTTTACTACCTTCTTCCGATGTGCTACCTTCGTCAATTCCACTATATTTTGATCCTCCCTCGTACATGCATATGTACTGATGAAACCTTTAGTTCACATCGGGTCACCAACGTACTTTTTCAATTGAGGTAGGTAAGTTATTAACCGCATATTTTAGTGCAAGGACTTTGCAGTTTTAATATACTTGTGTCGTTCACCTTTAACTTAGATTTGCTTACCAGCAGCTCGTCAAATTTAGCGGAGATAAATGATTGAGAAAATATGCGATTAAATTAAAAACGATAAATAGAAAAGTTGTTCATTTTGGTGAGCTCTATCACTGGTTAAAATATTTGCAGTCATTTCCGTATAATTTCCCTGTATAATAAATATAGTACAAGAAATATTGTTCTGCCGAACATTGAGTGGACATGTCTAAACATGTCTTTGCATGTCAGAGCACTTAAACCACGCCCATTTTTGCTGTGGAATCAATCAAATTTAGAATTGGTCGATTTCTGGCTGTGTGGGTATATAAAGAGTTACACCGGCTCTTTCGATTCATTGTAAATCAGTTTATGATAGCTGAACGTCTTTTTATTTCATAATGTCCCGTATGTGTATAAATAATGTTAAACAGGACGATAGCATACAGCTCCATAATATACATTGGTACCTAATTAATACTATTTCATTTACTTTTCAACAATTTTATTTTCCAATACCTGACGTACCAGAACTAATTTGTTTTTCTTACTGTTATTAGACTATAAAAGAAACGAAAATTGTACATAGTTTCTAAAAATTAAAAAAATGAACATTTGTTGTCTAGTGTAATTTTCTCCATCAATTTCAGAGTTTCTTCAAACATATTTTGTAAATTATTTTCATATAAAAAAGAAAAAAGCGCAAAAGCTCCACTAATTTCTCTTGTAGATAACCTCTAACTCGGTATGCAGCTTTTTTGCATCGAAATATGGGTAAGCTTCTACAGTGCGCTGTAAGTAATTGACTGGAAAATTGTGCGAATATTCTGAATTTTTTTCTGGCAGAAACAAATTTGCTGCTACTAAAAGGTGTTCCAATAAGTGTGCCCGATTTAATTTAAAAATAAAACTCATAGTTTTTGAGCGAGTGGTGATGTTTTTAGTGCATTATCAAGTAGACATGTTCCGATTAAGTAAGGAATGAAATATTTGGCAAATGGCCCCCACGGTTCTGAACACAGACCCTTGCTTTTTTCATGAAATTTTTGATGACTTTTTCGCAGAGTTGCGGCTCTAACTCACCGATGACGCTTTGGATCTCGTTCTTGAGCTCGGGAATAGTCCGTGGCGCATTGGCAGACACGTGAGATTTCACAAAACCCCAGAGGAAGAAATCGCACGGCGTCAAATCCCACGATCTCGGTGGCCAGTTGACATCGGAATTTTGGGAGATGATTCGGTCCGGAAATCGTTCCTCCAATAAATGGATTGTTTCATGGGCGGTGTGGCAGGTTGCGCCGTCCTGCTGGAACAACATGTCTTCCACATCCATACCGTCCAGATGAGGCCACAAGAACTCCGTTATCATGTTGCGGTACCGCAAATCATTGAAAGTTACAGCATTGCCAGCCTCATTTTCAAAAAAATACGGCCCAATCACGACTGCCCCCCACAGTGGCTCGTTGGGGGTGCATTTGTTTCTGTTGGATCACGTGAGGATTCTCTGAGCCCCAAATTCTACAATTTTGTTTGTTAACGAACCCGTTCAAATGAAAGTGCGCCTCATCGGTGAAGATGATTTTTTTCGAAAAATCGGCATTCACTTGATTTTGCTCCATCGCCCAGTAGAGGGAAGTGGATGGTTCTGGAACCTCCCCCCACCACTTGACCTTGAGTTCAAGACAAGGCCACGTTCAAGCCCAAGGCCACGTTGAAGGCATGGCCACGTTCAAGCCCAAGTTCACGTTCGAAACGAGGCCAAGTTCGGAGCGAGGCCACGTTCAAAGTCAAACCCGCGTTCGAGGTTACGTTACGTTAAAAAATTCAAGGTCAAGATCGCGTTTACGGCCAAGGGCATAGAAAGAGTTAAGTAGTGCTTAGAACAGACTGCGCTTAACACATTTATTTAAAAAAAATAGACATTGAAGTAAACGTCTAGGATACTTCATGTCTAAATTATGACTTGACTAGGATTCGAACCTAGGTCCCCCTGTTCATCCGCAGTGGTACCCGCAGCCGAGGGTATCTTTACCGCTAGACCATCGAGTCTGATAGAATATTTGGTTACTCATCTAGAGTACCTTCGTAGAGTGAAAGATACGCATAATTTAATAAAAAGTTTTATTTAAGATGCACATACAAAGAGTAATTACAGTAGTGGCTAGACTAAGTGATTATAATACCAACAGATTAAGAAATACGTTACAGACATACACATTAGAGCGAATAAAATAGTGCTTAACACAATAGTAGGTATACAGCAGGAATTATCCGCGGGTGAGAGCAGCTTCTTCAAGACATCAGGTTTATTTTTTAGCAAAATCGTTTGCCAATTCGTATCTACCGCATATGAAGGGAAATGGTATTTTATCTTGAACGTTAAAACGTTATGTTTAGTAAAGTTGTTCACTTGTATTTTAAAAACGGAAATAGTTGTCAAGGAATTGGTATCCATTTTACGCCACATCACGTTGTGCACTCCATCATTGTAGGTGAAAGAAGCTGAACTGCACCGTGGCGGTTGAAGGACGTAGAGAATCCCATCATGATCTGCAGCGAGAGCAACCAAAAATTGTATTGGTAGCATGTTCAACCAGTCGATAGCAACTAGTGAATGGTTTGGTGCCGCACTTTGCATCACTTATGACAACAGCAACCTTTTGTTTTGTTGGCCGCGCTCGTTCCATTGTTGCCAGCTACATCTACTCCGGGGGAAATATGCATCACGTCGATAAGTTGCATAGTCAAGTCTTGTATGGTTTGTAATTGCTGGTAGACCTTGGCAAAATTGCAGTTGGGTGACCAATGGAGGTGTTCAGATAGGGGTTCGTCATTGCGTTCCCAACCAGAAATCTGATCTCCGCAGTAGAAACACTGTACACAATTAATCGTGTCGCTGATGCAAAAGAAACCGGCATCTGCTAGCGATTCTGGAGTTTGACTCCGACTCCAATGGCTGAACGTTCGTAGCCGTTTGGAGTAGCTCGCAAAATCTGGATATCGAGGTTTTGAGCTCATGATGGCAACTAACTACGTGCACGTTTGTGAAAGTTTTATATTCTACAATTCAAGGTCACACTCTCGAAGATCACAGCAACGCCATATAAACTTTGAAATAAAACCATCGAAATATTTGTAATAGCTATTAACATATCTAGGAATGTTATGAGTATCATAACTGCCGCAGATGTTTTGAAATCCGAGCTTGTAGAGCGAGGATTTTAAAACTTCTAAGGCAGTTATGATTCATAACATCCGTGATTTGTTCAATAGTTTATCGGTTGCTATATGGTTATGGTTGCCATGTAGGGTAATATTCTTTAACCCTACAGATAAGTTATGACCTAGTTACCAGCCTACTTTTGTATATGTAAACAAAGGCTTAATATCCTGAAACCGATAAATATATTTATTTATTACCAAGTATAAGTTATATATGTAACTTCCCCATCCTCCAGCAGGCCTAGGTACCGGTCCACTGGCTTGAAGATGTGGGTCTGCCACCACACAGCTGACGATCCGTCGAAGGCTGCAGGCCACGTCCGTAAGGTGGTCGTCTCCGATAGGGCCTCTCCGTGTAGGTTCAAGGCGTACTCCATTGTGACCACTGCCTGGAGAGACCGTTGAGAAAATGTTGGAGGGCAACTAGCCAAAAACCGGCGAAAATTACGGTAAAATTGTTCGGAGTTCTTGAAGTTAGTTGCCATAGCTGCTTGATGATTATAGTAGGCGCTGGAGGATTATGGCAACTGCTACAGAAAACAGGCAACTTAATATAGGAGCGTAGTCAAGGATGGAGACGTAGAAGGTCAAGGGTCTTACCTTGAGATTCACACATAAAACGTAATGTTTTTCCACTACAGCTACCAGTCATCATGCCTGATATTGTTGTTGATGCACTCTTTGAAGATGCTCCCACATTTTACAAGGAGTTTGAATACTTCATCACCTTCGAACCGCGACCTCCATCAGCTCGTCAACTCTAGGCTGCCGTAACAATAGACTATTCCATGAGTCTTAGAAGCGAACGCCTATGGCAGTCGACCCTCCTGAGGACGCTACCTACCACATATGAGGGTGACCCATTCCTATGGTGGAGGCAGCATGTAGAGGTCCCCATCCAGCGCTTTCTCGCTCAGCTAGCAGATGGGGATGTAGTATATATTACTTATTGTTGGTTTGATTAAATATATGTATATAAAGGTGTCTGTGTTTTTTTATTGCACTCCTAGCGACGTCTATGATTATTGATATTTTATAAGTAGAAGCCCACGCTTTCAGTATTCATATCCAGTTCGACGCTTGAGCAATGCCCATCCATACATTTGGCAAATATATGCATGCGAATTCCACGTCACACCCGCAGGTGTTTGTGGTTGAAGAGCTAAGCGAGCCTTTATATTATGAACGAGATTTACAACTAGTATCCGGTGCCTTCAATGATGATAGATGGTACATCCTAGCGCATGGTGACATCGAATATACTATTCCCTTCCGTGAAGCTAAAATAACAAACGTCTTACTTTATCCCGAAAATACCTAAATTTATATCGACAAGATGGGGTCATATAAATTTCGCGAAATGATTGGGATGACATTAAAAAAGGGTGATATGCTAAAATTTTGGGCAGTCAAGCCAAATATGCTATATGTGAAATTTCAACTCAAGGTTCCCATAATTGTTGAGTCCAAAAAGGTAGTGCAGTAAACATGACTTCAAGGTCGCGTTTACGGTCACCTCCTACCACATGTAACCTTGGAAATGTGAAAATAAAAGCGCGTAGAAGAGTCTGCAAGGGTAGTGGCATCCGATAGTAGTGCAGAAATGGAAGCCTTGTTGAAAGCTATCGAGGTAGTTCAGAGTAAGAAAGCTAGAAAGTCGCAACCACTGTTCTGTCCGGAACTTCTGAATAGTAGGACGTACAAATTAAATAAATCAAGTTCTAAGTACGTCAGTGAAGGGTTTGATTGGAGTTCGCAATTTACCCCAAGTATTATAATACGAGGTGTTAAAAATGACTGGGTACAGTTACATAAATGGGAGTGGACAGCCCTGATTGCAAATCAAGGAGTGATTTCCAACTACTTCTATTCCCTCGACGGTGAGTGGCCAGCTCTGGAAATAGGAAAGAAGAGGATTGTATTTCAAGCGATCCAGACAAGGAAAATAATAAAATTGGAGGAAGTGGGCTTGTCAGAGGTGTGTTTAGCGAGCGAAACTGTAGAAGAATTGTGGGGCTTGCAGAAACTCGTGGAAGTGCGATTCGCACAATTAAAAGCGTTGCACTTTGAGAGTTTCTATAAAGAAATAGTGAAGGGTGTAGCAAACCTTTGTGGAGACTGTTTAGTCAATGTATGGTCTGTAGTGGATCAGCTGGAGGAGAACTCTGAAAAGACTGCGTGTATGGTGGAAGTGCTAACGTTCGCGAGTTATATGGTAAAGTGCGACATCGAAGTGGAAGCACTGAGTCGTCAGTTGGCAGTGTAGTCATGTGGATGAATTATAGAGAGGCTGCTCGACCGGCTGCAAGAGACGTACCTAGTGCGGTTGAACGATTAGTGAGTTCGTTAAAGGATTTAGCTTTCGGAGCGTCGCACGAAGTCGTATATGGGTTAGGACGTTCCGGATTCAGTGACGAAGAGTTGTATAAAAAAGAAAAACAGTACAAAAATGGTGCAGCTGTCGGTCAACTATTTTTAGACGGAGCCATAAATGAAGGCCTCCTTGTAGATTTAATGGATAGTCTTGGCCTAAAATGGCATATGTGTGAAGTAAAAGCCTTTATAGAGAGGAAGGAAAATGAAGAAGAGCGTGCAGTTTGACGACTCGAAGAATCAGATTTATAATTTGCATACGTGGACGTATGCGTATCAAGAAACTCGAAAAGGATGGTGGGAACGGGAAGGTGTGGATAGGTTGCGGTTCCATCGGAGGATACTTACTATGGATGAAGTACTGCGAGACGTCTTGTGCGCCGAACATAGGCAGACAATTTATGTAGAACGCTTTTCCACTAGTACGTAGATGTTTAATCCATGTAGTTAAACTGTATACATTGTAAACAAAAAAAAACAATAAAAATTTTAAAAAAAGGTTGGTTTATTCCATTATGTAGTGATTATAAATATGATACACGTTAGATAAAGCGCAATAACAAATCGGTTTGGAATGACATAAACAAGCGGGTTGTGATGGGGTGAGGGCCGGTCTTTATTCCACTTCGATGATTGGGATGGTAGTAAAGCGGCGTAGAAAAGTTGCTTTTTCTCGACCTTTCACATATATTTCGGTGACACATTGCAGAAGACGTCGCAAAATTGCAGGAAACATGTATGCTGGAGTAAATCCCTCATTCCAGTCGATGCAATGGTGATTAGTCATTACCCAGTGGGCTTGTTGTTGTAAATGAGGTGTTAAAGAATTCAAGGCGAAATGGGATTTAAAAATATAGTGAGATACTGAGGTACCGTCGTAGGAGGCCAATTCTTTTGGGATAAAGTGCTTATCGGACGTCTTAAAACCTTGAATGTTGATTGTAATCTTTATCGTATTAGGTAGAGGGAGCACGGTCTAGTTACGCTAAAAGTCGAGGTGCAACTGAAGTGTTTTGCGAAATTACAGTTGTTTAACTGCTTTTGACAATGCGTTGTTAAGTAAAAACCCGATCGTGAAGAACGAGACAATACGCGGTTGTGTTGGCTGGCACGTTAGCGGAAGTTTCAAATTCAACACGAAAAACGACAGCGTTTGCATGAAGGTAGTCTTTTTGATGGGAACAATCGATTACAACAATGGGTGCTTTGTCTACAAAGTCATGGCGGGGGAAGAAGGGCTCATCGATTTTGCTATAATAAGATGATTGAAACTTAGAATACATGTCGTATAATGTTGCGTAATGATTTAGTGCATAATTGTTATGTAAATTGTCGTATGGGAATCGTTCGGTGTTCAGATAAACTCGGAAATTGGTAAGACCAATTTTATCGAAATTAGCATTGTCCTTAGCGATTAGCCCCGAACGACCTGATTGAAACCCTACGATGACATATCTGGGGGTTTGTAATTTTATGCTTGTAGCGATAGCGTGAGAATGTTGAGTCACAGCATGAACACCAGGTATGATATGAAGCTGCCAGCCGCGAAATGCGACTTGAGTGTCAATATTTTTATCGATGTATTTGGTCAGGGCTAATTCTTGAGCAAGACCTGGAGTGATATGAGGAACCTTCCAATATAGTTTGTCAATCGTAACTTTAGCCGTCTCCCCTGCGGTAGCACTGAATACGGCGTCGGCATCGGTATTGCTGCGAATTAATACGAGTTCTTGTCGGATGTTAAGTATTACTTTTCCATAATCTTCGGCGAATCCTAACAGCATTCTCAACGGTATGCAGGCACTAAAGTTACCTTCCTGATCGGTAATGGGAGAATCGCCACCGGCAAACCAACCTGCATTTTGAAGCTTTTTAACGTCAGCGGAACTGTAGGACACATATCCCTTAAGAGTAGACGTAATACCAGGTTTGGTGACAGAGTCGACAACGACGCCATTGATTTCGTAACGGATTTCGCTAAATAAGTGAGCCAAACCATTGTTAAGGAATTTAGCCGATGTAACTTCACCGTTTTCCTTCCGCAACTTTCCCTCTAGGTACAGATAGCTCAGGCCGGGAAGAGTTGACATATCTTCGGGAATTGGAATTCGAATTTCATCGTTATAGTCAAAACGGTTTGTATACGGTTGATGTGTGTGCAATTGATTGCTAATGATGGAAGTGTCGACAAGGATTCGCTCTCCAATATTTAAAATACTCATTGCACTATTGTAAAGCCCAAGGACCGCAAGAAGTCTCTGTAGCTGCGTGGTGGACGAAGCCGTACTGATCCTACGAGGGTGTGGGCGACGATTCTTATAGGAAGTGAGGCAGGGGCGGTACGGAGTGGTGAATCGAAAATCCATTACAGTTTCTTTAAATGTAATGTTACCGTAACGGTCTCCTTACTAAAACTAACAGGATTATCCGATTGGTCTAGTATTTTAATAGTTAAGTTAGTGATCTGTTTCGTGATGATCGGTAGATAGATGACTGGGTTGGGGGTTTCCACTATTTTGTACCCGGGCGGTAATATGGGGAAGAATTGGTGAATGATATGGCCGGGCTTACCATTTTTATATGAACCAACGGAGATGTTGCAATGAATAAGAATGGAGTTGATGTTCAAAATTTTCGTAACATGTTCAGCTGTGTGCCACCTATCTGCAGCATAAACTTTTTTCTCAAAGCCTAACATGTCCCGGATAGTATTGTCGCTTTGAAAGTCGATTGGAACGGTGGACTTTATTTCGGTTTTTAAGATGCTGTTGTTTCCATGTTTCCACCTGTTTAACACCCACATCAGAATCGAGTTGGTTATGTAAAAATTCGGCAATGTCCGTAATTTCATATGCTCCCTCCGGTATAATAATAGGAGGTTCTCCAACCAGATGAAATTCATTGTTGGGAGGTCTAACGTTTGGAAGAGTATAGTAGGTTTCGAAAATTAACAATCCCAAGACGTATTCGCTACCATCGTCTAAGAAAATGGGAGGGTCAAAATTTGCAGTAAGAACAGATGAATCTCCCGTAAAAGTGAATATACTGGACATGATGAAGCGCAACACTTAAACTGACGACAAAAGCGGTTTCGCAAAGTTATATAAGAATTTGAGACACAAATGTCCGCATGTGTATGACGCGAGTTTTTGATATCTATTAGAGTTGTACATAATTGTGTTGTTGCTACCGTCGCTGCGAAAGTAGTTTACTAATTCGGGAGGAGATTGTAAGCGACCTATGCTATCGAGATACAGAACAAATCGATCAGCTTTAACGTAAGCTGTCCAATGTGTGCCAGGTCCAACATCATCGTCTAAGTTAGTAACACCACATTCTCGTTGGCGAATTTTGTCGGGTAGGGCATCTCGCATAAATATTCCCCTAAAATGGGGAATTTCTAAGCGTTTAACGTACTGTGCAATATCGATGTTCGTCAACGCTCGGCGTGGTAGCTTCAACGGTAGTTTTTTGACTGATACGGTCGTAGATATAGCCCTTTTCCTCGAGCAATGGATTCCACAGCTTTGTTATTCCGCTCCTTTTCCTGGAGATCCTTTTTAGCAGCCTTTGAGTCCCCTACCGCTTTAGCGACTGCTGCAGCACCGCCTCCGAGGGACCCCAATGCTCCTAATGCAGCAAGTATGGGTACAAGCGGCAATATACCTCCTCTCTTGGGAACAGGTACTACTCTAGAACGAATTCGGCGTTTCCTTCGCGATTTAAAAACGACAGCGCCTCCAATACGTTTACGCCTACTACACCTTGTACGCTTCCGTTTTCTAGATACTCCCGTACCAAATTTTTGCGCAATACCGACAATAGGTAGTGCACGACTTCGTTTCCGGGAGACTCTCACACCAACAGTGGGTTGTGTACGCTTCCGTTTTCTAGATACTCCCGTACCAAATTTTTGTGCGGCAATAGGTAATGTACGCCTTCGTTTTCGGGGGACCGTCACACCAGCAGTGAGTAGTGTACGCTTCCGTTTTCTAGATACTCCCGTACCAAATTTTTGCGCGGCAATAGGTAGTGTACGTCTTCGTTTCCGGGGTGTTTTCATAACAGCAATGGGTTTTGTACGCTTCCGTTTCCGGAAGACTCCCATGCCGAGTTTGGTTTTCCCTTTCATAATCCCTGTAACAGCAAGAGCTGCTGCTCTTTCCCCAAGACTAGAGTCTTTTGCTTTAACGCGTTCCCAAGCTTTCTGTGCAAGAACTTTATCCGCCGCTAGACGTGTCGAAAGATTGCTAGATTGTGAGTATGCGATGTCGTGTTGCTTGCAAGCCTCGTCCAGAGGGTTTCTTCCTCGATCACCTCGAGAAAGTCGTTTGTTTAAACGAGTACCAGGTCCGCAAAACTTGTAACCTGGTATATGTAATTCGAAGGGTAACTTGTCAATAAGGGTGTTCAACAAACCGCACCTTTCCGTCTTACGATTCGACGACGACTACGAGTTTTACGTCTAGTATAACTCATCTTAAACAAACGCTCATCGAAGAGCGACTGACGGTGTGAAGCTCAAAGCGGTAGATATATACTTAGCACAGCGCGGTTAGAAGCTAGTTCGTCCCCGTCCGAAAACGATGGAGAACGTCGAACTTGTGAAACAAAAATGTTCGCTGCCGGTAGTAAATCATACAGTAAATTCCATGTCACAGAGGTACAGACGATACGGCACTTTGCTGGGTATGGGATGTAAAAGGGGTTTGATCATTGGTCCTTCCGGCTCTGGGAAAACCAATGTGATGATCAGTCTTTTGGTGCACCGCAATGGGTTGCGGTTTGAAAACTTGTATTTGTATTCCAAAACCCTCGACCAACCTAAATACAAATTTCTGAAGATACTCCTGAAGTCACTAAAACAAATCGGATTCTACGAATTCAGCGAGGGGTGTAAGGTTATCAAACCACACGAGGCGAAAGAAAATTCTGTTATTGTGTTTGATGACGTGACGTGCGATACTCAAAGCATAGAGATTATGTTAGTTTCGGACGTCATCGAAATATACAGTGTGGTCCATTAAGTGTGCAACAAATGGGAAATTTTTTTATTAGTTGTAAAACCGAAATTTAAATACCGCCAAAAGTTAGTGCATGTTCGATAACCATATCAGATGCCCTTAGAATGGCTTCAAGTCAAACAATATACAGGGCAGGACAAAAAATATGAAATTCGTTCAAGAACAAAGTTACCTTATTTCAAAAAATATAGTAAAATTTTATTGAGAAAAGTTGTTTAGAATTAAAAGTTATGCTCAAATACAAAGTCGAATTTTGTTTCTTTTTTGGAAAATTTTGTATTACCCCCGTATGATACATATTTTATTATTTTGATTTTATATGTATTTAAAGTAGCCACAACCACATCCCTTTTAAATAACTTTTAGCAACTTGAAGCGTATTTGTAAAATTTACTTGGATTTATATTTTTTTAGGTAAGCGTCCACTTCATGTTTGTTGCAACGATATTTAACAGAACTTTAGAATTTCGCAAATATTCTTTTTAACAAGGCAAATGCTTTACTAATAATAATTTACATATGAAAAACTCTTAATAAAATCAGAATAATAAAAATATGTATCATACGGCGATAATACAAAATTTAAAAAAAAGAATCAAAATTCGAATAGGAGGCCGTGACTTTGTATTTGAGCATAACTTTTGATTCTAAACAACTTTTCTCAATAAAATTTTGCTATAGTTTTTGAAATAAGGTAACTTTATTCTTGAACGAATTACATATTTTTTGTCCTGCCCTGTATATTGTTTGACTTGAAGCCATTCTAAGGGCATCTGATATGGTTATCGAACATGCACTAACTTTTGGCGGTATTTAAATTTCGGTTTTACAACTAATAAAAAAATGTCCCATTTGTTGCACACTTAATGGACCACACTGTAGATTGTTTTTACCTCTGTCAGACTTACTCATCAATCCCGAAACAACTGGTACGAGATAATGCGAATATCATAGTCGTATTCCGGCAAGACCACACCAATCTTAAACACATTTACGATGATCATGTAAACACAGACATGTCATTCGAAAAGTTTAAAAACTTATGTTCGCACTGTTGGATCAAAGATCATGGATTTTTAGTTATCGACAAAGAAAGCGAAATCAACACCGGCCGTTATAGAAAAGGGTTCGACAATTATTTCGCTATATAGGCATGGACCGCTGCTGTACAAATTATTAGTCTACGAACAACGAGAGTAATAGCAACATGGACAAACGGTTAGTAAGCGATCTTATTAAAGCTAGAAAGGCTGTCAGGCGGAAATATGAAACTTTAAAAGCAGATATCACCGAATCGCGGACGGCTCTTGCGGAGCAATTTAAACCAATTTCCCAGCCACTCACGGAATTGCTAACATCCATCAAGCAAGAAGGTGGTCAAACAATACAGCAAGAAGTAGAACCCATGCTGAGAACCATCAAACGGCGAGTGTCCACACCATCTATCCTACCCCATCCGAGAAATGGTAAAACCCCGTACGAGCGTCAACCCCCGACATTGCCATTCCCGGACCGTCGACTTCGGCGTTGGTAACATCCACACCTAGATTTCTTGACAGAGAAGTATTGTATGAGAGTTTACCGGATGAGGAGCAACAGGTGGAGGCTCAAGAAAAAGCGGCAATTGAAAGTTCGGTAGCAGAGGCTAGGGAAACCGTACGACAAATGATGGAACCGGAAGTTCTAGGGGAATACCTGGAACAGTTCTCAGGGTTAGCTAGAAAATATATCGAGGGGATGATACGAGATACAGAGAGCAAGTACGATCTCCACTATGGAGTTCGATGGGACATAGACACTGATAAGTTTGCAATTGGGAATAAACAGCTTATTTTTGAGGGTCAGGACATGGTTATTACAGATCACAGCAATAGAATAGTATACAAAGGCACTCCTGGCTTTTACGAATTGATGTTCAAAAAGAAACCGTTGACTTATACAACCAAAGATCTTGACAATTACCAAGACATAGTGAACCGGTCCGGCGCAAATCGTAAAAACTACGATCCAACCCAAGGGATAAGCGGTAACGCCGGCTCGAAATATATAAAAGTAGTACGCCCCCTGAGTACATCCTCCGGCGTTAGACAACCTACCAGAGCCGCATCGAGAGTGCAGCGTACCGGTAGGGGATTATTAACAGTAACCAATAAAAAAGTGGAATTTGTTCCTTGGAAGGATCCAAATTCATTAGTGGATCGTCTGCGCATATTACTAGCCTCTCAGGTAGCGGGGCACACCGGCCATTCCAACGAAATCGTAAGCATCACCCAAGCTCTACGAGATGCGAAAATAATTCACTAAAGCGAGTACAAAAGCAGAGTACCTATTGAACTACGATCAGAAGGTGTTAGACGATAGAGTAATGCCCATAGACAAATTTGGACGTCACTACCATAGCGCGCGCTACGGTTCTCATCGCAAACATATCTTTATGAAAGTTCAAAATGTAAACCCACTCCATATAGAAATACCACTGCTGCTAGTGGGGAGTGGGTATGATGAAAGCGGATATTCCAAAATTTTCGGTAATAAGGAGTACATTTTTCCGTTAACGATCGGTGAGATCATAAGTGTTCAAGTCAGCGGACCTTTGGTAGTATCACACATCAACGGCATCCAACACACCACGCTTGTCGGTAAGACATTGCGACGAAGAGATAAACTGCAATTCGAATCCATAAACAATAAGTTATACGTGCAACTGCTGCTTAAATGTCCCATAGCAGTCGATACAGCAACATTCGACAATGGGTCCTAAGGAGGATCTAGTCGTAGAACTTCACAAACCAGTGCGAAGAAATTTCAAGAGACGACGGGTGATTCTCAAAGGATTGCATGATTTACTACAAGCGGATTTGGTGGAGATGCAGCCATATGCACGAAGCAATAAAGGTTATCGATACATTTTAGCCGTTATTAACGCGTTTTCTAAATACTTGTGGGCTCTTCCGGTAAAACTAAAAACGGGAAAAGATGTAGCGGCAGCTATGCGAAAAGTTCTTGCTAATATGAAGGTATCTCCTAAAAACGTACAAACCGATTTGGGAAAAGAATTTTATAACGGCGATTTTCAAGCATTAATGCGACGTTACAAGATAAATCATTACAGCACGTATTCAACTATGAAAAGCAGCATCGTAGAAAGATGTAACCGCACGCTTAAGAACATGATGTGGAAGCAGTTTAGTTTGCAAGGGTCCTACAAATGGTTGGACATTCTGCCCCAACTTTTAAGGAAATATAACACAACTAGGCATAGCACAACAGGTATGAAGCCGGCTGAAGTTAATCTTAAAAATGCCAAACGTCTGTTACACACCGTGTACAGCCACATAAAAACTGTAGATCCGACACCTCAAAAGTTTCATAAAGGAGACTCTGTACGCATAGTAAATATCGTTCGATATTTAGCAAGGGCTACACACCCAGCTGGAGCAACGAAATATTCAAAATAGCCACAGTGCGACTTACAAATCCTACCACCTACAGACTCACCGATCAGGAAGGACAGAAAATCAAAGGTGGAATTTACGAGCATGAATTACAGAAAACCAAACACTCGGACGTATACCTGGTAGAAAAGGTGTTGAAGAAGAAGGGTAATCAGCTTTACGTAAAGTGGTTGGGATTCGATAATCGTCACAATTCCTGGATATCCAAAAACAATGTTGTATAACTTACTATGATTCTATAGAACTCTTTCAATAAAACACTTTTTTGTTTTACTACCAATTATTTTCTTTAAATAAAAACGTTTTATGTTTTACAGCAATGTATTATTGTAAATGCTGAACATGAGTGACTACAGTGTTGAATAATAATGCTGACCCAAACAATGAGATTTGTCGTAAAATTTAACTTACTACCTATATCGTACAAGCTAGTGTTCTTAACCTATACTATAATTGCTATATACAATAACTAAACTTACAAAGTACAAGAAAGCTCCCGCTGTGTAGAATCTCTGCTGTTAAGTAATAACGAATACTGTTCCGCGAACATATTGCTACGTCATCGTTTCGGCAATGCGCAGCAAGTTGTCTAGACGACTGTTATCATCGTCTATGTCACGGTGACCCCACGCTAAGGTTTTGGTAGTATTAGAAATAAGGAAGCGTTTATCATCTCGCGAAGAAAGCGCAACCTTATTCATTAATTCGGTGTACATAGTGTGTAAACGGGAACGAAACACATACATCTGACAAAATACAACTTCCCTCTTGTTTTCGGCTACAGATTTATAAATTTCGGTGGTGAGGTGATTCCGAACAGCACTCTTTCTAACTCCCTTCGCCTTTTTGTCTTCCTTACCAACAGCGTTTACACAGTATGTTTTTGTACCGACCCCGTAATAGCTACACACAGCCACCCCAGCATACTCATCCTTAAATTTTCCAACAACAGACTTGGTTCTCGGAATTCCGTGCAGACCATTCTTGTAATTTGACGTATCAAAGAGAGGAAGGTGCTCTTGCATGTCCGCGTAAAAATTTTCAGTAAAAAATTCCAGGATGAATGAGTCAGTGTCCGAATACAGTATAGACACATTAAGGCCGTATTTATGCTTTAAAAATTTGTAATAAAAATCGTACATTACCGTTTTCGAAAGATCTAAAACTGAGAAACCAACATAACTGGATTTGTTATATAAAACCGACGTTCTGTTCATTTCCACTGCTATTAAATCAATCAAAGCTTCTGCTCCCATTCTATTACCAATTTTCTCCCAATGACTAATTAACTTTACAAGAACCCTTTTGTCCACGTTTTCCATGGTTTTACCAAAGACGCTATTGTTAGCTAGTTTAAATGAATTTCGGTGAAATTCATTGTCCGACTGGTTACGTAAATTTGTGTTTAAATCGATGTAGGATCTGAGCCAAGGAGATTGTCTAAACTTAAGTATTTTATGTGTTTTAACCAAAATCAAACCAGCCTCTAAGCATTACTTCAAATTTCTGTAGTGAATAATATAATTATGTTTGTCATACAAATTTGGAATTAATTTTGCATTGTTAAATTTTCCCTGTGCCTTGTCTCAGAACACTCCAAAACACCCTACTCGCGTGGCAGTGACCATATTGAGAATTAGAGTAGCTCTCGTTTATTTTGGTTTGAACTCGATTTTTCGACCTGCTTATGACATTTGCGCCATCGTAAGTTTGAGCTATAAGTTTGAGCGGCTTTTTTTCGAGATGGCGTTAACTTAATTTTTTATGCATAATGCCAAAAATTGTGCATCATGTTGGGCCGGATTTAAGAAGCTCCAAAATCTTTCGACCGGTTTACCATTTAATATATTGCTCTGGTTTATGACTGTGTTGTGTAATATTATAATGAAGATGATAAATAAATACCAATTACCACTACCGGCAAATATTATTTTATTTAGGTCAAATTTCGACTGACTAAAAATACTTACTGGATTCGTTAATTATTTATAAAGTAAACAGTACCGTGCCCTTTACTATTATTCATCCATCTGCAATTTAATCTTACAGAGGCTAGCTAGGTGAGCATGAAGACTCGTACCTCAGGGTTGGATTCGCCGGTACATTAATATTAAATTCGTGTGATACGCCACTGGATCATAAAATTAACTTGAGCGCGCAGACGCAAGTGCTGTCAAAATGCAAGCACAAATCGGTTTATTTTGGTTAGTGTTTCGTTTTTGTGATTTAAACTAATAAAAGGCGTTTTATGAGCGATTTATCAGGTAAATTTTATTATCGCGCTATTAGCGTCACTGATTCTCATTTGTTTACAGGCAAAAACCTCCATTTCGTTGTTACAACATTAATTTGTTTTTGGAGCGTCGCTTTAGGATCAACATAACCTCAAACTTGATTATGGCAATTACTGGATATTTGGTTTTTGATGGATGCTAAACTCTGCCTGGGTCTCGTTCATGAAGGTTTGCTCTCGTAGTCATGCGAGTTTCCGCTTGCTAACGCCGTTACTCTTAATTGAAAAACTAACCTGACTTCTTTGCAGGGCTGCGGTAGCTCTCTCGGATAGCTGCTCCTGGTGATTTCTGCCTGTAGTTGGACCCCTGGGTTGCTGTGGCTGCTGTAGATGCTTCCTACACGCTGTGCAGACACGCTGCACTCGAAATCTTGGGCTCAGGAACCGTCTTGTGCCCCTGGCTGAAGTTCGTAAGCTGCGCTGGTCGTTCGGAGTCCTCGGAAGGTAACAATGGTGAAAATTATTTTCATGTGAGGAAAAATGTTCCCCACATTCTCACAGGTGCACTGCTAATTACTCGGCACAATGGTGCACTTTTTATTCATATTATTAATGGTTTACTATGTAAAATAAGTAATTTTCAGAGAGCACATAAAACTGACCGTCATTAAATATTTTATTCAATTGTCTCTCTCTGCTGGTCGTTAATAACAATTGCCTATCTAATTTATATAAAACGGAAATTGACCAAATTTAATACAATAACTTCTTATCCTAGTTTAACTTATAACTAAAAGTATCTATGTACAAAAATCTTATTTCTAACATATGGTTCTTTTAATTGTGGTTTTAAACTGTGTCATAGCGCCATTCACTTTGTGTTATTTAAATTGTCTTTCACTCCCGTAATTACACTGACTTGTTTTTTTTTAATTGTTCAGTTCCGGCACTAATTTGTTTCACATCCTGTTGTGTGTACTCTTCCTGTAATCTTTTAAACTGTTCGCTTTTCTCCAAATTTTCGAATATTGCAGTCCCATAATTATAATTGCCCTGTTCTGTTTGGTTTATGCTCGTTGCAAAGTATTATCATAATTCTGCTTCTATTACCTTTATTTAAAATGCTCATAAAACATATCCCATTTAATTATTCTGACATCTACGCTTCATTTAACACGCACCTATTATAAACCTTTCTGTGACAGTTCTATTTATTTGGTTCGGCTTTAATTTTGCACAAACCTCTTATTTTTGGCTCATTTAAAATTATCGATTCCAGTCTATGAAATACGAGTTCTGCCCTTTGCCTTCTTTACTCAAATGAACTCATTACTACCAGCATTTCTTTTGCACATGTAATTACGGATTGAAATTTACGTTAAAACTTGCAGTTGCATGAACTACCCCAACTCTGTGATATCTGACTTGCTTTATTTATTTATTATGCTGCAAGCAGAGTGAGTAGCGGACTCAATACCATCTCAATATATCGATAACCTATTACCATCTGAAAAAATGCTGATATATCTGTTGTTTCATCGGCAATTACAGCTACATAATTTGAAATTTTAATTTCAACTGAAATCTCATCCTGACATGCATCGAGCATGCACAGGAGCAGCTCGTTTTGAATAGTGTTAGATATTCCCTTAAAAACAGTCGCTTTTTCTAAGTGTCCTTTTAAAGAGTTTAAAGAATACTCAGATTCATTGTGACCCCTTAGTGCTAACTCAAAACTACCTCAAAAACGTATACAGTTAATAATAATGTTCAATACATATCTGTTGTTCGGAAAACAAAATACTGCATTTTTAATATCACACGAACAAAGCCACTTATGTTTATCAAATAAGTTTTTATGAAATTTCGTAGTGTATTGTCTGTTTTCAATTTTTATTTGAAATTCTAAATTCATTTCCGGCGTCGGCCTGCCCATGTTTTTAATAGCAATTTTATTCTCAAGGGTGAAGGGTGAAAAGGAATTATGCAACAAATTCTGTACGGAATTCATGTTCGCCATATCATTAATGTAAACTGACCGTTGAATGAATATTAATCATGTAACTGCATTCAACGCCTGCTACTATCCGTTATCAGAACAAAAGTACACAATTCCGTGACGTCATATATGGTGATTTAACACTGTGCATATGGGGTCAAAGTCCAAAATATCTCGCAAATGCAAAATGCGCATGTCCGAATTGTGTAGCAAACGGTGTTAGGACGTTTTCACACATCACACACATTCTATACTATATTATGCTGAACGACGAAATCTCATAACTGTAGAGATGAGAAAGGAGTTTTAGTATAGAGATGTGTGCCAGTCCAGAAGTGTGATAGCGGATATTAGATATAATATAAAATTTTAAATACTTTGCCTGTGCATCTTAAGAGAAAACGCCACCGACTACTACATTCCCTTTTATAAAAAAATATATATCCTGTTTGCTTATATTCATATATGCAACATAAACTTGATTTAACAACCACATTCTATTTTTAGAAATTGATAACAAATTATTCATTTTAACAGAAACATACAGGTCTTGCATATTTTATTTAGCTTCCAACATTTTTTTATTTATTCTTATCAATTTCATATGCTGGAGAGAAATGAGGGATCCATCCCAAATTCTAAAGGCCTGCATTTCAATTGGATCCAATATGTTCGGCATTTCTGAAAAAAATAAGTACAAAATCAATATACAATTCTTGATAATCACTTATAATACCATGAGTAGTCAAAGTTATGTCGACTATTTTTGCGGTGGTGTCACGAATGTCCATTGCGCTTTGGTACGATTAGGACGAGTGCGATAGCACGAGTCCTAATCCCAAGCGCAATGGACATGAGTAGTGATACCACTGCAAAAATAATCTACTTAACTTTGACTAAGAATGGTATTCGAGGGACTATTTAATGAACCAAACTACTTTTTCAAATTAGTTTGCAGTAAATCTAGCAACAACTACGCAATTTCTATAGTAACAGAACACTAATATTGACTTTTTCTAATAAAAATCACATTTGTTTAAAATAGTCACTTGAATACCTTCTAGGAAGATATATCCACTGATATTTTTTTGATTGGTCAAGAAACGTCAGAATTCTGAATATTCATTGGTTACTTTTTGACAGATGACAGGTGAATTGAATAGTCTACAATATACAATCTTGATAAATCAAACATGAAGGGAATAGAAAAACAGTTCAAGTTATAAAAAATTCGAGTAATAATTATTTTTCTAATACCAAAAATAATTACACTGGTCGGCATGAATATCGGCCCTGGCACCATTCCTGCTGATTCTTATGTAAAATGACCTCCTGAATCCGAATGACCTCCGTTTTCCCCCATCATCCGCCATTTTTGGGGTAAGCCCCCCCACCTATTTTTATCACTTTTCGATAGTTTTGAGGTATGAAAAGGATTATTTTAGCCTTTACATTTCTTCTGAGGAGCTAGAGAAGTGAAAAGTTCTAGAACATAAACATTTGTAGCAAGGAGGTAGATTTGGGGGGCATTTGCGCCCTTAAATTGTAAAAAAATCATTAAAAGTGATCGATTTTTTCAGTTTTTTTCGCAATTTTGTTGACTTATTTCCTACATATTCCAGCTTTACACAATTTAAACAACTTGGAAATACAGAATCCCCACCCAGAACACCAACAAAATGACTCTAAGATCGTTGCAGATCTACTGAGGGAAAATTCCTGGGCGAACCTGCACGCGCGCGAGGTATTGAGAGCGCCAGCGTGGTACAGTGAATCTTCCGAACTGTTGACATATATTTTTTATTATTGTTGCTATATATTGTTGCTATATATTTTTATTATTTGGGGATGTTTGGGGGAGGTGAGAGGAGCTGATAGCTGGACTATGTAGATTCACTGTACCACACTGGCGCTCTCAATACCTCACGCGCGCGCAGTTTCGCATAGAAATTTTCCCTCAGTACATCCGTAACGATCGTAGAGTCAACTTGTTGTTGTTCTAGGCTGGGATTCTGTGTTTCCAAGTAGTTTAAATTACCGATGGGCCTATCCGGAATGAATAATCGGAAAGTTTCCGATTGTTCAATAAATCGGAAGGTTCCGATTATTTCGCAACGTTTCGGAACTTTTCGGAATTCGATTATTTTACGTTCGGTGCACAAAATTCGGAACTTTCGGAATTCGATTATTTTACTATTCGGTATACAAAATGAGAAAACGAAATGCCAATTTGAACTGAACGGAATACCAAATGTTGTGTTGACTCACTTGACTGCTATATGCTGGCACTAATGGCAGTGGTATTTCGTAGATTAATTATTAGATAGTACACCTTACAGACTTCAAATTCATGTATTGTGTTATACTATCTATTATGTACTTTATGTGCCATTAAAGTTTAAAATATCACTACCATTTTCCAAAAGTCTATTAAAGTAACTACTGTAATAATTTGAAAAAATATTTTATTTCCTCACATCCCACTGTGCGACTCAAACTCATAAATTGTTTTACTGGTCGTCTTAGAAACCCAAACAATAAATGCCAACGCAGACAAGGGCTTACGGCGCAACGGCGAGTGCTCGCATCGCAAATTTGGACGCACTTCATCTTCCTTCCGCTTGTTGTAGTTTCGCTCGTTTTCCCTTGCTTGCATTTACGGAATGTAAAATAATCGGATGATATTCCGATTTTATAAACATTCCGAAATGGAACACTCCGATTATTGAAATCATCCGATTATGCCCATCACTAGTTTAAATTGTGTAAACCTCGAATTGTAAAAAAAACCGAAAAAACGATCACTTTTAATGATTTTTTTACAATTTAAGGGGGCAAATCCCCCCCCCCAAATCTACCTCCTTGCTGCAAATGTTCATGTTCTAGAACTTTTCACCTCTCTAGCCCCTCAGAAGAAATGTAAAGGCTAAAATAATCCTTCTCATCCCTCCAACTTATCGAAAAGTGATAAAAATAGGTGGGGGGGCTTCCCTCGAAAACGACGGGTGATGGGGGAAAACGGGGGTTATATTCTGATTCAGGAAGTCATTTTACATAAGAATCTGCAGGAATGGCGTTAGGGCTTTTTTTTTGCCGACCAGTGTTATTGGAAACATCTTATAACTCTTCCAATATTTTCGATTACTCTAAGCTGCATTATCCTTAAACACTTTTTAATTAAATATAGTTTTTAAAAATCGTGCATAAAGTATGTTGAAGAATTACAAATTCATTTCAATACAGGGTTTTCCGATTGTTTTTCACCATTTATCAAATGCATTTCCCCACTTATCGAATGAGATTCACATTTGTCAAATGTATTTCACCTTTTATCAAACAAGTTCCCTTTGTATCAAAACAATTTCCATTTGTGTCAATTGAGTTTCCCTTCAACATATGTCAAAGATGGAACGTGCAAGAAGAGAAAACAGCAAGACAAGCAATGAGGTGCGTGGATTAATTATTAATTCACTGAATCACGGACTGTCTTCTTGTGCTGTGGAAAACAGTTTAACGTCAAACCGAACACAATGAGAAAAATGTATGCAAAACATTTACAAACTGGTCAGATACAGAGTTTTCCGATTGCTTTTCACCATGTATCGATTGTGTTTCACTATTTGTCAAATGTAATTCCCATTTGTCAACACCTGTCAAAGTTATATCAAATGTATTTCCCTTTTGTCAAAACAGTTTCACAACGTATCAAATGCGTTTCCCTTTTTCAATCGAACTAAACTATATTTATTTATGTTTATATAATTAATTTATATTGATTGCTGCTGCAATAGAATAATTCCGACCTCTTATCTGAGCTTTCCGTAAATGAGTGGTGTATTTCTAACAGATCTACCAGAAGATACTCTTGAGTAGACTTGAACTGCAAATTCATTCATAAAAAAATGTGTTCTCTCATGTGCATCATCCTGTTATAATGTATAGCATACTCAAAGCGATTTTGTATCAGATCTGGCTTATTTCTTCTTTCTGGTACGTAAGGTATTCGTTTCATGGAATAGTGAAACTCCGTCAGTGCCCGGTTAATTGTGGAAATCGAAACTCGCAAACCTGGCCAATCAGTTAAATATTTTTGTCGTACGACTCGAAGTGTTAATGTGCAATCTTGATCGATCCAACAGCAAATACGTTTTTTTAGCAGCCGTTAATATTTGCCTTCGATGACCTGCTGATAGTTTATTTATCTGACCAGTTTGTAAATGTTTTGCATACATTTTTCTCACTGTGTTTGGTTTGACGTTAAACTGTTTCCCACAACACAAGAAGACAGTCCGTGATTCAGTGAATTAATAATTAACCCAAGCACCTCATTGCTTGTCTTGCTGTTTTCTCTTCTTGCACGTTCCATCTTTGATAGATGTTGAAGGGAAACTCAATTGACACAAATGGAAACTGTTTTGATACAAAGGGAACTTGTTTGATAAAAGGTGAAATACATTTGACAAATGTGAATCTCATTCGATAAGTGGGGAAATGCATTTGATAAATGGTGAAAAGCAATCGGAAAACCCTGTAAATAAACTATCAGCAGGTCATCGAACGCAAATATTAACGGCTCCTAAAAAACGTATTTGCTGTTGGATCGATCAAGATTGCACATTAACAGTTCGAGTCGTACCACAAAAATATTTAACTGATTGGCCAGGTTTGCGAGTTTCGATTTCCACAATTAACCGGGCACTGAAGGAGTTTCACTATTCCATGAAACGAATACCTTCCGTACCAGAAAGAAGAAATAAGCCAGATCTGATACAAAATCGCTTTGAGTATGTTATACATTATAACAGGATGATGCACATGGGAGAACAAAATTTTTTTATGAATGAATTTGCAGTATCTTTTGGTAGATCTGTTAGAAATACACCAATCATTTACGGAAAGCTCAGATAAGAGGTCGGAATTATTCTATTGCAGCAGCAATCAATATAAATTAATTATATTTACATAAATAAATATAGTTTAGTTCGATTGAAAAAGGGAAACGCATTTGATACGTTGTGAAACTGTTTTGACAAAAGGGAAATACATTTGATATAACTTTGACAGGTGTTGACAAATGGGAATTACATTTGACAAATAGTGAAACACAATTGATGCATGGTGAAAAGCAATCGGAAAACTCTGTATGCTTTTTATTTTTACTCCCATTTGACTTGTTCAATTAGCTGAATTTTTTCAATAACATTTAAAGTTCTTATTTTCGATTTTGGGATTAGATAATGAATTATCGTAACTGGAGAAACGTGCAACCAAAACAAAAACTAGTGTAAATCTGCAACATATTTGTTTTTGAGATGTTGTATCGAAGTTTTTCCACTGTCTCTAGTGTTTACCACATAAAGTTTCGGGAGTTTTTGGTCTACTCCAGTACTCAGGCGAATGAACTCCTGGTTAGTCCTGAGAAGAACTAATTTTTGTAGGTACGTCTTTTCCACGTACACTCGGTGCCTACCTCGGGGTTTGAACCCAGCACCACTGATCGCTGTGATTATGTGTCTGTCACTCTTACCACTAGGTCACCAACGTAGCCATATATTTTAGTTATAAATTTATATATATGTTACCGCTATATGCGCAGTAGACTATTTTTACAATTCTCTGTGCAGTAGTGGCATCCAAATGGGCTTTATCTCTGCGCTAGCCTGGCTAATTGGTTCATCTGCCAGCGCTATGTATGTAGCTTCTTTCAGCTTCTTACGGAACCTGTTTTCCGCATTAGCTACAATTGATGCGTTATCCCATTGTATGTGGTGGTTTTCGTTCCAGACGTGTTCTGCGATCTTGGATTTGATGGTTTCACCCTTTGCGGTGTTCCAATAATCTCACTCGTAGGGGTTGTTGTGTTTCCCCTATGTATTATCTTCCACACTCGCACGGTGCGCTGTAGATACGACCAAAAACACCCGAGACAGTGGAAAAAGTCCCATAGAACACCTCATAATAGACATATTTGTTTTTTGCTATAAATTCTACTCTTTCATTTGTGGAAGCAAAATCATATAACTAGTTACGAAAAATTGTACCTAAAAATAACTGCAATATCAAATTAGTCATAATATAAGCTTCTCAATGTTACAGACAATTTGTATAATTCGGTCATTATATATAGAGTGTCCCTAAATTAATTGGACACCGATTTGTCATAGATTCCTTACGTCATAATAAATCGATTAAACGTAATATACTTAAGTACAAAGTCCCTTCAGTAAGAAGTTATAGGGCTTCAAAGTTCAATTTTTTATTTTTTTGTTAATTTCCACAAATGTAAAGATGTCGATTTGAATTTTGGTATACATGCTTACTATTTTGTAGTGCACTAATAGGAAAAATTTCATAAACTAGACTTAACTGTAAGGGGTGCTTTACCTATCTTTCAAAACTTTTTTTAGCTCTAACTTCATTTTTTTTGAAATTTTAGGTTATTTGAAAGCGAATTAAAAAGCACAAAAATAATGTACGCTTAGTTCTTACGCCTAAGAGCAACCGTTTACCTTAAAATGCCCATCAAAGGTTTTTGGTTGTCATTAAAAAGGGTAATTATCAAGTAGCCATGATCACAAAAACAATGGTCATCTTGTAAAAAACCATATATTTAATAACTACTATATTGCTAGTGGCTATGAGTGGGCTCTAAAGGGAAGATATGGATACATGAAATATTTAAGAAAGCATGGAAAGATGAACGGATACCAGAGGATTGGGAAAACAACATAATTATTCCAATCTACAAAAAAGGAGAAACAGGAAAATGTGAAAACTACAGAGCCATCTGCCTTTCCTCTACAGTATTTAAAATGTATACGAAGATTCTACAAAAGAAACTAATACACTACATAGGTCATAAGCTAGCTGATGAACAAGCAGCGTACAGACAAGGAAAACAAACAACAGACAACATACACATAATAAGAAATATAACAGAAAGAGCAATAGAAAGAGGAGGAGAGCTCTTTGTTACACTCATAGATTTAAAGGCAGTGTTTGACAATATAAATAGAAGTCACATATGGAGGTATTTATCGGAATTACAAACACCAAGGAAACTCATCAGAAATATTAAGAACATGTACCAGAATGTCAAAGGAAGAGTACATATGAACGGAGAAGCTTCTGACACGTTCTTTATGACAAAAAGGAATAAAACAGGCAGACAGCCTTAGTCCACTTCTATTTATAACAGTGATGGACGAAATTTTAGTAAATACAAGAACAAAAACACAACATCTGCAATCACAAATAGGACATTACCAACTAAGGCCATTCAAAGTAGACAATCTAATGTACGCAGATGATATAATACTTATAGCAGACACTCACCATAAAATGAAGGAACTGGTTAAAATATGGAGTGAAGAAATAGAGAATATGGGAATGGAGGTAAACACTAACAAAACAAAAATGATGATTATAAAAAACGGAGATGGTAAGAAAACTAGAAATAAACGGCAATACAATAGAAGTAGTCACAGCAGTAGAATATCTTGGTTCAGTAATAACAGATGATGGAAGAATAGAAGTGGACATAGCACATAGAATGAAAGAGACGAGGAACATATACTATGCAATCAATAAACCAATATTACAAAAACAAGAAATAGACAAACAAGTGAAATTGAAAGTATACAACATAATAGCGAGACCAACATTAACATACGGGAGTGAGACATGGACCATAAACAAAAAACATGAAAGCAAGATCAATGCAGTTGAAATGCAGTTCCTAAGAAGAATCGCGAGGAAGACCAAATGGGATAGAGAGACGAACGAAAGGAATTAGGCATACTCTAAGACAAGAAGGAATAATGGACTTTATAGAAAGGAAGCAACGAAGATGGTCTGGCCATATAATAAGAAAAGATGAACAATTGCTACTAAAAAGATCACAAAGTCAACAGGAGGACGAAAGAGGAAAAGGGGTAGACCCAGAAAGCGGTGGACACAAAGGATTGAAGAAATTGGCATCAAGAGGAGCAAAACATTGGCAGATATGAAAAGAATGGCAAAGAACCGAAAGGAGTGGAAGGACTGGACCTCACATCCGGCACCCTGAAAGGGTATAAGGAAAAGAAGAAGAAGAAGAACACCAACGACGCCACTGTTGATGGAGAGCAAACTATTGACTTGCGGAAACGGATTATGTTACAACAGCCATTCTGCAATCTTTGCCACATCGTTCTGGCCACCAATCATAAACAAACAACAGACAATGTGTATATATCACGGTATAAACAGTTATATATACTTGGCGCAGCGAACAAATAGAGTGGTTTATGCAACCCAAATGACATATTACAAAGCTGACTGGATCAGTATTTTAATAATAATTACTAAAGAATTCGAGATGGCGGTTCTCATAATTAGACGTAATTTCATCTGACATTAAAATTTTTTTGAGGTTATGATACAAATAGAAACTTAAAAAGCATGACATTTGTGCACTTGTAATATGTAGACAATAATGAGATTTAGCAAGAGCCAGGCCACATGCCTACATATTACACATGCACAAATGTTATGCTTTTTAAGTAAATGATTTAATGTCAGTTAAATTCTATATAATTATAAGGACGCCATCTCCGATTTGTTAGTAATTATTATTCAAATACTGATCCAGTCAGCTTTGTAATATGTTATTTGGGTTTCATAAGTCACTCTATTTGTTCGCTGCGCCAAGTATAGATTAGGTTACTGTAGGTAGACTGGTTTGTGGATAATTGGTAAAAAGTACCCGGAATGGTTTGAAAAAAGGTGCTCTTTTGTCATGATGATGCTTCTACCCATTCCAGTCGCATTGTTCGTGAGAAATTGGATCAACTTTGCTTCCAGGTTATCCCCCACCCACCTTACTTGCCAGATCTTGCTCCGAGTGACTTTCACCTATTCCCGAAGCTCAAACTTTTCCTTGCCGGAAAGAAGTTTAAGACGGACGAAGAAGTAATTGCTGCAACGGAGCAATATTTTAACAGCCTTGAAGAAGATCACTACAAAACAAGCATAATGGCACTTCAGCGTCACTGGTCCAAGTGTTTTGATGTACGAGGAGAATATGTTGAAAAATAACAAAAATTAATGCTCTAACTCATGTCTTTCATTTCGAGTCTCATGTCCCGTCAAATCATCCTCGTATATTCCGCCTTGACGAGATTTTAAAAAGTTTGCCTTATTATTCCACCCTTTGACTCGGGAAGTATTAGTCTGACAAAAAAAATTATAAAAGCGATTTTGTAGAAAATTGTATTCTCTTCAACTTTCCATTGGATTTTGGCCGCCATTTTATCAAGATGGCGGCGCGAGCGGGGGTCGCATGAGGTCGCAAACTTAGGTGCATGTCAAGAACCTCCAAGTCTGCACTCCTGCCAAGTTTCAAAACTCCTCAACCTTTTGCACTAAAACACTATAAAACCGTTCAATAGTTATTTGCCAGATAGGAGGCCATGTTAGGGTGATGAATTTCACCCTGTAAATATGCTGTCAGTCATTAAGAAAAGTTAGGTTATGCCCATTTTATACAAAATGATAATTTTATGTTAATGTACAAAACGTGGTTGCCAGATTTGGTTTTGGATTTTGTGCCACTTTTATTATTGGTTAAGATAAATTTCATGAAAGACAACTTGCTGATTCTGAATACGTGTCATACTTTGTTGAGTAGGAATAATGGTATAATGAAAGTCGTTTTTTTATTGTAATTATAAATTGTATACAAAAATATTTAAATATTACAATTTATGTATTTTTTTCAGTATAAATAAATAAAGCTTTTACAAGCCACTTTAGGCCCATTGCATAACAATCTCCATTGTCCTTTATTCATGATTTTATTTCTCCAGTCTTCTATTCCTTTCCTTGCTATGTCTTCCATTACTGCCTTCTCCCACCTATTCCTTGGTCGCCCCCTTCATCTAGTTTCTTGCGCTCTGCCTTCCAATACTATCTTAGTAGCTCTTCCATCTGGCATTCTCCATATATGCCTAAACCTTCTTAACCTCTGAGCTTTAATGAAGTCTACTATACTTGGCTCCCCATACTTCTCCTGTACGTCTTCGTTTGTAAGTCTTCTCCAACCATCCTCCGTTCGAGTCCCTCCAAATATTTTTCGCAGCATTTTTCTCTTCCACCTACTTATCATGTCTTGATCTGCCACATTCATCGTCCATGTTTCACATGCATACGTAGCTGTGGGTCGAATTACAGTCTTATGAGTCGTAGGTCTGCATTTAGCGAGATTTGTTTTGAGGACATTATACTAGTTAACGCGCCCGCACATCTCGATGCTATTAACCTTGATTTAATTTCTTGTGTGTAAGTTAAGTTTTCAGAGATTAATGTTCCTAAGGAAGTAAACTCCTTAACTCGTTCTATTTTCAACTCTTAATATTACGGCATTATTATTGATTTCTTTATTTTTTCCACTACTTCTTTGTTAAAGTTGCTGAATATTGTCCAGTGGAAGTTGAAAAATGGATATTTTTTTTAATATGGCCACAGAAGAAAATCGCAGGGAGTTAAGTCAAAAGACCTCGGAGGCCGCACTGTAGACATGTTTTGACTAATAACTCTGTTTTCGTAAAACTCTCCAAGTAAATTTAAATTTTCTTGTGTTGTGTGAAGTCTTGCCCCATCTTATTGAAAGTAACCCTTTTGTAGTTCATCGTCACGTAACTCTTCAAAAACGGCGACAAAATGTCAATACGATATTGTTGTGCATATAGCAAACCTAAAATTTGAATTATTAAAATAAAATTTAATCGTTTTGCTGCACTTACCTTCAGAAAATACAGGACCTATAACTCTTCTTTTACTAATTGCAGCCCAAACCCCGTTTTTTGGGGGGTGAAGCGGTTCTTCAACATAAAAATTGGGATTCTCAGAGCTTCACATACTAATATTTTGTGAATTAGTATAGCCTGATAAATAGAAGTATGCCTCATCGGTAAAGACAGTTTTCTCAAACGCATTATCCTTATTTCCTAAATTATTGATAAACCAGTTACAGAATTCCAATCTAACCGGAGGATCGTTTGGCAGCAACCGGTAAGGAAAATAATGCAAATTCTTCTTAATATCCTATGAGATGTTGTATACGAAACATTTAATTGCTGTCCTAAATGGCGAACAGATACGTGTGGTTGTTCTTGCACAATTTGTCTCGCATTGTTAACTACTTCTTCAGTGCTTATGTTTGGTCGACCACTGCCTTGCTTCCGGTGTACATTTCCAGTTTCGCGGAAGTTATGGACCATTCTTGATAAAGCATCACTAAATACCTTATATTGTATAGCTGTCGCGGGGAAACTCCTCATTAAATTTCCTAAAGGAGCCTTCAATAGAATAAATCCAATTTTCATCGACTTTACAAATTAATGCTTCCACATTTAAATAAATGCAAATGTAAAGAATATGAGACTGCGAATGAGATTCCTTGTTGGCATGGATGTCGGTGTGCTGGTCTAAAGTCTAAACTTCGAGCGGCTTTAAATTTTCATACGAGAAATGTCTTGAGCTTGGTTTACACTGGGGCCGGATCAGCGTTGGGAGTTGCGTGGTGTGGATTATCAGAAGATAGCCACTCATTTTCCATGTCATAAACAAGAATTTTGATGCCAAAAACCCTCTATTCCACTTCCATTGTTTCATTGCTAGTATCTGAATCATTATCAATACTTGATTCTGACTCAGATTCCTCCAATGAAATAATGAAAGGTGGAATGTTTTCAAACGAAATATTTCCCATATGTTTCGCCCAGTCTTCCGAAATAGTTTTTTCACAATGATCACAATAATTTTGCCACATGTCGGAGGTACACTTTGAAAGAGCTTCAAGCCATAAATTCTTAACCTTATCCTTGGATGAAAGCTGAGAATTTATATGCTTGTTGTAGTAAGTTTTACAGAACCCCCATGCCATTTCAATAGGATTGTATTGGCAATGGTACGGAGGTAATCTAAGAACCTCATGACCATTCTCTTTCAAAAATTCGTCAGTCACGTAACGTTTGTTATTGTCTTTCCTAAAAGGTTGAATTAAACTCCAAAGATGTTTTTTTGTAATTTTGCCCTCAATTTTGACATTGTGTTTAATCAACCAATCCTGCATCTGATCCTTCTTCCAATTAAGTGAGGGTAACTTTTCCAACTGCACCGAATGGTACGGTGCATTGTCCAAGATTACCACACATTTACCAGGAATTTTATTCAGAGCAGGAAGTAACTGATTAACCACCCAATTTTGAAAATCTCCCCGTTCATGGTTTTGTGATAATCCCTATCGTTATTAGTTGAAGATAAGAATAGATCACACCCTTCCAAAAACCCAAATTTAGTTCCCGCATGCAAAACAGTGAAACGCTTTCCCTCCGATTTAATTTTAGACGGATTGCTTTAATTTCAGAATCGTGTACCCATTGTCGGACGCTAGATCCATTTTGATAAATCCAGGTTTCGTCTAGGTACACGAATGTTATATTTTCACTAGAATTTTGGTATTGCAAGAATTTTCTCAAATAAGTAATTTTGGATGCAACAACATGTTTCTGTTCATATAGAATTTTACGTCCGTTTACATGTTTGTATTTATAACCCATTTATTGTAGAATATTATATAAAGTCGTTTTCCCCTTATCGAATTCGAAATTTTCACGCACGTCCTTTAATAGTCTAGCCAAAGTAAAGTGCTCATTTTTCAAGTGATAATTCCAAATCTGTCGTTGCAAATCTTCCCGAAATGCAAAATTTTTATAGTATGTATCATTTTTAGGTCGTGGGCCAAAAGGTTTAATTTCAAAATTGTCCCGCCCAATAATACTTCTTATAGTTCTTTCGGACACCTAAAACAGTACAAAGCCCAAAATTAAAGCAACAGTTAAGTTTTATGCATAAATACTTGCATCCCAAATATCAGTAAGCCGGGCAAGGATTTCAGTTTCCGTAAGGTCTGGCCTGTCGGTTTTGTAATGCCTGTAGGCCTTTGTAATTTTCAGTTTTGTGTCACCTTTAATTACTTTTGGCATATTGCTCTAGTATTACAATTTGACAGATAGGTATCCATAACGCTGATGTCCATACATATTATGCCTAGTGGCAAACAAAGTATGAAAGCACCTGGCAACATTGTACGTTTAACCTCAAAATATCAAATTAGACACTTTCGTGGGCCTCCTGTACATAACAGCTGATTCTGACAAAGTGTCAGAAAGAGATTCTAGGGAGTTTTAATTTTCTTAAACATAAAAACAAAATTCCATGTCTACCTACTTGGCAAATAACTATTGAACGGTTTATATGTATGTCTAATGACTGGACTAATATACGAAAGGGGATATTTCAATTTTGTCAAGTGCATTTTTAGTTTGAGAACAAACAGGATTTTTTATAGTGATTTTTTTGAGAAGTCAAAAATAAAATTTTTCCCGCTTTGGCACTCAATCCGGGGACATACTCTATATATATTACTAGCAAGATACCCGTTCTTCGTACGGACTACAAATGTTTTTTCTTCTAAATCCTAAACGAATGAATGCTTCCCTTCTCTCTCACTCACTACGCTAAACTAACAACTCTGCAAAACAATATTGTAGATAAAAAAGAAACAATATTCTTCCAAAAAAGTTCTCCATGACCCTTTTATGCTTCACGTATCCCCTAGAAATGTGTATGCAATTGTCGTTCTCCTTATATAGATTGATAAAACTATGGGTTTAGTATACCAATGAGAATAAAAATAATAAATGTAATAATTAAATGTTGTATTCATAAATTGTAGCAACATACCAGTTTCCACCACTTAGAGGTGGAATTTCGGAAATACTTCTATTTTATTCTAAACTGGACACACGAAAAAAAAATAATAACTTTAACATCTTTTTACTTCCTTTTACAATAAAGGAAGTATTGGATTCACCCCAAAAATTCGAAATTGAGTTTTCAACAGATCTTCACGTTTTAGAGTCCCCTGATCCCAAAAAACATATTTTTTTTCATTGGTCTGTCTGTCTGCCTGTCTGTGTGTCTGTCTGTTTGTCTGTCTGTCTGTCTGTGAACAGAATATCTCAAAAACGGAAAGAGGTATGGCGTTCAAACTTCATATATAAGTTTTGTGTACTATGTAGATGCGACAGCAAGCTTTTGAAGAAAATCGCATAACCCGAAGTAGCTGTTTACTCTTGTGATTCTCCAGTTTTTTTCGTTTTTTTTTAAAACGGCTCTAACGATTTTTTTAAACTTTACATTTTTATTACATTTTTAAAGTGTATTGATGTGAGATAGGTAATTTTCCAGTTGAATACTTCTAAAATGGGTTTGTTTTGTTTTTTTTTTCTATTTTTTTTATTAACTCCTATTTTAAATAGAACATCCGGTATATTATTACATTTTTGAATTCAGCTTAAAATTCTAGAGAAAATTTGTCTCTTGAACTAACACTCTATTGTGTACCGTTTTTGAAAAATTTGCAATTTTTGAAAATGTTTGACAAATGCTTAAAAATTTAAAATCAAATTTTTGGCTAATTATAAGATCACTGTAAAAGGAACTTGTGTGCGTGTATCACACCAGATTTTTTAACTTCTTTTTACTTTTACCCTATTTTTACTCCTTTCACAATGAAATTTAGAATAAAAACTTGAAACCACTTTTTAAAGATTTAAAAAACACACATATGCCCAAAAACCATGATCATCAGGAACCACTGGAAATACGGAAGGGTCTATAATTTACCCCTGAAACCAAATTTTCAGCTTTAGGAGTTGATCTGTGCACAATCCTGAATTACGATTTTAGGAACTTGTACAGGTAACCTTTCTAAGTAAAACCAGATTGTTACATTATAGGGCCTTATGAAATATTGAGAAATTCGTATATGCCAAAAAGAATGTCCTAACTCAATAAACATAGGAGATATGAAGCGTCCCAATCCAGATTTGCACCTTTAGGGATTGATTAGGGGAAAATTCTAAAATACGTTTCTAGGTATTTGCATTGATAATCTTTGCAAGTAAAGACCAAGTCGCTATCTCATCGGGTCTAAGAGATATTGAGGAACTCGTGAAAACACATTTTCCCCTTTCAACCCCTGTAAGGGTGGAATTTAAAAAATATCCTTTCAACCCATTTAATTATGAAATGTAACTTACAGCGAAAAAAATTAATAATTTTACCCTCCTACCCCTTTTCAGTTTTTCCTCCTTTTACCCCTTTAGGGTTAAAATTTTTAAATTCCCTTAAACACCTATCTAAATATTTTTAAAATACATCTATATGCCAAAAAAGAATGTTCTAACTCAATAAACATAGGAGATACGAAGGGTTCTTTAATTCACCCCCAATCCAGATTTGCACCTTTAAGGGTTGATTAAGGCAAAATCCTGAAATACGGTTCTAGGTATTTGCATTGATAATATTCGCAAGTAAACACCAAGTTGCTATCTCGTCGGGTCTAAGAGGTATTGAGGAACTCGTGAAAACACATTTTACCCCTTTTCGCCCCCGTGGGGGCGGAATTTAAAAAAATCCCTTTTAACCCATTTTATTGTGAAATGGAACTCACAGCAAAAAAAAATTAATAATTTTAAACCCCCTACCCCTTTACAGTTTTTCCTCCTTTTACCCCTTTAGGGTTAAAATTTTTAAATTCCCTTAAACCCCTTTCTAAATATTTTAAAAATACATCTATATGCCAAAAAAGAATGTTCTAACTCAATAAACATAGGAGATACGAAGGGTTCTTTAATTCACCCCCAATCCAGATTTGCACCTTTAGGGGTTGATTAAGGCAAAATCCTGAAATACGTTTCTAGGTATTTGCATTGCTAATCTTCGCAAGTAAACACCAAATTGATATCTTATCGGGTGTAAGCGATATTGAGGAATTCGTGAAAACACATTTTACCCTTTTTCACCCCCTTAGGGGTCGAATTTCAAAAAATCCCTTCTTAGCACTACCTTACGTAACAAATTGAACCTTGCACCCAAATTTCAAGTTTCTAGTGCCAGTTGTTTCGGCTCTGCGTTGATTAGTCAGGGTTATGACTTTCCTTTATATATGTAATATACCGGGTGTCCGTTCTCAAAGTCGAACATAGGCGATTAACATTGTATTGAACGTTTTTGCCTTTTCCTGCTCGCCAATTCAACTTACAGGGACGGTAATGGTATCAATGGAAAGATAAAATTATTACGCATCAAATGATACCACTAATAATATTCAAGATCCTGTTTTTATTTTAAAATACTAATTTAAAACTTTGGAATTTTTAAATATGCCATGCCTTGCTTTTCAAGTTCGATAGCATTTGTCAAAAAAAATGGTAATTAGTTGGCGTAAATCAGGTATTTTCTGTCAACGTGTGTTAACATAATTTACAGAAAAATGAATTATTTCAATAAAAAACGAATAAATGCACTAATGTTAATTGCCTATGTTCGACTTTGAGAATGGACACCCGGTATAGATAATGCCTAGGAATTATACAGGGTGTCCCTAAAAAATGGGACACCGATTAGTCATAGATTCCTTACATCATAATAAATCGATTAAACCCAATACACCTTAGTACAAAGTCCCTTCAGTAAGAAGTTATAGGGCCTTGAAGTATCAATTTTTTATTTCTTATTTTTTTTTAATTTCCACAAATGTAGAGATATCGATTTGAATTTTGGTATACATACTTAGTATTATGTGCTGCACTAACAAAAAATAAAATAAATAAATTACACTCCACTGTAAGAAGCACTTTACCTATCTTTCAAAACTTTTTTTAGCTTTAACATTGTTATCTGTAACTTTTTTTGAAATTTTAGGTTATCTGAAAGAGAATTAGAAAGCACAAAAATAATGTATTCTTACTTTTTACTCCTAAAAGCAACCGTTTACCTTAAAATGCCTATTAAAGGTTTTGGGTTGTCATTAAGACGTGCAACGTGCAATCACAAAAACAATGTGTTATGGTTGTAATCTAGTAAACAACATCAAGAAATCAATTAATGACGTTGGTGACATCAGTTTTTTGTCTTTTGTGCTTACGAAAATGCTGCGACATAACGAACCTTTCAGCATTGGAGAATTCGTAATGTGGCGGCATTTTCTTGTTTTATTCCTTTTTGTCATAAAGAACGTGTCAGAAGCTTCTCCGTTCATATGTACTCTTCCTTTGACATTCTGGTACATGTTCTTAATATTTCTGATGAGTTTCCTTGGTGTTTGTAATTCCGATAAATACCTCCATATGTGACTTCTATTTATATTGTCAAACACTGCCTTTAAATCTATGAGTGTAACAAAGAGCTCTCCTCCTCTTTCTATTGCTCTTTCTGTTATATTTCTTATTATGTGTATGTTGTCTGTTGTTTGTTTTCCTTGTCTGTACGCTGCTTGTTCATCAGCTAGCTTATGACCTATGTAGTGTATTAGTTTCTTTTGTAGAATCTTCGTATACATTTTAAATACTGTAGAGGAAAGGCAGATGGCTCTGTAGTTTTCACATTTTCCTGTTTCTCCTTTTTTGTAGATTGGAATAATTATGTTGTTTTCCCAATCCTCTGGTATCCGTTCATCTTTCCATGCTTTCTTAAATATTTCATGTATCCATATCTTCCCTTTAGAGCCCATGAATTTTATCATCTCTGCCTCGACACCATCTGCTCCCCCTGCCTTGCCTAGTTAAAGTGTACCAATTGCCTCTTCTACATCCTTCATTTCGATATCTATTGCGTTTTCTTGTTGTTCCTCATCTGTATCTTCGTATTCATCTTGCTCTTCCTGTTGGTTTCGGTTTTCTTCAAATTTTTCCTCGTAGTATTCCTTCCATACTTGTAGGATTTCTGTTGTTTCCGTTTTTAATTCATTGTTTTTGTTTCTTATTCCTCTTACTTCTTTTATCTTTTTTACTATTCCTCAAAAATGTTTGATGTTTTTAGTATATAGTTCATCTAGTTCCCGTCCGAACTCTTCCCAGCATTGAGTCTTTGCTTTTCTTATGTCTATTTTGGCTTTGTTTCTTTTTCTTATATATTCTTCTTTGTCCTCATGATTTTTGGTGTACATATATTTTTTCGATGCTTCTTTCTTCTCTCTAATTGCTCTCTTTACCTCTTCATTCCACCATCTGGTCCTCTTGGTGTCCTGTTTAAATTTCTTTATTCCACAGATCTGTCTGGCGTTCTTTATAAGTGTTTCTTTGAATATTTTCCATACTTCTTCCACTGTCCCTTCCTTTTTTTTTAGTTCAAATTTTTCGAGTTCGGCATCTGTGTTATTCTTGTACTTTTCTGCCCTATCAGTATCTTTTAGTTTATATACTGGTATTCTCTCGTATTCTTTTTTCTCTTCTTCTGTAATATTTATGTCGTTTATTAATGCTCTAACTAATCTGTGTTGGGTGGAGAGTTCTGATTCTCCTATTGTTTTCACTTCATCTATTTTTTGTTCCAGTTCCCTCGTGTATACCACGTAGTCTATGAGGCTTCTTGCTCCTCGTTCGTCTGCTACATAAGTGTATTTTTCCTCTAGTGGTTGGTACCAAAATGTATTACCGAGTATTAGGTCATTTGCTATACAGAATTCGGTCATTTTTCTCCCATTTCTGTTCTGTATCGTTTCTCCGAATTGTCCCAAACTACCTAATCCTGTGTTTATGTTGCTACCTACCCTTGCATTCCAGTCCCCTAAAATCATTAGTTTGTTACTCTTTTCTTTCGCTCTATCTATCGCCATTTGTAGTTGTTCGTAGAATTCTTCCCTCTTATTTACTTCTGCTCCCTCTACTGGAGCATATATTTGTATTATGTGAAAAAATTTACCCAAGTCTACTTCTATTGCTATTATTCTTGTATTGATTGATTCTGCTTTTATTACTCTTCTGTTTAATCTATCGGCAATAATAATTCCCACTCCTTCTTTACTTCTTTGTCCCGGATCTGTTCCTGAGTAATATAACGTATAATCATTTGTTAGCTTTATATTTCCTTTTTCTTGTTTCTTCGTTTCACTTATTCCTAAAATATCTAATTTGAACCTGCTCATTTCTTCCGTTATTTCTATCTCCTTTCCGTTTAATGACGTTATATTCCATGTCCCTATGTTTATTTTATTCACGTCTTTCTTTACTGCTGGTATTCTTCTTTCGTGTTTTCTTTCTGTTTCTGTTTCTTTTGCTATTGTATCATAATTCTTTGATATCATGTATTCTGCATTGTTTTTATTTTTATATGTTGTTCCTGTATAATTGCATTTTTTCTTCTTATCTGAATCTTTAACCTTTTTCATAGCCATTTCTTCTTCGGTCGTCATCGGAGATTTCTTTGTAACTACGTTTGCTGGTTTTTTTTAAATCTACTCGTCTTCGTTATCTTGAGTAGCTTTTCTCGTAGTTCCACCTCATCGTTGCTTTCTGGCGATTTCTGGCTCATAGTTCTTCCTTTTTTGGGATCTCTTTTTCTGACGTACTTTTCGGATCGTCCATACTTAAGTCATCTTCCATTCTCATTTGGCTATATATTATCTTCTCTTCTCCATCCTCTGCTTCCTCCTCATATGCGTTTTTCCTATCCTGCTTATCCAGTTGCTTTAGTCTATCCAGTGAAACTACCTCTCCATTTATTACCAGTCTATTATATCTTAGGATGACATGATGACCATTTTGCCTATATTGTTTCATATATGTTATTAATTCCCTCCGTTGTTCCTGAATTTATTTGAGTGGTCTTCCTCGAGGTAGATTTTGGTGCCCTTTAGTTTTTTTGTTGCTTTTAGGATCTCTAGCTTTTTATTCCAGCTTCTTAACTCTATACTTATTGGTCTTTTTCCTCTCTTCTGTTCACTTCCTAATCTTCTTATCTCTGTTATTTCCTCTTCCATATTTCCATATTTATGTCCATATCGCGTAGAATTACTCTTACTTTCTCCTTTAAATGGATATCTTTCTCCTCTGTATGCTCCTCCACTCCGTGTATGATTATTTTATTTTTTCTTATTTCTCTCTCTAACATTTCCATTCTTCTTTCATGCAGTAAGAGTTCCTGTTTCAGTGAATTATTTTGCGTGTTCAATTTTTTAATTTATTAATTTCCTCCTGAAATTTATCGAACTTCTTTTCCATTCTCCCGTTACTGTCTTCTATATTTTCTAATTTACTGTTTATTTCCTGTAAAAGTTTCATCATACTCTGTGGTTCTACACCGTTTTCCTCCATTTCTACACGTAAATTTAATAACTTTAATAATTTAATTTGTGACTGTTGAAAATGAGAATAAACTTCAGGCCGGGTCTGTTTTCTCTGCGTCAAATTTGTAGGACACGATAGGCGGCTGACCCGGATCTGCTCCGCGGAGATCGTCGCCCGCTTCTGGCCGTCCTTTGAATTTCATTCTAAATGTCCTTAACACTGTCTTTTCCTTCCTTACTTCAATGTTTTCGCCTTGCTGCTATCTTGTTACGCTAATTGCAGGGTCTTTTACCTTAAAATGCGTAAAATTTGTACGACACGATAAGTGGCTGACCCGGATCGGCTCCGCGGAGGTCGTTGGTGTTAAAACATTAAATTGCCACATGGCACAAGATATTGGTGCTGCGGCTATGGCGAAGACTGGGCAATAATTTTGGTTCGATAAAATTTAAGTGTAAAGATGCACTGCTTTCCTTAGGAGCAGCTAAAAGCAGTGTCAAAGTTGACAATATTCATATTTTCATCAAATTCCTGTTATTTCAAAGATTTATATCGCAAAAAAGGGATGAGGGATTCAAAAGTTATTAAGTTTGAACTCGCCCCATATCTCCTATCGCTATATAATGATGATGACATGCGAAACCGAACAAAATCCTCACTGTTAAAGACATTTTCTCCAGTAAACCAACCAGTACAGCCTGATAACAACATCTTGCATATACTGAATGGTGGCTGTGTTTGTTGCATCGAGTGGTATGGTATCGGAATGATTTGTATGGATAAATTTGATTAAATTACGTTCAATATGTCCAGAGGCACTATGATCCTAACGCAGTTGTAGTCTTTGACGGTTATCCAGCAAACGCAGAGAGTCGTAATACGAAAAGCGCAGAAAGATATCGCCACTCTAGAGCACATGTATCCACTGATGTAATTTTCGATTAAAAATTGATTCCACATATTTAGCAAGAAAAATTCTTGTTGAGCGATACTAACAAAGGGAATTTAATTTCCATGTTAATTACGAAGTTTGAAGAACAAATTACACAGCAAAATAGACCGCCATAGACATGTCATCATCTTTTATACGTGTTTTCGTTGTCGAAGAAGATATAAATTTGATGGTTCTTTTAACTGCAAAGGCGAGAGCAGGAAAACATTCTTTCTTTGGGAAATTGAGGTTCCTCAGTCTACTGTATACAAACGACTAGTTGCTTGAAACTATAGCGATCTTCCAAGAATTTGAAGCAGCTGCAGCTGCTGTAGCGTTTTAATTGGCACTGTATAGTGGATCGTTTGAAAAGAACACACTGGATTCGCTTTGCTACCAGAATTTTACGAAGTCTGTGTCCAACAACAAATTTAATCTCTGCCACCCGCAAGAGATGCTGCAAGGCAGCATTATCTGCTAGTGTATCACCAAGTTGCGATGTGGTGTGAAAGAAGCAACCCCCTGTAAATGTAAAAAAGGCTGTGCAAGAACGTATAGATGCTGAAAAACAAGTTTAAAATTCTCAGTGGTGTGTCTATATTGTAACGGGACAAAATGTGAAAACATTCCCAATTTGGTAGTGGATTCCGATCCCGAAAACGCAAACGAGGCTGATGACGACTTTGATTCGTTGGATTGGATGTTGGAGAAGATGTGAGATAAACAAGATTTGACAGATAGTAAACATGATGAACCAGGGACATTCCATAGTACAAAACGGCACAAACCGTACATGTAAGTTTGAAGTGTGGTTAGGCCTACTGGGGATACCACGTTAAAAATAACGCTCCGCTCAACTCTACCTCCTGGGTGGTGTGAAACCAGTTCATAGCCTATGTTTTCATTACTTTACTGCATTAAAGTACTTTAGGTAGGATAATGTATACATAATTCATAAAAAGTATCATGCAAATGCTGCTTATACGAAACTTTAAAAAATTCACCCTACTGTTCAGCCCTGTAACGCGAAAAGTATTAGTCTGACAAAAAAAATTATAAATGCGATTTTGTACCAAATTTTACCCTTTTCAAATCTTCATTGGAAATGTTTTTTCTAAAATCTACATAAATCGAGTTATACGCCAAAAACTTATTTTGGCCGCCATTTTTTTTAAGATGGCAAGCGGCGGATGCATAAGGTCGCAAGATCTCCTTGGCAAGTGGTCTGAAGATGTCTTCGGATCAAACTCCTATACAGCGCGAACACCTGGCCAGTCTAAGGAAAGAACTAGAGAGCAGAACTAAAAATGGTGAGCAAGATATCACTATTAAATATTTTCAAGGTGTCCCAAAGATCACAACATTTTCAAAAAATTCGCCTACGACTCGCCAGTCATATCCTTCTATTCGCCAGTAAAAACCCTCTTACCAAGCTAGTAATGTTAAATACTATAAGATACCTGTGTTTTTGTTGACATAAATATGAGATTTTTAGCATCCACTTCGGGTCACATAAATTTCAGGTTAAGTGAACGAAACTAAATTCGACAACACACTCTTATCGTATCTGTCAATAAATTAACTTTGAAGTATCACGTTTGGTATTTCGCAGGGTAGTGGAAGAATAAGAAAAACCAGTGAAAATTGTTTTTTAGAGCAGGTGCTGTGACTTTATATTTGACACCTAATTTTAATTCTAAGCAACTTTTTCAAATAACATAATTGTATATTTTGAAAAATAAGGGTGCTTTATTCTTGAGCCATTTTCATATTTTCAAACCTCCCCCCTATACGAAAGGAGATATTTAAATTTTGGCAAGTGCATTTTTAGTTTGAGAACAGGCAAGGTGTTTTACACAGAGTAGTTTTTTGGAGAAGTCAAAAATAATCTTGTTTCCCCTCTTTGTAACCCAATCCGGGGACATACTGTATAAAAAACATAGCAGATGTTGTTTTACCTGCTAGTTTTTAAAAAATATTGTTATAAATATCCCTTAATTGTTTTTAGCAGTGAGCAGTGTATGAATTAATTCACAATGGGTTCGAGTAACCGAGGTTTTCAACTTATCAAGGTTTGACTGTAGCTTTACTTTTACCTAATCCACAAGTAACGAACTCTTCCTTTTCTCTAGAGATGGTCATCTTTATTATATCTTCTCTGTTAGCATGTTGTCTGTTTTTACGTTTTCCAATGGAGTGCTTTATTGCAATTTGTTCTAATTCCTCGTTGAATCTTGATAAATAACTAAAAAAAATATTAATTTTAAAACAGCTATTGAACCTAATGGGAAACAACTTCTAACATAAACATTCGTATTTTTATCGGGCAGTTATACCTACTAAGATTAATATAATGTTATTATATATTTTACATTGTTTTAAATATGCAAATATGAAATTCTTTTTACTTTAAAGTCTAGAAAAACTATGTATTATACAGAGTGTCCATTTAGTGTGCCGGTCTTCGATTACACTTATAAGTTTTATCCGATAGTTTGATTAAGGCATTTAAAAATATTTTTGACAAGTACAGGATCTCCTAAAAAGTATGGCTCAAAATAGTATATATTTTTGTAATGAAAAACCCTGAATTTTATCATTCTTTATACCCTATGTTTAACCTTTTTTTTTTATATTGCTTTATGTACATTTTTAATATTTTGTTGGCAATATCAAGCTTTCACGTAAAACTTAAAACATCACATTTTCCCCACTTCTGAATATTATTTTTATTTGGAATATCCAGGATAAGGTGCAATAAACTCCCACAAGTTAGTTTAAAATGTATGGTGTGCAATGCAGTTTTTCGTCCAAGCTGCGCAAAACATATGAAAAATATTAATAATATTGACCACAAACAATTAAACTGTTGTTTGGTTAACAATGAACACGTGGACGTAGTTAGTAGTGTTAGTTCATTGGAAATGTACCAAGTTGAAATCAAGTACTGTAGATGCAGCCAATAAAGAGAAATTCAACACAGCTCGTTTTAGTACACAATCACACTTATTCGCTTTTGACGGTGTTCGTGATTCACTGTGTGAAGGTCTTGTATCGAGAGATCCAAAAAAACTGTTCCTCAGCGTGCTGTGGAAATTCAACGTACGAATAATATGTTGGTGACACTGTACGTCAATGTCAAATTCGAGGTTATCAGGTTAGGTTTTCCGTCAGTTTTGACACAAAATGACGCAGATCCTAACCTGCCAATCTCGAATTTGACATTGACGTACAGTGTCACCAACATATTAATCATACGTTGAATTTCCACAGCCCGCTGAGGAACAGTTTTTTTTGGATCTCTCGATACATTCAGGTACAAAATGTTAAACAACAAATCTCACTTTCATTTGTAACGCGTCCACAAACACATCGCATACTGTTCCACGAAGTTAACTACATTAAAAAATACCAACATTTTTCGTAAAAATTACACAGGATTTTTTAATAATTTTATTCGGTTAAATAGAAAAAAATAAATACCGTTGGTACTTAAAAGCTGGTGCGGTCGAATTAATGTAATAGTAAGTATGCAAAAAAACCTCTTGCATTTATTAAAAAAAATATATATATGCGTTTAATATTTACTTTGCAACCAAAACAATATTGAGAAGTAATTAAAAACAGCTACATTTTAACACTTACTGATCTACTTACATATAAGTGCTTCGTTTGTAAAAGCCAATAATACTAAATTTACATTGAATAATCAGCTTCATCAGTATGACACAAGAAAAAGCGAAGATGTACACATTCAAAATTATAATATTTAGCATCCAGCATATATTATAATATAAGAGAATATCTAAACTAGTATCTTAACTATTCTTTTAAAGTATGTGCTAACATTATGTATATAATTATTATTATACTTTATAAAGTTATCATAATTATATCTATTTTATATAAATTTACAGAATATTCTCGTTATCAGATGAGTCGCTAAAACCAAAATCACTATCACTAGTATCATTCGTAATCCGAATAATTACAGAATCCGAAATAACATCCATAACGCGTTCATTTTCCCAATACTCCTGTTCTTTCTTCTTTGCGTGTTCACACACTTTGTTTCACGTTTCCCAAGTTATTTCAGCGAATTTTCCTTCGGCAAACATTTTTGGGTCTTCTAATTTAAAAGTGACGTTATTGGCCGCCACATAATTCTTTATTATGACCCAAATCATTTCAGCCAGAAAAATTCAAATTTTCTTTTAATTTTCTTAACAATGTTTTAACGGTAACATGTTGGTTGTTAGGTTAGTTTTAGGGAAATTGTAAATCACTTGGTGTACGAGGGGCACTGCTAAAGTTTGCAGAAAACGTAAAACAAAACACAACTTACGTTATGTAAATGGCTTTATTGCTTATCAAAATATTGCCCTTTAAAATCTATACACTTTTGCATCCAATGAAACCAATCTGCAAAACACTTTTTCCACTCTGAGCGAGGTACCTAAAAAACAAGTGATTTAAATACTTCAGCGGCCTCTTCAGGCGATGAAAAACGCTCGCCGCACATTTTATTTTTGATGTATCCGAATAAGAAGAAGTCATTGGGCACTAAATCAGGTGAATATGGGCAATGAGTCATTAATTGGATGTTGTTACTGGTCAAAAACTGGGCAGTTCATCGTGCTGTGTGAGCGCTTTCATTGTCATGATGAACAATGATTCGCCAGTTTACGTTGTTTCTTCTGATTTCAGCAATAACTTCCGGCAAACAAATTGAAGTATACCAGTCAGCATTAACTGTCCTGCGATCCTCTAATGCAACAGTTGCAACATGGCCCGTTTTTCCGAAGAAACAAGCAATCATTCTTTTCAAAACTCTTCTTGAACGCACTACTTTTGTTGGTTTAGATTCATTTTGACACACCCATACAGTCGATTGCTATTTAGTTTCAGGCTCATATGAATATATCCAAGATTCGTCACCTGTTACGATGTTATATACAGAGTTTGAACGACCACCTTCAAATATTTTTAGCATTTCCTTGACCACTTGACACGTGCCTGTTTTTGTTCTTCTTTCAAATTGTGAGGAATCCAACGACTACAAAGCTTCCAGATATGCAAATGATCGTGCCAAATCGTATATATTTGTTTCGCCGCAATGCCTAAGGATGTCTCTATCTCACTATATGTCACATGCCGATCTGATATAATAATTTCACGCACAGTATCGATATTTTTCGCGACAACAGAGGTGCATGGACGACCTTCGGGAAGATCGTCATCAAACGTTGGTCTTCCACGCTTGAATTCTGCGAACCATTTGTAAACCGTAGTTTTGGATGGTGATTCATCCCCAAATAACGAACTAAGTTTTTCCACACATTGCTGCGGTGTTAAACCATATCGAAAATCATAAAAGAATCACTCGAAAATCACGATTCCAAATTTCCATTTTTCACACAATTATTACTGTAAAATTATGTTGAAACGAAACTGCTCAGTTTAAAATCGAACTGTCAACTGAATTATAGATTAAAATCGTCAAGTTTTACGAATATGACAATTGCAGAATGCTGGCAATGCAAGAAGTACTCGATTCTGCGAACTTTAGCAGTGTACCTTGTCAGGTCATTTTGTATTTTAATTAGCCACCTAGGCTTTAGGGCAGCGGGCCCGTATATTAAAAACTTTTAGTTACTTATTTGGCTTCATCGCCTAATTCCATAATAATGATTTTGCACATATTTGGCCTCAAGCGCAGTATTTCTCGTCATCTGGGGCACCCCTTTGTTGGTACTTTGACAGCCGGGTGTTAACGCTCGCAAGATTTCCGAACCTTCTAGAAATCACGCTGTTGAGGCGACTGCGAGGCCTCGCGCTCTCTTTGTCACCGGAACTTATTTGTTTTATTGGGCGCATCGCCATTGGCTGTCGAGAGTCACGTGGTAACGCCGTTTTGGCTCACGCCACTTCGGGCGTCCTAACGCTTCTTGCTTGGGCATTCAGCCGGCAGCCGTCGATCTAAGAGGTTGGATAGTGTGTGTGTTCGTGCGGCGCTCCCGCCCTTGGCGGGGGCGTCAGCCTTTTCCGTCTCGTGCTGTTTCAGCAAGTGTTGGATAAACTGTTTCGCCTTAAGCGAGAGTCGGCAGTTCAACTCAGGCCATTGAACAAGGGAGGTGTGTGTCGTTTAGCGGCGAATTAATTGCCACAGGCAACCTGTTTCCCGCCAGCTGGACCGCATGCCGATCTCTTGGGCCGTCACCAATAAAACTAAGGTATTTGTAACCATTGAATCATAACCATTGTTGCGGTGTTGCTTCCGCTTGTACGCTCGCTTCGCGGAGGCGTATTTGTGTGCCGCGGTACTCCATGTGACTAACTTCTTGTGCGCAAGCTTTGCGCCTAACCATGTGAATAATTGCTGAACTCTGGGCATACGTGCTGTAAGGCGGCATCGCCAGTTTGGTCGCAGTAAAATTGCATGTGCACGAACTTCATGTGAAATCATGTGCACCGTTAAAAATGTACCCTTCGCATCTTAAATTGTTGTCGCCAAGTGGCGTCGCTCGTTTTTAATCTAATCACTTCCCTCACTTGAGCTTTGCTGTGTTTGCCCAAATTATCATGTGAGCCAGATCACTTCTTATCAGGGCGGTGCCATATTCGCCAAGTTTTATGCGATACCTTTCGTATGTTTTGTGCGAGACCTTTCGTATGTTAGCAACGGCGTCGTGTTCGGCTCGTTGAGTGTTAAACGACATTATCGATCGCTTGGGCGGCGTAGCACCAGCTGTGTCATATTCTAAATTCGCCTGCGGGCGTTAGGCTATGTAAGCCCACTTTTCGGCCAAATATATCTCAGTAACGCGGCCCCCTTTTTGCCTTGCGAATTGGGTTTCTAACTAATTCGCCGCATCTCTTTGCGGCGCCGGATTCTGCCGACAGCTACGCTGTTCGCGTCGCCTTTGCTGTTGCATAACTCGATTTTTATGAACAAACGTTCCCTTTGTGGGACTCATATGTCAAACTGCTCTTGATTTTGTACAGTTATGGGTGTTGTTTAGTAACAGTAGTGCGCCCATCAGCTGATGCTTATTTATAAGAATTAACCCAATGTTTGCGGCACGCTTTGCTGCCCCAATGTAAGAATTGAACAATAGACGCTTATCTAATTAAGAGACGCTTTATTCTTGGTCGATTTGTGCATGTTCTGTTTCAGCGTGCGCCCATCACTGAGAAGATAAATGTACGGTGGAGCCAGTGAAATCAGAGTGTGCAGGTAAGCTTGGTGATGACATTGCCGTGGCTGAAAGAGCCCCACTTCATGATCTAAGTATTTTTGCCATCACGAAATCGTTGTGTGAGCTTATAATTCACGAGTACCCCAATCGACGGAATGTCTTGAATACTTCGCCCCCGTCTAACCGCCCAGGCCCGGTTATTCGGGTTAAGACAGGCTTGGTGGCGCCCTCTTTATTTTACCGTTATTTACCGACCCTCTGGCCGTTACCCTTAGATAATCTCGTTAAGAACCCGCCCAACTCCACTGAAAGTCTAGCCGGCCTATCTTGTTGCGGCTGGGTAGCGGCCTAGGAGAACTTTCATCCCGATTTCGTCCATTACGGCACGCGCCGGCCGTTTCGTTTATGTATGAGCCGGTGCGGTGTCGTAAAGTCAGTTCAAGACCGTAACAACCTCGTATGTCATAAAAACTAATATCATCCAAATCAGTTACAGGACTTTTTCATGGTCGCTTCTTCTTGGGAGATTTAAAAACCTTTTCCTGCGATGCTTTTTAAAAACCCATATACGTGGGTGGGCTGAAAAATGATGCACACATGCTTGTAGAACGCCAACGCACTAACCTACGGAGATGCGCATGATTGTATTCGGAAGCTACATCCTTCCTTTATGCGCATGTCAAGTTTAAAGGAATTTCGTTCACTAGTTCGTTTTTTAGTAACGGAAGTATGGAGACGTGTTCTCGTGCTATGTCAACAGCGCGCGGTTAAATAATTTTTAACTGCTGAAAATGTGATTCCTACTGAGATTCATCGCCGTTTATGGTGACGATACTGTTGATAGGACCACTATGAATCGATGGTAATAAAACTTCGTGGTTGCGATCCTAGAAAAGCCGTAATTGGTGACGTCTGATCACTGCCACAGACGATAAACATCGCAAACGCGTCGACAATTTGATCCAAAATGACCGGCGAATCACTCAAAAGCGCATCGCAAACTGCCGGTCATGTTGGATCAAATTGTACTTTAAAGATCACTGCACGCGTTTGTGAACATAGCCCGTTTCCACTTCCCAACTTTGACATAGCGAAATATAGTTTAACAACGAAAAAACCGAAAAAACAAATAAATTGGACAGCTTTGAAAAGTCAAGATTGGCTGTTAAATAAAACATTAGATGGCAGGGCAGGCAATTTTACTCAAAATTTGCTTTCAGCAAAAAGTATCACCTCATCCAACAAGCCTGCACTATCTTCACTACTGATCAGCAACTATAAGAAAATACGGAATGGGACGTTTCGGCGCGGCCGATTCAGCACGGCCGATTCGGCGCAGCGCTTTCGGCGCGAAGACAGTTGGGCGCGAAGACGTTTCGGCGCGAGATGTTTCGGTGCAATGACGTTTCGGCGCGAAAACGTATCCACTCCCACCAAATTATGCGTGCGGAGGATTTCACATGCTACAAATTATTAAAAGCACGCCAGGTAGCAAATTAGCAAGTAGAGAAGTTTCAAGTTTCAATCACGCACTTGCTTGTACTACGAGTTTTAGAAGTTCGACCAATAAAAACATTCTATTCAAATGTTGCTAGGTGGTGGCTTAACTATTTCTGTTCGGTGAACAAGGTATAGTGATTGGCCAGTTAGGTTAATCCTAATTTTAAACAAGGCTACTTACATCTAATAACCTTTGACATTTTTTATATTATCCGATGGCTGTTTGAGTTTTTGATTGAACTGTTGATAAACATACATCTCTTGGTATGTCATTGCAATTAGCATAAGTGAGCCACGACACTAATTGTGCTTTGAAGATTCACAGCTACATATTCATTAAATTACTGAAGCAACGAATTGTGTTTTTGTTTTCAATGTCGACAGAGTCTATATGTACAAGATCCAACTTCAAACAGAAATGGGAATGGACATCCAATTGTATGGAAATTTATAGATGGATTAAGAAGCATTAAAAAAGGCCGTGTTCTGTTTTACGTGCGCCTGATTGCAGGCCATGAGGCACCAAAAAAGTTAAAAAATATATACGGATGCTGACAGGCGCATCAAGACAATAGTGGGTGATTATGCAAACAGAGACAATAGACTATCTGCCAGGATTATCTTATAATTATGAAATGAATGCATAATTTTAGGATATATTTAATATATTAATTTAAGTTTATTATTAGTAAATTAATATATAAGTATTACATTAATAAGTAAATGTAACAATTTTATTTATACTTTTAGTTTATTTCTTATTATTATTTTTTAGTTGATTTAAGCTGGCTATATTTACTGAATACTTACATTGTTTCCTATAATTTTATGTAAGTATTTGAAAAATCTTTATGTAAATTTTTATATTTGCAATAAATGTAAACAATTTTGTGGAATTATTTTTTCTGTATCGTGTAATATACTTCTGAACCAAATTAAGAAACCGCCAATAAAATTCTAAATAATGTTATAAAAACGTAACCCGTTTTAATAAAATTAGCAAATGCAGACCTCTTGTTTAGAAGCTACGCCTTACGGCAGTTCTCTGTACCACAAATTTGTTGGTGTTCAAAGCCCTAGCCTCTTCCCTTTGAGAATGACTCTTGCGAAGGAGAATAATTATTTGTGATACTTTCTCGGTGATCAAATGGCGGTTAGCCATAGTTTATATAAGGAATATTAAAAAATCATGAATTAAAAAAAAAAATCTGTAGTGAAAGCTATAAGTTTTATAAAATTACAATGAAAATTATAACCCGTTCACCTCATTTGTTACTCTGAGCAGGCTTTGCATGTGCTCTTTTGACGGTGTAAGAAACAGTTGCTAACAAAAAAAATACCAAAATAAAAGTAAAATTCTCCATTCGTGAAGTAAATTAAAGTTATTACTGATTCCTGCAGTTCAGCAAGATGCCAAGAATGAGGAGCTTTCTATTACTGTAGTACTTTTAAGAAGTTACAGAACGTAAATGTCATTTTGACATTAGTAATTTTTTGTAACTAAATATTTTATAGATTAGTAAAAATATTCACATTCAAGGCCTGCTCAGAATCAGAAATGGAGTAAATGGGTATATAAACCGTTCAATAGTTATTTGCCAAGTAGGTAGACATGGAATTTTGTTTTTATGTTTAATAAAACTAAAACTCCCTAGAAACTCTTTCTGACACTTTGTCAGAAGCAGCTGTTATGTACAGGAGGCTCACGAAAGTGTCTAATTTGACATTTTGAGGTTAAACATGCAATGTTGCCAGTCCTTTCATACTTTGTTTGCCACTAGGCATAATATGTATGGACATCGCCGTCATGGATATCTATCTGTCAAACAAATTGTAGTACTAAACAGGCCCTCGTCAGTTATACGTTCAAATAACCAAACCTTGATTTAGTACCGCGCACCAAAGATAGAGGCGCTGTTACTTGCCGCCTATGATTTCAATTTGAATTGACAAGTACAGAATTGACAAGTTTGTACAATTAATTGTCATAATTTTGCAGTAAATTGTCACAATTTGTATTTATTCTTCTCCTTAGCCCATCCTCGTATCACATTAGGATACAGAAACTAAAGTTTAATGTGCATTTCTACTACCTTGTGACCAGGAACAGCCACATTTTTATTTTAAGTTGACTTTAGTGTTATAGTTACTGGACTTTGCAAATTATTTATTTCAAGTTGATTTAGGTGTTAGTAATTGGATTTTGTGAATTGTTTAATAAAAGTAAGAACCTAATATATGTATATATAATTTTATATATTTTCCTTAAATAGTCTGTATCTTTAAGTATTAATAATTATGTTTATAGAGAAAATGGTCGGGGGGCCCAAAAAACGCTGTGCCGTTCAGAATTGTAGAAGTACTGAATCACATCATAACGAAATATTTCATACATTTCCACGAAACCCAGAACTGTTAGAGGCCTGGTTGAAAAATTTAAACAATTCCACCATAATGAATATACCCTACCAAAAGTTAAGGTATATTTATCAAGTATGTGGTAAACGCTTTGAAATGGAACAATACTAAACACCAGATCGTAAGAAATTAAATAGGGGAGCTAAGTAAAGCTTGCTGAAACGCATTAATCAGCAATTCAATTAAAGAAGTTTATAAAGGCAATTTGTAGTTTTTCCACCATATGTTTTATAATTATATTTTTGTATGAAGTGAATTGTGAAAATAAGCACTATGTAATGCATTCTTTAGCCTAAATTTAAGGTATATAAACTAAACAAATTGTGAAGAACCCTGCCAGTTCTGTAAGTGGCATAGACCAACGTATCGCCTCAGTTCGCTGTTTCAGTCTGAATAGTACGTAAGTTTAGTTAAGCTGTACAAAAATCATCGTGTTATTAGAATAAAGTGACCATCAAAAGCCACCATTTTTATTTCTCTGTCCAACAGAAAACACGAACATAAAACAAATAGGTACACAAAATACATAGGTATAATTTAAAATATATGCACTTGTCTTATTTGCAATTTAACATTTTTCGGGGTAATAAATGTTCACCAAGAAGCAATGTTAAACTAATTTCTAGTAAACCTCTTAACGAATTATTGTATCTTATATATTTTATTAATATTTCTGAGGTAGTTTACATAAAATTAGTTTAATTAAATATTGATGGAATAATTTTATCAAAATAAAATTTTGAATAATTTTAAAAAGCGCGCGCTACCACTTGGTGTAGCGCACCAATATCAGAGGGCGCTTTTATCAACAACTTTCAAAAGTTGCCTTATGTCACTTCTTCCTTTGGGTATGTTCTGTGGTACTAAAGTAAATATGCCAAAAGTCATTAAAGGTGACACAAAACTACAAATTACAAAGGCTTACAGGCATTATAAAGCTGACAGGCCCGACCTCAGTGAAACTGAAATCTTTGCTCGGCTTAGTGACTTTTGGGATGCAAGTATTTATGCATAAAAATTAATTGTTGCTTTGATTTTTGGCTTTGTACTGTTTTAGATATCTGAAAGAACTATTAGAAATATTATGGGGCGGAACAATTTTGAAATTAAACCTTTTGGCCCACGACCTAAAAATGATACATACTATTTGCAACATACGCACTGAAGAAGTAGTTAACAATGCGAGACAAATTGTGCAAGAACAACCACACGTATCTGTTCGCCATTTAGGACAGCAATTAAATGTTTCATATTCAACATCTCATAGGATATTAAGAAGCAATTTGCATTATTTTTCTTACCGGTTGCAAGTGTATCAGGAACTGCTGCCAAACGATCCTCCGGTTAGATTGGAATTTTGTAACTGGTTTATCAATAATTTAGGAAATAACAATAATGCGTTTGAGAAAACTTTCTTTACTGATGAGGCATACTTCTATTTATCTGGCTATATTAATTCACAAAGTATGAGGATGTGGAGCGCTGAGAATCCCAATTTTTATGTTGAAGAACCGCTTCACCCACAAAAAATCGGGGTTTGGGCTGCAATTAGTAAAAGAAGAGTTATAGGTCCTATATTTTTTTAAGGTAATTGAGTGCAGTAAAACGATTAAATTTTATTTTAATAGTTCAAATTTTAGGTTTTCTAAATGCACAACCATATCATACTGAAATTTTGTCGCCGTTTTTTGAAGAGTTACGTGACAATGAATTACAAACGGGTTACGTACTTTCAATAAGATGGGGCATAAATTTACTTAAAGAGTTTTACAAAAACAGAGTTATTAGTCAAAACATGTCTACAGTGTGGCCCCCGAGGTCTTGTAACTTAACTCCCTGTGATTTTCTTCTGTGGCCATATTTAAAAAAAATCCATTCTTCAACTTCCACTGGACAATATTCAGCAACTTTAACAAAGAAGTAGTGGAAAAAATAAAGAAATCAATAATAATGCCGTAATATTAAGAGTTGAGAATAGAACGAGTTAAGGAGTTTACTTTCTTAGGAACATTAATCTCTGAAAACTTAAATTACACACAAGGAATTAAATCAAGGTTAATAAAAGCATCGAGATGTCCGGGCGCGTTAAATAGTATAATGTCCTTAAGACAAATGTCGCGAAATGCAAAACTACGACTTATAAGACTGTAATTCGACCCACAGCTACGTACGCATGTGAAACATGGACGATGAATGTGGCAGACCAAGATACGATAAGTAGGTGGGAGAGAAAAATGCGGAGAAAAATATTTGGAGGGACTCGGACGGATGATGGTTGGAGAAGACTTACAAACGAAGAGGTACAAAAGAAGTATGGAGAGCCAAATATAGTAGACTTCATTAAAGCTCGAAGGTTAAGATGGTTTCAGCATATATGGAGAATGCCAGATGGAAGAGCTACTAAGATAGTATTGGAAGGCAGAGCGCAAGAAACTAGAAGAAGAAGCGACCAACGCATAGGTGGAAGGAGGCAGTAATGGAAGACATAGCAAGGAAAGGAATAGAAGACTGGAGAAATAAAATCATCAATAAGGGACAATGGAGACACATTGTTATGCAATGGGCCTAACGTGGCTTGTAAAAGCTTTATTTATACTGAAAAAATACATAAATTGTAATATTTAAATATTTTTGTATACAATTTATAATTACAATAAAAAAACGACTTTCATTATACCATTATGCCTACTCAAAAAAGTATGAAACGTATTCAGAATCAGCAATTTGTCTTTCATGAAATTTATCTTAACCAATACTAAAAGTGGCACAAAATCCAAAACCAAATCTGGCAACCACGTTTTGTACATTAACATAAAATTATCATTTTATATAAAATGAGCATAACCTAACTTTTGTTAATGACTGACAGCATATTTACAGGGTGAAATTCATCACCCTAACATGGCCTCCTATCTGGCAAATAACTATTGAACGGTTTATATGTAAATGAATTTCAATGAAAACGCGTTCATTGCTCGTCATGTATTTTTCATGACATACTAACTAAGTAATGTAAAAAACATTTAAAAAATACAATTGTAAATTTAATTTACTAATTATATTACGTCTTTGTATAGGTATTTCAAATTCTATTGGTGGTTTCTTACTTTCGTTTAAAAGTAACTAGCATATTACACATTTAAACGATCAGCAAAATATTTGATTTTTGGTAGATTTTAAAATAAATATTATCTTCAAGAGCACAAAACCAAAAAACTTACAGTTTGTATACACATTTGGGAAGAAGTCAATGTTAGATCCACATTAATTTGTGCTTACTTTTATTTGAATATGTTAACTAGGGCACTCTTATTTGAATTCATCTCATTAGCCTATGGACACCTCTTCCTTTTTCAAATGACAAGGCATGTTTTCAAATAACTGATTTTCGATGTTCGACAGCAGCAAAAAATGTAACAGTTAATTTAAATGCACAGGTTACTAAGGTACTGTTCTAAAAGTTGAGTTTATATTGGGAAAAATAGGTGTACCCGATTTTCTTGGCGACAACCGTATATACACATGGTTAAATAAATAAATCTATCAATCTATCTATATAAATAACAATGGGTGTGGTTTCAACTGAACCAGTGAATATTTTTACAATACCGCGGTTTATCTGGACAACCACGATAGCAAAACAACTACTTTGTAAAATAAAGTATGGTAATCACAAATTTTTTTAAACTTGAGTTTTTTCATGAAGTATTCATTTTTGTGTTTTCTGATTCAGAAAAAAAGATTTTTGAAGTGATGTCTCCTTGTCAGTCTGTGGGTCTATGAGGCTGTGTTCTCTGTACAGCCCAGACGGTTTAATCAATCAGCTTCAGAATGTACAGGTTGGTTTATAATATAAATTCGAAGATCCCAGTGATTTTTGGTTAAAATCGGGTAATCAGAGTGGTATTTTACTGGTTTTTTCCAATTTTATAATTGTTTGATAAAAATTAAATTTCATAGTACAAGAGCATATATTATACAATTATCTACTGTTTTTTGGAGAAAATAGTAAAATTAGATTTAGAAATTAGAAGTCCAAAAATAATGTCAATAAACGTTTTTAAAACTGTTATATATTACGTAATTATCAAAAAGTTTTTGTGTTAGTAGTTTTTGAAAGTCGCAAAATTAAATTATTACAAGCAGTAGGTAAATGAAAGTTGTGTGTGACCACACCTCATTTTTTTTGCTTTGCTATACACCTGACAGCATTACGATTAAATGTAAAAGGTGACAACAAGATCACTACGTTTGAATTCATAAATCTACAACATAGGTTTTCTCAGTGTGAATATTATTGTAGCTTTCTAATTAAGTTTTCTTTAATTATGTTTTCAAATTACGCTGTACTTAAAACATTATAATTTTTTTCCGATTGAGAATTATTTATAATGATATCGTATGGCTTGTAGTAGGAAAAGAAGCTTACTGTGCTTTTTAGATTGCGCTAGCCTGATGACTGTCACCTTAAGTGCTAAGTAACAACCTGGTGCGAGAGCTAAATGTACTACTTGATTCTTATTGCACAGGAAATGGATATGAGAAGTAAAATTGATATTCACTACTGATTTCTTTTAAATACCTTTCAATGAGTTCCTTTGCTTGCTCAGCAGTATACTTTGCAACTTCAGGATTTAACTGATTACGAAACCACTCTAATTTTGTGGCAAGCACACTTCGTTTTAAATTTTGAGCTACTTGAATATCGTTACGGGATACCAATCTACAAAACAATAGCTTAATTATACAAGTTCTAAACGGTATTAAAGCATTTTACTTTTTGGCTCGTTTTGTAAGAGCTTTCGTTTTTCGGCTATTGGGATGTTTACATTTTGCTAGTTCCTTATTTATGTTGCGCTAGAATATCAACTATGTAGTATATAGTATATTAATACTAAGATTACATTATATTACCATTTTGTAAACAGCTGCTTACGACGTTTGTTCAACAAATATAATGGTTATTACAAAACAGCAAACCAGAACTGAAGTAAAATATTGAGGTTATGATAGAAAATTGTCACATGGCCTTGATTTTTAAATGACCATTACTTTATATACAGCAGGCGGCAAAAAGTACGTAACCTATTGAGATTAGCTATTTGTGTACCAAGTGTGGATGAAGCATTGTTTGTTGCACGCGGGAAAATAATTGCCGATCGAGGAGAAGCTGAAATCGACAACTTGCCATATGGGGAGGCATTGCAAAATGCAGCTGCTGCATCTCGCGTTTATAGAGAACGATTCCCGTAAGGGGTTGCGCGTGCACCTGCTCCCAGAATTACTACCAAAACGAGGACGTGGTGGTGGTCCAGGTAGGGTTGTAGGAGACGAAGCTAAGGAGGAGATTTTGGAAATGGTGGACGCAGACCCATAAGACATGTTGCCAATCGAACCGGCATTTCTCATACCAAAGTATGGCAAATTCTCCGATAAGACCAACTATACCCCTATCGCTTGCAACGCTCTGATTCCTGCAGATTATTCTCAGAGGACAAGATTTTGCGAATGGCTTTTGCGGGAACATGCTTGCAATCCCAATTTTACGTCCAATGTGTTGGTTTGTGATGAAGCAATTTTTACACGGAACAGAGTAAATAATTTTAAAAACGCCCGGATTTTTTGAACATTTGAAAATCCACGTGCTATTCAGCGAACTGGGTTCCAGCGGAGATTCTTTTTGAACGTTTGGGCTGGAATTCTCAATGGACAGTTAATTGAACATTTCGTGTTACCGAATCGTCTAACTGGAGTAGAATATTTAAATTTTTTAGAGAACCATTTGCCAGAACTGTTAGAGGAGATATCTCTGGATATTTGCCAACGAATGTGGTTTTTAAATGATGGTGCCCCACCACAATATAGCCGCATAGTTCGCGAATACCTGAATCGGAGTTTTCCAAATAGGTGGAACTTAACGCCACTCTACTTTTATCTCTGGGGACATTTTAAGTCTTTAGTGTATGCCTCGGAAATAAATACTATAGAAGAATTGCGCCAACACGTGGAAGATGCAGCAGTTATAATTCAAGAGCAAGCACTGCAACAGAGCACAATTCAGGCATCTTATGTTTCTTGGATACGACGGGCTAGGATTTGTGTGCAACAAGAGGGTAGACATTTCGAACAGTTTCTGTGACCACGTAGATGTGCAAAAGTCCAAAATTACAAATAAATGGATAATTTTTAGAGAAAAACCTACATATTGTAACTTCCAAGTGGTTGCAGCCGGCCAGGCAGAAGCAGTAAACCAAGTGTATTCTCAAAGCCAGCCTGCGGTGTTCTGCTGATTTTTGCAATGGACTACTGCAACTACTAAATGTTTATTTGAAATCAAAGGTATGTTGATTCGTGAGACAAACTTCAAAATACATGTAAAATGACGGTTAAAGAAAATCGGTATTACTCAGATGCTGTAAGGTGTTTTTTCTGCTTATTATAATTATATTGATGTGCTTATTTACACACTGGTTCATTGCTTTCGCTGTTGGTACAAGCATACTTATATTGTTAAAACGTCTTTCGACGTTATCCGACACCTGTTTTTCATACTCTTCCATCCTCACAGTTTCTTTCGTGTAAGTTGCATTCAGTCATCGCTTTTGTAATCTATTATTTCAAAATTCTATTCGGCCTTTTCTTAGCTCTTCTTTGGGGTACCCTTCCCATTTTCTCTGTGCGCCTATCATGTGCGATGACAATTAATAATCCACAAAGACAAACTCTCGAGAAAGTAGGAATCCGACAATAATTTTCATTGCTTGCTTGCTTGACGCCACTTTGAGAGCGAACCCGTGGGCCGAATTGGCTGATTTTGGTGTCAATCGACTCAGGGCGATGCAAGTAAGCCAGTAGTAGGGTTTTCAAATTTTTATAAATGACTTTTTTTATGTGGATTTTCTAACCTCAAAATTAACTCGACACACAAAATGGATCACTCTTGTACAAATTGCATTAAATGAATTATTTCGCGCCCAATTTGAATGCAGAACGCTAGTATATAATATTCGTCACAACCAGTATTTAGCTATGGTCAAGTGTATGTAGCAATGCCACGTGCGAGTAGTTTTAAAAACTTAAAAATTCAAATTTTACCTGATGGATAGTGCCATACGTTAAACATTGTCTACAAAGAAGTTTTGCAAATTGCAAAATATTCTTCAACGGGACCACTAGTTGTTACTAATTTTGTTAAACATTTTTTTCAGAAATTTAAAAACAACATATCTTGCTTATTATCCAATTTTTACTGGGGCAAATGCATGTTAACATACATTATTTTCCTTGTGCTTCTTGCTATTTAAAGAAAAGTCCCAAGTTAGAAAATACTCTGATCAAAACCTCTTTTCATTTACGTAATATGGCTATGGAATAGTTCCTAATTTATGAATGCAACTATAACTAGCTTAAAAATCAAATGTCAAGTTTGACATTTAAGTATAAATGTAGCTGCATTCATAAATTAGAAACTTTTTCATAGCCATACTAGATGAAAATAATTTTTGATCATACTTTAGTTGGTTTAGTTAGATAACGGTCAGCCAAAAGCAAATCAATTTTTGATTGGTTACGAACCACTGCGCATGTGCAGTAATCTAAAATAGAAATTTGCACGGTGGCTATGGCAATGACAATAAATGATGTACTGTGCAATTTGATTGTCAAACTCACGACCTGCTGAATTGTTTGACAAACGTCACTGTATGCGGCCTGGGCATATGTGAAGTTTAGCGATTCTCCGTAGAGCGCTGAATACCCACGAGCGGGAATTTCAAATTTGCAATGTAACATCAGTTATGTAGTACGTTGACTACAATGCAAATGTTTATTAAATTTTACGGCGTTTCTTAAAATTTTACAACAATAATATACCCCTCCCATGTATTTTTTACTTTGATTTTCTAATGTGTTTTTTGATGAGTTTCCTGCTAGTTTTTCAGTGTATTTTCTCATTTACATTATTTACGTTCACAGTATAATTTGTTGATTGACTTATTCGTTATTATTGCTTATGATTTTGTTTGGTATTGTTAAAATAGGAAGCGGTACTACAACGTGCAAATATACCAATTGGGGAAGATCTTATCATGAATTTACCTCCAACTAAGTTTTACGAAAGAAATGGCCTGAAAGCTAAATTTAAATTATCGTACTGATGCTTCAAACAACGTACCTTTTTAGCGATTTCTATTTTCTATTTTTATTTAAATAGGTATCCACAAACAACGGGAAAGAATTGTTAGTTGTAGCTTTCAAGAAAGGTGTTTCCGAGTAACTTCTTCTGGGCGAAGACTATAAAATCAAATTGCACTTCCTTTATTACATTTTTAATTACTACATTTACAGATAGATAATAAAAGAAATAACTTTTAAATGTTTAATTTTAAAATTTTTACAATAAATTACACATAAACTTACAACCTTGCAATAACACATAGAATAAAATACTTCATTACAATTACCACCTAGAACATCTTCCAAATTTGTAAGAAATACGATTATCTGTATATGATGTGCTATTTTAGAGCTAATGTGTGAGCTATCCAAAAAATACCTGCCTGAAAATATGATCCCGTCTTCAACTACGAATTCTTGAAGTTCCACACCTCTCTCAAGAAAAATATTAAAACTATAGATCTCTAAGGTACTTACGTGACACTAAATAGATTACACCATTCATAGTTATATTACATTCAAAACAATAGGTTGTTATCCTACTGATACTGCATTTAAAAAATCATTTCTAAACACGAATTTGTCTTGACAGCCGTTGTCATTTAAATGTCATCGTGGGTATGTGGCGCCAAACGGCCAAAATTGGCGTTTTCTCAGAAATGAAAACAACAATGGATTTCAAAAAAATGCCCAGGCCGTATAAAGTGACATTTGTCACACAATTCACCAGGCCGTGGTCAAACTATTAAGCGTTAAATAAAATTACAAGCTCTTGCATCTTTGGATGTAACAATGGAACAGAGCAAGAATTTATTTTATAGCCAACCGTCACTAGAGCCATGCATTACCATAGCCATTTTCGGAAGTAAACAAACACTTTATCTTACTTTAAAAATCAAACACTTTACCTGACGCTAATATTTATCAACTCTGTATAGCTTTATAAAGCTTTAAAAAGCCAATATACGACATGGAATCTTCAACAGTCTAAAATGCGATATATAATTAAAGACGATGCATGGAGTAAATTTGACAGAAGTATAACCAAAGAAATATGCAAAATATTCATGGTAAATAGTGAAAACAAGGACATAGAAACCGTAGATAAAGAGTTAGAGGAAGAAGTCGTAAACAGTGGGATTGGGAATGTTGGTTGCACAAACCTTAAAAGTATATGCCTTAGATATTGCGTGTAAGAGCTCCTTTGCGGTTGCTAAAAGCAAGAACAAAGAAACTAAAAGAAAACAGTGCCATGGTGGACTATTGATCTCACAGTTATGAGGAAATGAGTTAACGCTTACCGAAGAAAATACCAAAGAACCAAAAAGAGATGTACAATAAAGGGAAGAAAGAAAACGAAGACAAAGAAAAAAAACAAAGATTAAATAGAGATAAAAAATTAAAAAATAAGATGGTGGAAAGAATACATACTGCACTATTACTAAAGGATCCAACCTATGGAACCACGCTTACAAGTTATCAACAGGAAAACTGAAAAGTAGTTTTATACTAACTACACTTAGCAAAGAAAATGGAGAATTTACGTCAAATGAAAAAAGTACCATAGAGCAGATGATGTACTATTTTATTCCTGAAGATGACACAACAAATGACAATGACTACCGCAGAAACAGAAGAGAAGAAGTAAACATTCCATTCGAAACTGAAAATGATGTACCGTTCGCTATAAAGAAGAAATAGAATGGGTGTTGAATAAGGTAAATCCAAGAAAATCACCCAGGAAAGATGGAATAACCAGTGATATTCTATTACGTTTGTTTATAACATTTCCTCAATTTGTAACGGCGTTATATTATTTATGCCGTAAAAACGCATATTTCCCCAAAAACTGGAAATCAACCATCATAATTCTTATTGTGAAGCCTGGAAAAGAGTCCTCCAATGATGTGACCAAATACCGTCCATCCAGTATAATTCGCCGTTAAATACTCCCTACTCTGACAGAACTAAACCTACAGCTTTTGCCGATGATCTGTTAATACTGACCAGAGGAAGGTCACCTACTGAGGCTTAAAACTACGCCAATATGGAAATGCAAAATATCATGGAATGGACGATAAATAACAAAATTAGGTTTAATGAACAAAAATCCAGCCTAATGTTAATATCAAGGAATAAGAAATCACGCGAAGAAGACATAAACATCTATTTAAATAATAAGATCCTAAAACAAGTAAAGGAGATGAAGTATCTGGGAATATATCTTGACAATAGATTCAATTACAATAATCACATTGAACACGTAGCAACACGATGTATGGGACTAGTTTACGTTTTGTCCAGGCATGCAATAATTAGATGGAGACTGTGACAAGAGGCGCTAACAACTACAGGGTCCGACAGAATGACGTATCCATTTTCAAAGTGAATTCATTTTATAATATAATGCGATATAAATTCAAATCAAGTCGCCATGCTTTCGCGATAAATGGAAATTTAAGAAAGTTGTCAAAGTGTTTGCGGGAAATGTCAGTTTAGCTGTGAATATAGAGCATTGGTCAAATATTCAACGTTCTTTTGTGGTTGAAGCTTATTTTAAAAATAATAATTCTGTTGTAACCTAAACATATTTTATAACAATTGTAAGGATTCAATCAGCATGAAGATTAACAAAAGGAAAACAAAAACAATGATACTAAGCAGGAATGAGAAGACACAATAGGAAAGACAAAACTGGAACAGGTCAAAAGCTTGAAATATCTAGGTTCGGTAATATCCCAAGGCGGAAGATTAGATGAGGAAATTAACGAAAAACAGCAGGCGGCGGGAAGACTAGTTAACGCAATTAAGAAACAATTCCTATAAAAAAAATCTGGTGTGATACACGCACACAACTTCCTTTTACAGTGATCTTATAATTAGCCAAAAATTTTATTTTAAATTTTTAAGCATTTGTCAAAAATTTTCAAGAATTACAAATTTTACAAAAACGGTACAAAATAGAGTGTTAGTTCAAAAGACAAATTTTCTTTAGAATTTTAAGCTGAATTCAAAAATCTAATAATATACCGGGTGTTCTATTTAAAATAGGAGTTAATTAAAAAAATAGAAAAAAAAAAACAAAAGAAACCCATTTTAGAAGTATTCAACTGGAAAATCACCTATCTCACATCAATACACATTAAAAATTTAATAAAAATGTAGTTTAAAAAAAATCGTTAGAGCCGTTTTTGAAAAAAATCGAAAAAAACTGAAAAATCACAAGAGTAAACACCTACTTCCGGTTATGCGATTTTCTTCAAAAGCTTGCTGTCGCATCTACATAGTACACAAAACTTATATATGAAGTTTCAACGCCATACCTCTTGTCAGGGAAGATAGACGGTCGGCCTTACCTTTTGGCGAAAGTTATATTTGGTGTTTTGCCGGCTGGTAACTATCGGCCTAATAGGGCTAGCTCGCCGCGAGGGTCGCAGGGTTCCAGCTATGCTAAGAGAGAATACAGAAAAAAAAAGGAGTGGGCGCCAGGTCCTCGACTCAGTTTTAATCCTTATGCCGGACCGTGCACAAGGTCAAGACAATTTCCAGCAGCACAAAGAAAACAATCAAATCAACCACCAAAGAAAATATCACAGCTTTATTTTAAATATATCGGTGCGTACTATAGTGCAATGCTAACATAAACTAAATACAAATATCACAGCAGGCAATATTTTTAGCAACATCAAAGAACACACAGTATGCGACATGCAATAGTAAATATAAATACAAATTTAAATATAAGTATTGGGCAAATAGTAGCCCACGAGCAGCAATGACTATGACCTGAGAATGGGCTAACACATTAAAACATTGTGCGGTTACAACGGAGCGTAGCGATTATTAAATTTAAAAAAAAAAAATTTATCAAGCGCGCGTCGCGGAGCGAGTTTAAAATTTCGCGTATACCGGTTCGGAGCAATACAAGACCACCTTGGCTAACGTTTCAACCCCGAAGGTTAGCTAAATGACGCTATATCTATATTCAAAATTTTCTAAAGGGCGGAATCAGCGTGCGTTTGCGTGGCCACACATGAACGACGGTGTCCATATTAAAAATGCATTAAGTGTACGTATGTATATTTATATGCTAAAGAAAGCAAAGGCTTGGATTTGCCCCTTACTCGGTTAACGGAGATCTACATTAATCACAACGCTCCCGAAGGGTGCTCACGAGACACTGCCACTGAAGTGTGCCTAACTTCACGCCGAAGGTTTGACATGAAAATATTAACTATTGTTTTGGTGATGAAAACAGCGAAGCTTTAAGGCGTCCGAACTGTGTTATGTAAGCGGGTGAGTAAAAGCGACGTCCAGATAGGACACAAGTGAAGCTCAAAGTTCTACTCTATAAATCTTTCAGATAACGCAGAGGTCAATAAGGTTAGGGAACCCGAAGGCACAAACGGAGCAATACACAGGTAAACCTTACGACCTTAATTTAGCAAGTAGCAGAGGGTAACCGCAAGTCATTGCGCGGCGGCCCGAACAAAAATAACACAATTTCAAATATTACTAAACTAACGATGCACGAAGCCTACTATCGTACAATCCGATGCTGAATAAAATCACACATGTCCGGAGTGCTAACGGCATGAAACAGTATGATTCAATTATAAGTTACAACAGGCGCAATGCATATTATCTACAATAACGTCTTGCCTGCAGGAAAGTTCACCAGAACCTAATCTCTCCGTTCGCTCCCCTGTGGTTGGACGTAGCTAGAGAGAAGCAACGATGACGGCTGCAGCTGCGGGGTGCAGTGCCAGCTATGGAGGTTGCAAGATGACTTGCAGGTGAGTGTAAAGCAGTTGCTCAATCTTCAGCGTGGCCCACGAGAGTTGAAAAATTCACAGGCGATGCGACTATCTTAGGGGCCCAGTGCATCGAACTGGATTCGAGCAGGGTGCAGTCGAACGGGGTAGGTCTACTCCAGACAGGAAGGATTTCAAGCAGATGGGGAGTGTTTTAACTCCCGCCGGGAATTTTTGGCTAAAAACGCACAGAACCCAAATGTACTCCCGATTAAGAAGAAACTGACCTAATCTTACCTCAAGCTGGGGGTCGAGCCGAAAGAAGCGTGCTAAAGTCGTTTCCAGGAGATCCGCCAAAGCGAAGGGATGCAAGTAAGTAGCTAACTAATCATTACGAACATCCACGATAACGCAGAAATGCTTCCAGATCCCTCAAACAATCTATTCGAAGAGGCGAGCCCTACCAAAGGGCTATGAAGCACTTAGCTGCAGAGGAACACCTACTAGCACGACAGTTTAGCTTGAAAAGAAAGCCGAAAAATTCAAAAACCCAGCCCACAGGTCATCTGATAACAAAAATTTGGGCCAGAAGAAGCCAAAAAAACCAGTCAGGCAAGTTTGACTGCAGGAAAAGATAACATTGCTCTAGCAACAAATGGAATAGTTAAAAACAATTTGTATCACCGGTTGCCTAGCGGCCATACCCAAATATTTGTAGAAATATAGCAAGAATAAACCTAATTTGCAAAATATGAGTAATTAAACGAGGGATTGCTTACGAAACTGCATGATAATTATAGGAGAGTAATTAAAAATAAGATATAGCTAATTATACCCAGGTTAAAGCATGCAAACATTGACAAAAGCCAACCATAAATATTCAAGTTCAGAAATTCAGCTAGCGAAAGTTCAATGCTACGGGGGGCACTCCAAAAGTATCGTAACACTCTCTCCGTTTTTGAGATATTCTGTTCACAGACAGACACACACACAGACAGACCAATGAGCAAAAACATGTTTTTTGGGTTCAGGGGACTCTAAAACGTGAAGATCTGTTGAAAACTCAATTTCGAATTTTTGGGGTGAATCCAATACTTCCTTTATTGTAAAAGGAAGTAAAAATCCAAAAGAAACAAAAGCAGAAATATTTCAGAGAGTAGCCACACCAATACTGATTTGTGGCTCAGAGATATGGTCACTTACACAAAATCAAAAAAGCAAAATCCAAACCATCGAAATGAGATACATTAGAAAAATCGATGGAAAAAGAAGAAAAGACAAAATATGGAACACGACATTTAGAGAAAATCTAAAAATTAAGCCAACCCAATACACAATTGAAGAAGGGCGATTAAGATAGTTCGGTCACATTATAAGGATGGAAGAAGAGAGATGAGTAAAACAGGTATATAAAGCAAAGACCTACAGAAAAAAAAATGAAGACCGAGAACGTCATAGACAGAAGAAGTAAAAATAGCAGCCAGAAAACGTAATATGAATTGCAGTGAAGTGAGGCAGAAGATACAAGACAGAAAAGGATGGAAAGAACTATGTCTAAGGAAACCAATGGAGTAACCCACCCACAGAAACGTCTTACACCTGAAAAGGTAGAAAGACAACAGGAGTAAGTAAGTACAAATATACGTGGAAGAATTCAATAAGACAGAAATCCGTAATCGACTATATAATAACAAACATGAATTTCATTCCTGAACAAATACTAACAGAGAAACAGTGCAGATGTCATTTAGTTCTGGCTCGAATACGACTGATATTAAAACCAGAAAAAAATAAACTAAATCAGAACACTAAAGAAAAAATAAATCTAGAATCGCTGCATGACAGAACCATACAAGAGCTATATAAGAACAAACACACTATATCACACAGAACTAAGGAGCAGCTACGGAAGCATGCGGAAAACGAAAATTTGCTAATGACCAAGATAAGGAAGCAAGCAAAACACCTGGGTTTACATAAGTCAAAAAAGTGTGTGAAGCTAATAAAGTAGCCTATTTGACGTATAAGCGAAGTGGTAAAGGGTAAGCAAAGATAAATACATTTTGTAAAATCACAGAAAAGTGTTGGCAAGCATTTACAAGCTTCATGGATTATCACCTGTATGAGAGACAAAGCAAGATTTGGAAAATGAACTAAAGGAAGAATGAAAAAACATTTTCAACCACTATTCGAATATTACCATAAATGAAGCACAAGGATTTAGAAAAATCCGCTCTATAGTGGACATAATCTTCATCAAAAAACAAATAATAGAATACTGGCAAGCTGCTTATATGTGTTTAGTTAACTTAACAAAGACATTCTATTGGCAAAACTAAAAGTCGTCACAAGGATTTTAGAAGAAAATGAAAATAGCCAAAAACCAAAACAAATAATAGAAAAAACAAACAACAGTACAAGTAGAAAAGTCATGGTAAAGGGAGAACTCATTAAATACATTCTCATATCTTCCGGTATAATGCAGGACTAGGACGATAGGTGCGGTGGAATATATTTCTTCCATTCCCCGCGTCGTTACCTGACCCTGTGTATTAAGCAAACTATGATTGTTAATAACGTCCCATATGAAAAATATGGTTTATTATTTGATATGTTGTATAAACGGAATTTACTTTGTTTGAATTTCACTTCATAAACATGTTAATATCACTTGAAGTTGCAAAAGATAAAACCTACTTAATTTAACATTGTCTTTAGTATACTTCACAATAACATCACTTACAATTTAAAAATTGTGTACCTATATTCTTATCACTACCAGAAATCTTACAAAATAAAACCCTTATCTATATTAGAAACATTTCCTCAAACGCTACAAAAATGGACAAAAATGCAGCACAAACAAGTTCCCTAATTGTCGCCATTGCTCCTCTTCGCACGAATTTCTAAGTCTAAAAACTGTTTGACAAGATACATCTGCAGATCCAAAAAACCTTGTCTAATTGCCATATTAGTACCAAAAAGTTCCATCATTATTTCTTTTTTGAAGTTCTCCATTTCTTCCTTAACAACACTCTTAATCATTTTCTGGAGATCTTCGGTACACATGTTACAGTGACTCGCAACACCATCCGAAGTAACTATTGGAGTTACCGTTGGAAATTCTTCTGAGATCAAGTTTTTAGGAGTTGAGGACATTTGTTTAAAGGCCACAGCAGGAGTTCGCAATTCAACTGACAGTCCTGCTGAATAAGTAGTATTTGACTGCATTTCTCCTGTAAGCTGAGGGCTGTTGACAGACTCTTGCAATAAAGAAGCTTGCGACGAGGTGCTTCTATTTAACCCCAACAGTACAAGAAACGAATCTTCCACATCCTGTGACAATTTTCTAGATGTATCACCAGTAGTTTGGGAGGTGATATCACCACAAGTCACAAACCCCAAGGAATCGACTGCTTCTTCGGACGAGCGATCCTTCTGAACATTTCGAAACATTTCTTCTGAAATTGTTTCGATTGTACTTTTGCCGTTTTTGTCAACTAGTTTCGGATTCTGAAAAGATAAATGGCATATTCTTTTTCCCTCATGACCTAAGAACTCCGACAGCGGTTTAGCAAGGTTTCGGGTGTCATATAAGACGACATTTCCATTCTGGGAGCACAAGGACACAAGTGAAGCTCAAAGTTCTACTCTATAAATCTTTCAGATAACGCAGAGGTCAATAAGGTTAGGGGACCCGAAGGCACAAACGGAGCAATACACAGGTAAACCTTACGACCTTAATTTAGCAAGTAGCAGAGGGTAACCGCAAGTCATTGCGCGGCGGCCCGAACAAAAATAACACAATTTCAAATATTACTAAACTAACGATGCACGAAGCCTACTATCGTACAATCCGATGCTGAATAAAATCACACATGTCCGGAGTGCTAACGGCATGAAACAGTATGATTCAATTATAAGTTACAACAGGCGCAATGCATATTATCTACAATAACGTCTTGCCTGCAGGAAAGTTCACCAGAACCTAATCTCTCCGTTCGCTCCCCTGTGGTTGGACGTAGCTAGAGAGAAGCAACGATGACGGCTGCAGCTGCGGGGTGCAGTGCCAGCTATGGAGGTTGCAAGATGACTTGCAGGTGAGTGTAAAGCAGTTGCTCAATCTTCAGCGTGGCCCACGAGAGTTGAAAAATTCACAGGCGATGCGACTATCTTAAGGGCCCAGTGCATCGAACTGGATTCGAGCAGGGTGCAGTCGAACGGGGTAGGTCTACTCCAGACAGGAAGGATTTCAAGCAGATGGGGAGTGTTTTAACTCCCGCCGGGAATTTTTGGCTAAAAACGCACAGAACCCAAATGTACTCCCGATTAAGAAGAAACTGACCTAATCTTACCTCAAGCTGGGGGTCGAGCCGAAAGAAGCGTGCTAAAGTCGTTTCCAGGAGATCCGCCAAAGCGAAGGGATGCAAGTAAGTAGCTAACTAATCATTACGAACATCCACGATAACGCAGAAATGCTTCCAGATCCCTCAAACAATCTATTCGAAGAGGCGAGCCCTACCAAAGGGCTATGAAGCACTTAGCTGCAGAGGAACACCTACTAGCACGACAGTTTAGCTTGAAAAGAAAGCCGAAAAATTCAAAAACCCAGCCCACAGGTCATCTGATAACAAAAATTTGGGCCAGAAGAAGCCAAAAAACCAGTCAGGCAAGTTTGACTGCAGGAAAAGATAACATTGCTCTAGCAACAAATGGAATAGTTAAAAACAATTTGTATCACCGGTTGCCTAGCGGCCGTACCCAAATATTTGTAGAAATATAGCAAGAATAAACCTAATTTGCAAAATATGAGTAATTAAACGAGGAATTGCTTACGAAACTGCATGATAATTATAGGAGAGTAATTAAAAATAAGATATAGCTAATTATACCCAGGTTAAAGCATGCAAACATTGACAAAAGCCAACCATAAATATTCAAGTTCAGAAATTCAGCTAGCGAAAGTTCAATGCTACGGGGGGCACTCCAAAAGTATCGTAACAAATTCTCCCCCCACAAAAGGGAGGGTAAATCACCCCAGATTTACCTGATCATACAACTGCCATCAATACCGAATTGCCAAAAAAAAAAAACGATGCCTGCCGGAAAGAAATACAAAGGGAAGAAACAGAGGACTTAAAAGAGTAGACAGGAAGAGAGGATGTAAGAGTTCAAGCACATCATCGAAGACAACTAGACACCAACCTCTTCCGTCGCTGCAAGATGACGTGAGCTGCGCCGGTGGAAGGGAAGGCTACGTCAGGCTGCAACAAAGATGCACCCGAAACGCAAACACCTCGGAAAAATGCGGAGTGGGAGACAGGAAAGCGAACGACACAGAAGAAGGAAGGGAAAGGAAAACCAACCTCAACCAAGGGTTAAGTACTTAGGCCCAGGATCGACCTACAGCACTGAAGCTATCTCCAAATGACGGAAGATAGAACTGATATCCAAAATAACACGAAGTATAAAGAGAACGAGCACAGCAAAAAGAGGGAACATCCCTTTCAAACAAGAAAAAAAAATGAGACAGAGAAAGATGCGAGAAATGAAGGGACCAGATGTTTAGGTCGGGACTCCAATTCGAGAAAAAGGAAAGGTGAGTTGGGTCCCAAGATTCCGTCCGACGTCCCCAAACCAACCTCCCCAAAAGGACGTAGACTAAACCAAATCATCATTATCGTCGACAGCGTTGTTGAGCTTCAAGTCTTTGGCATGCCAATTCCCACGCAAACGACCGTCCGGATCCTTAAGTTGATAAATGAAGCGAGACAATTTCTTATGAACTATAAAGGGTCCAATGAACTTGGGTGCCAATTTAGCAGTATAGTGGTTAGCAGCATCCGATTGCGTGAAGTTTCTTCTCCAAACGGAGTTGCCTATCTGATATTCATCAGGTCGTCTTCGCAGGTTGTAGTAGACCTTCGAGCGATCGTAGGCCCTAGCAAGACGAACTTTTACTTCTTTGTACAACCGTTGCAGCGCTTGGGCTCTTATATTGGGGTTTTCATCCCTGATGACACGAAGTTCGGGACCTTCATCTTCAGGTCTTTCTTCAGGATTCCCGTCGAGTGTAATTTCTCGGCCAAAATTCAAAAAGTAGGGGCTATGACCAGTGACATCATGCTTGGAGGTTCTTATGGCACAAGCGACTTGTTGTAAGTATTTATCCCACTCACGTTGTTTGTCGGACACGTACGCTGTAAGCATTGTTTTCAGAACACGATTGATGCGTTCCGTTGGATTTGCCTGAGGGTGATACAACGCTGTAAACGCTATTCTGCAGCCATAGTTCCTAGCCAAGGCAGTAAATTCGCGACTCTTGAACTGGACACCATTGTCGCAGATAATTCTCTTCGGAGCGCCAAACAATAAAAACACGTTTTCTTCAACGTGACGTACGACTGCAGCGGCCGTAGCCTTACGAAGGGGAAATACAAGAGGAAGTTTAGTGAAGCAATCAGCCACTACAAGTATATACTGGTATTCCCGAGAAGAACGAGGTAGAGGTCCTATGAGGTCCATACAGATGACCTCCCAGGGCTTCGAGATGTTTGTGTGACCTCCCATATGTCCAGCGGGTGGTCGTTGGTCAGGCTTAGTGCGGGAGCACACCTTGCAGTTGCGAATGTAGCGCAGAACGTCCGTTCGCATCTTGGGCCAGTAGTACCTCTGAGCTATACGACCTAAGGTTTTCGAAACGCCAAGATGTCCTGAGGTAGGATCATCATGATTACGTCTAAGTACTTCTGAACGTTTGTCCTTAGGTAGAACTATCTTCCAATCTTCATTGGCCTGCATGAGTTCTGGATACGGGCTCCTAACATGTTTGTAGAGTTGCGAATTCGACTCGCGCCAAGCAGGATAGTGCTGTGGATCGTTTCGGATTTTTAGGCGCATCCGAGCATACCAACGGTCTTGAACATCATCGTCCTCAGTGACCTCATCGACAATAGGTACGGACCTGGATAGAGCGTCAGGTACGACATTGTCTTTGCCTTTGCGATGGATAACATTGAAATTATATTGTTGTAGGCGTATGGCCCAACGCGCAATGCGTCCTATGGGGTCTTTAATATTATGCAACCACTTGAGGGCGTAGTGGTCGGTCACGACGTCGAACTTAGTTCCCTCGATGTACGGGCGAAGTTTTTCGATGGCGAAGAGTACCGCGAGACATTCACGTTCCGTTGTGCTGAACTTCCGCTCATTCTTCGTGAGTGAACGGCTTATATAGCAGACGACCTTCTCTCCCTCAGGATACGTCTGGGACAAGACGGCTCCGAGTCCATAACCAGAGGCGTCCGTCTGAATGGTGAAGGGCCGACTGAAATCTGGGCAAGAGAGCACAGGGGCCGAGACGAGGCAGTCTTTGATGGTGTCAAATGCGGTTTGACATTCCTCAGACCAAACAAACTTCTGGTTCTTGCGAAGCAAGCGAGTCATAGGTGACACTACGGACGAAAAGTTAGGTACAAAGCGCCGGTACCAAGATGCCATTCCCAATATTCTTCTAACCTCTGGGACCGTCTTGGGGTTAGGGATGTTCAAGATGGCTGCGACCTTTTCCGGGTCGACAAGCAGACCATTGGAGTTGACGACGTACCCCAGGTACTTCAATTCGGGCTTACAAAAGTGACACTTCTCCCGGTTCAAAGTTAGGCCAGCCTTGGCGATCCTAGATATGACTTCTTTCAAGACCTCCAGGTGTTTTTCGAAGGTAGGAGTGCAGATAATAACGTCATCCAAGTATGTGAAAGCGTAAGGTTCTAGGTCGGCACCAATAACTCGGTCGATAAGACGTTGCCAAGTCGCCGGGGCGGTATGAAGACCGAACGGGAGGCGACAAAATTGATACAACCCACGATTAGGGACAGTGAAAGCAGTTAGCGGGCGGCTAGCGACAGAAATCGGCACCTGAAAGTAAGCTGACTTGACATCTAACGTGGTCAGGTATTGTGCATCCCGTAACTTGTCCAAAATGTTGCTGATGTACGGGAGTGGATAGGCATCAGGTTGGCTAACCTTGTTGAGCTTCCGATAGTCCACACAGAAGCGGTAAGAGCCATCCTTCTTCTTTATCATAACGATGGGCGATGACCATGCGGATGTTGAGGGTTCCACAATGCCCTTTTCTAACATATCGTCGAGCTCTTGATTCACGTGCTGTTGTAAAGCAGGCGAGATTGGATAATAGCGCTGCTTAATTGGTTCAGCATCCGTCTTGATTACGTGTTCCACTAAATGGGTACATCCTACACCATCTCCTATCAAGGAAAAAGCTTCGCTGATAGTCTGATCAAGCACAGCTTGTTCGTCGTTCGTGAGGTGTTCAGTTGAACGGATCGCAGCGATTTGCTCATCAGCCGAGGCTTTGGAGAAGGTCCATTCCCCATGGCGAAGATCTGGCACAAGGGCCATCCTCTTCCAGAAGTCGGTGCCCAAAATGAGTGTATGTGGTAACGAGGGGACAACCAGGACTTCAAAGGTTCTCACCCGGTCCCTCAAGACGATGGGGACGGTAAGTGTACCAATGCTCTGACATTTCTCGCCGTTGGCAACACTGCAGGTAGTGGGTTTATCGGAGCTTAATTTGCAGGAGTTCCTTAATACGTTCCAACCTTGGCGACCTAAAATGGTACGGCTCGCGCCGGAGTCTAACAAACCAAGAAGTTCCTTTCCAAAAATAGACACTCGAAGATAGGGCCTCTCATCTTTGTTGGCGTGACCCAAGATAAAGTCAAGCAATATGCGATGTTCTCTAGGTAAATCGCTCGTTGTGTGTGGTTGTTTGACAGCATTAGCTTCAGAAGAGTTTCTTTTTTTAGACTTGCAGTGTGATGGGCACTGGGCCATGCGATGGTCAGGCTTTCCGCAGTTCCAGCACACACCATAGGGTCGAGCGGCTGCAACATCGCAGACATGTTCTCCGGTAGAGGGACTAGGAGTGGAACTAGTTTCCTCAATGGCAGCAGCTCTAGCACCAAAACGGGGCTTGTGATAAGCCAAGTCAGGTTCGAGGGCTTGATAAGGCGGAGGTGGATTCTTGAACCTCGAAGATCGCACCTTAGCATCCTCAATCAGTTTGCCAAGTTGTCTAAGCTGAGCGATACTCGTTGGAGAGTAGAGAGCCAGTTGTGCCTGTAAGTATGGTTGCAAGTTCCTACGCATAATCTCTATGCGCTCCATTTCTACAGGTAAACGAGAAAGGCGACTAAAAAGGTTCTCCATAATAGCAACATAGACCGTCACGGGCTCATCGGGTCCTTGGGTTCTACTACGGATCTCATCCCATAGGCTGATTTCATAATCACAAGGCAGGAAAGCGGCTTTCAAAGCGATGATCAATTCATCCCAAGAACGTATAGTGTTGCGAACGGAACGAAACCAAATTCGAGCGTTGCCAGTGAACAATTCGATGGCAGCGGCAAAAAGTTGATCCTTGGATACGTTTCGAGCTATGCGAGTTTCTTCAATTTCCTCTAAAAAGCTAGTTAAGCCATTTCCTCCATCGAAGGTGATCCTCCATTTGTTGATGGCTAAGTAGTTGGCAGTCGAAGTGTGTCTATGCGACGCAGACTGGTTGACATCTTCGGCAGCAGAAGAACGACGATTGACAGCATCAGCAAAGGGCGGATAATCCAAGTACATGCCAGGCTGCATGGCTGAGCTACTAGGAATAGGCTGAGGGGCAAAGAACTGTGAAGTGGACAAAGGATGACTCCACGTAACCGAGCTAGCAATAGGACGAATAGGCAAGGCAGCATCTTCCTGAGACGTAGTGACAACAGAGCTATGGGGGCGAATATGAGTTTCCTGAGGCGAAGCTACTGAACCGTCGTCCGAGCTTGAATCACTCGGTGCAGCTGTTGTGTCGTTGCGAGCTTGGGTATCAACGTGAAGCTGAAGTTTCGCTTCCAAGGCGGCAATTAATTGTTCGCATCTATCCTTCAAGGACTCCAACCTAGAAGCGGAATCTGGTTCTGCTAGAATATGACCTAGACGACCTTGAACATGAAGAAGGCGAGTACCTAATCGTTGGGCATCATTGTCCAGGTTCCTAGAGGTGCAACTATCAATTTCGGCAGCTAAAATAGAAAGTTTGTCTTCACAGATCGCAAGTTCTTCAGTAGCGTCGAAAGACACGGGAGTGAAAGTGACATTCATAAGAAGATCTATCTTCATACGAGCACGGAGTAATTTACGTTTGTCTTGAACGTTGCCCTGAATGGCAATGTCTCTAACTCGAAGCTCATAATCGAGCTCATCGACGAGCAAACGATTAACATCTAATTTAAATACCATCTTGCTGTTCCAACAGGACAAGATGATCACAAAAACTTATTTAAACTAGGCTTATAACTAACCCAAGCAAAACCTGTAAATAGCATGCAATAAACAAACCTATAACTAGCAATAATCAATTGTAAATACCCAACAAGTATCGACAATAAATAATACCAAATGTAAATCACCTAGCCAATAATAAATTCTAACACCCTAACAATTCGATTTGCACTATAGTACCACCAAGTACCCTAACAACGACGTAGTCAAAAATCCTTTCAAGGCCCCAAAGCGTTGGGCGTCAAAATCTTCTTGTCAGGGAAGATAGACGGTCGGCCTTACCTTTTGGCGAAAGTTATATTTGGTGTTTTGCCGGCTGGTAACTATCGGCCTAATAGGGCTAGCTCGCCGCGAGGGTTGCAGGGTTCCAGCTATGCTAAGAGAGAATACAGAAAAAAAAAAGGAGTGGGCGCCAGGTCCTCGACTCAGTTCTAATCCTTATGCCGGACCGTGCACAAGGTCAAGACAATTTCCAGCAGCACAAAGAAAACAATCAAATCAACCACCAAAGAAAATATCACAGCTTTATTTTAAATATATCGGTGCGTACTATAGTGCAATGCTAACATAAACTAAATACAAATATCACAGCAGGCAATATTTTTAGCAACATCAAAGAACACACAGTATGCGACATGCAATAGTAAATATAAATACAAATTTAAATATAAGTATTGGGCAAATAGTAGCCCACGAGCAGCAATGACTATGACCTGAGAATGGGCTAACACATTAAAACATTGTGCGGTTACAACGGAGCGTAGCGATTATTAAATTTTAAAAAAAAAAAAATTTATCAAGCGCGCGTCGCGGAGCGAGTTTAAAATTTCGCGTATACCGGTTCGGAGCAATACAAGACCACCTTGGCTAACGTTTCAACCCCGAAGGTTAGCTAAATGACGCTATATCTATATTCAAAATTTTCTAAAGGGCGGAATCAGCGTGCGTTTGCGTGGCCACACATGAACGACGGTGTCCATATTAAAAATGCATTAAGTGTACGTATGTATATTTATATGCTAAAGAAAGCAAAGGCTTGGATTTGCCCCTTACTCGGTTAACGGAGATCTACATTAATCACAACGCTCCCGAAGGGTGCTCACGAGACACTGCCACTGAAGTGTGCCTAACTTCACGCCGAAGGTTTGACATGAAAATATTAACTATTGTTTTGGTGATGAAAACAGCGAAGCTTTAAGGCGTCCGAACTGTGTTATGTAAGCGGGTGAGTAAAAGCGACGTCCAGATAGGACACAAGTGAAGCTCAAAGTTCTACTCTATAAATCTTTCAGATAACGCAGAGGTCAATAAGGTTAGGGGACCCGAAGGCACAAACGGAGCAATACACAGGTAAACCTTACGACCTTAATTTAGCAAGTAGCAGAGGGTAACCGCAAGTCATTGCGCGGCGGCCCGAACAAAAATAACACAATTTCAAATATTACTAAACTAACGATGCACGAAGCCTACTATCGTACAATCCGATGCTGAATAAAATCACACATGTCCGGAGTGCTAACGGCATGAAACAGTATGATTCAATTATAAGTTACAACAGGCGCAATGCATATTATCTACAATAACGTCTTGCCTGCAGGAAAGTTCACCAGAACCTAATCTCTCCGTTCGCTCCCCTGTGGTTGGACGTAGCTAGAGAGAAGCAACGATGACGGCTGCAGCTGCGGGGTGCAGTGCCAGCTATGGAGGTTGCAAGATGACTTGCAGGTGAGTGTAAAGCAGTTGCTCAATCTTCAGCGTGGCCCACGAGAGTTGAAAAATTCACAGGCGATGCGACTATCTTAGGGGCCCAGTGCATCGAACTGGATTCGAGCAGGGTGCAGTCGAACGGGGTAGGTCTACTCCAGACAGGAAGGATTTCAAGCAGATGGGGAGTGTTTTAACTCCCGCCGGGAATTTTTGGCTAAAAACGCACAGAACCCAAATGTACTCCCGATTAAGAAGAAACTGACCTAATCTTACCTCAAGCTGGGGGTCGAGCCGAAAGAAGCGTGCTAAAGTCGTTTCCAGGAGATCCGCCAAAGCGAAGGGATGCAAGTAAGTAGCTAACTAATCATTACGAACATCCACGATAACGCAGAAATGCTTCCAGATCCCTCAAACAATCTATTCGAAGAGGCGAGCCCTACCAAAGGGCTATGAAGCACTTAGCTGCAGAGGAACACCTACTAGCACGACAGTTTAGCTTGAAAAGAAAGCCGAAAAATTCAAAAACCCAGCCCACAGGTCATCTGATAACAAAAATTTGGGCCAGAAGAAGCCAAAAAAACCAGTCAGGCAAGTTTGACTGCAGGAAAAGATAACATTGCTCTAGCAACAAATGGAATAGTTAAAAACAATTTGTATCACCGGTTGCCTAGCGGCCATACCCAAATATTTGTAGAAATATAGCAAGAATAAACCTAATTTGCAAAATATGAGTAATTAAACGAGGGATTGCTTACGAAACTGCATGATAATTATAGGAGAGTAATTAAAAATAAGATATAGCTAATTATACCCAGGTTAAAGCATGCAAACATTGACAAAAGCCAACCATAAATATTCAAGTTCAGAAATTCAGCTAGCGAAAGTTCAATGCTACGGGGGGCACTCCAAAAGTATCGTAACACTCTCTCCGTTTTTGAGATATTCTGTTCACAGACAGACACACACACAGACAGACCAATGAGCAAAAACATGTTTTTTGGGTTCAGGGGACTCTAAAACGTGAAGATCTGTTGAAAACTCAATTTCGAATTTTTGGGGTGAATCCAATACTTCCTTTATTGTAAAAGGAAGTAAAAATCCAAAAGAAACAAAAGCAGAAATATTTCAGAGAGTAGCCACACCAATACTGATTTGTGGCTCAGAGATATGGTCACTTACACAAAATCAAAAAAGCAAAATCCAAACCATCGAAATGAGATACATTAGAAAAATCGATGGAAAAAGAAGAAAAGACAAAATATGGAACACGACATTTAGAGAAAATCTAAAAATTAAGCCAACCCAATACACAATTGAAGAAGGGCGATTAAGATAGTTCGGTCACATTATAAGGATGGAAGAAGAGAGATGAGTAAAACAGGTATATAAAGCAAAGACCTACAGAAAAAAAAATGAAGACCGAGAACGTCATAGACAGAAGAAGTAAAAATAGCAGCCAGAAAACGTAATATGAATTGCAGTGAAGTGAGGCAGAAGATACAAGACAGAAAAGGATGGAAAGAACTATGTCTAAGGAAACCAATGGAGTAACCCACCCACAGAAACGTCTTACACCTGAAAAGGTAGAAAGACAACAGGAGTAAGTAAGTACAAATATACGTGGAAGAATTCAATAAGACAGAAATCCGTAATCGACTATATAATAACAAACATGAATTTCATTCCTGAACAAATACTAACAGAGAAACAGTGCAGATGTCATTTAGTTCTGGCTCGAATACGACTGATATTAAAACCAGAAAAAAATAAACTAAATCAGAACACTAAAGAAAAAATAAATCTAGAATCGCTGCATGACAGAACCATACAAGAGCTATATAAGAACAAACACACTATATCACACAGAACTAAGGAGCAGCTACGGAAGCATGCGGAAAACGAAAATTTGCTAATGACCAAGATAAGGAAGCAAGCAAAACACCTGGGTTTACATAAGTCAAAAAAGTGTGTGAAGCTAATAAAGTAGCCTATTTGACGTATAAGCGAAGTGGTAAAGGGTAAGCAAAGATAAATACATTTTGTAAAATCACAGAAAAGTGTTGGCAAGCATTTACAAGCTTCATGGATTATCACCTGTATGAGAGACAAAGCAAGATTTGGAAAATGAACTAAAGGAAGAATGAAAAAACATTTTCAACCACTATTCGAATATTACCATAAATGAAGCACAAGGATTTAGAAAAATCCGCTCTATAGTGGACATAATCTTCATCAAAAAACAAATAATAGAATACTGGCAAGCTGCTTATATGTGTTTAGTTAACTTAACAAAGACATTCTATTGGCAAAACTAAAAGTCGTCACAAGGATTTTAGAAGAAAATGAAAATAGCCAAAAACCAAAACAAATAATAGAAAAAACAAACAACAGTACAAGTAGAAAAGTCATGGTAAAGGGAGAACTCATTAAATACATTCTCATATCTTCCGGTATAATGCAGGACTAGGACGATAGGTGCGGTGGAATATATTTCTTCCATTCCCCGCGTCGTTACCTGACCCTGTGTATAAGCAAACTATGATTGTTAATAACGTCCCATATGAAAAATATGGTTTATTATTTGATATGTTGTATAAACGGAATTTACTTTGTTTGAATTTCACTTCATAAACATGTTAATATCACTTGAAGTTGCAAAAGATAAAACCTACTTAATTTAACATTGTCTTTAGTATACTTCACAATAACATCACTTACAATTTAAAATTGTGTACCTATATTCTTATCACTACCAGAAATCTTACAAAATAAAACCCTTATCTATATTAGAAACATTTCCTCAAACGCTACAAAAATGGACAAAAATGCAGCACAAACAAGTTCCCTAATTGTCGCCATTGCTCCTCTTCGCACGAATTTCTAAGTCTAAAAACTGTTTGACAAGATACATCTGCAGATCCAAAAAACCTTGTCTAATTGCCATATTAGTACCAAAAAGTTCCATCATTATTTCTTTTTTGAAGTTCTCCATTTCTTCCTTAACAACACTCTTAATCATTTTCTGGAGATCTTCGGTACACATGTTACAGTGACTCGCAACACCATCCGAAGTAACTATTGGAGTTACCGTTGGAAATTCTTCTGAGATCAAGTTTTTAGGAGTTGAGGACATTTGTTTAAAGGCCACAGCAGGAGTTCGCAATTCAACTGACAGTCCTGCTGAATAAGTAGTATTTGACTGCATTTCTCCTGTAAGCTGAGGGCTGTTGACAGACTCTTGCAATAAAGAAGCTTGCGACGAGGTGCTTCTATTTAACCCCAACAGTACAAGAAACGAATCTTCCACATCCTGTGACAATTTTCTAGATGTATCACCAGTAGTTTGGGAGGTGATATCACCACAAGTCACAAACCCCAAGGAATCGACTGCTTCTTCGGACGAGCGATCCTTCTGAACATTTCGAAACATTTCTTCTGAAATTGTTTCGATTGTACTTTTGCCGTTTTTGTCAACTAGTTTCGGATTCTGAAAAGATAAATGGCATATTCTTTTTCCCTCATGACCTAGGAACTCCGACAGCGGTTTAGCAAGGTTTCGGGTGTCATATAAGACGACATTTCCATTCTGGGAGCCCATAGCTAAATACACTCCACAATAGCTAAAATCTAAGGTAGTTACAGAACTACCCACTTCGACCTGCAAAGTGCACTTCTTCGACAACAGATCATAGAAGGAGAACTTGCGGTCCAAACCGCATGTAACCAACAGGTCAGAGCGTATTGGCGAGAAAGTTATGTCTGTCACAAAGGCACTATGAGCTAGGCTGGTGTATCGTACTGCATTTGTGTTTATATCCCAAACTACCATCATCCCCTCTTCGCTGCCAGCGCACAATACATTTCGCACATTCCGGTGAAAATTGACCACCGTCACTGTTTCAGATTTGGGGACCTTGTATCGATGTGAAATATTGGATGTGACGTTATTGTACAATAAAACCTCCCCGTTGGTGCAGCCTGCGGCAAAATGGCTATCATTAGCGTTACACGTTACGCTGAAAATTTCTGAATTAGCTCTAGGAAATCGTTTTTGAACGGTTCGGGCTTTAACGTCGTATAATAAAACCTGGCCAGACAGTGTTCCAAGGACAATGTTCTTCTTGGTATTATTTTGGAATACTGCGCATGTAGGGTTATAAACGTTCTCGACAGTGTGCAGTAGTTTCACGTTTTCTCCAACACTAATTATTTCAGATGGTCCAGAGTGTGGTACCAATACCATCCAGGTACCTCCCTTGCCCCAGCAAATACTCTTTATGTGACCATCTTTGTGAGCCTGTGGTAAATAGGAATGGTGAAGAGCGCCCCCTGGCCACTGGTAAAACTTCAGGTCGTTCGAAGAAGAGGCAATCATTGACATTTTTCTGAAAACAAAATTTAGCTAGTAAAATAAATCTTACGTAAAAGACGGAAAATAAATGTGGGCGTATTTTTCTAATGTCAGATAGCCATCCTATATTTCCAATTGATATAACAAAAAAGTTGAACTAGTACATAGAATGGTTGTGTGTAGTTATATTTTTTCTTGTACTTTTTTAATAGATGGGGAAAATGTAATTAGCGTAGATTTGTCTTCAAATATTTTTTTAGATCTACTATTAAATTTGACAAAATTATCATTATTAGCGATTTGACCATCAGACACTCTCTTCCGTTTTTGAGATATGTATGCTAACGTCAAGCTCTCCATAATTTATTAAATAGCAACATTTATTAGACAGTGGAGTTCCAAGATCCTTACACGTTTCTCGAGACACTAAATGAAGATAAACTAATAGACATGGAATGCGGCGTAAATCAAACATGGAAAAATGCCAAATTCTGGATAATCAAATCTGTAGAAAAGTACCCAATTACAAAAACAGCGAAAAGAAAGAATTTGTGGCGGAGCTTCAGCGAACTTTCCAACATGTACGATATCATAAATTTGCAACGAAAATAGCACAATAGACACTAACAAAATGTGAAAATCAGTGGGTGTCTAATTGAAACGCCACCCGATATCTAAGAAGTTAAGAATTGAGTTATGTGACTACACGTGCACTGCGTTTCTGCAATTTCAAAAGGTTTTAGCCATTTTAAATACGCTGTTCAGAAGAAAGTGCAGGAAGATCAAGCTACGGGGATTCTGAGTAGGCACAGTGGACGTGCATTTAACTCTTTCTGGATAAGAAAATCTTGCAATAAAACCTGTTCAATTGAATTGAGTAATTACGCCATCGACAAAACGACAAGGCGTAATGTGGGTGGACCAAACCGTTTCTACTTGTAATGTTCTAAATAGGGCTCGAGTTTCGCCTTTGAGTTACCGTGCTCTTCTATCCTTTCCCTTGCAAAGAGTTTCGCCTCTGGCGTGGTTAACACGTTGAGTTATCGTGCTCTTTTGCTTTTCCTCCTGATGAAGCCCCTTACGAAAGTGGGCGCAACGTTGAGTTCTTCGATCTCAATCATGACACGGTCCAATCCCGGAAGTCGTTTGTTACTTAATGACAATGGCCGTGAAAGCCTCAGAAATCATCTAACAGAATAGTACCTAGTTTGTCGATGCCGGAAAAAGGTCCGCAGGAAAAAGTTCCGCGGAAAAAGTTCCGCCGGAAAAAGTGCCGTGGGGAAATAAATCCGCAGGAAAAAGTTTGGCAAGAAAAAGTTCCGCAGGAAAGCGATGCTTTGGTGGTTTGTCCATGTTACATGATTAATAAGTACCATACCATAGGGTACAAATGCATATGATAAAAATGGAAAAATTTGCTGGGCTCTTATGTATATTATAATTACATTTATAGTATTTTAAATTACTACAGTGACTATATAATCACAGTGTGGCCATACAATTTTTGACTGGTACTTTTTTATCCAATATCAAAATACGATTTTGCGGAAAACCATGATGATGTAATAAAAAAATAGAATTTTTTAACGGTGTAAGCGACATTTGATAACAAAATAGTAATTTACGATACTAGTGCGTAAAGCTACTCTTTAGGCACGAGTGGGGTAGAGTTAAAACGCGAGTGAGCAAGCGTTTTAAGCCCCGCGAGTGACTAAAGATGCTTTACGCATATGAATCGTACAATATTTTATCTACGATAGAAACTAGAAAACACGGTAAATATGAAAAAAAAATTAAATGTAAATTAGGATTACCAGCAACCGGTCGTAATTTTGAGTATTTTAAAAATTTTAAAACACGTTGCTACTCACAACGTGCCTAATGAAATCTTTTAAATACGTTATTACTGACGACGTAAACTAATGAAAACATGTTATTAACCAGTCGTTTTACAAACTTAAAACTGCCAACTAAAAGGCAATTTTACACACTGTCGTAGATAAAATTACTAAAGTCAAAATAAAATTTTACAATTCATTTGCTGAAGTGAAAGAAAGTTATTCAAAATGACTAATCTCTCAAATTCAATAAAATACCACAAAGAGGTTTAAATGTTGAAGAAATATGAGTCATAAGGTGTTTTCATCAATTTATTACAATTAATGGAAATTGGAAAGTTCAAATCCAAAACGCAAATGATATAACATCATTTGTATAGAAATCTTCTCGGTAATTTAATGTGCTTTATTAACATCTAAATTATATTAAATAGATACATGGACTAAACTCCAATCTAGCCCACTGGTGCTTAGGCGCATGCGCTTGATAATGTGATTCTCAGTTTGTCGGAGGTTCTACAAATGTTCAGACAATGGAGGCAAAACACGAGAGTTTCATGCCAGACCCAATTTTGGCTGCCGTCAAGGTGCTAATTTAGGTTAGCTGCAGTTTAAGATTTGTGTATACTTAGTACAAAAATGCCTGTGTATCACCATAAAACAAGCAGTTAGTCCAATCGTCGACAATAATATTGAATTTGAATTTCCCAATGAGTATTTCTCTTATTTATAGCTTAAAATCCAGTTTCGCCACTGGCATAACACTTCCTCTAATTTCATATTCCGGAAATGTCAAAATGTACCAGTGGGCTATACTGGAGTTTTCCCGACACTAAACTACTTGCTATACATGTTCAACCTGGAATTGCAAATGTACACCGCAATAATCTATTGAACAGTTACTTACGAATATTTAAGCAATATAAAACTTACAAGAAAATATTTATTTCTCTGTTAAATGTTCTGGATTGTTTGATGTTAATACTGTTCTGAATATCGTAAATAACTAATTTGTGAAAAACGTCAAAATATGCTTCTTTTCCGTATAAACAAACTATAATTTGGAAAACTCATGGCCGCGGGAATACTAATGGCGGATTTCATCGCGTGATACGTCCACTCAAACTTTTGACAAGTTATAAAATGCCAATGTCTTATTTTGACATTAGTAACCTTTTGGGGTGAAATTCGGTGCACGGTCCAGTCTATTTCGCATCCGCTGCGAGCGAAGTAAGTTTATAGTTCGATCAGCGTGTATGTCAAAATGTTGTGGGTGCCGCTTGCCGCTATCAATGTTTAAAGCAATGCGTTGCGCTCTCGGCGGTGGTCCAGGTTAATGGTTTATGTTAGTTGTTAGGTCTTGATAATTTTTTTTCGAGAAAAAATACGAGAGAGAGTTTGTTCAACGCAATGCGTTGCGCTCTCGGCGGTGGTCCAGGTGAATGGTTTAAGTTAGTTGTTAGGTCTTGATAATTTTTTTTAGAGAAAAAATACGAGAGAGAGTTTGTTCAACGCAATGCGTTGCGCTCTCGGCGGTGGTCCAGGTTAATGGTTTATGTTAGTTGTTAGGTCTTGATAATTTTTTTAGAGAAAAAATACGAGAGAGAGTTTGTTCAACGCAATGCGTTGCGCTCTCGGCGGTGGTCCAGGTTAATGGTTTTTGTTAGTTGTTAGGTCTTGATAATTTTTTTTAGAGAAAAAATACGAGAGAGAGTTTGTTCAACGTTACATTTTTATGTTCACTGTTATTTTTGCGCATGAGCACTAGACCGGACCGTGCACCGAATTTTTACCACTTTTTGTAACTGTGATTATATTGCAGGTTAAGTTTTACGTCAGTCTGTGTCAAACAACAAACAAACCCTAACCTTTTAATCTTGAATTTGACAGAGAATGACAATACACTTCAATACTGCCAAACGTATAACACATATCAAGGCCTGCTCAGAATCATTTTTTTATCTCATGGTATAATCTGTAGTCTAAGTTGCCTTTTTTACGAATAAAACATTATATATGAAATCGACATTATGTTATTATTTCTTATTTAACTTTTCCACGGCCGTGGGTGTTCACGCGTAACTTTTTTCTGCGAAACTTTTTCCTGCGGATTTATTTCCCGACGGCACTTTTTCCGGCGGAACATTTTCCGGTAGAACTTTTTCCGGCGGAACTTTTAACTTTTTCCGGGATTCTGTAACGTCGGCGTCGGTTGACGTTTATCTGTCATCCCGCCGCCTACAAAGGAGTCGTAAAACAATGGATTACTTTAATGCCAATTTCTCGTATTTTAATGAGGATTTCGAGGTACTTTAATGCCGATTTCAATTGAGAATATCCCTTATGCAAATTTAGTTGGAAATTTTCCATGGTAACTGCGAAAATTAATAATCGGAAATTTACCGGAAAATTTCCATTTATGTGACTGTCATCACAAAAAGCTGGAAGCTGTCAAAGTGGTTGCCTAACCGATCGAGGTTTTAAGGCGCAGAGGGTCGCAGCTCCGTTTGGCTGCTGAAACAGCGTACTGACACTTGACTGAAATTCGGTTCCTGACCTGACATGACCGTTCCAAACATATAACTTTAATAACTTTTTTCTCTATCTCTTACGGTTTGGCTGCTGAAACAGCGTCCCGGACAGACAAAACAGCGTCCCGGACAGACAAGTCTATTAGATAAAGGATATTAGTTTCGTAATTTTTTTTTTAATGTTTTCTTTACTGTGTTTTTTCATTCGTGATATTTTCTATCAAAATATAACGCGTACTTAAAAAAATTTCCCTATGTAAATATTTGGAAATATGTTATGCAGCTATTTTTTTTTCAACAAAAGCATTCGTGCAAGCCTCCAAGAAAAAATAGCTGCAGAACATATTTCCAAATATTTCCTGAAATTTTTCAAGCACTTGTTATATTTCTACTGATTTTTTTTTTTCAAATATTTTTTCAACGCAGTTTTTAAATTACTAGTATTGAGTGGGACCTCCTCTTACTCGATATACTTCCCAGTGTTGCCGTTTGTACGATTTAAAATTATGGGATCGCCAAGACAAAACTATCAGACTGGGGTCTGGCCACAACGGCCACTGGACACAACGGCAACACGTAATTTTGCATGGACATATCGGCCACACTGGACACAACGGCCAAAAGCGATATGTGGACACAACGGCCACCTTGGACGTATCGGCCACAGGGTTAGCTGGACACAACGGCCACTCTGGACACTACGGCCACATTTCAGACGTGGACACAACGGCCACAGTGGACACAACGCCCACTGGACACAACGCCCACACAGAATTTTTGTATGCCCATATCGGCCACAGTGGACACTTCGGCCACTTATCAGACGTGGACACAACGGCCACACTGGACACAACGGCCACTGGACACAACGGCCACACAGAATTTTTGTATGCCCATATCGGCCACAGTGGACACATCGGCCACTTATCAGACGTGGACACAACGGCCACACTGGACACAACGGCCACTGGACACAACGGCCACACAGAATTTTTGTATGCCCATATCGGCCACACTGGACACGTCGCCCACATAGCAGACCTGGACACATCGGCCACCGTGGACACAACGGCCACATAGCGGACGTGGACACAACGGCCACCATGGACACATCGGCCACATATCAGAAGGGGATAAATTCAAGGTTTGCCCGCTGACATGGATATACATAAGTGGCCGTGTGCACCTCCCTAGAGTTTAAGATACTAAAAATTTGTTAACATTAACATTTCTTTTTAGTATTTAACAGTATCGATATAAATCCAAGCAAGACTGTAAACCCTTGAAAGAATAGCGAAAAAGACAGCACTACGAATTTGATATGTACGGAAGAGAGACTTGCATACGCGCTACAGACAGCCTTTGGCTGGAATGTAGGTTTAGAGGCAAAACTTGATAAATTCGCTAATTTCGAATCAGCCGTGCATTTGAGGTATAGGAATACCCTATACCATTAAATAGGGAATCAAATTGTGCATACAAAAATATAATATTATACAAGGTGTTTGAGTTAAAATAAGAAAGTTTGCTATTCTACTGTGCAAACCAAACACCTTGTATAAGTGATTTAAATTTAGAACAATGCAGAGATGTTTACTGAAGAACTTTTATATTTAAACTATTTTCATATTTTGACTAATAAAAGATCTATAGGAGCTTAAATTTCCGATTTTCAAAACCTTATAGTGGGCAGCACAGTGAAATTCTAGCGTTCATTGAAAAAAAAACAAAATGTAGCTAATACCAAGCTGTAATAAATGTAAAAAATTTAAACAAAATCGTGTGGGCAGTTGTTTATAATAACTTTTCAAAAATTTTAAAAAAATTGAAAAAACGCCATTGGGACCGTTTCTAGATTTTCGAAAATAAATTTCCTTCATGATATAGTGCCGTAAAAGGACTTTTAAACAAGTTGTCGTGAAACCTGATCAGATAACTCATTTTTGACTTATGCGGCGTTAAAATCAAAATTTTGAAAGATCTATTGCGGCCGCCATTTTGCAGTTAGAGAGTCCGGGAAAAAACGTTTGCACTTTTCGGTCTTCTTTCCTATCCGCTACTCAGATCTGCAAAAAAACATGCCTAACTTCCGCTTCTTGTTTTGGATTTTTTTGAAAAGCGTATTTTTTTAATGAATTGTCGATAACCCCCCCCCCCTTTCAATTAAAGTTCCATGAAAATCGGTTTATTACTTTCAGCTGTAGAGGGCTTACGCATCCACTTTTTCATGGTGTACTACCCCTAAAGAGCTTTAAAACGAATTGTCGTTGAACCTGATTCTAAACTTTTTTTTCGCCCCTAAAAATGTTCTACTTCAGCAAGCAATTGACCTATTCATTCGCATGACTGTTCAAGCATTACTATTCATTTTTACAATTATTAATTAAGGAAAGGCCTAAATTCTTAATTTTTCATGATATACTCGTTTTTCATTACTTCCCTCGTCTGAAAGACGAGGTTTCTCCAGATCTTCACGTTTCAAGGTCCCTAGATGACCAAATAGTAATTTATACAACTAGTTTTGAAAGTCATACTTTTTTCATAAATTTGCAGTTTGATAACGAGGGCGAAGCCCTAGTTAATCAAGCAAATGAATGAAAAAAAAGGACTTTCAAAAGGTGTTGTACACTTAGTGTTTTTGCATAGTGATCTTTTGGTCGAAATTTAGTCGAAAAGGACTTCGGAATTGACAACTGTCAAATTGACATTTCAATAAAATAGTTAAAGAAGTGTACTTTTCTCACAATTTTTGCGTTAAAAAAGTGGAACTTTCTATACGATTTTTCGTTAAAAAACCGACCTTCACGATCACTATGCAAAAAAGAGGTGTTCTTAATTCCGTCTGTCTGTATGTCTGTCCGTCCGTCTGTCTGTCTGTCTGTCTGTCTGTCTGTCTGTTGGCAGTATAGCTCAAAAACTATTTGTCGGAGGAAGACGATATTTTGCATACATATTATACAGGGTGATTTTTTGAAAACGATCCGCCTGAGATATTTCAGAAACCAAAAGGAAATTAAAAATTTCCGAAAACAGGTCCACTTATATGTCAAGGGGGAAACGGCTTGACCTATGATTCACACTTTTGACGTTTACCCCTGCGCCTAGTGATGTGGATCGGGTAAATACCCAGTGGGTAGTGTATTTATAAATGGGTATTTACCTGGGTATTTACCCCTGCCTCGGGTAAATACCTAAAAACTGGGCATTTATCAAATTTGTAATATTTAGAAAGCTAAGGTAACTTTCACTCATATAATAATATTATTTTAATAAATATACTACATATAAATGCACTGGAATATTTTATATAAAATAACTATTTAAATGTAACATTGAATAAGCATTCACCTAGGTAAATTAATCGATTATCGGGAAAAAACATTAGCTGCCGAAGTTTATGGAAATAATCAAAGAGCATTTTTTTTAAATGAACTTAACGGTAACTTGAAACAATAATCCTTATATTTATTAACATTAATAATAATTACGTAGTTATAAACATATTAAAAAACTATCTTAATAAGGCAAAGAAAATCACAAAATTATGTAAACAACGTTGTGTTGTATACCGATGGCACCATAATTATGTATAACAGCAATGATATAGCATGAACAAAAGCGCATAATACTTGAGTAAGAAAGAAGTAACTGCACAAAAAAGTTATTTTAGTAGGCATATTTAGTTGACATGCCATAATTAAAATGAGCGTCAAGTCTACTCAACTATTTGTTTCTATGTTCATTCAAGCATTGAATTCTGTTTTTCATTCATGCTATCGCATTGCTGTTATATACCGGTTGCCTAAAATTGTATGGAACATGGCAATTCTGTGAGTTGGGAAAAGTTCACATACTATTTGCCATAAGAGTAACCGAATAAGAAAATGCAATAATTGTTTTTGTAGCTGACCAACAAGTAGGTACAGTAGCTGCTTGTTGCCTAACTAACAAAGTAATTATTGCATTTTCTATTTCAGTTACTCTTACTTATGGCAAATAATATTTGAACCTTTTTCAACTCATCGAATTGCCATGTTCCGTACAATTTTAGGCAACTTGTATGGTTATGTCCCTATCTATATTTTGGGCAATAAATGTTCTCAGTGCAGCTATTTTATTCTACATTTTTATAAAATTCGAGTAGAGCACCTTCACTTACCAATTAATTAAACTGGTTAGATTAGCTTTATAATATTTGTATATGAGGCTATACCCGTTTAAATACCCATTTTGGGTATTTACCCGGGTAAATACCCCAGGTATTTACCCCTAAAAATAAATACCCGGGTAATTTACATCACTACCTGCGCCCCCACGAATACCTCCCCAAAAATTTTAAATGGAATGACCCATCGCGTGGTATCTCAAATGAAAGCTTATCTTATAAGGATTATGGTGTCACTTGCCCACGTTTTTTATTTTCTCATACATTTTATGAGAAAGTTTATCATTGCCACTTCAGGAGAACAGTAAGCGCTATCGAAACCTAATTTTAATCAGGTAGGCGTGGAAAAAAAAAGAAAGCAAGCCGTTGACGTTTTGTCTAACAAACTGTCACATTAGTTGTTTCCGTTTAGTCAGCTTCACCTACATACTACATTGGTTTCCGTAAAAATGGTGTACTCTATTGCTGAAAAAATTTATCATTTCTGAATGCTAAATTAAAAAAAATGCGCAAGTGACACATCATCATAATCTTTATAAGATAAGCTTTCATTTGCGATACCACGCGATGGGTCATTCCATTTAAAATTTTTGGGGAGGTATTCGTGGGGGCGCAGGGGTAAACTTCAAAAGTGTGAATCATGGTCAAACCGTTTCCCCCTTGACATATAAGTGGACCTGTTTTCGGAAATTTTTAATTTCCTTTTGGTTTCTGAAATATCTCAGGCGGATCGTTTTCAAAAAATCACCCTGTATATCTACCTCGCATGAAACCGGTGTAATTTCATACAAATATATACAGGGTGAGCACTTTAAAATAATAAAATTTTGTTTATATTTGCGTTAAGTGGGAAATAGATTAAAGTAGTAATTTGCACATAGATCAGGCCTTACACTTGACGAAAATAGAACCCAACAAATAAAAGATAAGGTCGCAAAAAATTCAAAAAATTTCCACAATAATACCCTTCGCTTAAATACAACCGCGCGTCGCACATATCAACGTGTTTATTTTTCATTCAACTTAGTAATAAATACAAGTAATAATTTGTACATAGTGCAGGCTTTATTCTTACCAAAAATGGGAGCGAATAGATACAGAATAGATTTTTTACAATACAAAAACGCGGCATAAATTAGCGGTTACTAAATATACCTGCGACGGAGAAATTAGAGAAGCCGGTCCTCCGTGGCTTAGATAGAAATTGCACGTTCCCTTAGGATATCGCACTAAACGTTGGGGCTGCACACGCTGTCCGCCTGCCTTTCGAATTCGACCACCGGTAACGTTTTTTTTATTTGAAAATTTATTTAATTTATTAGAAACGTGAAGATATATTTAGTCCTAACTTAATTTGATTTTTAAAATTATTTATTGTCACAATGACGAGGAATGTTCTGGATAAAGCCTTTTACAGAATTTTTACAAATTATGACAGAAAAAGTTAATATGCGCATCGATTGGTTTTTATGGCGTCGCCTGCTTGCTTGCCTAAGCTATCGCCTTGGCCAGCAATTGCAAACTCTTCCGTAAAATCATATTGTCGTCCTTGATACATAAATAAATATTACTATACCGATATCGAATCGGGCAGCAGTCAAATTTTAATTTATTAATAGTGTTGAGTATACAGGGAATTTATTTTAATAGTTAACATAAGCGTTTCGTTTCTATGCCACTATTTAATCATACAGGTCATTTCCATAGTTACAAATGAGACCAATAGATTAGAGCGTTTATTTTACGAGTTAACATAGGAATTATTACTTGTCAAAAAGACAATTAAAAGTTATCCTAATGTATACCACTGAAAAAAAGATACAACACACAAGTTGTTCCTACGTAGCCATGAGCGTAACTTGGAGCATCACTTTGGGGGGACAAAATCAAGACTTCACAACAGTTTTAAACCTAAATTGCAAAAAAAAAAATGCTGCACTTCACTTTAAAATCAAAATTTGGGGGGGAGGGGAGCAATGCCCCCCTGGCCCCTCCCAAGTTACGCCTATGTACGTAGCTACTTTTTAGTTGCATACCTACATTCCCGTAACAAAATTAAAGTTTCTTATTAGCAAGTACCTAATTCAAATTCGTATGTTAACTCGTAAAATAAACGCTCTAATCTATTGATTTCATTGGTAACTATGGAAGTGACCTGTATGATTAAATGCTAGCAATTTTCCTTGAATTGTTTTTCTACATTCTACAAGGTTTCATGGATCCCGAGTAGCGGCCGTACCACCGCAAGCACGCTACTCGCCTGACGTTTTGCGACACCCAAGCGAGACCGCCGCGCCGCAGCGCATTTTGTATGAACACACATTTTGTTTCATTTGCAATAAACAAACATAAATAGATACATGGAAAAACTGCAGTTTATTTATTCAAAAATGAAAAATTGTATAGTCAGGTAATTTTAACATATTGTTTACCTTAAAAGGAGGGGAATTTCCTATTCTTTTAGCAAAGTCTAACTCTGTTTCTTAATAAATTTTTGGGAGTTTTTATTTTTAAGTATTTCAACTTTTTCAAAAAAATATTACAAAAAAGCTGGCCACACGTTTTTGTATAAATTTTATAATGCATTTGGGTATTAGCTATATTTTATTTTTTTGCTAGGTGCCAGAAACAACGATTTACCGGGATTATTGGCAGGGCCGAGCCAAGGGTATCTGCCGCCCGGGTGCAAGATATAGTTTTCCGCCCCTATAGCGTATAGCTCCTTAGACGTAAATAGTGTTAATTTTAAAATTCTGCGTTGCCTTGATAACTGTAACTTGTTTTAAAAAATAAAAAAATATAAAGGTTATTATAAACTTTATTATTTGTATAAATTAAAAAATTAAATATTTAAAACAACTAACATAATGCTTTAATAGTTATAAAACAAAGTATTGCTTAAATTATTTATTATTAGTAACTTAGAAGTTATAAACATGAACTAAAAACTACATAAATTCTAAATTTAAATATCAAAAGCGACTTTTCTTGCTTTTTTAATTGCAAATTCTCGTATTAAATCCGTCATATCTAACGCCTGGCAGATCTCTTCCTCGATGCTTATTACAGCCAAATTTGTAAGTCTGTTCTGGCTCATAGTAGATCTCAAATAGTTTTTAATTATTTTTAATTTTGAAAACGATCTCTCACCATGAGCCACAGTGACAGGCATCGTTAAAAAAATTCGTAGGGCTACAGATAAATTCGGGAAAGTGCTAATTAAATCATTAGCCACAAGGTATTCTAAAGTTTCCTTGGCCGAAGTCGTATTGCTTTTATTATAAATGGACAAATCAATTGCATTAACATCCATTTGTTTTGTAGATGAATCGGTTAATTTAATTTGTAAATCCATACATTTCATTAATTCTTCTTTATCTATAGATAAAGAGCCTAAATTATTTAAAAAGCCAAAATAGGAGTTGCACTCGTTTAACTGTTCAAATCTGTCATTTAATTTTGATATTACTATATCAAGAATATAAAAATAAAAATTGACTTTGAAATTCAACTCTGGTGATTCGATTGATTCATCTCTATGTTCATAATCAAAAAAAACCTTTGCTTTTCTCGGTCTAACCAAGCCTACAGCTGGAAAAACACTTTCGCAGTCTATATCTTCAGCAATTTTTTTTGCCTCATTAAGCATAGCTGTAAAACTACCTTCAGATCGTATTTCAATGAAAAAAATTTGAATTTCTGTCAACATTTTTACAGTTTCTGGTAAAATAATATTAGATTTTTGCATGATTTTGCTTACAGTGTTTATTTTTGATAAAATATTGTACCAAATTACTAGAGAACACACAAATTTATATGATTTTATTTTATTAATTAGTGACTTTGCAAGGTTTTTTGTGTCATTGTCTCTTGATGTATCATTATAAAGGGAAAAGAGAGCATCATAAATTTTTTCTAAATTAAATCTAAGGGTTTTAATGGCATCGATTCTACTCTCCCACCGTGTATCAGATAAAGGTTTTACAGTTATGGTAGGAAGTTCTTTCATGAGAATATGCCAACGGTAGGTGGAGGCTGAAAAAAAACCATATATTTCTTGAATAATAGCAAAGAAATTTGTTACTTCAAGCGAACTTTTCGCAGCATCATTGACAACTAAATTAAGACTATGAGCTGCACAAGGGACAAAAAAGGCTCTAGGATTTATATCAAGGATTCTTTTTTGCAGCCCATTATGTTTGCCTTTCATGTTGGCACCGTTGTCATATCCCTGCCCTCGCATATCCTTAATATCAATATTTAGTTCTTTTAAATAATTCAATAAAAAGGCCGTTAGTCCTTCACCAGTTGTATCTGTAACTGGGCAGAACCCTAAAAAATGCTCTCTAATTTCTATACCCTTTGAAATATCATTAATGAAAACGAACCTGACAACTACAGTTATTTGTTCTTCGTGACTCACATCAGGTGTACAATCTAATATAATTGAATAATATTTACACAATTTTAAAGTTTCGATTATATTTTGCTTGACTTTTTCACCTATTAGACAAATTAATTCATTTTGGATTTTATCACCTAAATAATGTGGCATATTATTGGTATCTTTTTGAATTCTGCCAATATGTTCCGCCATTATATTATCGAATTTTGCAATTGATTCAATTAGCTTCAAAAAATTACCATTGCCTTTTTCGAAAAGTTTTTGATTACTTCCTCTAAAAGCTGCATTTTGTCCAGCTAAATACTGTATGACACAAATGATTCTTTCAATAATTGACGTCCATCGTTTTTTTTCCAACTTAATTAAATTTTGGTTGACTGAGTCAACAGTTGTCCCTTTTTCAATCGATTTTTTTAGCTCGACCCATTTCTTAACACTCTCAAAATGCCCCTTACTTTTTTCGTGCCTGTCTAAATTTTGAGATAAGTGTCGCCAGTCAGTATAACCTTTATCATCGTTAAAAACATTATCAGTAACTTTAAATAATTTGCAACAAAAACAAAATACAGAATTATTTGACTTAGAATAAACTAACCATGTTCTAGGAACTTTTTCATTATTGCTTAATTTTTTGTCATAATAAGTAGTTGAAAAAGATCTGTTTGAATCGTCTAATGGAAATGCAATATTTTTCAATTGTAATGGCCCCAATTCAAGAATAGACATTTTAATGTTATCTGTTAAAACTTGCGGCCAAAGAGCAGGATCTTTCAATATTTCCATCCCAGCGTCCTCAGCAGCAACCTCGGTTGGTGGTGGTGAATCCGGTGTGTCCTGTGCATCCGCCTCGGATTTATTATTTTCTTGCCCTATTTCTGGATTTTCCATATGCGTGTCCTTGTTCGAATCAAGCTGTTCCTCCACTTGCAGGCTTGTTGATGGTTGTTCGGCTGCAGCCGCCGTGGAAACAAAAATTTTTTTAAGGAGCCAGCCAGTCCTTTTTTAATTTCGTCTTTTTCGGACTTTCTTTTTCGATACTGAAAGCCGGAAAGTCTCTTTCTGCCATCGGCCATCTGAATTAAGCACAAATAAATTCTAAGGATAGCGAAACAGAAAAATAAGCAGAAAAGTTCAAATGTTTAAAATAATGAAAAATACTTACGTTTAAAACTTTCAACTTTAAAAAGCACTATATTATTTAGCTCTTGCTTGAAACGTTTAGCCTTTTTATTTCTGCTTAGTTCAGTACAATCTTACTAGCATTCAATCGCAAACTAAACTAACCCCCAATTGCCCTTTTTAAGTTTGTTATCGTATATGCCGGCGGCATGCATGAGCATGAAGCATGTTGCAACAAAGCACAAATACACAATTTACTCATTATTTTTGTGTCTAAAGAGGGCCGCTTAGTCTAGCTGATTTCGCTGATTTATATAGTTTCGTGTTTCATGACGCTGCACCATAGCGACAGAGCGATAACTCGTTTGTCGGTATAATCACCGTGTACAATAGCAAACGGCACCGACGCGACGTGTTTATAATAAAAATAAATTATAAGTAATAAATTATTATTGTATGCTTGCCGCCTTAAAAATGCAACCGTTTCTCTGTATCAAGTTACCTTTATACGAAAAAAAGCCAGACACAAGACTATAACTTGATAAAAAATGTTGCACTTTCTAATGCCGCAAGGCACAAGCATACCTATCTTAAATTTCTTTCATTTTTCATTTTGCCGCCCCAAATAGTTTGCCGCCCGGGTGCTGTGCACGCTTTGCACCCCAGGCACGGCTCGGCTCTGATTATTGGAAGAAGTACCGTTACTTGTCAGGAGAGATATGTGGGCTCAGTTAGATGGAGCTCCAGCCCACTGCGGGCTTGAAACTAGGGATTGGTTAAATCAAAACTTTCCGATACCATGGCCCGCAAGAAGTCCCGACCTAAATGTCCTAGACTTTTTCTTTTGGGGCTTTTTAAAAGCTCATGTTTATTAAGTAGAAATTGAAACTGAAGAGCGACTTATTGAACGGATAAATAATGCAGTTAGAGAAATACACAATCGTAACATGCTGCAAAATCTAATACCAAACATTCTTACTCGGTGTACCAAATGTGTAGAACTTAGAGGTGCTCATTTTGAACAGCTATTGTAGCCAAAAAAGAGTATTAATTTAAATAAAACGCATTCAATCTTGATTTGTCTATTATTTCAAAAATTTTAGAGGATCTCCATGAAAAACATAAACACATACTTGATTTAATTGCAGAATCACAAACATATACGATCAAGGGTAACTAAATGCATGTCTCTTAGCTTTAAATTGTACAGCGTTGCCAAATTAAAAAATCTTTAAGTGCTTATAATTTAAAGACTCTTCGTGTAAGACCAAATTGGTGTTTAAGTTTTTTGCTTGTTTTTCAACGTAGAATTGAGTGCGGTAATTATTAGCCGCACGTTCTAATACACCCTATACATCACTTATACTTTTACGATTTGGAAACGTCGATTAAAGTAAATAATTGCAAAAATTTAGTTAAATTCATAAAATTATGCATACCTTTGAAGAAAGTCAAATAAAATATGACAGTTGTCAGAAGTTTGTGTGGTTAATATCACAAAGATATAATATTTGTTAATAGTTAGCGACCGGGACCACCTCTATGCCATCCCACACGCTCATAGTACCCGTTTCTGAATTTTAAAAGTGATCTGTGCTGCGCTGTGGATTTGTATACCAAACATACACACAGACTTTGAATTTTATTTATAAAAGAAGCAGAAGAAGAAGAAGATAATTATGACGAACTTCAGATTACATTATGGAAAAACTTACTACTTCTAAAATTCGCAAAATAAACAAAAATGCTAGGTGATCACAGATCACGCGTTATTAATGATTTCAGAATTAATGGATTTATGTTATTTTATACCCTAGAGACTATGATGCATTAAATGACGCAATATGAAGCAATAATAATTATATAGATAACTAGTAGCTAGGTGTTGATAAACATATTATTAAGAAATGCACGTAACTAATACTGAATGGGATCAACACATAACAATACAGGGTGTTTAGTTTTCGAGGTACAATAGGCAACATTGGCAAATACCTCGATCAACGGTAAAACACCGCGCGTCGGATGGTTGCGTTATTTGACGTCAGCAGCGATGCATATCAAGTAACATGATGCACTTTTGGTGGTGTGTGAAGTCGTTTTGAATCAAATTTAAATGTGTTTAATTATTTCAACTGAGCACTCCCATCCGTTTTCTGTTTTTATAGATTTTCTAAAGTACAGGAAAGTCCAGGCGGGTTGGGCGAACGGCTTTGCTCATTTTGTATAGCTATGTCAGCGGGCAAACCTTGCATTTACCCCCCTCTGATATGTGGCCGATGTGTCCACGGTGGCCGTTGTGTCCACGTCCGCTATGTGGCCGTTGTGTCCACGGTGGCCGATGTGTCCAGGTCTGCTATGTGGGCGACGTGTCCAGTGTGGCCGATATGGGCATACAAAAATTCTGTGTGGCCGTTGTGTCCAGTGGCCGTTGTGTCCAGTGTGGCCGTTGTGTCCACCTCTGAGAAGTGGCCGAAGTGTCCACTGTGGCCGATATGGGCATACAAAAATTCTGTGTGGCCGTTGTGTCCAGTGGCCGTTGTGTCCAGTGTGGCCGTTGTGTCCAGTGTGGCCGTTGTGTCCACGTCTGATAAGTGGCCGAAGTGTCCACTGTGGCCGTTGTGTCCAGTGTGGGCGTTGTGTCCAGTGGGCGTTGTGTCCACTGTGGCCGTTGTGTCCACGTCTGAAATGTGGCCGTAGTGTCCAGAGTGGCCGTTGTGTCCAGCTAACCCTGTGGCCGATACGTCCAAGGTGGCCGTTGTGTCCACATATCGCTTTTGGCCGTTGTGTCCAGTGTGGCCGATATGTCCATCCAAAATTACATGTGGCCGTTGTGTCCAGTGGCCGTTATGGTCTAGACCCATCAGATTTTGCTATAAATTATGTTAACACCTATAGATGGCATCGCAAGCAGTTTTTTTCGTAGAGTCCCTGTATATAGTTACAAATATATACAGGGTCTCTATTTTTTCGGCTCATCAGCCATTTAATTGAAATTAACGTCAAGAAATTCAACATAAATTGTGCTTGTATGATAATAGATGTCGCCAAATTAGATCAACATACTAAAGTGTAAGGTACCGCCATTAGCGATTTTTTTAATATATATCCTTGTCGCACAATTTTCTCCAACTGGCGATAAAAACACAATCTAACAAGAATTTATCTGTCGCCCCGCAGCCTACAAAGAAGTCGTTAAAAACAATGGATTACTTTAATGCCGATTTCTCGTATTTTAATGAAGATTTCGAGGTACTTTAATGCCGATTTCAAATGGTAGTATATTATGTTATTAGGAGCAAAAGTTATATTTTATGTGGCGATGCTGGACGGGTTATAGATAAGTACAGCCGTGCCACATAAACATACTTTTGCTCCGAATAACATAGTATTTTTTCTTCAAACGTTTTTATAACAAATTATTTACAACTTTGTGAACAAAATTCTAAGAAAATTATTTGATCTCGTCAGCGGCAGATAATATTATCTGCCGCTGACGAGCGGCAGATAAAGTTGTCAGCGGCAGATAGTAACTTTATCTGCCGCTCGTCAGCGGCAGATAAAGTCGTCAGCGGCAGATAATAACTTTATCTGCAGCTCGTCAGCGGCAGATAATATTATATGCCGCTTGGCAATAAAGTGACAGTTTAGCATCATCAATCCAGCAGTATAATGCCATATTTTACTGCCGTTTGAAGAAAAAAACATTTTTTAAATATTTTTTCAATGCTGTTTTTAAATTAGTATTGAGTGGGACCTTCTCTTACTCGATATACTTCCTGACATGGTCTGGGCATATTAGGTATAAGAACACAAACGGCATTAAAACAATGAAAATAAATTATAAGTAAACAATACCTTTACGATTAGAGTAATAGATATTAAGTTGTATAGCCTAATTTTATTTCTAACAGACGCTTGCATCAAGAAATACTACACTTGATAGCTACATACGATATTGTTATGTTTTAAAATAAACATGGTGGCATCATTTTTATTGCTGGACCACTTCAATTGTTGAGCAGTTTAGTTAGACAACGCTAAATTAACTCTAAGTAAAATATGTCGGTAAGTACTACTTATTTGTTGTTCTTTTTATTTATAGTTACTAAAATTGCCTATTTAAACAATACCCCTCAGAAAAATGTTTACCAAATTTCAGTTCACTTAAATAATCAGTAATAATAGGACGAGCCGTCAAAATATTGCCGACAATAATTTTTACGATTCAGATACGAGTTTCTGCGGCGACGAAAATAACGACGAGTGCTTGCACGAGTCGTTATTTTCTAAAGCAACAGAGACGAGACAATCTGAAGAGCAAAAATTGTCGGGAATATTTCGACGTAGAGTCCTATTCGTCTTGACGATTTAACTTTTAAATTATTGAAAATGGTTTTACAAACAAAGAAAACTTTTGTGAAACTAAAATCTAAGTTGTTTTTCATTAAAAAAGTTACAGAAAAAATAGTTCATGAAATAAAGCTCCTCGAATTATTGTCGCTGAAATAATCGTGCGATTGGTAGTTTATTTTTAAATTGAAGAATGCCATTGGTTGACAATGATACCAGTTAAATTGTCTTATTTATAAACCGTGCATGGTCATCGCAAGAAATTGCAGAAATGTTTACAGGTAAATGAATATATAAGCAAATATTTTTCCCCAATCACAGCCAGTTGATTACCAAATATGTACTACGATCTTTTCTTTAACTTTTTATTATTAGTGTAACAATTATAGGTATTATAGGTATATGTTTTGCAATTATGTAATGTAGTTCACATTCAAGCCAAGTACTAAAGGGTGTTTTTTTAGAGGCGGAGAACTTTAAATTGAAATAAAACACAGAAAAATGTTTTTAATATCCATGAAATTGGCTTTATTTGAAAGATAATTTTATGGCATTTATGTTTGAATATGATTTCGGGCATGTGACCGCCGCGGCTGGCGTGTACATGACGTAATCTGGAGGTCCAATTTTCACACACTCTTCACAGTAAATCAGTAAATCGCAATAACGCGTCGAATGTTGGCTTCCAAGTGCTAAATTGTTTCCGGTTTATCGACGTAGACATGTGACTTTACATATCGTCAAAGAAAATAATCTAATGGCGTCAAATCACACGAAAGAGGTGGCCAGTTAACAGATCCATTTCGTGGATAAACCGGAAACAATTGAGCACTTGGAAGCCAACATTCGACGCGTTATTGCCGAAATACAGCCTGATTTACTGCAAAGAGTGTGTGAAAATTGGACCTCCAGATTACGTCATGTACACGCCAGCCGCAGTGGTCACATGCCCGAAATCATATTCACACATAAATGCCATAAAATTATCTTTCAAATAAAGCCAATTTCATGGATATTAAAAACATTTTTCTGTGTTTTATTTCAATTTAAAGTTCTCCGCCTCTAAAAAAACACCCTGTATAAGGAGAGAATATTTTGATGGATAACGAGTAAAAAATATTTATTTACTTTTAAAAACTATTTACCATCATTATATCTGCTACAGAAAATTAATTATACAGCTATCAGTTTCTAACTAAATGTATATGTACTCACCAGGAATTATTTTAGTAACAAAAGACACTACAACACTAATAAATTTGAACAAGTGTTAGGTACCAATTTTATGCCCCACCTGCTCTAAGGTCTGTGTACTCAGATAATATTATCAACATGTTCCAAAAACTACAATAATTCACACAATACATTCGTTTAATGATATAATGGTTATTGAGCAGTCATGCATTTTTCTATTTTACTCGAAGTTATTCTTTAATGATGATGAAACTTAACCAAATTTCAAATTATCAATAAAGAGATAACTCTGCCAATTAAAAACTATTTTTTTCTTGCCTTGTAAAATATTACTAACGATTAGTTTCATATTCACATTTGCAAGAAACGATTTATTATTAAAAACTGACACTGTTTCTTGAATAATAAGCATTGCACAATTAATGTTCAAAGTCGAAGATTTTAAAATGTTTAGAAACATACCTATAAAATAACATGTGAGCAAACGAAAATAAAATCAAGCTCGGCTTTAAAAATTTAAACATATGTCGATTACTAATTCACATTATGCTGATGTTCTAGAATGAAGTACACATACATAACCTAAACCATTACATAACTGTCACCGACTGTCATTGCAAAATTTTATTTAAAAATCTGGTGTGATACACTCACACAACTTCCTTTTACAGTGATCTTATAATTAGTCAAAAATTTCATTTTTAATTTTTAAAAATTTTTCAAAAATTTTCAAAAATTTCAAATTTTACAAAAACGGTACAAAATAGAGCGTTACTTGAAGAGACAAATTTTCTCTAGAATTTTAAGGTGAATTCGAAAATGTAATAATATACCGGGTGTTTTATTTAAAATAGGAGTTAATAAAAAAAATAGAAAAAAAAACAAAAGAAACCCACTTTAGAAGTATTCAACTGGAAAATCACCTATCTCACATCAATACACATTAAAAATGTAATAAAAATGTAAAGTTTAAAAAAAAACGTTAGAGCCGTTTTTGAAAAAATCGAAAAAAACTGAAAAATCACAAGAGTAAACACCTACTTCCGGTTATGCGATTTTCTTCAAAAGCTTGCTGTCTCATCTACATAGTACACAAAACTTATACCGGGAGATCGAGAAAGGTTGTCCGAAAAAAACTACTTTCTACAGCGAGTATATCAATATTTACATCCTCCAACTGTCATCATAGACATCTGCTGTCATGTATGAAATGAATTTAGCAATTTATGGTAGATTCAAAATAGGAAAACCATTATGACAATAAGAAGTTATTTGCAATCAGTTTTAATTAAGGTTAATAATTAGAATATTAAATTTTACAAAATTAAATTATACTCTAATCAGTAATTATTACAGTTCATGTTCGAAATGAGCCCCATTATTGTTGATACAGCACTGAACTCTTCTTTTCATGCTGTTAAAAACATTTTGTAGCTGTTGCACAGTTATATTTGCAGTAGCGGCAGTAATTGCATCCTTCAGTTGATCAAGTGTGTGCATGGGGGTCTGATAGATCGTGTTCTTTAAATGTCCAAATAGAAAATAATCCAGGGCTGTCAAATCGGGTGACCGTGGAGGAAATGCAATGATACGATCATCATAAAATTGTTGTAAATGTTGACGTGTTCGAAGGGCTGTATGTGCAGGTGCACAATCATGCTGAAAATGTCCCTGACGTAACTCATCATCGTGAAGTTCATTAATAAATCTGTCTAGAATTGTGATGTAGCGGTCAGTTGTTACGGTATCTTCAAAAAACACAGGGCCAATTATGCGTCTCCTTGACATAGCAATCCAAACGCCAACCTTTATTGAATGCAGTGGAGTTTGTAAAAATTCACCAGGGTTATGAGCAGACCACATCCTGTAATTTTGTTTATTTACGTAACCGGTCTGAAAAGAAACTTGAATCCAGCATTTCATCGTTATTTAAACTTCGGTTAAACCAACTGCAGTACTGCACACGCTTTTCATAATCAGGATGAAGTAATTCTTGCATTACTGAAACTTTATATGGGTGTAAATGCAGTTTTCATCTTACTGCCTTTTGACACGTTCCATAGCTTAACCCTGCAATTACAAATTAAAATAATTTTTTTATACAAAAATTTATAGGATAAACAATACACACCTGTTTGTTGCGCTAACTGTCGTAATGGTTTTTTAGGGCTGTGTAAGATGCGTGCCTGTATATCCTCTAATGTGTCCTGAGTTAAAACGGTTGGTCTTCCAGGAGATTTTCCTGCATCAACACTACCCGTTGTTCGGAAACGATGTACGATACGCTTTACATGCCTGCTCAGATTATCGTAATCAAAGTCGACGTCAGGGAACCGATTAACGAATTCATTTACACATAAATTTCCTGAATATTTCAATTCACCATTATCCTCATTGCGTTGGCCATTGCGGAAATAAGATTCAATAATAAACGTGTTGTGTTCAAGGGTATACATAACCTAAAATTTACAAAGAAACGTAAACACACAGTACAAGTGAGAACATCTGTCAACAGCAGTGTGGCTAATATCACACTAGAAAGAAATATTGATAACTACTTGGAAGGTAGTTTTTTTTGGACAACCTTTCTCGATCTCCCGGTATATGAAGTTTCAATGCCATACCTCTTTTCGTTTTTGAGATATTCTGTTCACAGACAGACAGACAGACAGACAGACAGACACACAGACCAATGAAAAACAATATGTTTTTTGGGATCAGGGGACTCTAAAACGTGAAGATCCGTTGAAAACTCAATTTCGAATTTTTGGGGTGAATCCAATACTTCCTTTATAGTAAAAGGAAGTAAAAATTAACATAAAAACCAACACTTAAATAATGTTATAACTGCTACACCAATCACCACGATTATAAAAATTGTTCTTGATTAAAAAACATGTGTAATTCAAAATTTGACAATTTAAACAATTTTACTGCTATTATAGTGTCATATTTAAATTGAAAATATCAGATAATATTGCGCATAACTAAATTTTTTCTAGCCCAAGCTTGATTTCGTTTTCGTTTGCTCACATGTTAGTTATCGTTTATCTTTTTTCGACATGACTCGGAGCAGACTCTGACTTCTAATATTTTTTACAGTGTACTAACCCAACCTTAAACATATCAGTGACGTCACTTTTTACAGCAGTTTGAACACTGCAAAAAGTTGTTACAAAGTATGCTTTCAAAATCCCAAAAACGCTATCAAAATCAATTAAGCAAGTGATTTATCGTTGCTTTCATAAGTTTAATGGCAAATTTTTAAATGTAATGTATAGCCATGGCATGCTCTGAGTAATGTTGAAAATAAACTATATTTATGCACCTACTAGTCCAGGCAAATTGCTTCAAAATTCGCCAAATAAACAAAAAAAGTACGAGATTCTTGAAAATTTACAGTTATAGAAAAATATGTAACATTAAAGATTCCGATGAGTCCCGAGCATCACAAAGCTTGCTCGAGCCGCCATATTGGAAAAATTAGGGTAAAACGATTTTTCTAAAATTAATAAAAAATGAGCTATTGTTTCATGCATACAATTGTTTTAAAAACAAAATAGACCTATTACATCTTATTTATCAAGAATAAATTATTTTTGGTGAATTTATTATATAAAAAAAAATCTCAACATGTTTTAATTTTTAGCGCAGCTCTTCAGTTGATTGCCTCCGTCTAGTCTTGGTCAGTTTATGCTCTGAAAAATATTATTCAACTGAAGATAGAACCCAACAAATACAAAATAAAGTCGCAAAAAAATCAAAACGTTTCAACAATAACACCGTTCGCTTAAATACAGAAGCGCGTAGCACACATATCAGCCCACCTGCATGGCGCAGTTAAATCTAGCGACGATTGTATCCGCAGATGATGTAGATCGCATCCCTCCCCGGTAATTTTTACTTCCTTTTACAATAAAGGAAGTATTGGATTCACCCCAAAAATTCGAAATTGAGTTTTCAACAGATCTTCACGTTTTCGAGTCCCCTGAACCCAAAAAACATGTTTTTGTTCATTGATCTGCCTGTCTATCTGTCTGTTTGTCTGTCTGTCTATCTGTCTGTGTGTCTGTCTATCTGGCTGTGTGTCTGTCTATCTGTCTGTGAACAGAATATCTCAAAAACGAAAAAAGGTATGGCGTTGGTTTCACATATAATTTTTGTGTACTATGTAGATGCGACAGCAAGCTTTTGAAGAAAATCGCATAATCGCAAGTAGGTGTTTACTCTTGTGATTTTTCAGTTTTTTTCAATTTTTTCAAAAACGGCTCTTACGATTTTTTTCAAACTTAACATTTTTATTACATTTTTAATGTGTATTGATGTGAGATAAGTGATTTACCAGTTTAATACTTCTAAAATGGGTTTCTTCTGTTTTTTTCTATTTTGTTTTATTAACTCCTATTTTAAATAGAACACCCGGTATATTATTACATTTTTGAATTCAGCTTAAAATTTTAGAGAAAATTTGTCTGTTCAGCTAATGCTCTATTTTGTACCGTTTTTGTAGAATTTGTAATTTTTGAAAATTTTTGACAAATCATTAAAAATTAAAAATCAAATTTTGGCTAATTATAAGATCACTGTAAAAGGAAGTTGTGTGAGTGTATCACACCAGATTTTTTTATCCTGTAACTCAAAATCTGGTCGAAAAGGACTTCAGAATTTACAACTGTCGAATTGACAGTCAATAATTTCAATTAAATGGTTAAATACGTATTGCTTTCTTTTCAATTTTTCGTTAAAGAAAGTGATATTTTCTTTACAATTTGTCGTTGCCCTAGTTCGCAAAATATTTCGCCCACATCATCAATGCTACCTTAAATAAATAACCTATTTTGTACCACGTTAAAAAACTAAGGCGTCACACGACTTTCTTTTACTTGGTAACTTGCACATGCATATTTCAGTTGACAATGACAATAACTTTTAAAATATATAACGTCAAAATAATAGTAATTTATTATACAAGACGATAAAGTTAAATTTTATCCACGAGTGAATCGTTTAACGTCGAGACGAAGTCGAGACGTTAATGATTCAAGAGTGGATAGAAATAACTTTATCGTCGTGTATAATACAATATTTTTTTCTATAGCAAGAACTTTAACAATTTCAAAAGAAAATAATGACAGTCAATCACATTTCAAAATGTCAGTAGCTAGATTGGGTTGCTACGATAATACGAAACTTTCATGTTTAATTTAAACAAAAGTTAGAAAATTAAATTACTTTATCTATCCTTGATGTTAAAGTGCTACTTTATCTACCCTTGCTGTTAAAGTAAAACTTGACCTTTTGTTTTGAGTTGATAAAAGCACACTTTAACATGTGCTATAGAAAAAATGTTATTTTTTTCCACAGATATAAAACTACATATCTTAACAAATTGTACTGATTTTTATAATTATTTCTAAATTCAACGGAAAAACATAAAAGCAACCGTCATTTTTGTAAAAATTTAATTTTGTGATTTCTTCATAAACTATACTTACAAAATAACTTCTTAAACCAAAGTTGTAGATATCTTTATAATATATGATCTTATTCCATAAACTTTAGTTTTTATCAAACAATTATAAATTCATAATGGTAGGTTCTTCCGGGCAATGCCGTGGTCATCGATTTGAACTTGACGTTTCTCTGCTCATGCTGTCAGCTTCTTCACAAGTTTTCTAAATACTACTGAGAATTATAAATTCTCCCGGAAAACGGAAAAACATAAGAGTAGAGTACCACTTTAGGTTAGCCGATTTTAACCAAAATCTCCGACTTTATATTAAAAACGGATATATAAATTTATAAATCATCATGTCGATTGATTATACTGTCTGAGGTGTAGAGAAGACACAGACATACTGACAGACTCACAGACAGACATCACTTCGAAAACCACATTTTCTAAATCAGAAGACACAAAAACTGCCACCAACTTCGGGTATAATTATTCTACTACGAATGGAAAACGAATTTTAGATCCAGACCCAGACTAAATAGACTAGCCAACTTTAAATCGTACAAAACAAAAATGTTCAGGATACGTGGAGCTATCGAAGCGCAGAGCGCAGACCAGTTACAGTGAAGACGGTTGCGGTTCTTTTCTGTAAATACTAAAAGGGTATTCAAAGAAGCAGCGTGATCAAGCCAACTATGTTGCTCATGAGGAAACCCAAAATGCTCGGCGAGCGCCAAAATAGTGAAAATGCTCGCTCAGGCGAATGTCAACTTTCTGTTGTCAAATGACAGAAAAATCTACTTTCGATGTCAGTCGTCAAAAAATAATTTTTGATCATACTTTGTGTACTTAAATTAATTTATGTCTTTTGTTTCTGTTTATATTTACTTTATTTGGTTGTGTTTGTATATCTTTAGATTGGTTTTATTATTTTTTGCAAAATCTACACCAAATGGTTGACCCTCCTTTACTTCTGGTCCGGTCCTTAATAATAATGAATTATTTTATTATGATTTACTCATGTACCGATTTTGTCAGTCGGAAAGGTGGTCACCCTACGGACACTCCATTAAGCAGACCCCTCTATTAAGCGGACATTTTGCTTGGCACCGTCGGGAACAAATGTAGTTTAAATGCAAGGGCATCTCTGTTAAGCAGACTCTCTGTTAACAGGACGCGGACAGAAAAATTCTGGAAATTTTGAAATATTTCCCTCTTTTAAGCGGACATGTTACTAATTATTATGTGCTTGAATGCTAGGGAACTAGGGCAATTACATGTTTTCATATGTGTGGTATAGGGCGCATTATAAATTGCGTGTTCAGATGCTAGCTAAAACTAGGGAAATTACCTCTTTTCATATGCGCCCTATGTTTTCCAACTAGAGATGGGCGGAACGATGCGTTAGGTGGAACGTTCCACACGTTCTCGTTCCAAAAAAATACCGTACCAAAATAACGTTCTTCCAGAACGGAAGAACCAAAATTCTTTACCTAAAGAAATATCAGTGAGATTGGGAAACATGTACACTTGTTTTTAAAAAATAATCTTGTTAGATTCCTTTAGTGAAACTCATATTCATGCCTTGATGACATTCTTATTTTTATAAAAATTTTTAACTTCTTATTTTTAGTTCTATCAGTAAATGACGACTATTATTATGTTGAAAAATTAATTAATTTTTCGTTTTAAAAACATAACGTGAAAGAAGCGTTGCCAGTTCTGTTCTTCCTTGCAGAACCCGGAGGATGGAACGTGGAACGGGAATAAGGATTAGTTCCGAGCAGCGACGCCCAACCAATAACACTAACACTGTCTGTTTGTGTTGCGTTCTTCTGGTTTTCACCGTTTCAGTTTTATTCCATCGTCCAAAATAGCACGTTCATCCGATGTTAGGAACGTTCTGGTACGTTGCTAAAAAATATCGTTCCAAAAGAACGTTCCTTGCGGAACAACTCATCTCTATTTCCAACTTTAATCCTCAGTTTGTATCTGAATTTTGAAAGTGAAAGAAGTATTCTGCGGAAACGGTTTTATTTATCTATAGCAAAGTGGTCTTTATTTATAGCTGCATTTGATTAAAAGCAGGTAGGTTTTCTTCATTACAGGCTGCAGTTGATATGTATGGACTAAAGCCACTTTTTACAGTAGTATAATAATGGAAAGCAAACACAGCACTAAACACATGCTAACCTTAAAAAAAAGTTGAAATTTTGAATTGATACGATCAAAACAAACCCAGTGTACGAAATTTGGCAATGAAGTTCTAAATTGGAAAAACCCAAGCAGCGAATATTATTCGAAAAAAAAAATAAATAAAGAAGTGGCATGACTGTGAAAACATTACTGGAAAGGCTTAGTTTTTTGAAAAGTACAACTGGATTTCAAATAGACCAACTTAATTATGACTGGTTTATGAAAGCTCGAAATAAAAATATTACATTGTAGTATGTCTTTAAAAATTAATGTATTTTTATGTCGTTCTATATTCAAATAAAGATCGTGGCACCATAGTGTCCGCTTATGACAGATTTCACTGTAACATTATTTATCAGATTTCTTTGTATTCTATATCTATTGTGTTATTAATTTATTTATGGATTTATCTTTATGACTTTTAATTAATTTGTATGGTTTTCTTTCAGGTACAGAAGTGGTTGGGTATTGACAAGAATCCCCTCGATTAGAGGTGGGTGCGCACCCCATGATGCACCTCCTCCATCCCTCTTGCAATTAAAATCCTGTAGCTGCAAAAAGGGTTGCAGCAATGCATGTGGGTGTAGAAAAACTGGCTTGAAATGTTCACCAGTGTGCAAGAATTGCACCGGTCAGTCATGTGAAAATGTGCCAGAATTAAGTCTTGATGATGATGTTGATTCCCCAGACTTCGACCCTTCATTATCTGATGACGATGAATTAGATGATGTCCCTTGGAAGGAACCTGATGGTGAAAAAGATGATGAAGAGGAGGAAACGGCAAATGAAGAGGAGAAAGACAGTGACAATGAGATGGAGGACACACCCTGGCCATCAAAAAGTATTAATATCAACATCAAGATAGCCATAATAAACAAACAAAAACCAATGTATGGTCTCTGAACGTTAGATATGTTTTAAGAACACAAAACTTTTCAGCCACATGTAAAATGAAACGCTAAATTCAGAAAGATAAAATATGATTCTTGATGAGACTTCTGGTCATTGAGAAAGGCCTCGATAGTTACATATTCAGTTCAGAAACAAATGGATTAGTATTAGTGCTTACAATACCGGGATTCCGGAAGAATTTTATCCGGTATTGATGTAAAAAATACCGGTATTTCGGTATTAACGTATTCCTAAAAATTACAAACTTTTGATGGCCAATGCATCTTTAAAATTTATGATGGAGGCTCTTTCCCAACAAAAATATCCAATAGCTTTAGAATTACTAGATGCTTTAAAATTTGGCATTTTACCGCGACGAACAGATTTGTGACAGATACCTCAATACCTAATACCATATATTTTTACTTCTATATTGCTAATAGGGTCTGGGAACAGGCGAAAACATTACGGCGCTGACATAGTCTCACTCTGAGCACTACGCATCTCGTGCGCATGCCTGAGAATTCGAACTCCGCCTTTACACTTCCCACCGCGTGGACGACGCTTGCGCACAGCTCACAAAGTATGTAAAAGAGTTGGTTGTCTGTCTCACTTACACTGTGACCTCTCCACTTACACGCACTAGCAATATAGTACTATTAAATATATGCCTAATACAAAGAGGAAAATTACTATTTTATGGACAATTTTAATTAATCGGTTATTAGGTTACACATAAAAAACCTGTTTTTGTTATATTTATAGAATTTATTATTTGTTATATTTTTCACCTACGTTATTTATTTATCTACTTATACATAAAGAAAAAATGTATGTTAATGGAATTCACTTTGTAGTTCATTTTAAAAATAAATTTTTATTTGTTTGGATAATATTTATGTCATAATAACTAGGTAAATATCTAATAAATAAATTTTCTAATAGTAATACAGGTGTTAATACCGGTATCCCGGTATTAAACATTTCGAATGCCGAATACCGGTATTAAGATTTTGGCCCGGTATTGTAAGCACTAATCGGTACATTTTTTCCAAGTTAACCTTCCGACAGGAGCGCTTACTTTTTTAACACGAGCGGGTGCGTGTTGTATTTTACTGTTGTCGTAAACGGTCATATTTTTGTGCGCAGTGACAATATCAATAAACACAATTGTGAACTTTAACCTTACAGTGCTCCGCATTTTAATAAACTATTTGCTCGATCCGACACGAACCATCTGACAGGCAGAGATTATGTCTCTGCCCATTAACCCGGCAGCTCGTCTGCAGACATCTACAGAAGACAATATGATGATTGAAGGGGAATCCTTTCCTGATACAAATCTCAACAATTCATCATCAAATAATTTACCAAACCCATCCCAAACTTACTCGAGTAAATTACAATTCCCAAAGAAAGAACAAGCAGCTGAGGGAATTCCCTTGAGAGATTACATTACCGCAACGGGAACCATAGTCAATCCAAAAAATATTATTTTTGCATCAAGAGTGTCCAACAACAGGATATGCATATACCTCTCTTCAAGCCAAGTAGCAGATTCGTTTGTACAGAAATACCCAACACTAATTTAAATATCCAAGGTAACGCTATATCTATAAGAAAACTAATTAACCATGCCCAAAGAATAACAGCCGTATTCATAGTCGTTAGCCAGCGACTCGCCGGCGACTCGCTGGGTTTTTCCTACGCGCCGTACGAGAATTAACACTGCATAGTCGCTCGCGCATGCAGCGCGTCGGCACCGCTCCGCCGAAAACCATAGTAACGCGCACCTTTGTTTTACCGGCGAGCGACTATGCAGTGTTAATTCTCGTACGGCGCGTAGGAAAAACCCAGTGTTTCGCCGGCGAGTCGCTGGCGAACGACTATGAATACGGGTGTAATTCTATCAAATGTATGTCCTTCAATCCCTCACAGTGTCATACTTGGTTCCTTATCTTCTCTAGGCTTAAAACCCGTATCCCCGGTGACTTATCTAAAAGCAGGAATAGAACAAGCAGAATACTCCCATATCTTAAGCTTCAGACGACAAGTATACGTAGAACCTTCTGAACTATGCCAAACATTAACATCAATTTTGAAGATACAAATTACCGAATCTTCTTATCAACCAACCCTACATGCTATATATGCCGAAAAGAAGGTTATTTATCAACTAACTGTCCCTATCAGCCCAATCCCATAGATATTACAAAAAGCACGCCAAACGTCGACGTTGCATCCCAAACTGCCTCGACAACAACACAACCCATTACGACACGTGCAAATCCACCAACAGCCGACACAACGACAACCGCCAACAAATACCTTCAACCCGCATACCGCAAGAGACTAAAAAGTTAACTAACTAGCGAATTGGACTCTGATTCGCCAAATATCGGCTCACAACTACAATCTATAAAAACCAAAGTAGAATCTTCTGCAAACAACTACCCCATAAATTATACCAATCTTCAAGACTTTCTGGAAAATGTATACGGCAACCCTGACCCCTTGTACATCTCAAAACAATATACAGACGATACTCAAGCACTAATACAAATGCTGGAAAATTTATACCAACATTTGAAAGATAGATCCATTAAAAACCGATTTACAAGACTCATAAAAAAAATAAAAGTTCAACTATCACAAGCCGATCAAAATCCCACAGACGACAACTCAGACTTGGAATATTAAAATCAATTCTATTACTCAAAACCGACCCTAAACACACAACAGCATAATATAATCCATGTAAAAATGGCTTCTTCAACAATTATCCAATGGAATTGTAACGGATTCTATCAACGTATAGAGTTCTTACAAAAATTAATATCTGAAGAAAATTCTATTTGTCTTTGTATACAAGAAACCTACTTCAAGAATGTTCACTCAGCTACCCTAACTAGATATACAACCTACCGCAAAGACCGCTTAAATAGACATGCCAGCGGGGGAGTAGCGGTTTTCATCCGAGTCCAATCGCGTGAACTCACCATACAAACAGAATTAGAAGTAATTGCAGCTGAAATCTATTTTCCAAGCAAATTTTCAATTTGTAATATGTATATCTCCCCTGACCACAACGTAGACTGCAGAGAAATCGAGAAAATTGTAAGACAACTTCCAACACCCTGGGGACTTTAACAGCCACAATACTTTATGGGGCTCACAATCAACTGACACTAAAGCTACGGTCTATCTGGCACGGAGTCCGCATGCGGGGTGCGCAGTGCGCAATCCGCACGTGTTGTATTGTACGTTAATTAAATACGAGCATTCTATGTGCAGCGCATAAGAGCTGTCTGCTGCGGATGTCCGTCGCAATAGCTGTTGGTGCGATTGGTGCGCACAGTTGCTGCGGATATTGTTTGCTCTGCTGGACGTGTTTGTTAACAAATTGAAGATGACAGCCGAAAAATTAAAAATTACTGCAAATTTTCAAAGGAGCAGGACGAAATATTGATCGATAGTGTGTCACGCCATCCTGCGTTATTCGATACTACAGAAAAGTTATATAAAGACAATATTGTATGTGAAAATATATGGCGGGAAATTGGAGAAATAATCAACAGAAGGCGTAAGTTATTATTGTTTTTATTTAATTATTAAAACAATCATTCTAGGTATTTTTATATTCGGTTCACATCTTTTTTGCATGAATGTTGGTCATGGAAGTTATAAAACAAAATAAAAAATACGGTTCTGTTACATGTGTAACTTAATCAGAAAAATCCAACCTTCATGCAAAAAATGTGGGTACCTATTATATGTAGGTATGTATTCAGCTCTGATCGAAAATAATTATATTCGTGCGTTTATTGATTGTCAGTTCGATTTATTAGATTCTCTTGCCAATGTACACTTCCTTGTCTGCTACAAAAATATTCCTTAAATTCTTATCGGGTTTGGAAAGCTTGTAATGTTGCATTTCTTCCAGCTTTAGTTAAAGGTAACATATTTTCAATTGGTAGCATGGCATTTTGATCTTCTTCGTTCGTAGATTGAATATATTTTGAATTTCTTCGCAGATTATACAAACAACAACATGCTGTAATTAACATCTCAGCAGTGTCTGGTTTAATTGCTATTGGCGTGAAAAATATTCTGAAGGTTTAAGCCGTAATTCCAAAAGCATTTTCTACTGTTCTTCTTGCTCTACATAATCTATAATTAAAGATGCGTTTCTGTTTATCGGATGTTTGATCTTTAGGATATGGTCTTCACAAATGTTGAGAAAGTGGAAAAGCTTCATCTCCTACAATAACATGTGGCAAAACCGTATTACTTTTTGGCAAGGGTGCTTCTGGCGGTATACAGTACTCTTCACTTGACATAAACTGACTCATCTTTGATTTTTTAAATATGCCACTGTCACCTTCTTTACCATATGATCCTACATCTATACACATGAATTTATATTTGGCATCAACTATTGCTAGCAGCACAATCGAGAAAAACGATTTGTAGTTGAAATATAATGATCCAGTATTATCAGGACATATTATACGACAATGTTTCTCATCAATTGCCCCACAACAGTTAGGAAAATTTCGTATTTCATTATACTCTTCAGCAACAGCTCGCATACTCTTTACTGTGGCAATCGGTATATAAATAGGGACCAGTTTTTTGCAAATTCCTGCGAGTACCTCTTTAACAATCAAACTTATGTGACTATGTGAAATTCTGTAAGCGAATGCTAATGATCGGAATGACTCTCCAGTTGCTAAATATCTGAAAACAAACAATTAAAATTTTTTAATTGTTACCACTATTTTAAAAATCTATTGCACATAATATTATTTAATTTTTGTGTTTTGCGAATTATGTTTCAAACTATTTTATTGAGCATGTATCTATTATTGGCAATAGATAACTACCATTGATTTGTAAAGTTTTGTTTTTGTTACTATATTTTTTCAACTAACAAAAGACTATGAAGCAAATATTTTAAGATAGTCTAACAGCCGCTCCCTGTTTTTATGAAAAATATGGTACACTGTGTTAAAAGGCAATTATATTAATTCTGAAGAGACAATTTTTTACCACTTTATTTGAAACTAACGATTTTGTCATATCTGAAATCCCAATCCTATTTTAGCTCAAGATTGCAAAACAAGATGGCGCACTTTAAGAGATCTATATAATAGGAAAGTAAAGATGACAAAAAATAATCCAACTGGTACAGCAGCCAGCAGCAAAGGGTCAACATGGGAATATTTGGATCAGATGTCTTTCCTAAGAAAAGTTCCTAGCGAGAAAACGTAAGATCTTTATTTTGTGCAATTACAACTTTTATGTTTTAATTTGTTTTTTCAATTCTTAGGTCTTTTACTAATATTTCTGGTACTGAACAGTTTTGTTCTATTCCGCTTGATGATATTCAAACTGAAATCGAAACACAAATAAACCAGATTGAAGAGGCACCAGTATATTTATATGCTGAAGAAGAAATCGATAATAATTCTTCAAAAATACCTTTGGAAGAAAATCAAATGTCAAAGATGGGAGCAAAAAAGCATAAGAAAAATAGTGACCGTATAATTGAAGCTATAGAAAAAAGAGGAGACGACAGAACAAAATTGTTTCGAGAATTATTGGCTAAATCGCCTGCAAATGAAATAAATCCTGTAAAAACTTTTTTTGAAAGCATGGCGCAAACTGTTATGACTTTTCCGCCAAACTTACAAATTGAAGCAAAGGCAAGAGTTTGCCAAATTATAACAGAGTTGGAATATCGTTTACTCGTACAGTCGCAACCAGCACCAGTTGAAAATAATTCTGTACATGAGCAATCATCTGTGGTTAGTGATGAGATATTCTCAAACTCATATCAATCACCTCCATCAGATGTACAGTCTGAGAGAAGTTACCACAGTCCATTATGTATGGATAATTAACTACCATCTTGCAGTTCAATGATAAATAAAACCTTTTTGAATATGTAATCCCACAATGTTATGATTTTTAATAAATGATTAATGCTTAACAGTTGTTTACTTACCTCAGAGTCAATGCTAGTTTTTCATATGCACGTATAGGTTGCTGCACAAAGTTATTTGGCTGCTTTTCAATTTTAGGTGTTAATAAGTCCAACACCTCATGGAATTGAACTTGATTTAACCTAAAATATTCTTTAAATTTTAGGTCATCGCCTTGTAATTGATTTTCGATTAAAACTTTAAAAGTGCCCTTTATTCGCCTTCTTTTTAATAAATCGCTACTGTCACTCCTTTCGTCTAATGTTGATAAGATTAATACATCTTCATCATCTTCCTCCTCTTCTAGAAACGAAGCTAATAATATATTTCTCTTTGCCATAGTTCACTCTTGTACACTACACAACACAGAGAAAAATCATTTATACTGACGCGCAGTGCGCATTGCAAATAGACCACATCTGATGAGTAATCCGGATGCGCACTCAGCACCGCGCATTGCGGACTCCGCGCCAGATACACCGTAGCTTAAAGGAAAAAAACTAGAAAAACTTTTAGAAAATGACATCAATTTGCTGAATAACGACCAACCCACCCATTTTTCAACATCCACTGGAAAGTTTTCTACCCTTAATCTCCCTGTTTGCCACTGTAAGCTAACCCCGTTGCTTAAATTTGAAGTACTCCAAGATTTATTTGACAGTGACCATTTTCCAATCAAACTAACGTTTTTAAATAGCCTATCACCTATTCGCAACCCACCTAAATGGAACCTGAAAACAGCCGACTGGAAAAAATACGAACTTATGACGGAAAGGACACCCTTAATAAATCTGTTCAGCAAAATCAACCAACTAATAGAAGACTTCAACAGCGCGATTCTTCTCGCTGCTCAAGAAACAATACCAAAAAAACATGCTAGCAGGAAGAAAACTGTACCATGGTGGACTGACGAATGCACCAAAGCAATTAAAGGTAAGAAAAATGCATTCAATAAATACAAAAAACACAACAATACTTATAACCTAATTGAATTTAAAAAGAAATGGGCACTATCGAAAAGAATTTTAAAGAAAACCAAAAAACAATGTTGGGAAAGCTACGTTTCCACTATCACCAAAGATACACCAATGCAAGAAGCTTGGAATAAGGTGAAACGAGTCCAAGGTTTAAATACATCCACTAAAACACACACAATTATTAACAATGGATTGACCATTACAGACCCACAAATAATCGCAAATGTGTTTTCAGACAAATTCCACCACAACACTAGTGACCAGCAATATGACCTTATGTTCTTAGTACAAAAAAATGTCAAAGAGAAGAAACAACTAGTTATAAATCAAGACTGCCAAAATCCAGTAAATGCACCTATTTCCTGCGAAGAACTTATGCATGCACTTAAGAATTGTAAAAAGACATCACCCGGTCCGGATGATATTCACTACGACATGATAAGGCATCTTCTAGAAAATGCCATCAATCTCCTTCTTATCATCATTAACCGGATATGGCAGCAGAACGTATTTCCGGACTTATGGAGAAGAGCATACATTATATCCATTCCTAATCCAAACACGAATAACCTAGATCCATTAAACTATGGCCCCATCTCCTTAACTTGTTGCACATGTAAACTGCTGGAAAAAATAATTGACTTAAGGCTAAGATGGTACCTTGAAGAAAACTCTCTGATTAATAACCTACAAAGTGGCTTTAGAAAGAGTAGATCTACACTAGACCAATTAGCAATACTCGTTCACGAGATTCAAGAAGCTTTAAATAATAAACAACATTTAATAACAGTATTCCTTCGACATTGAAAGGGCTTTTGACACAGTATGGCAACGTTACATTATCAAACAATTAATAGATCTCGGACTTCAAGATGACATACTCCACTACATACAAAATTTTTTGACACAACGAATTTTCCAAGTGAAACTAGGCGAAACACTATCCAAAATAACAACGCAACCAAACGGTGTTCCTCAAGGATCTATCATCAGTGTCATCTTATTCTTAATAGCCATCAACGATATCACTTCGAAGATCAATCATCCTGTAAAAGTAACACTAGTTGTGGATGACATAACCATCTTCTGCAGAGGAAAAAATCTTAAATCCATCCAACAGCACCTACAAAGTTGCCTAGACACCCTTCACAAATGGACCCAATCAACTGTTTTATGTCTGTCATGCCAAAAAACCAAATGTATACATTTCCACAAATGTCATAACCATCAACCCAGCCCCGAACTAAACATCAATGACACAGCTGTAACTTACGTTAAATACACCCCATACTCAGGAGTCATTCTAGATAACAAACTCACGTGGAAATACCATGTGGATCACATAAAGAAGATATGCTTGAGAAGAGTAAACATTATTAAATGTTTGGCAAACTGCAACTGGGGCGCAGAGAAAAACATGCTGCTGCGACTTTATAGGGGACTGATACGATCCAAAATAGATTATGGCTCAATGTTTTATAACTTTGCAAATACTACTATACTTAAAAAACTCGATGTTATCCTCAATACCTGCATTAGATTTGCCATAGGGGCAATACGTACAAGTCCTATCGACAACATAATGGTACTTCGCTAAGATATCATCATCACCCAGAAACCCTGCTTACAAAATCTTATATCCTAATCACCGACCTACCTATCAGCAAACCCATCTGCAAACACTTCGTTCCAATTATCAACGTCTCTTATTAGAACACAATCTTTCCACATTAAGAATCACTGAATCCCTTAGCATGCAACCCCCTTACTGGATTCAATCTAAACCTGTTGTTAATCTATCTTGACCTGTTATATTAAAAATGTTACATCCCCTCATATCTATACGACAGCATTAGACTCTATCTGTGCTGGTTACAAGAATTATTTGCATATACAGTCTGTTTGATTTTAGCTGTCACAGCAGATATCTCGGCTATTGTTGGAGATATGACAAAATGTTATAGAAGAAAAGTTGTTCTACATTTAATTTTCTATTATCCGCCATAGCCAAAAAAACAATTGAGCATCAAATGTGTTTGATGTAGCAAATACATGCAAAATTTTAAATGGAAGGTACCGAATTTTATTACATATTCTAAAACTTTAAAAAATTCTCTTTACAACGATATATCATATGTCATAGTTATCTAATCAATTAAAAACATAAATCGATAATTAAATAACAAATGTACGCTTCGGCGAATTGAACACATTGCTGTGAAAAGGTAGGCCATGAAAACAATTGCTGTAACTTTAGTGTCAAACTAACTGAGTAAATTTCTACATATTGTTATTTTCATCTTAAGTAGCACGAAATGGGTGATAATTATTCTAATGATGAAAAAATGGATATGCTAAGGGTGTACATCAGATGTAATGACAATAATAGAGAAGCTTGTGTGATGTATCAAGCTATGTATCCAGAAAGAAGACATCCACATCCTCGTACTTTTACAAGGCTTGAAAGTAATTTACGAAGAAATGGCTGTTTTAATGATCAGGTACGAAGGACAAGAAATGGACGTGCCGCAAATGATGAAGCTATTTTAGTATTGGCGTATTTTAAAGCACACCCACGAAATTCAATATGTCAAGCAGTGGCTGATTTAGGAATAAGTCAGTATAATACATTTTCTATACTAAAAAGACATAAAATGACTCTGAATAAAATTAAATTAGTACAAGGTTTAAGAGCTGGTGATTTTGACAGGAGGGCAATATTTTGTAACTGGCTTAACAATAATCAAAATTTATTAAATTTAATTCTTTGGAGTGATTAATCTAATTTCAATAATAATGGAACTTCTAATAGAAAAAATGATCATTTCTGGGATACGGAGAATCCACGTCAATTTCGGGAATGCAGATTCCAGCGCAGATTTTCTATTAATGTATGGCTTGGCATATTACGTGATGTTATAGTAGGTCCCTATTTTTTCAAGGATCGCTTAATGCAGAACGATATGCCGATTTTCTTCTGACAGAATTCAAAGATTATCTGGATGATATACCCCTAGAAATACGTCGCAATAGGTGGTTCCAACAGGATGGTGCACCTCCACACAATGGACGAAACGTCAGGAATATTTTAAATAAAAAATTTGGTGCAAAATGGATAGGAAATGGTGGTCCCATCAACTGGCCACCAAAACCGCCAGATCTCTCTATTTTAGATTTTTTTGTGTGGGGTTTTCTCAAACAACAAGTTTACGTTACTTGTCCACAAAATCTAGACAATCTTAAAAATCGTATTCGTAGGGCCTGTGGCGAAATAACACATTACATGTTGCAGAAAGCTAGAAGAAACCTAATAAGCAGATCTCGAGAATGTATTGCAAACAACGGAGGTCACTTTGAACAAACACTCGAGATATTATGAACTGAAATTTTAAACTTAGTTTACTTATTAATAATTTATTGTTACTTTGTTCATGTTGTTATGTTGTATTTATGTTGAATAGAATAAGTTGTCAAGACAGTATTAAGGAACATTGTTCAACTAAACACTGACAAATAATTCATTTGCTTCACCGCTTACTTTTTTGAATAAAGCTCTAATCTACATAAGCGTGCATTTGTTACTTAATTATTGATTTATGTTTTTAATTGATTAGATAACTATGACGTGTATATTGCTGTAAAGAGCATTTTTTACAGTTTTAGAATATGTAATAAAATTGGGTACGTTCTATTTAAAATTTTGAATGTATTTGCTACATCTAACACATTTAATGCTCAATTGTTTTTCTGGCTATGGCGGATAATAGAAAATTAAATGTAGAACAACTTTTCATCTATAACATTTTGTCAAATCTCCAACAATAGCCGAGATAGCTGCTGTGACAGCTAAAATCAAACAGACTGTATATACTGATGCTTAAAAAAATAGCGATGAAACAGGAGCAGCTTTCTTGATCGGCAACAAAACTTCAAAAATTCGACTAGCAAAAGGAGTAAGCATATACACTGCGGAGTCATACAGCATCCAAATTGCTCTTGAACATCTAATAAACCACCCTCTTAGCAAATTCCTCGTTCTCAGTGACTCGTTAAGTGCTCTAAAATCCTTGCTGAATTTAGTTCCAACAGATGCAGTACACCAAAAAATAAAGAATATTTTATACAACCTACAAACGCTGGACAAAGAAATAGTGTTCATATGGATACCCTCCCACAGTAGCATCAGAGGGAACGAAAGAGCCGATACTGCCGCCAAGAGTACTATCAGTGAACCACATACTACTCGGAAGGACCTAAAACCCACCATAACAGATGCAAAAGAACTCATAAAACGAAGCATAATAGAGAAATGAGAAACCCAGTGGTTAAATCTTTGACTATCTCAGCTTATAGACACGCCTTGTGTTACCCGATACTCACAGAAGGATGAAGCTAACATTACATCCAGCATGTGACGTCAGTTGTGGGCAAAAAGCCGCAGTCCTAAGTTTGCTTCTTACATTCTTAGCACATGTGTTTTGGCTAAGCGGTACACCGGCATTTATTTATTTATAGTCCATTTACTTGACATCTGCACTGTCAAACTGACATTATGTTGGCACCACTGCTATTTTTCACATTTTAACAATTAAATTACTGTACAGTCTAATAAAAAACACATTATTTTTGAGATATAGTCAAGGCATTTTTTTTTAATTTGACACTGACAGTGCAGATGTCAAGTAAATGGACTATAGCAAGGCGGTCTATATTGTTCCAGGCCATGACACTGGGCCTATAAAGTGACCTTTGGAATGGCCTACCACAATCTGGCAACATGGCTTCACCAACCTTTAACAAAAAATTACTAGTTTTGGTCACTAAATAAACAATCTTTCAGTGCACTATCCCTGTCACTGTGATGCATTCCAGTTGAAAAAAATCTATAAAATCACTGCTATTTACATCGCAGTACGTCACTTCACCGTAATATTCGATTTAAAAACAATTCCTAATGGGCAGATACCTAATTCTCCATTGCAAGTAAATCGTTACTAATTTTGACTTCATCTAAAACAGTAATTTCTTCAAATTACCTTGCCTGGAAGCTAGTGATATTACAGTCAGAACAAGTCTCTTCATCTTATTACCTTTTAGATCTGCTATTTAAAGTGCTTTTCACACACAACACTAGCCTTTCCAATCTGCCAGTTCTCTAAAAGCAAAATGTCTTTCTATTTTTGTGCCACCGTTTCATTAGATGGAAACTTCAACACGCTAACATATGGAGCAACTGATGAAGCGTAAGTTGACTTGCAGCTTGGTACGTAAAACTTTAAAGGCATTTTTGGAACTTATATGAACTGCCTTGTCAAAATAGTTTTTAATGTCAAATATATTTCAAACAAACAAAACTCACACCCGTATGCATAGTCGTTCGCCAGCGGCTCGCCGAAGTTTCGTTATGAATAGTATGTTGGCGGCACTGTACGTCTATGTCAAATTCGAGGTTAGCAGGTTAGATTTTGTGTCAGTTTCTATCAAAACTGACAGAAAACCTAACCTGATAACCTCGAATTTGACATAGGCGTACATTGCCGCCAATATACTATTCATAACGAAACTCCGACGAGTCACCGGCGAGTCGCTGGCGAACGACTATGCATACGGGTGTTAGTGTGGCTTGGAATGGCCTAGCACACAATCTGGCAACAGAGCCAGTGTCATGGCCTGGAACAATATAGACCGCCTTGACTATAAGTATTATTTGTTTAGTTTTCATCTGTATTGCGTTTATATAATAATGGTGCAATCATGCAGTGCTTAAATGTGTAAATCGATACAAAAGCGGATCAAACATATCGTTCCATAAGTAAGTATTTACGATTTTCAGTAATAGTATTTCAATTTTGGGAAATATCTGCAATTAGTAACATCACAGGTTAAGGGTCTTAACCGTGCCATATTGATTTGATTATTAGTTGAATATTACGAATTTTATTTATAATTTATTATTACTTTGTGATCATAAACTAAAATTAACTAAAATTCTCAGATTTCCACAAGATTTAAATTTGAAAAAGCAATGGATCGTTGCAATGCGACGTGAAGATTTTAAGCCATCAAAAGATGCTAGAATATGTTCAATGCATTTTACACAGGAATCTTTTATTTTTCATCCTAGGAATTCAAAACATATTCTTAAAAACGATGCGGTGCCAACCATTTTTGATTTTCCGGTTCATTTGATTAAGAAAACTTCAAACAGAAAACCTCCTGCGTCAAGAAGTCATTCACAAAATGTAGTACAGGATATAATTGAACAAACAACAGGAAGAGACACAGCACCATCTGCAGAAAATGTTGCTTCAGAACCCTCAGCCAAAAAGAGGAGACAATTTTATTTTGGAGATTTTAAAGAATCCTTTTCATCAGCCAGTGATAATCATTATAAACTAACAGCAAGGAAAACGATAGCAAAAAAACAAAAGCAAATAAAAATCTTGTACCAACGAAACAGGAGGCTTATTACAAAAGTATCTAACTTGAATACTTTACTGGATCACTTGAAACAACAGAGGATGATTGACGATGCTTCATTGAAACTTTCGGTAAGTAAGAAAGTCTTTATACAATTTTTAATTGCATCACATTGATTGGTGTAAGGTACTTAGTTATAGTCTATTTTTTGCTTTATGATTTAGAGCAGGCTTTGCATTTATATTATTTTAGCAGTGTACAACAGTTTAGTTACAAAATATAACTAATGTCAAAATTCAGATCGCCGGGATTGTCAAGTTGACACTTCAGCAAATCTTAATAAAATGCCACGAAAAAGCAATATTAGGTAATAGTAAAACCAAAGAGGCTATAAAACACCGTTCTACTAATATAAAAGATATCAATGGCAACTTAAGTAAAACAGCCATCATTGGAAGAATTGGTCAAATCTTCGATGTAAGTATTAAGAATTAAACAGATATAACATTTCTAACAATTTCTTATAATGCTAGATTTCGATTGCAACACAAAAATCGAAACGAAGCAAAATCACAACTCCAGCAATAACGGAATGATAACATGAATAAAGAAAAGGAAGAAGAAAATTTGGAATTTTTTACTTTCAATAATTTATTGCTGTGTGCCTGAATTATACTGGGAGTCGTTTAAAATTATACTACACATTAACAAATATGAGATATAAATACAAAATTGTGAATGGAAGAAAATTGTGTGAGAAGAGTCATATCATTTTGGCGGATTGCCTTTTAAAGGAAATATTTACAATTTCGAAATTATAGTGAAAAATGTATATTCATGTTTTTGGATGAAACTTTACCAGGATGTGACTTACCGGACAATAATGACAGGGGCTATCATAAATGTATCAATGGTGACATTTTTAGTCAATGTTGAAAAACAGTTAATCCCTGCTTTGGCCAAATTGAATGGAAAATGTGTGTTAATTATGGATAATGCACCATATAATTCGGTTCTTATCGATAAACCACCCAATTATGGGAGTTTAATTTTACTTTACATATTGACCAAGAGCAATACTAATTGACAAAAAACAACATGGGCATGAAATTCTTAGATTACCTCCATACCACTGTCCATACAACCCAATTAAATTGGCATGGAGTTTATGTAAGAACTATTATAATAAGGACATAAATTCTCAGCCTCCCTCAAAAGACATAATTGCTAATTTATGGCTTAAATCTCTATCACTGTGTACAGCAAACATATGGAAAAAACGTTGAACACTGTGAACTACTAATATAAAGTGACTGGGCAAAGCACATTGTTAAATTGGTGTGGATGATATACCTCCTGTTATTAGGTTGGACGAATCTGATACAGAATCGGAAGATGAGTTGCATTCCTCTTCTGAATCAGATTCTGGATGATTATCCTGAAGTGTATCCACCTAAATTCTGGTAAATTATATCTCTGAAAATGGTTCTATCAGAGTATTTTGTATTATCTCTTTATTTTGAAATGCCTGTTATATGTGTAGCATAAATAATAACTTGTACAACACAGTTCTACAAACAAAAATCATCAGCAAATTATTAATAATATATTTTTTTCTATAGCACATGTTAAAGTGTGCTTTTATCAACTCAAAACAAAAGGTCAAGTTTTACTTTAACAGCAAGGGTAGATAAAGTAGCACTTTAACATCAAGGATAGATAAAGTAATTTAATTTTCTAACTTTTGTTTAAATTAAATATGACAGCTTCGTATTATCGTAGCAACCCGATCTAGCTACTGACGTTTTGAAATGTGATTGACTGTCATTATTTTCTTTTGAAATTGTGAAAGTTCTTGCTATAGAAAAAAATATTGTATTATACACGACGATAAAGTTATTTCTATCCACTCTTGAATCATTAACGTCTCGACTTCGTCTCGACGTTAAACGATTCACTCGTGGATAAAATTTAACTTTATCGTCTTGTATAATAAATTACTATATTTCTACATTAGTACATAAAAGATAGATGTCTAGAAATTTTATGACGTTTCTGTACAGTTAGATATCAATCACGCTTAAATAAACGTACTTAAAATAAAGCAATACCTTATTTAACCCTTAAGTAGTATGGCTTAAATCTCACACACTTAGAGTATGGCAGGGTCAAAATTGACCCCTATTTTTTTTGCATGCTAATGTTTTTGCTAAACGATATTCGACGTAAGGTACTGTAGATATACACTCTTGTAGCCCTTTTAAGAGCACAGAAAAAAAATATGTGCATTTATAAATAATTTATTGACAAATATAAGGCAATATAGAAAAAACTGCTAAATCAACAATATCTTGTAAAAAACTTTTTTTTTTCTGATTCTTTCCTCGGATTTTGCCTTGGGGGTATCTCAGCTTGATCATTCTATATAAAAAAATTATATAAGTATACAAAGAAAAAAAATTTCATTAACCTTTCGTACCTTGGGCTTCTTCACAATTTTGGCATGTAGTGATTGTTCTGCTATGATTTTTGCAGATGTGGTGACTGCAATTACTGCACAAAAGGCTTTCTTTTTTCTGGGAATATGGGCAGATGTAACATCTTCCTCTTTTGACGCCACGTGCCCCCCTAGCTTCATCAGGTTGGGGTTCTTTGACAGGTTCTGCCACATTAGCGATTCTACAAATAACACTGCGTAGTTCTTTAGGCATGAATTTCGCATAAACTCGGCGCATCAGTTGCTCTTGAATAAGATCACGCCCTAGGGTGGTCAGGAATTGTCTTCTCTCCATAGTTTTGTTTTGAGCAATGCCATTGAAAATTATATTGGAATTCACTCCTGCGATATCCATGATGCGAAACCATATAACCTGAGGCCAACGTCTTGTTCGTCTTCCAACTTTATAATTTGAACACTTTTGGTCAAGAGAGTCTACACCGCCTTTTGTTGAATTATAGAAATGTATAATTTCGGGCTTGTCATTATCACAAATGGTGTCAGTGTGGTGCATGGAAGATAAAAGTATAACGGCCCGATTTTTTTTTGGGACATAGGAAGCCAGAGTACAATCTTTAGTAAACCCAAACACAGATGACTTCTCAACTCGTTGTTTGTGTGGTAAGAATTGAGATGGAAGTTCACGTTTGTTTTTTCTCATAGTACCAACAAATGTGAGTTTGTGTTTTTGCAGTTCGGTGACTAGCTCCAAAGACGTGTACCAATTGTCAGCTGTGATATTCCTGTTGGAATTTGCTACTGGTGGAATAAGAGCAAGAACATCCAATGTGGGTACAGCTAGTTTTCTAGGATTACTTACATTTGTATAGTACATTTTTTTTCTATAATAATTTTCAAGGTCAACTTTCTAGGGGATAAGTTGCATTCCTGCAGGGTCCCTAGTTTTAATGATGTTGGTACATAGATTTTTAGTTCTTTTCTTCCACTAAAAAAATTATTGTCATTTTGACAGATATGTCATAATTTAATATCGCTTGCTTCATTTTTGCATTTAAAATATTTCTTGGTTTTCTTTTTTTATCCGATTTTATTGATCATGATGATGATTCCATGTTAAAAAAAGAAATTTGTCAAGAGTTCAAATTAAGAAACTTTGGCATTCAAAATTGACACATAACCATAATTTTTAAAAAGTTCTACCAACACGAGGTATAAAAATTTCCTAGCATTTTAATCACATGTCTACCAACATTGTAACACTTTGACAGTTATTATAGAAAAAAAACGTACTATATTTTTACCCGTGTAGATAAAACCATTGAACAGATAGTGCGTCCTAGCATCACACAGGCATTGCATCTTTAGGCCATATTTATCTGGCTTGTCTTTCAGATACATTCTAAAGCTGCATCTGCCCCGAAATGCTATTAGCATTTCGTCTATAGTTAGGTATTCACCACAACTATAATTAGACTGGCAATTGATTATAAAAAGATTATAAATCTCAGATATGGCTGCAAGCTTGTCTCCGTTACTAATTCTTTCTAATCTAGTTGTCTTGTCATCAAACCGTAGGGCACAAAGTAAAAAAGTGAATCGTTGCAGAGACATAGTTGCCCGAAAAATATCTCGTCCCGTTCCGTCTGTGGCAAATAGGGATTTTAGGTCTTCATGATTGGATTTGAAAACCCCCGCCATATATAGAAGTCCCAGAAATGATATCAATTCAATCATGTCAACATGGTTCGTAAACTGACAAGAAAGGCTACGCAAATTATATTTTGCAGACATTTCCGTGATTTGTGCGTTAGTATTTTCTAGTAGAATTTTCAGAATATCTGCATCAATAAGACATTCCCAAGATTGCACTGGTGTAGATGGTTTTTTTAGGCGAGCTTCGCCTGTAACACCTGGCAAGTGAGTCACAATGTTGCTAGCACGTGTTTTACTGGGTGCTGGTGGTGTTGTTGCCCATTTATATTTATTTTTCCCGTAATAATATGTTTTCTTTTTTTCACTGTCACCGCCTTGATTCGCTTCATTATCACTCTCATCATCAGATTCGCTAGATATATCATCAAGCTCAACCTCTGAATTAGTATCGTGGTCGCTATGTTCGCTAGGACAGTCTGAGAACTCACCGTCATTGTCTAATCCATTATCCATTATGTCTTGAACAATTGCTTCATGTTCAGCCGGTGTTATACCTGTTCTGCTTCCACCAGCACCAGACATTTTAAAACTTTCACAATACACTCTTTATTACACTTACAGTATGGCAGGGTCAAAAATGACCCTAAGCTGTTGTTTACAGTACACAAGTTTAACAGAGAATGATCAAATTTAGTACATAAGTAGATGCCTACCTAACTAGAGAATACAGGGAAGCATAGCTGCTGCCATCTATATTTAGGTAGCGTAATCACAAATTCAAATTTTGTAGGGTCAAAATTGACCCCGTCATACTACTTAAGGGTTAATGTCAATGGTTCAGTAATTTTAGCTCTTATTGAGTATAATAGTGCATATAAGTTAACACATTGACAGTTCTAATGGTTTTTGACATAACTAGTGTTTTTTCCTTTGTCACTAACTACCTACACTATTACAAAAATGCAAATGCAAAGCCTGCTCTGAATCATAAAGCAAAAAAACAGACTATACAGTTAAGTATAAGGTGATTGGCTATTTCTTCTTTTCTATGTTTTATCCTAGGATACAATGCCTGCTTCTACTAAGATAATATTCAAGCAGTTATTAAATTCTAAGAAACCAAGGAGTTATCCACCAGAACTGAAGAGCTTCGCACTTACCTTAAACTTCTATTCGCCTAAGGCTTATTCTTATGTTAGAACAACTTTCCCTAAAATGCTTCCCCATACAACAACTATTCAAAAATGGTATCAAGCAGTAGAATGTGAGCCTGGTTTTCAGACAGAGTCAGTAAAGATGTTAAAACAGAAAGTATTAGAACTTAGAGGACGGGGTAAACCTTGTATCTGCTCTTTAATGATTGACGAAATGTCAATACACAAGAAAATAGAATGAGATGGAGAAAAATTTGTAGGGTATGCTTTTCTTTATTTGTACCTGGTAGTTCCTTATGTGCATGCAGTGGTCGGAATGTAAACTTTGACGAACCGGAACGCTGTCGGGGGGGACCGGGGAGTATGCCCCCCGTGTTAGCCGCAGGCGAAAATTTTCGCGGAAAATAATAATAATGTTGATAATAATATGTGTTTTTCCGTCAATAGCCGACACAAACCAGTTTAATTTAATATTTTATTTCAAAGTGAAAAGACCCTAATTAAAAAAAAAACAAGAACGGTATAAATACAACAAAATAAAGTTTATTCATTTCCTTCTAGAATAACTCAATAATAGGCATTAAAATCAAAATAATTCAACAAAATTCAAAAGTCTAAATATTGTAAGGTAACATAACAGATAATACATTTCGCTCAATTCATCGAGAGCATCAGACTATTGCCCTAAGGTTGCTGACAAATTGTACCAATGCAATCATTTTGTGAACGCAGCTATATTTGCCTCTTTCTTTTCCATCTCTTTTTGGAAAATTTTTCACGAAACGGAACAGATTTTGAAGAAATTTCACGAGACGGAACGACTCTTGATAATATTTCACGAACCGGAACGCCGTTCCGGTCCGTTCCGGTACATTCCAACCACTGTGTGCATGGTAAAATGCATGACAATTTCCGCTTTGTTATAGCATGGAATTATATAAACTTGACAGTGTATTATTTCAAGATTTTTTTTTATTTCTAGGTAAGTTAATTTAGGATGTGAATTGAAGAGCGATTCTTTACAAGAAGCAAAGGAAGCAATAGTTTTTTGGAAGCTACCTGTAGGTTATTTTCTAATTAATGGACTCAAGGGCATTCAAAAGAGCAACCTGATAACAATGTGTTTGAAAATATTACACGAAGCTGCATTTACTATCACTAGCCTCACTTTTGATGGTGCTGCTACGAACATTACTATGGCGTGCATTCTTGGGGCTGATTTGTCTGTAAATTCTTCAAAAACATATTTTCTGCATCCAGTTACCAAAAAACCCATTTATATTTTGCTAGACCCTCCACATATGCTTAAACTTATCCGAAATACTTTAGGTACATATAGAGCTATGTATGATGACAATTCTGATCTTATTAAATGGGATTATCTTGAAAAATTGGTTGATATTCAAGAAAAAGAGGTTCATCTAGGAACAAAAATCACTAAAAGACACCAATTGGTTCAAAGAAAAGATGAAAGTTAAATTAGCTGCTCAGGTGTTTAGTCTGAGTATTGCTAAAGCTTTAAACTATTTAAGGGAAACTAGGTACTCCAAAGATTTTGAGGGCAGCAAAGCAACAGAAAGGTTTCTTATTTTTAAGAATGACATTTTTGACATTCTTAACAGCAGAAACTTACTAGCCAAACATTTTAAAGCAAGCCTGCAACACTATAACAAGGATAGTGTATTTAAGAAAATGGTGAGCCTTTATATTTTATCCACAAGAAAACTGGCTTTATTGGTTTGATAACGAGTTTAAAATCCTACAAAGGCATATGGCAAGAGCATATTGAAAAGACCAATGGTTGCCTATAGTACATTTCAGCATATAAACTGTGCCAAGACCATCTTGAAGTTTTTTTTAGTGCAATCAGGAGTCATGGAGGACACAACAATAATCCAACTCCAAAACAATTTCAAGCAGGATACAAGCGACTGTTAATGCATACAAGCGCAACAGGTTCACTTCAAGCAAATTGCATTGAACAGGCACCAACCATCATTTTAGCAATGAGTACCTCCAACAAAATAAAAATGAAAACTATTGACCACCAATTTGTAGAAAATTTTGATGCCGACACAATAATTAATGGCCAGGATACAATTATCCCTATACGTTTCAGATGTTGTAGAACATGTAGCAGGTTTTGTTGTCAAACAAGTAAAAAAAAGGTTAGATTGTGAAATCTGCTTAAACGCGATTCAATCAGAAGGTATGAAATCAACACTAATAAGAATTCAACCATCTGATGATGTAATTCACATTTGTAAGGTGGCTGAAAGTGAAATAAGAATTGTGGAGAAAACAAACCATTTACGTGGAAAACACCTTATGGCAAAATTAATTGTAAATATTATGAGCAACGTTCGCTATTCGGATTTTAATGCCTACAGAGAGCATATGTACGATAATGATGTTGAATCTAATCATATAACAAATCTGATTAAAATCATAAGCTTACAGTATTGTAATATAAGGTTATACCACTGAGGAGAATGTTTGAATGAAAATGTTGACAGAAGAAGAAATAAACTAACTAAAACGATTTCGTTCTGTAATCAGTGATTGCATAATATAGGTAGTGTTAATTTAAGTACCTATGTATTCATTGGAAGAAGGAAAAAGAGGAACTAGAAGCCAGAATTATCAGGCTCGAAACAAAAATTGAGAAGCAGGAAAAGGAAAAACGAAAGAATAACATAGTAATAAAAGGATTATCAGTTGGGGAAGGTCAGTTAGAACAAAAAGTAGAACAACAGGTATTAGATGAAAAACTCAAAATGTCAATAAAAATCAAGAAGGCAACCAGCATAAAAGGAAGAGAAGACAAGCAGATAATAATAGCAGAACTGAACACGTGGGAGGAGAAACAGGAAATTATGAAAAGGAAAAGCCTATTGAAAAACACAAATATATACATCGAGCACGATCTAACCAAAGAAGAAATGAAAATACAAGCTGAGCTACGGAAAATAATGAGAGAAGAAAAAGAAAAGGGAAAAAAAGTAAAGTTGGGATACCAGAAACTTATAATAGAGGGCAAAAGATATGATTGGGACAACACGAAGCAAGGAGTAGTAGAAAAGCAAGCAAAAAACTAACAATACAAAATTCAGATGGAATAACGAAGACGAAATTGGCAACGAAAATGGTAATAGAAAAACAAGAGCAAAGCAAACCAAAGCAAATAAAAAATAAAAAAAACACAGGAGTGGTAATAGCGTCATGGAACACACAAGGTCTAAACAGGGAGGAAAAAATAAAGCAACTAATAGAAGAAGCAGCAAGATACAACATAGATATACTCGCAGTACAAGAAACAAATATCAAGGGTGAGACAAAAACAACAATAAAAGAATATATATGGATCAACGGTGGTGCAGCCGAAAGTAGGTATGGAACGGGCTTTCTAATAAATGGAAGAATAAAAGAAAAAGTAATAGATTGGAAAAAGATAAACGGAAGAATAAGTGTACTAAGATTAAAAGGCCAATATAGAAAAATTAGTATCATCAACACCTATGCCCCAACAGAAACAGCAGAAGATGAACAGAAAGAGAAATTCTACGATGAATTGGAGAACACAATTGGTAACTTGCCAAAAAACGATATAAAATTGATAATTGGAGACCAAAACGCTAAAATAGGCAAAGAAAAAAAATATGAAGCAATAATAGGCAAAGATGCAGTCAAATGTTTCAAAATTTACGAGAACGAAGTCACGCGTATTGAAGTGCTCCCGCTTTAGCCGCGATTTCTGAATGTTACTCTAGCTGTAAATTTGCGTATTTGTGTAAGTGAGATCCAGTTGTGCCCACCTCCATTTCAACATAAGAGGATCACCAGACAACAAATACTACAGGTATTATTTAACGATTTATGCGGATTTATCCGCCGCCGCATTGAGTTCAGTTATAAACACAGGCGCGGCTTGACGCCGTCGCCCCGCAATCAGCATGTCGCAAGAAGGTCAAGCCTATCCAACGGCCTCTAGCGATATCAACGATCCACATGCATTAGCAGCAGAATTAAAAAACTTTACAAAGCCTACCCAGGCGGAAGTAGAGCAAAAAATTAGGGAAGAAAATGAAAGGGAACGAGAAATCGAAATAAGAGAACACCAAATAGTTCTTAGTTTGCAAGAGGATTCTGTTAAGGAAGTTACTAACGCCCCAAAATGGCAAGTAGCAAAAGGCCGAAAAACTAAAAGAGCATCACCAGAAGCACAGAGAAATGTAAAACAGAAACTGATCACAGATTTCACAAAAATAAATCCGACGAACCAGTTTCAACTTTTAGAAAATGCCTCAGAAGAAATTGCTACAGCAATGCAAGGTAAGAAGAGCACTACTCCACCAAAAATTAAACCTCCTCCTATATTCTTATCAGGGGTTGTAAAAGTTGATCTACTAACCAACATGCTAAATGATTGTGAGGAACTGAAAGGAAAGTATACACTAAAATTAATAAAAGAAGAAATCAAGTTGATAACTGAAAACGAAATTGCCTATAAAGTAGCGTGCCAGGCCCTAATAGATAAAGATGTAAAGCATTACACCTACATGGCAAGAGATAAAAGAAGCTTTCGTGTAGTTATAAAGGGTTTACACCACACAACCAATATTGAAGGGCTGAAAGCAGAGATCATTGCCAAAGGACACAGAATAAGATATATTCATAACCCAAAAAGTAGCAAGGATAAAAAGCCTTTGAATATGTTTTTCCTTGACTTAGAACCAAGCGACAATAATAAAGATGTATACCAAATAAAACATCTACAGTACTGCAAAGTTATGGTCCCAATGCGGGAAATGCTTAAAATGGGGACATACACGAAACTACTGCACACGTCAGCAGAAATGCATTAAATGTGGTGGATTACATAACAGCAAAAACTGCGCGATAAGTGAAAGAAAAGATCTTCGCTGTGCCTCTTGCGGCCAAAACCATCCTGCTAACTACAAAGGTTGCAAGATATATAAAGAACTTCAGCAAAGAAACTTCCCCTCCCTAAGACCTAAAAATTCAGAAGTGCAGCAGCAAAATAATGCCTCTGGTCCCTGGAGAAATACTACCGAAGGATTATCATTTGCGTCGGCTCTTAAAGGAGCTAAAGCAATAACAAGTAACACCGATGTTGCAGCTACAAATTCCCAGCAATCTGAGGACAGAATCTCCAGACTCGAGAAGCTAGTTGAGCAAATGGCTCAGCGAATGGACACTATGCTTAACATTGTGTCTAAACTGCTAGAAAAATTGAATTAATGGAACTACGCCTGAAGATAGCTGTGTGGAATGCTAACGGCCTAATCAACCATGGCCCTGAAGTATCAGCTTTCTTAAGAGATCATGATATTGATATCATGCTGATCTCTGAAACTCACTATACAAATCGCAGCTACTTACGGATTCAAAATTACATAATATATGACACTAAACACCCAGATGGAACAGCTCACGGAGGCAGTGCTGTCATCGTCAAAAAAACAATCAAACATCACGAAGCACCTAAGTATCAGACGGAGCACATACAGGCAACTACTATTGTAATTGAAGACACTCGAGGACCAATATCCATTTCTGCAATTTATTGTCCCCCACGGCACACAATAAGAGAAGACGGATATGCTGAGTACTACGCCACTCTGGGAAATAGATTTCTAGCAGGAGGCGATTACAACGCCAAACACTCCAGATGGGGATCAAGATTAACAACTTCTAAAGGCCGCGAACTTGTAAAATGTCTTGATAAAAACAATTTGAACATTTTGTCCACCGGAAAGCCCACCTATTGGCCCAGTGACAGGAATAAACTCCCAGATGTCATTGACTTTTGTATCACCAAAGGTATCGCTCCAGGTCATCTCGTAGCAGAGCAGAGTCTTGATCTTTCCTCGGATCACACTCCCATTCTAGTAACATTAAGTTCTAGAATAATCCACAAACAAAAATCAACAACACTCGCCAATAAAAGAACAAATTGGGAGCTATTTAAAGAGCTTCTCGAAGAGAGAACAACTACAGACATCTCGTTAAAAACTGCTGAGGAAATAGACTCAGCTATAGACACCCTAACAATTGAGATACAACAAGCGGCTTGGGATGCAACCCCCCAGGTGGATGTCAAAGTAAAGCAACAAAATTGCTCCAGGATGGTTAAAGAAGCAATTCTTGCAAAGAGAAGGCTAAGAAAGACATGGATGACTACCAAAGCCCCTCAAGACAAGGCAAAATTCAACCAAGCAATTCGGGATTTGAAAAAATTGCTCAACAACGAAAAAAATCAAGCAATCCAGGAATACTTGGAAGGGCTAACTCCCACAGAAGCCACTGAATATTCACTGTGGAAGGCGACAGCAAAGATTAATAAAGCACAAGACAACATCCCACCAATCAGGAAACAAGACAGATCATGGGCAAGGACAGATAATGAGAAAGCTGAGACGTTCGCCGAACATCTGTGTGATGTCTTTCAACCTTTCCCATCGCAAATACCGCAGGCAGAGGAAGACAATATTACCTCATTTCTCGAAATACCATATCAAATGGCTCTCCCCATAAAAACCATAAAAATCTACGAAGTAAAAGATATGATCCGCAGGAATTTAAACCCAAACAAGAGTCCAGGTCTTGACCTTATAACTGGACAAATTATAAAACAACTACCTGAGAAATCTCTAACTGTGCTAACTCAAATCTACAACGCAATACTTAGAATCGGCCACTTTCCATCCCAATGGAAAGTTGCCCAAATTATCTTGATTCCCAAACCTGGTAAACCGGCAGAAGATGTGTCGTCATACAGACCCATCAGCCTACTATCAATTCTATCAAAGCTCTTCGAGAAGGTATTTCTGAAGAGGCTGAAACCTTTGCTTGACGAACTGAACATCATCCCCGAGCATCAGTTTGGGTTTCGTGAAAAACACTCAACCATCGAACAGGTGCATAGAGTAGTTGAGATACTAAATAAAACATTCGAAAGCCGAAAGTACTGTTCAGCTGCCTTCTTGGACATTACCCAAGCTTTTGATAAAGTATGGCATCCAGGGTTACTATACAAACTGAAAAGCAAACTACCTGCATCATTTTACCAGGTATTACAGTCTTACCTCACTCACAGATACTTTGTGGTAAAATGCCAAGAAGCCATCACTGGTCTAAATCCAATACAGTCAGGCGTTCCGCAGGGCAGTGTCCTCGGACCAATTCTATACCTGTTGTACACTGCAGATATACCAACTACACCGAACACCATCACTGCCACGTTTGCTGATGATACTACCGTCATGGCAATAAGTGAAATTCCAAGTTACGCATCAGAGAAGTTGCAAGAAGCATTGGATAACATCCAGGAATGGCTGAAGAAATGGCGAGTAAAAGCCAATGAGGCAAAATCTCAACATGTAACGTTTACCTTAAAGAAGGAAACATGCCCCAGCGTTACTCTTAACGGACACCAACTCCCTCAGTCAGACTCTGCAAAATACCTAGGAATGCATTTGGATAGGCGGTTAAACTGGAAGCACCATATATTCACTAAGCGCAAGCAGCTGGGACACAAGTTCTCCAAACTTTATTGGTTGATCGGGCGAAAGTCTAAACTATCACTAGCCAGTAAACTAATGGTGTATAATGTGATTCTCAAGCCGGTGTGGACCTACGCGATACAGTTGTGGGGTACCGCGAGTGATTCTAACATTGCAATCTTACAGAGATTTCAATCCAAAACATTGCGCACGATTACCGACGCTCCTTGGTTCGTGACAAATAACATGTTACACCGCGACCTAAAAGTGTCTACAGTTTTACAAGAAGCTAAGTGCGCGAGTGCAAAATACCTCTCGCGTCTCGAACTTCATCCCAACTCCCTTGCTGTCAGCCTTCTGGATAACAGCCAAAAAACTTACCGCCTCAAACGACGGGACCCCTTAGATATAAGCGATAGATTATAGAGTCTTTGTCATTACTAATCCTACTGTTATAACAAACTATATGTTTATTAGTTGTTAGGCCTTTAATGTAAGTGCACTAACCCCACGTTTGCTCAGCAAGGTATTTGTTTGGCACCCATTTTTTGTAACATTTGCTTATTGCTTTCGGGCAGATTGCGAATAAAGTAGGAGTTTAATAAAAAAAAAAAAAAAAAAACACCTATGCCCCAACAGAAACAGCAGAAGATGAACAGAAAGAGAAATTCTACGATGAATTGGAGAACACAATTGGTAACTTGCCAAAAAACGATATAAAATTGATAATTGGAGACCAAAACGCTAAAATAGGCAAAGAAAAAAAATATGAAGCAATAATAGGCAAAGAAAGCTTACATGAAACGACAAACAACAATGGGGAGCGACTAATAAATTTCGCGGCGAGAAATAATCTGCTTATCAAAAGTACCATGCAACAAAGGAAGAACATACATAAAGAAACCTGGAAAAGTCCAGATGGAAGAACAAAAAACCAGATAGATCATGTGCTGGTATCAAAGAAGCAGCAAAACACAGTCCAAAAAATAAGGTCATGCAGAGGGGCAGAGATTGGTTCCGATCACTTTATGATCAAGATTAAAATAAACCAGCTCAAACCATCATCCAGAAAAGCACAAATTTATTCAAGGAGAGGCAGAGTGGAAAACATGAAAATGGAAGAGGTACAAAACAGGTACCACGAAGAGCTCGAACGTAAACTACAAGGAAGGCCCATTGAACCAGAAATAGAGAAAGAATGGAACTGTATACAAATGACATTAAAAGAAAGTGCAAAAGTAATTGAAGTGAATAAAGAAGAAGGAAATAAAAGCTGGTTTGATCAAGAATGTAGGGAGGCAATCGAAAATAGCAGAATGGCAAAGCAGAGATGGTTACAACAACAAACATCGGAAACAGAACAAAAATACAAGCAGACTAGAAACAAAGTAAAAACAGTATGTAGAAGAAAGAAAAGGGAAAGTATTCAGCTGGAAATTGATAAACTGCAAGAATATTACAGTGCACAAGATGCAAGAAGGTTCTACAAGTCGGTCAAAGAAGAGAAGCAGGGATATCAACAACAAACCATAGGGTTGCGAGATAAGGACGGTGAGCTTCACATGGAAGAAAGAGAAATAGCAGAACTACACAAACAGTATATGGAAGGAATATTTAGAGGTGAAGGAGAACAAAAAATAGAAACAAAATGGGAGACGGAAACAGAAGCAAATCCACCAACTTGGGAAAGCTTTCAAAGAATAGTAAGAAGAGCAAAAAATAACAAAAGCCCAGGAGAGGACAATATACAAATGGAACTATTAAAATATGGGAGTGAGCAAATTCAAAGAAGAATTTTTGAACTGATTCAACTAATATGGTCAAGAAAGGAAATGCTAAAAGACTGGGAGAAAGCAGTGATATGCCCGATATTCAAAAAAGGTGATAAACAACTACCAGAAAATTACAGGCCAATCTCCCTCTTAAATTCGTCGTACAAGATTCTAGCAATGCTTATCACTGAAAGAGTAAAAATTGAGTCCCAAGATAAGATAGGAAACTACCAGGCAGGATTTATAGCTGGTAAATCTACAGTGGACCAGATTCACATTATAAGACAAACACACGAGAAATGTAAAGGGAAAAATATAAGAATTTATATGATTCTTATTGACTTCCAACAAGCCTTCGATAAGATAAAAAGAGTGGAGATACTAAATGCAATGGAAGAACTAAAGTACAGCAAAGAAATAATTTCACTGGTAGCGATGACATTAAAGACAACAAGCAACAGAGTGACATTTAAAGGCCGTAAATCCACAGAATTCGAAAGCAACACAGGCCTAAAACAAGGGGACCCTATCTCACCACATTTATTTAACATAGTTTTAGAACACCTCATGAGGAAAGCAAAAATAAACACGAATAGTACTGTAGTTAATGGCCCATATCAAGTACTAGCATACGCAGATGATCTGATAATGATGGCAAGAACGAAGGAACAGCTAAAAGAACTATTAAAAGGATTGGAGAAAGAAGCACAAAACGTAGGAATGAAAATCAATGTAAAGAAATCACATTATATGGTACTAGGAAACATAAACAGAGAAGAAGAACAAGAGCTGGAGATAGAAGCTGAGTTAACAAAAGAAAAGCTAATCTTCAAGAGGGTAAATAGTGCATCATACTTGGGAGTAGAAATAAATACAGAAGGAAAGCAAGAAGAAGAAATAAAAAGCAGAATGATAAGTGCCTCAAAGTGCGCGGGTGCCCTTAATCGCTATATGTCGAACAAAAGTGTATCGAGAGACGTAAAAGTGCGACTATATAAGACTATAATAAGACCTATTTTAACATACGCGAGTGAGACGTGGGTGCTAACAACAACAGAAGAAAACAAGCTGGCAACATGGGAACGTAAAATCCTAAGAAGAATATATGGTGGAGTCAAGGAAGGTCAAGAGTGGAGAAGACGAACAAATAGGGAATTACAAAACCTATACAAAGAAGCCAACATAAGTACAGTGCTGAGACAAAACAGACTGAGGTGGTTCGGGCACACAATGCGAAGAGAAGACAACGACCCAATAAAAAAAATAACCAAACAAGAACCGGAGGGAAGAAGGAAAATTGGAAGACCCAGGAAAACATGGTGGCAGCAAATAAAAGAAGACCTACATGAAGCCGGTATTAGCGAATGGGAAGACGAAATATGGGACAGGAAGAAATGGACAATGAAAATTCAAGCCATAGGCCAGACGGGCCTGTAGTGCTATATATATATATATGTATTCATTGTAATTAGATAGTTTTCAAATAAAAAAAAACTGAGAATTTCATTATTTTAATTAATCGATCACACATTGAGCAAACAACTACAGACGCATTCATTAATAAGGGTCATTAATAAACGCTTTTGTATGCATTAACGGAAACCAGAAATAAACGATCAACGGAAAATATTATTAACTGTCAGTTTGACAAAGGGTTTAAGGACGAACAGAAAGTATGCAGCAACGATCCCTACATAAATTAAATATCCCATTTTCTATGCCTCTAAATGTTCTTAAAATAACTTATTAGCAAGTAGGAAAAATATATATTGCTTCGTCATGTGACAATCAATTTATTAAATGGTATAATACATAATTTCAAACGTTCTCACTAACTCAAATTTATATTGCGATATCAACTGAAATTTGTGCGGCGCTGTCCTACAGTCAAAACCCAGCTAGTGCCCACAACTGACGTCACGCGCTGGCGGTTATGTTGGCTTCACCACATTCAGTCAGGGTGTGTCTTTCAGCTACTGAGATAGTCAAAAAGTTAAACTACCAACTTCCAGAACCTGCAATATACCTGTAACAGTACCACATCTAATTCTAGAATGTCCCCGTTTCGATCGCGAAAGATCAACAACTGAAATCCCCTCCGACTTTGCAATCGCCCTAAGCACCGGCAAGAAACAAGAAGATTTAGTAATAAGTTATCTTATTCAAACAGATTTATATAGACAAATGTAACATATTGTACCAACATGGAGTTAATGGCCTTGCAGTCAATACACCTTAAACCAAATTATAATTTAAAAAAAAAAAATTAGAATGTACATTTCTACAAGATATCTCAGGAACTTTGTTTATTGCATTCTAAGCAGAGCTGGGCAAATTACTTTTAAAATGTAATTAATTACTAATTACCAATTACCGCCCAATGCAGTAATTTAATTACTAGAGATTCAATTACTTGCAGGAAATAGTAATTCAATTACCAATTACTTAGTAATTGTACAATATTAATTACTTTCAATAGAAATTATTGTCATATACATAGTTGTATTTAGTAGAATTTTCTTACAAGTTGCAACTATCATTAGTGTCGTGTCGATTCGTAATCATAATCTAAAAATACTTAATTTTTATGTTTTCCTAACTATAGTAACCTACATACTTTATCACTCTTGAGGGTTTTTTGATAATTAAATCTTGTAGCTACATGCACCGTTCACCAACACCAAAAGTTTTTAGGTTGTTTTGATGTAAGATGTAAGTAAATAAATAAACTCAACGATAACAATTACGCAGGGTGTCCCAAAAAAAAAATGGGACACCAATTTGGCATAGCTTCCTTAGGTTATAATAAACCAATTAAACCTAATATACCCTAGTACAAAGTTCCTTCATTAAGAAGGTATAGGGCAGGGGTGCTCAAACTTGAACTGCTGGCGATCTACCTCAATATTGTTAGACTACGATCGATCGACTCTGAGAGGCTGCAAGTATGTGTGATGCAGGATTGTCGTCTAGGTAGGGTGTATCGTTGCATAGATATTAGTTTTCCACACAATACGCATTTTTTTAGTCAAGGTCTGCTCTAAAATGTCAATGAAAAAAAACACATAATTTTTCAAAATTGCGAGTTTATTGGTTCTTACAAAACTAACGAGTTCTAGTGTTTAAACTTAACTAGAGAGTGACTTTGGATGTTGAAGCGTGGCACTGCATATCCTCGGCATACTTTTCATAAGATGGTACGTAATTACCGAGTGCTAATCGCAAGCATGATGACATATGATCGTCAGTTAGTCGATTGCGATATTTTGACTTAATTACCTTCATTTCAGAAAATGCAGACTCGCACAAGTAAGTTGACCCAAACATTGCCGTCAGCTGAAGGGCGATTTGCCTTAGATTCGGATATTTATCTTCAGATATAAAACACCAGAATTTTGTATCAGATGCTGTGGCTTTGAGATGTATATCTGATATAATCTGCACTAACTCATTTTCAACAGAACATGATTCCATGTTAAACTGACTTGCTATTTCAGTAGCTAATTCCTCAATGTTTTACACGAAAAAGGATAACTCATAAATGATGCGATATTTGCCAATTTACTGAAATCATAAAAACGTTTTTCGAATTGTCCCAAAATATTTGATAATTCTGCCTCATAAATATCATAATTCAACTGAGGAATCCTTGCTTTCGGAAAATGTTTCAGATCCTTTCTTTTCAGTTGATCTATCATAAGTTGCAATTTACTTTTGAATGCGTTTATTGCGCTAATCATCTCAATAATAGTTTTTCCTTTACCTTGAAGCTCCAAGTTAATGGTGTTTAAATGCGTTGTGATGTCTGTCAAAAATGCCAAATCAGTCAGCCATTTTCCGTTTTTCAGCGTATGAGTGTCATCACCTCTTTCGTCCAGAAAAGCTGTTATTTCGGGCAATAATTCTTGAAACATTTCTAGGAATTTTCCGCGACTCAACCACCTGACGTCCGTGTGAAGAACTAAATCAGTGTGTTCAGCTGACTCATTAGCTTCCAACTGCAATTTAAAGAGCCGTCGTTGCAAGCTACGTGCACGGATGGAATTCACAATTTTTATTGCTATGCCCATAATCTCCTCCATGTTTAGAACTTGTTGATGTATAATGCAATGGAAAGAGAAAAATTAAGGGAAATCGTCATTAGCTCGACACAATGCCACAAAACCGTTTTTGTTTCCAGTCATTGCTGGTGCTCCATCGGTTGTAATGCACACTAGTTTATATATTGGTAGCTTGTAGTTTGTTACAAAATTGAAGAAAACGTCATATATATCTTCGCCACGGGTAGTTCCTTTCAGAGGAATCATTGTTAAAAACTCTTCCTTAGCCGACATGTCATTGAATACCATTCGAATAAAAATACACAGCTGGGCAGTGTCTGTCATATCGGTGGATTCGTCGAACTGTAAAGAAAAGTAAGTACATTCCATGATATCATGTTTTAGTTTATCTGCCAAGTCCTGATTCATGACTTCAACACGCCTTGTGACAGTCGGACGAGATAACTGAAGTTCTCTAATAGCAGACATAATCTCTGTTTTATTTTTAAAATCTCCAAATAAAGTTTCACCCGCTTCAATAAATGCTTCCTTCACAACCGATCCATCTTCAAATGGTTTCTTGTGTTTCGCCAATATATGAGATATTTTAAATGACGCGATCGTTGCAGCTTTTGATTGTTTGGCTGGTCTTGTGAACATGGTTTGTTCTTTTTTCAAACAAGTTATCAAATCACGTACTTTTCGTTTTCTTAATTCACTCTGTGACGGAAAATCCTTTTCATAGTTTTTATGAACCGTTTTATGATGCCTCTCTAAGTTCCCACGCTTAGGTATTGCAACTGACGCACGGCAAATGAGACAAATGCACTTATCCTTTACCATGCAAAAGAAAAATTCTTCCTCCCAATCGTTATTAAAATGATACGTTTTACTTTTTTTCGCCGCACTCATTTTGTACTATTTATTAATAAACTTTGTATCGACGTATCGCCTTCAAGTTACATCTCAGACTGACTCCTATTCCTGCAGGCGCAACATTTATATCGGCGTGAACGAAGTCTCGAATGTTCCCGCCAAACACGCCGCCCGAAGTTTCTAGAATAATCGGCGGGAATCAAAAACGCGGAAGAAAGTGATGAGGGGGTTATTCTGGCCTAATTGTGGATCGAATAAATTTTAGTTGTTTATTCATTACATTTTGTTTTAGTTACCTACCTACTAAAACAAAATCTGTGAACAGTTCTATATCGGAATTTTTTCTCGAGATCGACTCAAAAAGCACTCGCGATCGACTTGTCGATCGCGATCGACCGTTTGAGCACCCCTGGTATAGGGACTTGGAAGTTTAAATTTATATATTTTTTTATGTTAGTCTCCACATAGGTTATCACTGAAGTTGAGCTTTTTATCAGAATTGTGGATTTAGTTGCCGAGGACCGTAGGGCCAAAGCCAATAAACCACATGAGGGATAAAAAGGAACTTCCAGTGCCGAGGGGTACATTGTTTTCTTTAAATCGAGAAATCGCGAAATTACAACATTTTAACCAACTATTGTAGGCTATGTTGACGTCGGTTGACGTTTACCTATCGCCTAGCCGCCTACAAAAAGTCGTAAAACAACGGATTACTCCACTGCCGATTCATGTATTTTATTTGACGATTTCAACGTTCTTCACTGCCGATTTAAAAAAATCGAATATGAAGTAATTTCGAATTTCATTTTGGCTAAATTTTGTAATGGTATTAGAAAAAATAACACGCTGAATATGTTATAAAAGTGATTCTTCCATGTTCGTGATAAATTAATCCACTCGCTTTGCATCGCTCGCTCGTAAATTCATCGTTAAAAAACTCACTTTTCTTAACTTGTAGAACAATGTACTATTAAATACGCTGAATGACAAAAATATGTAACCTACCTAAGTATACAGGGTGGAGCATTAGATTTCTTAATTGCTTGACAGAAAATTTTTATTTAGATTTTGTAGAAGAACACTAAGTGGTGATCCAATTGGCGCAACTTAACCATTGTTTGTTGACTCAGTTCGAAAATTCTGTTTTACCCCTTTATACGAAAGTGACATTTTCTGTCGCCTGTTAGGGGTTTTCCGAAAATATAAGTTTGGTTTCCTGATCGGTTTCCAATGGCAGTGGGAGGGAATATAATACATTGACTGCCGTTGCCATCAGAGACGGAAGGCAATGTGATTAATAATAAATCAACTAGCCTCCTGGTTTTCATATTTAAATATTTTTGAATGCAGCTGAATACAAGAGACAGTCTCAGCATAAAATGCAAAAGTATTGTATGTATACGTAACTATGGACTAAAACGTCATTTCCTCCCTTGCATGATTACAATTGATTAGGTACTGTTCTCGCTAACGCTGGAGAATTAAACTACATCCGCAGGAGGGAATGATCATTTTCTTCCTTAGTAATACAAATAGCTATCAAAATGTGTTAGGTAACTTTTGAAATTTTGAAACAAAATATCAAATTGATGTTGATCAGAGACTGTTGAAAGTTGACGGGCTGATTGAAATAAGAATTTGTACATCAGATACAAAAACAAAAGACATTTGCTCAAGCACGTAACAATGAAGTCATTTTTACATTCAAGAGACCTTTATACCATGTGTTGAAAAAGAAATTACATAAGGGTTAGCCATGGTAAATAAAACTAATGTCGACAGCAAGCTTTAGAGACAGCAATTTTTATAATTTTCAATCACTATCAGCGTATAATATAAACTTATGACAGCAACAACAGTGATGACAGTTAATGAATTCTAAAGCTTGCTGTTGACATTACTTTTATATTCCATTGGCAATCCTTATGTAATTTGTTTTGGACACACCGTGTAAGAAACGGGTAAAAATACGTATTTCATAAAATTACTCAACAATTAAATTGCTCAGGTTGCTTTCAAATTTTTACTACAAATTTCAAAATCTTATCAACATCTTTACTATCTATTGATTTTAAGTTTAGGGCAATAAAATATCAAAAATTACGTAAATTGGGTCACCATGCACTGTTCTTTTAAAAAACTTAATAGAATTTTGTGTAAAATCATTAAGAAGTCAATATTTGAATGCCTCGTAATTAGCATGAGGGTTTTGTTATGTTTCGTCCGTCAACGCAGCACCCTGTATAACGTAAAAAAGTAATGTTGAATGAGGTGAGCGGAATTATAAGAATGTCACGATTTTTATAAGACACTATTCCAGATTTTTAACAATAATCGAAGCTAACAAGCTGCAGCAGTACGTAAAAATTATGCACTAGGTGCTATTTTAAAAAAGCAGCATATGAGCATTACAAGGCAAGAAAGCGACAAAGAATTGATAATTTACAAAAGGTTCAATGCAAGAGTGCGGTAAACTTAGGTGGCATTTTTAAATTGTATTGTACCATACCCATACTGCATTTTTGAGTTAACCAGGCATGGAATTTTGCAATTAGGTACATTTTATTTGTGTTTTACGCTGTTTAAATGTTATTGGATTTTGGCCGTTTAGTTTAATTCCTCACTCAAAAACCTAGTTTTATGGACTTTACGCCTGTTAAACTTGCACTGGAGTATAACCCCATGCAGTACATCGTCTAAAACAAGCAAATTGAAATGAATAAATAATTATTATGAACCAATATCGTCTAATGAAGCTATTTTAAATTATATTTTTCCTGTAGGTATTGTATTCTGTAATGTACTTACCGAAAATATAGTTTTAGCGTCTTGCACAATAAATATTAGTGTCTATTCCAAGCTACAGATCACATCTACGAGCCCTGTCCCATCTCAATTGGCCCACCAATATTTTTCTTTATAAATAACATCATGCTAATTCACGATGAATTTAATTTAAATGTTTATTTTTATTATCATTAAAAACACCATTTTAAACAATATAAAACATTTTATTGCAATATTTAACTTTAAATTACATATAAGTTGTCAAAAGCAAAGAAAACATACAAAATCCAAAAATCTTTACCACTGTGTGACGTCACCTTTATTTTTAATTAGAGCTTGAATTCCTTTGGGTAACGTACTTACTAAGTTTTGACACTCATCTGGAGTGAAAGTATCCCAAATATTTTGAAGTTTGTGTTTTAATTCGACTACCTTTCTAGCTGGCTGTATTTGTAATCGTTTTTTCATTATGTGCCAAAAGTTTTCTATTGGTGACAAGTCGGGACTACTTGCTACCCACTCCAAAAGTGGAATATTATGATCAGAAAGCCATTTAAAATTTTTTTTTGATGTATGGCAAGCCGTCTTGTTGGAACACAAAATTATGATTATTTTGCAATGCATCTGCCATTGTTGGAAGCAACGATTTTCTTAAAATCTCTAAATATTTATCGGTGTTTACAATTCCATCAATGAAGTGAAGTTTTCCAACACCTTTAGCAGACATTGAACCCCACACCATAACTGAAGCAGAAAATTTTACTTTCTTTTTCAAACAATCTGAATTGTACGCTTCATTTTTTTGACGAATAACTCTGCTTCGATTGTCCCCAACACAAACTTCAAAACGGGACTCATCACTCCAATGGACACTATTCCATTCATCACTAGTCCAATTAATGTGACATTTAGCCCATTTTAGTCGTTTTTTCTTTTGTTTTAATGCTAGGAGTGGCTTTTCTTTCGCCTAAAGAAAGTTAGTAAAATTAGAGAAAACTTTTTTTTTGATTAGTTGGAATAAAATTACCTTGTAAGTTTTAAAACCTAACTTAAGGGCTTCTCTATGGCACGTGTTGAAATACTTCGCCCCACAGCATCGCTCCAGAGAGCAGATAATTCACCGTAGTTCGAACGCCTGTTTTTTCTAATAATCCTCTTCAAAGCCCGTCTATCAGCATCTGATATTTTGAATTTCGGCACATACCGAGGTTTTGTAGCAATTGTACCGGTTGTTTTATAAACTCGAACAATATTTCTAACAGTAAACTTTGATAAACTAACTAGTTTCCCAATTTCCGCGTTTGATTTTCCCTTTTTAAATAAATTGATAACAATTGTGCGGACTTTTTCATTAACAACCTCTCCACGAGTCATTTTTACTAATTGTACGAAACAAAACAAACTCTCTTTTGTTTAGCAAACGCGTAGCCACTTGATTATTTCACATATTCAAAGGTTCTTAAAGAAATATAAAAATTTGTGAAAAACAAAAGTAAAAAATTTCATAATTTTTATTTTTATATTAAAATTAAATTTAACTTTATAAATCTTGAAATGTAATGACGATTTAAGTTTTTAACGGTTGATATTTTGTTGAAATAATTGAATTGTAGCATTAGCATTGTTTTTTTTCGTGAATTAACAAAATTACGTATTTTTTTACAATGGGCCAATTGAGATGGGACGGGGCTCGTACATACACACACCAAAGCTCGTGTACTCGTACAAAATGCAAAAGTTGCCGTTATTGGACTCTTCAGAGAAAATAATAAATTAGGCTTATATTGTTCCTGGAATATTATTGGTACTTGCTTAATATGTAACTTAATAAGATCTTATGTTAGTTTTTGCGGTCTGGAGATTTGGCACCCTATCGAGGTCAGTAATTCAGTAATTGAAATACCACAAAGTAATTCAATTACCTCGAGTAATTTCAATTACCACAGGTAATTCAAATACTTGTAAAGTAATTTAAATACTTTAGAGTAATTTAATTACGCAAAAGTAATTGAGTAATTGAATGTAGTAATTAATTACTTTCAAAAAGTAATTTTCAAATACTTTTTAAGAAAGATTGCAATTCCCAATTACAATTACCGCATTTTGAAAAGTAATTAAATTCCAAGGCAAATAAACAAAAAGGAATTTAATTAGTAATTTAATTACAAAGTAATTAATTACTGCCCAGCTCTGATTCTAAGCAACTGATATTTATAATTCGAAAGATATTAATGAAATATATGCACTGTTATAGTATTTAACATTACAAGCCAGGTAAAACAGGTTTTACTGGCGATAGGATTGGGATGACTGGCGAGCCTGTCATATCCTTGAGCCAGTAAAAATGGTTACCTGGCGTGTATTGTTGAATGTTTTATTTGTTCCTCACTTGTAAATAACTAGAAATTCACCATTTATTCAAAATATCAAACTGACAAGCAACTAAATTAATCAATATGACACATACTAAGGGTCGCGAGTTCGATTCCCGGTCCCGGTGAAGTTTTCAAAAATAAAAAAATGCAGATGAAAGCCTCTACAGAATGCCATCATTCGGAAGTGATGTAAAGCCGTGGGTCCCATGTTACTACGATGTGTAGCATGTAAAAGATCCCTTGCTAGGGTTGGAACTCCTTAGTCTCGGCAAAATTCTAAGTAGGACTTTGACCATAGCAGTCGGTGTCTAAGGTACATGGTACTCTGCATGCCTAGACCTTGTCCATTAACAAACAAACAAACAACAAACAAACAACTAAGGAAGACAACTCTGGCTTTGCACGCTATCATTTATCTATGAGCACGCTTGTAAAATATAACTGGCTAGCCAGTTAAGAAACATTTTCAAGGTGAATACAGTGACTTGATAAATTGATGTTTACAAG